>CM075966.1:17799914-18399914 GCA_038048745.1 Coluber constrictor foxii
GACAATTTTCTCCTGAATTCCAGGTTGCTTCTCTCCTTGATAAATTTCCATCCATTGTTTCTTGTCTTAAAAAAATAAGTGGAACCTGTTTCCAACCAGGTCACCGGAATGCTGGAAATGTGGACAAACCCAAGGAACATACTGCCACATGTGGTGGACATGTGCAACAGCAAAAAAAAAAAAAAAAATACTGGATAAGAATTAGAAAGTGGTTAGAGGAAATAACTAAGCAGCAAATAGAGTCAAAGCGAGAGCTATTCCTATTAGGCATACTTACAGGAAATTATGACCAAAAAAAATCTCATACTACGTGTAGTAACTGAGGCCAGGATAGTCTATGCTCAAAATTGGAAAAATAAAAACATACTGTCAGAGGAAAGTGACCTGGTTAATTTACGGGACCGCCTATTACCACCAATAGCCTCCCACCGGCCTGTACACTCCCATAGAGAGGGGCTCCTCCGGGTGCCGTCGGCCAAACAATGTCGACTGGTGGCCCCCAGGGGGAGAGCCTTCTCTGTGGGAGCACCTACCATCTGGAACGAGCTCCCCCCGGATATACAGAGGATCCCGGACCTGCGCACGTTCCGTCGCGCGCTCAAGTCTCATTTATTTCAACAAGCCGGCCTGACCTAAGTTATTTTCCCCTTTTAATTGCCAATTTTAATTTGTTTTAAATTACTGGGGTTTTAAATTGTCAGCCAAATTATTTAATTCGTTTTATTCTATTTTAAATTTTTGTATTTATATGTTTCATTTATGGCTGTACACCGCCCTGAGTCCCTTGGGAGTAGGGCGGTTTATAAATCTAATAAAATAAATAAATAAATGAATGAATGAAAGAAAGAAAGAAAGAAAGAAAGAAAGAAAGAAGAAAGAAAGAAAGAAAGAAAGAAAGAAAGAGAAGAAGAGTCAGATTATGCCAAAAATGGTTAAATTAACAATGGAAGATAGAGGAGAATATTATCTGATATGGAATTTATGGTATGACTGGTTAGACAACAGATGCAAAGATTAGGAAATCAACAAGAAAGTGGATCAGTTTTATAGTAGGATAAGAGGTGATATAAAATGTAAAGAGTAAAAGACAAAAGAGTAACAACTATGTACTGAATATAAATGTACATAAATGAATATATTAGTGTATTAGTATATATAAGGGAACCACTTTATATGCAATTACATATAAAGGGAAAAATGCATTTATACTGGATATATACTGATATTGAAGTGTTGCAAAGATGATGAAACTTGTGACATAAAATGGAAAAAAACTGTTTAATAAAAATCAATTTTTAAAAAAGAAACTAGGTGGAACCCCCCCCCCCTCTTCTTTCGGGCAGCCCCTCAAATACTGGAAGACTGCTATCATTTCCCCCCCTACTCCTTCTTTTCTCCAGGCTGACCAAACCTAATTCCTGAAAATGTTCTTCCTGTGTTTTAGTCTCGAGCCCTTTTTTTAAAAAAATTGATTTATATGCCGCCCTTCTCCGGAGACTCAGGGCGGCTGACAATGCGTTAAGCCTTCATATTTTTGTTTCCTTCTTTCTTTCTTTCTTTCTTTCTTTCTTTCTTTCTTTCTTTTCTTTCTTTCTTTCTTTCTTTCTTTCTTTCTTCCTTCCTTCCTTCCTTCCTTCCTTCCTTCCTTCCTTCCTTCCTTCCTTCCTTTCTTTCTTTCTTTCTTTCTTTCTTTCTTTTTTTAAATTTGATTTATATGCCACCCTTCTCCGGAGACTCAGGGCGGCTGACAATGCGTTAAGCCTTCATATTTTTGTTTCCTTCTTCTTTCTTTCTTTCTTTCTTTCTTTCTTTCTTCTTTCTTTCTTTCTTTCTTTCTTTCTTTCTTTCTTTCTTCTTCCTTCCTTCCTTCCTTCCTTCCTTCCTTCCTTCCTTCCTTCCTTTCTTTCTTTCTTTCTTTCTTTCTTTCTTTCTTTCTTTCTTTTTTTAAATTTGATTTATATGCCACCCTTCTCCGGAGACTCAGGGCGGCTGACAATGCGTTAAGCCTTCATATTTTTGTTTCTTTCTTTCTTTCTTTCTTTCTTTCTTTCTTTCTTTCTTTCTTTCTTTCTTTCTTCTTTCCTTCCTTCCTTCCTTTCCTTCCTTCCTTCCTTCCTTCCTTCCTTCCTTCCTTCCTTCCTTCCTTTCCTCTTTCTTTCTTCTTTCTTTCTTTCTTTCTTTCTTTCTTTTTTTAAATTTGATTTATATGCCACCCTTCTCCGGAGACTCAGGGCGGCTGACAATGCGTTAAGCCTTCATATTTTGTTTCCTTCTTTCTTTCTTTCTTTCTTTCTTTCTTTCTTTCTTTCTTTCTTTCTTTCTTTCTTTCTTCCTTCCTTCCTTCCTTCCTTCCTTCCTTCCTTCCTTCCTTCCTTCCTTTCTTTCTTTCTTTCTTTCTTTCTTTCTTTCTTTCTTTCTTTCTTTTTTAAATTTGATTTATATGCCACCCTTCTCCGGAGACTCAGGGCGGCTGACAATGCGTTAAGCCTTCATATTTTTGTTTCTTTCTTTCTTTCTTTCTTTCTTTCTTTCTTTCTTTCTTTCTTTCTTTCTTCTTTCTTTCTTCTTCTTCCTTCCTTCCTTCCTTCCTTCCTTCCTTCCTTCCTTCCTTCTTTCTTTCTTTCTTTCTTTCTCTTTCTTTCTTTCTTTCTTTTTTTAAATTTGATTTATATGCCACCCTTCTCCGGAGACTCAGGGCGGCTGACAATGCGTTAAGCCTTCATATTTTGTTCCTTCTTTCTTTCTTTCTTTCTTTCTTTTCTTTCTTTCTTTCTTTCTTTCTTTCTTTCTTTCTTCCTTCCTTCCTTCCTTCCTTTCCTTCCTTCCTTCCTCTCCTTCTTTCTTTCTTTCTTTCTTTCTTTCTTTCTTTCTTTCTTTTTTTAAATTTGATTTATATGCCACCCTTCTCCGGAGACTCAGGGCGGCTGACAATGCGTTAAGCCTTCATATTTTTGTTTCCTTCTTTCTTTCTTTCTTTCTTTCTTTCTTTCTTTCCTTTCTTTCTTTCTTTCTTTCTTTCTTTCTTTCTTTCTTCCTTCCTTCCTTCCTTCCTTCCTTCCTTCCTTCCTTCCTTTCTTTCTTTCTTTCTTCTCTTTCTTTCTTTTTTTAAATTTGATTTATATGCCACCCTTCTCCGGAGACTCAGGGCGGCTTACAATGCGTTAAGCCTTCATATTTTGTTTCTTCTTTTTCTTTCCTTCCTTCCTTTTTCTTTCCTTCCTTCCTTCCTTCCTTCTTCTTTCTTTCTTTTCTTTCTTTCTTTCTTTCTTTCTTTCTTTCTTTCTTCTTCCTTCCTTCCTTCCTTCCTTCCTTCCTTCCTTCCTTCCTTCCCTTCCTTCTTTCTTCTTTCTTTCTTTCTTTCTTTCTTTCTTTCTTTTTCTTTTTCTCTTTTCTTTTTCTTTTTCTTTTTCTCTTTCTTTTTCTTTTTCTTTTTCTTTTTCTTTTTTTTAATTTGATTTATATACCACCCTTCTCCGGAGACTCAGGGCGGCTTACAATGCGTGAAGCAACAGCCTTCATACTTTTGTATATTTATACAAAGTCAGCTTATTGCCCCCACAAACTGGGTCCTCAATTGACCTACCTTAGAAAGGATGGAAGCTGAGTCAACCTTGAGCCTGGGGAGATTCGAACTTACAGTAATTGCAGGCAGCTGGTGCTAATCACAATGCTTTTAGTCTGCTGAGCTATCCAGGCTCCTTTAATCATCTTACTTGCTCTTCTCTGCACATTTTCCAAAGTCTCAATCTCTTTTGTGTAGCACGGGGACCAAAACCGGATGCTGTATTCCAGGCGGGGCCTTACTAAGGGTTTACAGAACGGAACTAAGACGTCCCGTGATTTTTGATTCTCTGCCTCTGTTCATACAACCCCCCTTTGCATAGATACATTCAGAGCAGGAGCCATCCCAGCCTTAGAGGAGGGGTGGCCTATTGGGGGAGAGGGGAAGGAAGGCAGAAGAGCCCCCCCAATGTGGGAGATGTGGCCTCCGTGGCTCTGGGAGAACCTCCCCTCCCCTAGTCTCAGTCCAGATTAGATAGCCTCACAATGGCCCACGTGGGAGTTTCTTTTTCACCCTCCCTCCTTTTTTAGACTCAGCTGCAATTCTTCACAACAGGAAGTGGGTTTTGTGCCAAGTGGAGAGCAGGGCGGGGGGAGTGAAGCCCATGGGGTTCCCTCAACCCCCCCCAATTTAAAGAGATAGAAAGTCCCCATTCTTACCTGCCAAAGGTCCCGTGAGGATGGCCAACAGACACAAGCCCTGAACCGTCTGATGGTCTTCATGGTGTCTCCTGGGAAAAGAAGACCATGAAGGAACCACCGTGGCATAGGAAACTCACCCACGGTCTTCAGAAAACATTGAGCAATTGAAGTCCGACCAATAAACGGGAATCTTTGGAGCTCAGGGTTGGAATGAGATGTTCTGAGCTTGGGGGTTTTCTTCCAGATGTTCATGACCCAAGTAGGGAACATCATCAGTGCTAGAAGAGAGGGGGTGGGAAGGGTGGAGGAGGAGAGGAGGAGGAGGAGGAGGAAGGAAGGAAGGAAGGAAGAAGGAAGGAAGGAAGGAAGGAAGGAAGGAAGGAAGGAAGGAAGGAAGGAAGGAAGGAATGACTGGGAGGGTCCTCGGTGATCCTTGAGCTTAGCGGTTTTCTTCCAGATGTTTCATGACCCCAACTAGGAATATGATCAGTGCTAGAAGGGCGGGGGTTATGATGGAAATGAGGGAGAGGAGGAGGAGAACGAAGAGGGAGAAGGAGAAGGAGAAGAGGAGAAGGAGGAGGAGAAGAGGAGGAGGAGGAGGAGGAGGAGAAGAGGAGGAGGGGAAGGAGGAGGAGAAGAGGAGGAGGAGGAGAGGAGAAGGAGAAGAGGAGGAGGAGGAAGAGGAGAAGGAGAGGAGGAGGAGGAGAAGGAAGAGGAGAAGGAGGAGGAGAAGAGGAGGAGGAGAAGGAGAAGGAGGAGGAGAAGAGGAAGAGGAGGAGGAGAGGAGAGGAGGAGGGGAAGGAGGAGAAGGAGAAGGAGGAGAAGGAGGAGGAGGAAAGGAGAAGGAGAAGGAGGAGGAGGAGAGGAGGAGGGGAAGGAGGAGGAGAAGGAGGAGAAGGAGGAGGAGGAGAGGAGGAGGAGGGGAAGGAGGAGGAGAAGAGGAGGAGGAGGAGGAGAGGAGAAGGAGAAGGAGAAGGAGAAGGAGAAGGAGAAGAGGAGGAGGAGAAGGAGGAGGAGAAGGAGAAGGAGGAGAAGGAGAAGGAGAAGGAGGAGGAGGAGAGGAGGAGGGGAAGGGGAGGAGAAGAGGAAGGAGGAGGAGGAGGAGGAGAGGAGAAGGAGGAGGAGAAGGAGAAAGAGGAGGAGGAGGACAAGGAGGAGGAGAAGGAGGAGAAGGAGAAGGAGGAGAAGGAGAAGGAGGAGGAGGAGGAGGAGAAGGAGAAGGAGAAGGAGAAGGAGAAGAGGAGGAGGAGAAGGAGGAGAAGGAGAAGGAGGAGGAGGAGAGGAGGAGGAGGAGGGGAAGGGGAGGAGAAGAGGAAGGAGGAGAAGGAGGAGGAAGAAGGAGAAAGAGGAGGAGGAGGACAAGGAGGAGGAGGAGGAGAAGGAGAAGGAGAAGGAGGAGGAGAAGGAGAAAGAGAAGGAGAGAGGAGGAGGAGAAGAGAAGAGAGGAGGAGAGAGGAGGAGGAGGAGGAGGAGGAGAAGAGGAAGAGGGGAGGAGGAGGAGGAGGAGGAGGAGGAGGAGGAGGAGGAGGAGAGGAGGAGGAGTCGAAAGAGGAGGCAGAGGAGGAGGAAGAGGAGAAGAGCGAGGAAGAGGGGAGGAGGAGGAAGAGGAGGAATAATCACTGTGGGGTTGTGGTGCTTCATCACTGGAGGTTTTTAAAAGAAAAGACTGGACAGCCAATTGTCGAAGCGTATAAGGTCTCCTGCTTGACGAAGAGGATTGGATTAGAAGACCTCCAAGGTCTCTTCTAACTCTGCCATTCGGTAATTCCAGAAGGGTGTCCTGCTTCTAATCGTCACAGCTTCTTTAGAAGTTGGTCAGAATGCGGCCGCACGGGTAATCACGGGAGCCTCTTGGCACTCCCACATAACACCGCTCCTGCGTGAGCTGCACTGGCTCCCAGTGGTCTTCCGGGTGCGCTTCAAGGTGTTGGTTACCACCTTTAAAGCGCTCCATGGCATAGGACCTAGTTATCGTCGAGACTGCCTGCTGCTACCGATAACCTCCCACCGACCTGTGCGCTCCCACAGAGAGGGCCTCCTCGGGGTGCCATCAGGTGACCGCCAGGGGGAGGGCCTTCTCTGTGGGGGCACCGACCTTCTGGAATCAGCTGCCCCCAGAGATAAGGAGAATCCAAGACCTCGGTGCCTTCCGCCGTGCCCTAAAAACTTTCCTTTTTAAACAAGCCGGGCTGGCTTAATTTATATATATATTTATATATATATTTAAATATATTTTATTGGTTTGTTATTTTAAATTAATTAAAATTAACTTACGAGACCGTCTTTTGCCACCAATAGCCTCCCACCGACCAGTTTGTTCTCACAGGGAGGGACTACTCAGGGTACCGTCAGTCAAATTGTGCCGACTGGCGACTCCCAGGGGAGGGCCTTCTCTGTGAGGGCTCCAATCCTTTGAATGAACTTCCCCCTGATATACAAAACATCCCTAATCTCTGTGCTTTCCGCTGTGCCCTCAAGACCCTGATGTTCAATCAGGCAGGGCTAAGCATGTTAACTGGGAATAATTAAAATATTATATAATTCTGGGTTTTTATTTATTTGGGCTAAACTACGCTATAATTTTTAATTATCAATTTTATGACGTTTATGTATCTTTTATTTTTTCTTGACTGTACACCGTCTTGAGTCCTGCGGGAGAAAGGCGGTATTAAAATATAATAATAAATAATAAATAAATAAATAAATAAATAAATTGGAGCCAAATTAATATATTTCTTTTTCATTGTTTTTAATATTTGTATTGTATGTTTTTATCAGGCTGTACACCGCCCTGAGTCCCTAGGGAGAAGGTGCGGTATATAAATTTGAAATAAAAGAAAAAGAAAAAGTTTCCAGGAAAACGAAAAAGAGAAGAAAATGTGACTGACAGACCCAATTCTAGTGACAGTCAACAACAAGAGCTTGATGGTTACATGCCATGAAAATAAAAGCAAACGGGAATAACGATATAAGAGAGTTGGAAGGGACCTTAGAGGTCATCTAATCCAGCCCCCCTGCTCGAGCAGGAGACTGTGAGCAGAATCACAAGAATGATAGAGTTTGGAAGGGACCTCGGAGGCCTTTTAGTCTAACCCCCTGCTGAAGCCGGAAACCCGAAACCATTTCAGGAGATCTGCCTGAAAATTCGAAGCATTCTTGTCTCACAAACGAAGAGAAGCTGCATTTAGCAGTGGAGACATGTCTTCTCCTCCGTGGCTCCCTTCCCTCTGAAGGAGCCTCATGCAAAGGAGCAGAATGACAGAATTATGGAGTAACCGACTTGGAAGGGACCTCGGAGGTCTTCTAGCCCAACCCCCTGCACAAGCAGGAAAGCCTAAAACATCTCAGACAAATGGCTGTCCAATGGCTTCTTGAAAACCTCCAGTGATGAAGCAGCTTCAAGTTCTGGTGGCAAGGTGTTCCACTGGCTCATTATCCTCCCTTTCAGGAAATGCCTCCTTATTTCTAGCTTGGATTCCTCTTTGTTAAGCTTCCATCCGTGATGTCTTGTCTTTCACTCAAGAGCAGCATTCACACAAGACTCGATGAACCCCAAATGCCAACCGAGGCTCTCTCCGCTTCCTTCCCACTTCTGAGTTTTCACCTCCGTCTCAAACCAAAGGAGGCTGAGTCCAACCGGCGGCTGAAGCAAGAAACCTTAAATGCTAAATTTCAGACAAATGGCTGTCCTAGACCATTTCAGGAGATCTGCCTGAAAATTGGAAGTATTCTGTCAGGTATGCTTCCTTCAACATCCAGGAAAGAATGACCCAGACTCCATTAAGGAATAAAGCATGGTACTTTTACTAGATATAAAGTGAACGCAACCAAAGGAAAGCAGGATTCTGAGGCAAAAAGCACCAAAGTTACAGATAGAAAGCATCCCCTCCCACTGTCCACCGTGAATCATCCAATCCAAAGGTCTCCCAGAGGTCAGGTAGGACTACACGGCTGGCAGTGTCATCAATCAGGAATGCGGTGGCCGTTGACGTGATAGCAGCTTCAAAGTTTTAGCAATATCTTAAGAATCGGTTTCGGTTTCCTGACTAACATACATAGCCTGGCTAGATACCCCCCTCCTCCCTCTATTTCTATGGCAGCCAAAGCAGGGAAAGCCGAGGCTGACACATTCTTGTCTTACAAACGAAGAGAAGCTGGTGTTTAGCACTGGAGACATGTCTTCTCCTCCGTGGCTCACTTCCCTCTGAAGGAGCCTCATGCAAAGGAGCAGAATGACAGAATTATGGAATAACCGACTTGGAAGGGACCTCGGGGGTTTTCTAGCCTGCCCCCCTTGCTCAAGCAGGGAGACCCTATGCCACTCTGGACAAAGGGCTGTCCAATCTCTTCTGGAAAACCTCAGTGATGAAGAAGCCACAACTTCTGGTGGCAAGGTGTTCCACTGGCTCATTATCCTCCCTGCCAGGAAATGCCTCCTTATTTCTAGCTTGGATCCCTCTTTGTTAAGCTTCATCCTTGGTGGTCTTATCTTTCACTCAAGAGCAGCATTTACACAAGACTCGATGAACCCCAACTGAGTCCAACAAGGCTGTCTCTGCTTCTTTCCCACTTCTGAATTTTCACTCCCCCCTCTCGAACAAAAGGGAGGCTGAGACGTCCCCAAGTTTACTCGTCTGTTAAACTTCTGCAGCATCCATCTCACTTTACGCAGCACTGAGCCAGCATAAGAAAACACTAGAAACTCCCAAATAAAAGCATAGATAAAAAAGGTCCCTGAACCTGACAAGGTTTGTGCATTTCAGCCGAATCCACTCAGCCCCCCCCCCCCAACTTACGATTTGGTGGCGGTGTCGAGTCGAACGTTGTGTGATTCCCTTGGGCTCTGCGGAATGGTGTTCGCCTCCTGCGAAGGGATGTTTTAGTTGCCCCTTCCCGGCTGAGTGGCTGCCAATGATTGAGGAGCAATCTGGGTGTCCCATCCGAGAAGAAAATTTATGAGGGGCATGAGGAGGATAGAGCAAGCAAGAAATTCTCGTGGGATCCCTCCCCATGGTCTGAAAACAGAGAGGAAATACCTGGGTTGAGGGAAGAAGGGACCATCTGTCAAATGAAGCAGGAAGAAGAAGGGGAAAAAAAAAAGAGAGAGGATGTATTGAAAGCCACAAAGTCAATTCTTTTTTTCGTTTTTAAATTTGTTGTTCACTGCGGAAAGAGGAAGTGAAGAAGAAACCACAGGCTGTATGATGCCAATGAAGAGTCAAGGCATCCTCTGAAGATGCAAGACTTAGCCATCTCAGCAAGGAGAAGACAATTAAATCTTCCGTTCTTTCCTATTCAGAATAGACGATAGAACCGAGAACGTAGAAGTATAGCGTTGGACTAGAAGACCTCTTGAGGTCCCTTCCAGGCCTGTGATTCTGTCTTCCTAAAATCAGAAAGAAACCAAACAGAAAACCACACCTGGAATCCTGCATCCAGTTTTGATGGCCACATTAGAAAAAAGATATTGAGACCTCAATGATATATTATATACCCACTATCTATTAATAAAGTTACCCTATCAAAAAGTGTGATATAATATGTTCACTGCATACCCACCATCTACTAATAAAGTTTCCCTATCAAAAAAGTGTGCTATATTATGTTCATTGCATACCCACCATCTACTAATAAAATTCTCTTCTTCTTCTTGTGCCATATCCCTCATCGGACTTTGGCGATCATATTGGCAATCCTATTTTTGTCAACAGCCGTATGAAAAAGTGCTGCTGAGTTTTGTCCAAACCAGTCCCTTAGTTTTGAAGCCCATGATGTTCTTCTTCTGCCTGGACCTCATTTGCCTTCAATCTTTCCCTGGAGGATTAAGTGAAGGATGCCGTATTTTTCTGGTGTTGCATCACATGTCCAAACTTTCGCTTTTTAATGACTTTGATGCTTTCCCTTGGCTTTCCCAGGTGGCTTATCACCTCCTCGTTTGTGATTGTGTTAACCAGCTTATACGTAACAGCCATCTGTAAATCCACATTTCAAATGCTTCTAGTCTCCTCAAGTGGTTTTCTGTCAGAGACCAACTCTCTACCCTGTAGAGCAGGACAGAAAAGATGTAACATCTGACAAGCCTGATTTTCAGTCTTAGGCTTATGTGATGACTGCAGAAAAGCTTTTTCATTTTGAAGAATGCTGTTCGAGCTTTCTCTATCCTTGTCTTTACTTCACTGATCATGTCCCAGCTTTCATGTAAATTAAAACCGAGGTAGGTGATCCTTTCAACTTTTTCTAACGGTATTCCTTCCAAATTTATCAGTGGTAAATTAATGGGTTGTTTGCTGACGACCGTGATCTTGGTTTTTGAGGTGTTAAGCTTCAAGCCATATTTTTCCGATATTTCTGTGACTCTGTTGATGAGGAGCTGAAGGTCTTCATACTTACTGCAAGCAGAACTGCATCATCAGCAAATCTTAAATTGTTGATCTGAACACCGTTTATTTGAGGCCAGCATCAATGTTTTCCAGTGCTTCGTTGAAAATTGACTCAGAGTAGGTATTAAATAACAGCGGAGACAGAATACGCCCTGTCTGACCCCTCTTGGTATTTCTGCATCATCCGAGTATTGTTAGTCTAGTCTCACATTTGCTACCTGATGCCAATATACTTTATGATTAGATGTCTTTATCATCTAATCCCACTTGTTTCAGGATTTGTAATAGTTTGCTGTGTCTTACAAAATTACTAATAAAATTACTCTATCAAAAATGTGATAAAGCAGGAGAGGCGTGGTCAGCGTCGTGGTGTGACAGTGTATTTTTTGAGGGGCTCTGGAAAAACCATTGATATCTCAGCTGTTTGGGGGTCCTTAGCGGTCTCGTAGGGACAGCGAATAAGAGAAGCATGGATTGATTAACTCAGGGAATCCGCAAATTCCCGGGTTGATCAAAGGTAACTTTTCAAACCAGACATCTGAGGAAGCGGCCATGAACCGCTAAGAATCTGGGGCAGTCACAATGGAGTGGTAGAATCAAAAGAAAGTGCATCATCTGGGTGAGAACCTGACTTTATAGTTAAAAGTTTTCTTTTTATACCCACTTGAAATTAATATAATATAAAGTGGAAGGGGCTAAAGCGAGGAGAGAGAGTGGGTGTGTATCAGCTCTCCATTTCTGGTACTGAAGCAGCGAAGAAAGTGAAAGCCCAAAAGAGGGAAAGGGTTTTTTTCCTTTCGTATGAGGTAAATGAATTGAAAATTGGACTGAGAATTGATTTCAAAGAGTGGTTTTGAAATTAAGAAGAGTTAGAAAATGAACTGATTATTTTGAGAAGGATGGAATGATTATGAATGAACTTAATTTAAATGGAAATGGATTGGAAGAATGGAAGCTTGGAAGCTTCATTGTTGAACATGGATTATAATTTTTTTGCTTCAATCATAACAGACTAAAAAGGCTGTTAAATGAATTTATTCAAATGGATCAAATATGATCAAATATCATATGGATCATAGGTAAAACTAAGAGACAAATTAGAGATAATATGAGAAATATAAGAAGAAACGAAGAAATAAAAGGAATGAAAATTAAGAAAGAATGAAAATTAAGAAAGAAGAATATAAACTACAAGCTTTTGCAGATGACTTAGTTTTATTCTGGAGGAGCCTCAAACAATGGGTCCTAAATTATTAGAACAAATAGAAGAGAATGGAGAGGTGGCAGGTTTAAAAATAAGCAAGGAAAAAACAAAGATATTGGTCAAAAGTATTTAGGAAAAACAGAAAAGAGAATTGACGGGGAAATTAAATATTCAAATTGGAAGAAAGTAAAATATTTAGGAATATATTTAACCACAAGATATGTAACGATAAAGGAAGATAATTATGATAAATTAAAAAAATAAATTGAGGAAGATTTGGAGAAATGGAAAAATCTACAATTATTTTTTTTAATTAAAATTTTTATTTCATAATCAACATACAACATATGAACATATAAACACAACATAGTCTATCATCAAAATATCTTCTAATCCATCCTAACCTGGAAGAAAAATTTAAGTTCTCCCCCCTCACCTCCTTCACCTCCCCCCTCCTATCCCACCCCCACCCCCCCTCCCTCGACTTCCCAGAGCAAATACAGGGTAAAACATCTGATAAACATTAAAAAAGAAAACCCACAAACTAATTATCTAGAGATTTATCTGTCACTGGCACTTTAACTCTCCTTATTCAAAACTAAATAAAACTGTTTTTGCTTGAAGGTAATTAATCCCAATTAATTCTTATCCATTCTTCAACAATAAACAAAGAAAAACCTTATGCTTAAATTTAAGCATGAATTCATCCATCTTATTCATCCATTAAATAATATTAATGTAATTTAAAGCAAAGTGTACAATTTAATAATATCCTTCTTAAAACCATTAAGTATATATTGAGAGATCTATTAACCTTAAATTTAACCTCAAAAAAAAAAAAAAAGAAAAAATCTTTTTAATCCATCCAAACATAAGTAAAGATTTAACCAGTAACCTATCACAATTAAAACATGACATTATTTTCTTATCCATTCTTCAACAATAAACAAACAATTTAATAATATCCTACTTAAAACCCTTAAGTATATATTGAGAGATCTATTGACCTTAAATTTAACATCCAAGAAAAAAAAAACCTATCACAATTGAAACATGACATTACTTAAAATAACTTTCCACTTCCCTAAATATAAGTAAATCATTCATTTTCCCTCTAATATAACTTTTCAAAACAAAACAAATCATATCCTGAATACAAATATAATCAGACTTTTTCACCGTGTTATCCTGTCTAACAAGGAGGGGTAAAATTCCTCCACTTCCATTTCCCCCTGGATTTTTTTTTTTCGAGCCTTCTTCCATCTTATTCCTCCATCTTCTTTTATTTTTACAAGCTCTTGAGTATTCAGCTGTATTTTTTGAATCTTACAATTTTGTACAGGATGCAAAATAATTCTTTTTAGAATACACACCTCCTTAATTAGGATTAAAAGTCCATTTTTATAAAGAAATTGTAATGTTCCATTTCGAATTCTTCTTGATATCTTAAAAATCCCAACACCTCCTGGCACTTTTCCTTTCATCTGTGTCTGAACCTCTGGATAAATCTCTCTCCATATCTCCAGGTTAATCTCCTTCAAGCCTGTCAGCTTTCCATTCTTAATTTGAAGAACATCCATTCCATTTTCCACAGGCTCTTTTATCTGAATTACTTCTTCCACCTCTTCCTCCAACATCTCAGTATTATTTAAAATTTGAGATACCAATGCATTGTCAGCCCTTGCATCTTTATTACCAATTTGAGTAAAAATCTTGTCAAAAATCCCATCCAATCTTTCCATAAATGATTCTAACCTTTCTTCCAAAAGATCCACTGTCAGTATTTGTTCACTTGCTGAAGTATGTGATAAGAAGCCTTCATCCTCTTCAAAAATCTTTACCACTGCCATTTCCAAAAAGGAACACTTTCCAGCAGCTTCACAACAAAATCAGTGCAATTCTATTTCTCAGTCTCTAACCAAAAATAGTCAGAAAACCTCTTTTCTTGAGCTGCAAGCTTAAATTCCCACTTCATTCAGCAAAGCTTCAAAGTACTGACTATAACGACTTTAACAAGCACAAACAAGCTTTAACAATCACTTTCTTCTTAAGCTTCTGTTCTCTATCAGTGCCATTTTGAGTCTCTTTAAAACTTCCACTCAAGTCTGAAAGGAAGTATTACTTGTTGTCAGAGTTAAAGAGAAAAAAAAAATACTTGCAAAAAACTCTCCTGTTTTGCTCTGCCTGCATAGAGATCAATCCTTGAAATGAATTAGCTCGTAGGGGTGGTCGCGGCACCTTGTTCCGTCAAAGACGGAATCGTTCTGAATCTGGAGCAGCCTTCAGGCCCTCACCCTCTGCACCCCCAGGATTAATCCTGGAGGTTTGAGGGGGCTCTACCCATGCCTGTGCACTCACCTCCCCCTCTTCGCCCGAGGAGGAAATTTCCAGCCACCCAAACATCTGATTTTTGCTGTTTTGGTGGTTTTACAGATCATGGGAGTCGAAGCTCCCAAAAGAGCTACAGTGGCTCTGGCGGTGCCACCAGAAGACAAAAATCTACAATTATTGATGGGAAAGATTGCGATAATAAAGATGACTATATTACCAAGACTATTGTTTCTGTTTCAGATGATACAGATAAAACTGGAAAAAGACATATTTTGAACATCTTAATAAACTAATAAGGAAATTTATATGGCAAGGGAAAAAAGCGAGAGTAAACATAAAACTTCTACAAGATGCGAGACTATGCGGAGGATTTGGACTGCTGAATTGGGAACTGCATTATCAGGCAGCAACGTTGACATGGATGAGAGAATGGATTGGACTAAGAAATATAAGACTATTAACTTTGGAAGGACATGATTTACAACTGGGATGGCATGCCTTTTTATGGAATGGCAGAAGCAAGATGCACTCTTATTTTCAAAGACATTATGTAAGAAATGCATTATTATTAGTATGGGAGAAGATTAGGGATTAATACTATTTGAAAATACTAACATGGTTATCGACAATGGAAGCACTAATACATCCAAGCATTGTAAACATTAGAAATACTTAAATATTAGGGCATTTTAACAGATAAGGGTGAATTGAAATGGAAACAAGAAATAGAAGAACAAGGGATTGACTTGGATCGGCATACTCATATGCATATTCGTACAAGATATGAAAAAAAATGCTAAATTATATGGTTTTTATTTAGAAATGACGGAACTGGATAAGATACTCATGGGAACAGAGGAACATATGATTAAAAATATATATAACCATTTACATAACATTGATTTAGAAGAACAGGTAAAAGAAACAATGATAGCTTGGGCAAAGAATTTTGGATACTCAATTGAGTTAGAAAAATGGCAACAGCTATGGGAAAGAAATTATAAATTAACAATGTCCTATAAGGAGAATCAATATAAAATGTTTTATAGATGGCACATGTCACCTGAAAAATTGGCAATAATGTTTAAAGATAAATCTGCAAAATGTTGGAAATGTCATCAGTTACCAGGATCATATTATCATATGTGGTGGACATGTCCCAAGGCAAGAAATTACTGGATGAAAATTAAAACATGGTTAGAAAGAATGATAGAACAACATATAGATTTAAAACCTGAACTGTTCCTATTGGGTATCTTACCAGAGAACTTTAGTAAGGAAAATATATATTTGATCATACATGTGATAACTGCAGTGAGGATAGTATTTGCACAAAGATGGAAAACAGAGAAAATCTCTCTGGAGGAAGAAATAATTAAGAAAATATTGGATTGTGCAGAAATGAACAGCTTGACTTTGATGATTAAAGACAGAGAGGAATCGGAATGTTTTCAGATATGGGGGAAAATTTATTATTGGTTGGAGAAGAGATATGCATAGAGTAATATTGTAAAGAAAGAGGGGAAAAATGTTATAACGAAGGAAATGATAAAGATTAAGACATGAAATTAAGGAGTTGGGAGAAGACACAAAGGATGCACTCAGATGATACAATGAAGGATTGATTATGCACTGTATGTTTGTTTGTTTATAAAAATAAAAAACTTTTCAAAACAAAAAAATGTGACAATGCACTCTATCTACATTTGTCTTGTTCTTCTATCCATTCTGGTAAAGCCTTGCTGCCTGGGGAATTCTGGGAAATGAAGTCCACAGGCCTTAAAGTTGCCTAAATTGGTCCAACGCATTCTCCTGTTGAGTTCTCCAGGAAGGGAAAAGAGGAACGAGCCGATTCTGATTTTTTAAAAAACTTTCTCGGCAAGAAGGGCCCCTACCAGGGGTGAAACGCTGCCGCCTCTAACTGGCTTGCGGAAGCTGGTAGTGCCAGCGGCGGGTAGTTCGGAGAGCCGGTAGCGCCGGCTCTGCTCCCCCAAACCGGGATGTCATCGCGTCCTGGTTTGACCATCTGCGCATGCGCAAATTTTGCACATGTGCAGATGACGGCATGCATCAGAGGTGAAATCTAAAATTTGTTACTACCGGTTCTGTGGGCGTGGCTTGGTGGGGGAGGGGCTAATGTGACTGGGTGGGCGTGGGCCGTTTTTTCTTACTTTCAAAACCATTTTTTACATGTAAAACCATGTAAAAAATGCTTTCAAAAGGCTCTGATGATCCCAGCTGAGTTGCCTGATCGGCAGGCAACTCAGCTGGGATTGTCAGAGCCATTTAAAAGGGAAAAAAAGGCTCTGATGATCGCGCGGCTCAGCTGGGCATGGGGGCGGGGGCAGGGATTTTTGCTACCGGTTCTCCGAACTGTCCACTGTCATCGCTATCGACTCGCCCGAGCCAGTCCGAACTGGAAGCATTTCACCACTGGCGTGCACGCTGATGACAGCGCATGCACAACAGCAAGCAGGTGACGAGGGTAAGTACGTTTTACCCCTGGCCCCTACCTCCTCACTTCTTCTCACCGGTTGTTATTTTTGGATAGGTGGGAGAGCGTGGGTGCTTCCCTCCCCCACTCTAAAACACCTGCATCACAGCAAAAGGACACATATAGACTGGGGGAAACCAGGCTTAAGAGCAGTGACGGTGAGAGGGATCTTGGAGTCGTAGTGGGCAACCAGCTAAATATGAGCCATCAGCAATAAAAAGCCAATGCAATCCTAAATTGCATTAACAGAGGGATACAATCAAGATCACGTGAGCTACTAATACTACTCTATAATCGGGACTCCCTGTGCACAGTTACCCATGCCCTCGTCACTTCTCGCCTGGACTACTGTAATGCTCTCTACATGGGGCTCCCCTTGGGGTGCACTCGGAGACTCCAGTTGGTCCAGAATGCGGCCGCGCGGGTGATTATGGGAGCAACCTGGCGCTCCCATGTAACACCTCTCCTGCGCGAGCTACACTGGCTTCAGGTGGTCTTCCGGGTGCACTTCAAGGTGTTGGTTCTCACCTTTAAAGCGCTCCATGGCATAGGGCCAGGGTATTTGCGAGACCGCCTGCTGCTACCGATAACCTCCCACCAGCCAATACGCTCACACAGAGAGGGCCTCCTTAGGGTGCCTTCAGCCAAACAATGTCGGCTGACGGCCCCCAGGAAGAGAGCCTTCTCTGTGGGGGCACCCACCCTGTGGAATGAGCTGCCTCCTAGTATACGATTGATCCGGACCTTCGCACCTTCCGTAAGGCCCTGAAGTCTTACCTATTCCAACAAGGCGGCCTAGCCAAAAGGGTTTTTTAATAGGGTTTTTAAATTATATGGATTCGGGGTTTTTAAATTGGAATTTTATGGATTTGGGGGTTTTAAATTGAGAAGCCAAGGATTTAATTTATTCATTTTAGTTCCTTATAACTTTTGTATTTTATGTATTTTAATTTTTTTGGCTGTTCACTGCCCTGAGTCCCTTTTGGGAGAAAGGGCGGTATATAAATCCGAAATAAACTAAAGTAAACTAAACTATAAAGCCTTAGGAAGACCACACCTAGAGTCCTGCATCCAGTTTTGGTCACCACACTATAAAAAAGTTGTTGACTCTAGAAAAAGTGCAGAGAAGAGCAACCAAAATGATGAGGGAACTGGAGACTAAAACATTGCAGGAACTGGGCCTGGCTAATCTAGAGAAGAGAAGGAGACAGGATAGCAGTCTTCTAATATTGGAGGGGCTGCCACAGAGAGGAGGGGATCAAGGAATTTTCCAAAGCACCCAAAGACCACACAAGGAAGAATGGATGGAAACTGTTAGGATATGATTTGAGCCTAACAGATTGTCCAGGCAATATATGTGTTCCGTGACTTTAAGTTAGTGCTGCATCATGCTGTAATGCTGAGTCATGCTATAATTAGTTGTAAACGTATTTAAGAAAGGTACTGTAATGTATTCAGTTGATGATAAACTGCCATTGTGCTATCATTGTGCGTGTGTGGGTGGATCTGCTACCATCTGGGGTTTGTGAACCAGAGTGAACCAACTACTGTTTGTGTGGTAAGAAGTTTTTGGATTTAACTGGTAAAGACTTGGACTGTTTAGAAGACTACGAGATAGTTTATTTTCCACTATAAAGAAAACTTTTGATAACAGCAGTTTGCACTATCTCTTATTTTCATTGCTCTCAGCAACATTTCTCTGTGCACTTTACTTTGCTAGTTGCTAACACAACAACAATATCCTTAACAGAAACTGACCAAGGAGAGATTCACCCTGGAAATAAGGAGGAACTTTCTGACAGTGAGAGCAATCAACCCATGGAACACAAGTTGCCTTCGGAGGTTGTGGGAGCTTCATCCCTGGAGGCTTTCAAGAAGAGACTTGCTGCCCTCTGTCAGAAATGGTGTAGGGCCATGAATGGTGAACCTATGGCACACATGCTTGAAGTGGCACGCGGAGCCATGTTGCCTGGCACGTGCGGCGTTGCCCATTCCTCTTCCGGGTTTCTGGCATGCATGTGCGTGTGATGATCAGCTGGCCTTCATGAGTGCGACAGTGCTGGAAACAGAAAGAGCTGGTCTTCCATTTTCCGGCATGGGGCATGCCCGCCAGCCAGCTGATTATCACACACGCATATGCACCAGTAACCAGAAGACTAGCGGGCTGGTGCGCATGTGCCCACCTGAAACCAGAAGTTCGTTTTCCGCTACGCATGCTCCCAGGGCAGCTCCTCTTCAAGGTTGTGGCCCCGACGAGCACGCATTCACACATGTGGCCTCCCTTTTTGGTACTCGGTGCCGAACAGGTTCGCCATCCCTGGTGTACGGTCTTCTGCTTGGGCACGGGGTTGGACTAAATGACCCTAGAAGGTCCCTTTTAATTCTGTTAATCTGTTTAATCTGTTCAAAAATCATCTTTCGATTCTTGCAGCAGGAATAGTTAGAAAAGTCAGAAGGGTTCTTTCTGGGTCTTACCGCACAATCGAATGGTTAATAAGAGAGACAAACGCAGCCCTTTGAAGTTGTCTTCTGCTGGGGTGGACAATGCCAGGAAGCCTCTGAGGAGGGAGGGGGGGAAGGGGCGGTGGAAGGGCAGGGTGATGAGGCTTTTACTCTCCCTCCCTCCCTCCCTCTCCTCCCTCCATCACACACACACACACACACATACTTGCAATGCCAACCTGGTGTCTTGACAAAACAGAACAACAGAATAGCTGGCAAATAGCTGTCTTGTCTCTTCTTCTCTTCTTCTGTTGTTCTGAAGAAGCTTTTTGGATGAGAAGTGAAATATCTTCCAGGGGTGGGAAAAAAATAACCAAGGAATTTTTGAAAAAGCATGTTTGGGACACCTGTGACGTGGATGACCGAGGAATCTCCATGGACTCATCACAAGCTGCTCTTCTTGCACCGAGTTCCTCGGAGGCTCCGTCTCTTCCATCCGTGGACCTCAACGTCAGAGATGAGGCTGGCTGGGAGAAGAATTTGCTCTTGGTCCAAAGTACCCCCTGGTCTACAGGGCTGCAGGAGACACTGGCAAGGCACAGATTTGTGGCCTTCACCTGAAAGAGTGTATAGATCTCCTCCAAATGTCTTGGAAAAAGCAAAGGCTTTGTATAAGAGGAGAGGAGAGGGGAGGGGAGGGGAGGCGAGGGAGAGGGGAGGGAGGGATGGGGGAGAGGAGAGGAGAGGGGAGGGGAGGGGGAGGGGAGGGGGGAGGAGGGGAAGGGAAGGGAAGGGAAGGGAAGGGAAGGGAAGGGAAAGGAAGGAAGAGAAGAGAAGAGAAAGGAGAGAGAAGAGAAGAGAAGAGAGAAGAAGAGAAGAGAAGAGAAGAGAGAGAGAAGAGAAAGAGAAGTGAGAAGAGAAGAGAAGAAGAGAAGAGAAGAGAAGAGAAGAGAAGGTGGAGTGGAACAGAACAGAACAGAATAGAATAACAGAGTTGGAAGGGACCTTGGAGGGTCTTCTAGTCCAACCCCCCTGCTCTATACTTCTATCTTTGTTTTTTTCTGCCCAGGTGTAAAAACTTTGCTTTTTTCCACATTAAATTTCAATAAATTTCAGATACACTCACTGAATCTGGGTCCCTTTTTGTGGTGGAAAGCCACCAAAGTGCAACAAAAAAAGGCACCAGGTCCATGTCGCTTTCTGTGGTGCCCCATCAATGGGAAGCCAAGACAGATCTTCATCCCACAGAGGATGGGAGCTGTTTGGTGACCCACTCGGTCGAGCCAAGTCAGCTGCCTGGCATAACAACCTGCCCTACTTTCAGTTTCCAGGATTAGCAGATATTTCTCGGAAATGCTTCAGCTGAATGACGGACTTCACTTTCTTTTTCAGCTTCCTGTTTTTTATTCCCCTCAGGGAAGGCCAGATGTTCAAGCTGACCTCAGAAAAGACCAAGCAAGAAGACACAGGATGGCTGGTGCCTGCTGGGTCTCTTGAGCAAGCTGAGAAGACCTAAAGGAAGTCAAGATCAGTCAGTATGCTTCATGGACACCCACCATGAAGATCTGCATGGCCACAAACATGAAGCCAAACAACAGCAACGCAGCTCACCAGCTCAAATCCCCCTGCAACTCAGACTAAGCCGAGCACAACAAGCCCCACCCAAATAGAACACACCCCCAGTCAATCAGAGCACAACCAACCCCCCATCCAATCAGAGCACAGCCAAGCCCCCAACCAATCAGAACACACCTCCACCCAATCAGAACACAGCTAAGCTCCCACCCAATCAGCTCACACCCCCACTAGCAGTTAAAAGGAAGAACAGCTGCAATCTCACATTGCTCCTGGAAGCACGAAGTTTTCGCGGGTGTTTATATGTAGGTCTTTGGTTATTCGGGTGTTCTCCCATGTAGAATTGGATGTGTCTTGGCGATGTTTCGACGAAGTCTCATTCGTCATCTTCAGGCTGGTGTTCTTGGCTTCATGCTTCCAGGAGCAAGATATATTATATATATCTTAAGAACGAACTGGACCTTTGTGGGAACCAGTACCTGGTCAGTTTTCAACAACAAGGCCCAAGGAGAAGAATGAGAGGCTCTGGTGGCCCAGTTAATGAAGATGATTGATGAGCTGGTGGAAGAGAACAGAGACTCTCTTTGTAACACGGAAGACATGATGACGAGAAGTTGAAGAAAAACTATTTTCGGTTGGGTCCCTTTCTAAACGAGATCATAAAATCTAATTCAGGAACGTCAAACTCAAGGCCCATGGGCCAGATCCAGCCCACAGGGTGCTTATATCTGGCCATGGGGCTGCCCTGGAAACAGCAAAGAACCGGCCCATGCCAGTGAAAACGGAGCTCAGGGGGCACTCACACCCCTCCTGGACTCCATTTTTGGCCGCAATGGCCTCCTGCAGCCCTCTGTCAGTGAAAACAAAGCTTGGGGAAGGGACCCTAATGCTAACCCCCTGGGGCTCCGTTTTCACTGGCAAAGGGCTAGCAAAACAAACTAAAAACAAACCAAAGGAGAAATGTTTCCCCTTTGAGCATGCAAGAAGGGACAGGAAAGGAGAAAGGGAAAGAGGAAAGACAAAGAAAAAGAAGGAAAGATGGGAAGAGAGCAAGGAAGGAAAAATATAGAAAGAGGAGAAGGAAGAAGAAAGGAGAAGGAAGGAAGGAAGGAAGGAAGGAAGGAAGGAAGGAAGGAAGGAAGGAAGGAAGGAAGGAAGGAAGGAAGGAAGGAAGGAAGGAAGGAGATTATAATGAGAGTGAAGAAGGGTCTGGGGAAAATCCCGCCAATGTCAGGGTTCCAAGTAACAACCCCCAATGAAATCAGAGTCTGAGGCTTGAATTTCCTCAAAGCTAAACTTTATTAGACGTATCATATTGGCACATCTGTGAAAAGCCGAATCTGAGAGCTTCCGTGTTTTCTACACCCAAATTAAGTTCAAGACCTTGCCCCTCTCCCACATGTCCATAACCCCTCCAATCAGGCACCCTCCAGAACAGAAGACACTTCCTCGTTCTTCTCAGGGCAGTTGCATGGCACAATGGCCTTGACTTTCTACAAAGAATTCTATTATGACTAAATATCTTCTTCGCTCTATACAATCCCCCCTCCCAATTCTCCACAGTAAGATTTGTGGCAGGCCTGAAGCCTGAAGGCACAAGGATATAAAGCTGGCTTAAAGGTCTGACAATGTTAGCACTTGGCCACCGCAGGGGCCCCCGACACAAGTGATGTCAAGTTGGCCATGAATAGGCATAGCAACTAAATCAACCAATTGGGAGCTGAGACAGGCTGGACTCAGGGCGTGTCTTAGTCTGCAGCTTCTGAGTCTGTGCAGTGAAACTGAAACCAGTGTCTGTGAACTTGTCTGCTGATCTGAGCTGAAATGAAACAGTTCACTGCTGTTGGTATTGTATATATATTCTTGTATATAAATATGTTTTTTTTATGTACACTGAGAGCATATGCACCAAGGCAATTTCCTTGTGTGTCCAATCACACTTGGCCAATAAAAAATTCTATTCTATTCTGTTCTCTTCCCTTCCCTTCCCTTCCCTTCCCTTCCCTTCCCTTCCCTTCCCTTCCCTTCCCTTCCCTTCCATTCCATTCCATTCCATTCCAGAAGTTAATGAATCCTGCTGAATCAATTTATCTGTGTGTGCTTCTGGATTTGAATTTTTGCAAGAAACTCTGACAGACCCACCATGGCCCCCAGAGGTCAAACACAACCCTGATGCAGCCCTCAGTGAAATCAAGTTTGATACCCCTCGTGTAATTGAACCCCTGCTGCAAGATGGCAACCCTGCAAAATTCCTCAGCCTCCTTCCCCCCCACCTTCTATTTTGGTGATCTCCAAATAACCCAAATTGGAGATTTGTAGTTGAGTCTCTCTGAGCCAATGCCGTCTCCCAGGAACCCAGTTTCTCCCCTCCAATGACAGGACTTCCTTCAAGGGCACCAGAAGATACTACCACCCCCCCCCCCCCGCCCCCAGTATAAACTGGCCCCACAAGTTGTATTCTCTACCAAGCTGGATCCGTGTCCCTTTGGAAGGACACATTCCTTGGGGCTTCCCAACCTATCAGTCCTTTGAGGTAGACCAGGCTGGCAAATCACCAACACCAGAAATATTACAGTTGGAATTTATTGATATAGACTATAGCAGGGATGTGAAACTGGCGGCCCATGGGCTGGATGTGTCACGTACAAGCCATGCCTACCACAACTCCGCGAAAGGGGAAAATGTCACAACATGTCACGTGATTTTCAATGTGATGTTGCAAGTTTGACATCCATGGATTATAGCAACAGAATCTTGAAAATATCTCCCCTTTGCTCCCACTGGTACAAAAGAGCCTCAAGGCAGGGCATCCTTGATGTTCTTTCTCATCCCTTTCTGTTTTCCGGGGATGAATTCATTTTTTCCCAACTGCTGCCACCTGTTTTCTACAAGGCTGAGTTGGTATGCCTCTACATCAGGGGTCCCCAACTCACGGGCCATGGTCTGGCACTGGGCAGTGGCCAAAGATGAAATGCTGCCAGTTCGGACTGATTCTCTTGAACCAGTAGTAAAAAATGCTACTGGTTTGGGTGAACTGGTATTTCCGATAATCAGCTGGGCCACCCACCCGTCCCTGCTCTACCCTGTCTCTTATTTCCTGCTTTCTAATCTAAATTTAGCTAATCTAAATCGCACGGCACAGCTGATTCCCACCCTTCGCTGTTCTACTTACCTTTGCAGACTCAGAAGGCTTCAAAATGCTTCTTTGTCGGCGCTGTGCAGTAGCATCTCAGGCACGTATGCATGCTCGATGCATGCGCTCACCAAACCGGTAGCAGACTTCACAGGATTACACCACTGGCCGTGGCCCTCCAGGAACAGGGCCATGCAAGTGAGCAAATCTCCATCCATGTACATGCAGGATCCAGCGTTGTGGCCTGTTGGCTGCCGGCCCCTCCAACAGCTGAATTGGAGGAGGAGGAGGCATGGGTGTCAGTGTCATCATCAAGGCAAATTGAGAGCTCCGAGGGAGAAGAAGGAATGGAGCTGGCAAAGAGAGAAAGACAGAGGCGGAGCCTAGGCCATCCGTCAGCCCTCAGATGGAGAGTCAACATCCCCCAGATCTGGAGGTGGCTGAGGAGGAAGAGGGTCCGATGCCTATGCATGGATGCGCAGAATGCAGAGGAGAGGAGGGCAGTGAGACTCTATGGGCCGGTCCTCAGGATGGAAGAGCCACCACTGCTAGCTAAGCCCCACCCTAGCTCTGGGGATAAAAGGCAGGGGGTGGAGATGAATGGGTGTGGCAGGCCATTATTCCTCTGCCAGACAGACTTGTTAGCCTGCACTGAGAGAGAAACATTTTGCAGGGCCTGCTGGCGCTCCTATGAAGGAATCATTGCTTCAATCACAGAGGGTTTGTCCTGTTTGAGGAGCTGAGTCAGAACATCCAGGCAGTGTGTGAAACTTCATCCCCTCAGTCCATGGAAAAAACACCCTCCACAGAATTGGTCCCTGGTGTCCAAAAGTTTGGGTGCAGCTCAGGGGTGAAATGCTCCCGGTTAGGACCGGATTGCCCGATCTGGTAGCGATGGAGGTGGGTGGTTCGGAGAACCGGTAGCAAAAATCCCTGCCCCCACCCCCCATTGCCCAGCTGAGCCACGCAATCATCAGAGGCTTTTTTTTTTTAATTTTTAAAAGCATTTTTTTCTACAACCTCTTCGGTCGAAAAAATACTTTTAAAAGTTAAAAAAAAAGCCTCTGATGATTGCATGGCTCAGCTGGGATCATCAGAGGCTTTTAAAAGCATTTTTTCTACAACCTCTCCTGCTGAAGAGGTTATAGAAAAATGTTTTTAAAAGGAAAAAAAGCCTCTGCCGATCAGGCAAGTCAGCTGGGATCGTCAGAGGCTTTAAAAGCATTTTTTTCAGTCGAAGAGGTTGTAGAAAAAATGGTTTTAAAAGTTAATTAAAAAAAAAGTTGGCCACGCCCACTCAGTCATATTACCCTCCCCCCCACCAAGCCACGCCCTCAGAACCAGTAGTAACAAATTTTACAATTCACCACTGGTGCAGCTGTTCTGTATCACCTTCCGGGGCAACATCTGGACTCACTAGGGAGGGCATCTCTGTTTCAGCTGGAAATCTTATTAAATCTCCTTTTTTTTTTTTTTTTTTTACAAAAGAAGCTGTGTCTTTGGGAGAGTATCAGAGGGATTAATGAGGCTCAACCTAACCAGCTCTGCACCACAATGTGATGAAAACTCAGAGGGGAAGGGGATATTGTCCAATCGTCCTGGAGGAGGTGGACATGAAATGAGTAGAATATATTTGAGGGGTGGCTCAGAATGTAGGGTCTCCCCTGAAGCTTTTCATGCTGGGTCCAGGAAGGGGGTCCTTCTGGGTGGAAATGAGGCTCCTGCTGGGTCCATCCATCTCTTAGCATCCTTCAAATCCACTCCAGATGCTTCTCTTCACCGACTCGCTTCTGGTTTCCTGGTCAAGCAAGAGGAAGAAGGACCCGTGTCCATCAGCCAAATTTGCAGCAGGAAGTTTGGGTCTGTCTCCTGAACAAATCTGGTGGCTGGACATGTGTCCTTCTTCTTGCTTGACCAGGAGAACTGAAGCGAGTCGGTGAAGATAGGATGATGCTCCATCTGGTTCCCATCGGGGATGATGGGCCACATCTTGTTTGACCTTGTCTCTTCCATGCCCTCCCGTTCCTCCCCCAAAGTGGACCCACATCCTGCAACTGTTCTTTGTATCTTTTAGTCTTCAGGCCTTTAATCACCTTAGTTGCTCTTCTCTGCCCCTTTTTCCAAAGACTCAACATCCTTTTTGAAACATGGTGACCAAAACTGGATATGGGATTCCAAGTGTGGCCTTACTAAGGATTTACAAAGTGGTACTAACACTCCGCCGTGATTTTGATTCTGTGCCTCAGTTTATACAACCTGCAGTTGTGTTGGCTTTTTGAACTGATTTGAGATACAATCTCGCTTCCACATTTATTGATGGATGGCTTCCAAGGGTTTTACAATCTCTGCCCTCTGTTTCCATCATAAACTCCCATCATAAACCCCGTCAGCAGTTCGAAGGGCGGAGAGATTGAGCAGCCACGGAGAGCAGGAGATCCACCTGCCACCACGGATTCCTGATTTCTCAAACCAGGTAAGGACTCCCAGAAGTGCCGTGACCCCCTATTTGCTGGGCCAGCGGAGTGGAGTGGGGCAAGGGCAGAGCTGTTCCTGGGTACCTGGTGGAAAGCAGGTGGGTCTTGGACTGGGCCGCTCACTGCTTTTACATGAGAGCAAGCAGTCCCTCCTCTTTCGTAAACTCTCGGGGTGGATTGGACACCATAGTCCCTCAATGCTGGGCAGTTTCCCCAGGGCAGAAAAGCAGGAGATTTAGCCGCAGGGGTGACACAGAAGCACCTGTGTTCTTGGGGAGGGGGATAATCTAGGAAATTTGGGGAGAGGGGTTGCTCCTTTTTTTGGAAGGCTGCTGAATTCTGTGCAGGCAGCCAAACATGAGAGAGCAGGAATGGGAGGGAGGGAAGATGCGGATACCTTCTTCCAAAGCCCCCACACCATTATGACTCTTAATCCCACCTCCCAACTCTGATTTTTTTCCCAGTGAGATTCCACACTGTGAATCTTTCAGAGAATCAGACTTTGCTCTCTGTGCTGGGGGTGGGGTGGGTGGAGAGGGAGGGAGGATGGGAGGGGCTAGAGACAAACCACTTTGCTTTTGTTCCTCCTCCTCTGAGAGCCTGCCGTGGGTAGAAAGGGGGGGGGGGGTTGGCTGAAGGATTGAGGGGCTCCTTCCAGGAGTGAAGCAGGAAGTGGGCATCTGTGTCCATGTGTATCTTTCTTCTCAATCAATCAATCAGAATAGAGCCAGAAGGAACCTTGGAGCTCTTCAAGTCCAACCCCCTTCTCAAGCAGGAGACCATCTACCACCAGGGACAACTGGCTATCCAGCCTCTTAAAAACCTCCAGTGATGGGGCAGCCCTGATACTGGCGGAGTGAGGCGGTGGCAGCTGGAGTCTCATCCGGCAGCCAGCAGGGTGCCTCCTCAACCACTCCTGTTCCACCACCAGTTGCCTGGAGCCCTTGGGGGTGGGGGTTGCCTTTCCTCATGCTTTCCAGTTCCCCCTCGCTTCCCCAAAGCGTCCCTTCATTAACCTGCTATCCACCTCCACTCTCCACCGCCGCATGCAGGGCAACAAAATAAGACTGTGGGACTACCAGTAAACAAATTCAATCTGACCTTCCGACTTCATGAGATCTTTCCTTTTTTCTGCAAGAAGTTAGAAGGTCTGATGGGTTTGTTTCTGTTTTTAGTCCCACAGTCTTCTTTCGTTGCCCTGCACATGGCTGGAAAGCGGGTTAGTGAAGGGATGCGAGGGGATCTGCGAAGGAGCTGGAAAGCAGATGACAAGACAAACCTCCCAAGACAGAAGCAGAGGTGTGTGTGAGGGCGGAGAGGCAGGCAATCTGGACACACCATGCAGGCTGCAGGAAAGTGGAGTGGCAGTGGGCCAGAGCACTGGCTAGCTGCTGGAGGCTCACCTTTGCATCTCTCAGTTTGCCTGCAACCTGTGTGATGCATCGGGACTGCCTGCCTTCCACTCCAGGCCTTCTGTTCTCTGCAGCCCCAGAGTGCAGAGACTGGGTGGCTGCAGCTTTTGCCAGATACCATCGGTCCCCTTGCACTTTCTGGCTCTTGGGTGCGTGCCAAGGGGTGGGAAGGGCACCCAGCCGTGCTAATCACCCTGAAATCCTGTATTCCCTAAAATAAGCCCCAGTGCTTATTTTGGGGCCTAAAAGAAAATATGACCGGGTCTTATTTTTGGAGAAACACAGCAGTTCAACCCTTTGCTCAAGCAAGAGACCCTACACCCGTGTTGGCGAATCTATGGCATGCGTGCCAGAAGTGGCACACAGCCATTTCTCCGGGCACGCAGAGCCATTGCCCATTGCTCTTCCAGGTTCTGGTGCACCGGCCAGCTGGGTTTCATGCGCGCCGGCAGGCCGGAAACTGGAAGGGCAGCTGCCCATTGTGCATGCACACTCCAGGAAGATGATATTCCAAAGTGCGTGTGCACACCGGTCCGCTGGTCCGGTTTCTGCCACGCATGCATGTGTGAACAAGCACCCGTGCCAAAAGATGCAGAGAGGGGATCCTGGTGGTCGCTCTAAAGGGAGCACAGCAAGGTAAGCTGGGGCTTCGCTCCGTCTCTGCCTGTGTGGGCTTCTTGTGCAGCCACAGGTGGTCTGGACCAGGAGCTGGTGAAGATGGGGTGGTGGTGGTGGGCTGCCTGTGCAGATTAACTTGTGGCCTGGTCTCCTTTCTACTGAGAGTGGCTGTTCCCTGGCTGATGGCCACTCTCTCGGCCCTCTGAACATGCGGCTTGCCTGGGCTCCTCCCTACTAGGAGCCACAGACTGAGCAGGTGTGGCTGGCGGGGCTTTGGTGGACCAGCAGCGGGTGAATTCTGAATGCATGGCTGGCCTGGGCACCTTCCCCCTGGGAGCCACTGTTCCCTGGCTCAGCATGACATTCCCACCCAACCCCACCACTGCGCTGCCTGTGGTTGGGCCTGTCACCCGACCCCCATATGCTGCTGTCCCTTCTCTGGAGAAGAAGAAAGCTGCCAGAGCTCCTGGCAGGCGGATGGATGCTGTGCCTCACTCACTGATTGAAAACAGCGCTGAGCTGCGGAGAGCAGCAAACTCCAAAGCTGAAAATGGCTGAGGAGAGACAGGGCTGGGATTGGAGTCAGCCAGGAGGAAAAGGCCCCAACAGGGAAGCTCTGAATGCGTGGCTTGCTTGGGATCCTCCCTGCTGAGAGCCACAGGCTGCAGGGGGAAGGGCAAGACCGATCAGCCAGCTCAGGTGCATGGGGCAGCATTTGCTGGCTGGGCGGCTGGCTGCCATGCCTGCTGCTTCTTCCCCGGGGTTGACTCAGCCAGCGGTGCAGCAACAGGCATGGTGGGGGTCAGATGATGGGCCCAACTGCAGGCAGCGCAATGGTGTCACGTCGAGCCAGGAAATGGTGGCTCCCAAGGGGAAGGATCCCAGGCAAGCCATGCGTTCGGAGCTCACTGGCTGCTGGTCTGCCAAAACCCCGCCAGCCACACCTGCTCAGCCTGTGGCTCCCAGTAGGGAGGAGCCCAGGCAAGCCGCGTGTTCAGAGCTTCCCCAGCGGGGCCGAGAGAGAGGCCATCAGCCAGGGAATGGTGGCTCCCAGCGGAAAGAGACCCAGGCAAGCCGCACATTCAGAGCTTCTCTGGCAGTGGTCTTGGCCCCGCCATCTTGGCAGCACCATGTGCTGTACGGGGAACGGTTGTCTTGCCATGGACCGGCCGATACATAGTTGTCTTCTGGTAAGAGGAACACCGGACTCTTGGAAAAAGTAGGGGGTGGCATATTCAGGGACGCATATGTTCAGTGCAGGGCGCATGCTCAGGGGGAGCCTGGGGGCGTGTCCTGTGTGCATGCGCAAATGAGGGTGCACATTGCATTATGGGTGCAGGCATATGGGAGTGTGACAGCGCTCGTGCGCTCAGAGTTTTAGCACGCAATGCCAAAAAGGTTCGCCATCACTGCCCTACACTATCCCAGACAATTAGCTATCCATTCCCTTCTTAAAAGCCACGGGTTAATTGTCCTCCCTCTTAGGAAGTTTCTCCTTAGTTCCTGGTTGCTTCTCTCCTGGATTAGTTTCCATCCATTGTTTGCTGTCCTGCCTTCTGGTGCTTTGGAGAATAAGTGGAACCCCTCTTCTTTGGGGCAGCCCCTCAAATACCGGAAGGCTGCTATCATGTCTGTGTTTCAGTTTCAGTTTCAGTTTCAGTTTCAGTTTTATTGCATTTATATACTGCGGATGGGACTCAGGGCGGTTTACAGCCATGTTAAAACAATCAGGTATAAAAATTAAAACTAATAAGTTAATTAAACTGTTTGGCCGTGAAATTAAAACCCCTACTAAAAACCCTATTAAAATTTAACGCAAATTTAAGTCAGACCGGCTTGGTGAAACAGTAGAGTCTTCAGGGCTCGTCGGAAGGCACGGAGGTCAGGAATCTTTCTTATATCCGGGGGTAGTTCATTCCATAGGGCTGGAGCTCCCACAGAGAATGCTCTCCCCCTGGGGGCCGCCCGCCGGCATTGTCTGGCCGATGGCACCCTGAGGAGGTCCTCTCTGTGAGAGCGTATCGGGCGGTGGGAGATATTCATTGGCAGAAGACAGTCCTGTAAATATCCCGGTCCTAAGCCATGGAGCGCTTTGAAGATGGTGACTAGCACTTTGAAACGCACCCGGAAGACCACCGGGAGCCAGTGCAGCTCGTGCAAGAGGGGAGTTACCCAGGAGCGACGAGTCGCTCCCATAACCACTCGCCTGGCCGCATTCTGGACCAGCTGAAGTCTCTGGGTGCTCCTCAAGGGGAGCCCCATGTAGAGAGCATTACAGTAGTCCAAACGGGAAGTGACGAGAGCGTGAGTGACTGTGCGTAGGGCATCCCAATCCAGAAAGGGACGCAACTGGGCAATCAGGCGAACCTGATAAAAAGCTCCCCTGGCCACGGCCATCATATGATCGTCTAAAGACAGCCGTGCATCCAGGAGGGCGCCCAAGTTGCGAACCCTCTCTGAGGAGGGCAAGATCTCTTCCCCTATAGCCAGTGATGGCACCAACTGGCTATATCGGGGCGCCGGCAGCCACAGCCACTCTGTCTTGGAGGGATTGAGTCTGAGTCTGTTCCTCCCCATCCAGATCCGTACAGCTTCCAGGCAGCAGGACATCACGGCAAGGGCATCGTTAGGGTGATCCGGGGTAGAAATGTACAACTGCGTGTTGTCGGCATACAGTTGACACTTCACCCCGAAACCATGGATGATCTCCTAGTCTTTCTTTTCTCTAGACTGGACAAACCTAAATCCTCCAACCGTCCTTCAGATGTTTCAGTCTCCAGGCCTTTGATCATCTTTGTTGCTCTTCATCCCAAAGGTGCTTTTGTCATGAGGCCACTGGACTTTCCGGTTTTTCTTTGAAGAAGTTTTGCTTCTCACTCAAGAAGCTTCTTCAGCTCAGTTCTTAGTTGCTCTTCTCTGCACTTTTCCCAAAGTCTCAACATCTTTTTTGTAACGTTGTGATGTGGTGATGAAAACTAGATGCAGTACTCCAGCTGCGGCCATACTAAGGCTTTGTAGAGCAGTGGGCTTTTATCCCCACCCCAAAAGAAATCTTGGAGATGCTATTGATCCTCACCAGAGACCCTTATTTTTCAGGTGAAAGAAATCAGATCTCTGGATACTCCCCTCCACCCCCACCCCCCACAAGAGTCCCCAACACCAAAACGAAAGTAGCCTTTTCCCTATGGGGAGAACAGAGTCTCAATCCTGCATCGCCCTCTCCAGGTGAGGAGAGGAACTGCAATCATCGCAACTCTCACCATAGGATAGGATAGGATAGGATAGGATAGGATAGGATAGGATAGGATAGGATAGGATAGGATAGGATAGGATTTTTTATTGGCCAAGTGTGATTGGGCACACAAGGGATTTGTCTTGGTGCATATGCTCTCACTGTACATAAAAGAAAAGATACATTCATCAAGAATCATAAGGTACAACACTTAATGATAGCCATAGGGTACAAATAGCAATCGGGAAACAATATCAATATAAATTGTAAGGATACAAGTAACAAAATTACAGTCATACAATCAGAAGTGGAAGGAGATGGGTGGTAGGAACGATGAGAAGATTAATAGTAGTGCAGACTTAGTGAATAGTTTGACAGTGTTGAGGGAATTATTTGTTTAGCAGAGTGATGGCATTCGGGGAAAAAACTGTTCTTGTGTTTAGTTGTTCTGGTGTGCAGTGCTCTATAGCGTCGTTCTGAGGATAGGAGTTGAAACAGTTGATGTCCAGGATGTGAGAGGTCTGTAGATACTTTCACAGCCCTCCTTTTGACTTGTGCAGTATACTGGTCCTCCATGGAAGGCAGGTTGGTAGTCATTGCTTTTTCTGCAGTTCTAATGATCCTCTGAAGTCTCTGTCTGTCTTGTTGGGTTGCAGAGCCAAACCAGACAGTTACGGAGGTGCAGATGACAGACTCCATAATTCCTCTGTAGAACTGGATCAGCAGCTCCTTGGACAATTTGAGCTTTCTGAGTTGGCTCAGAAAGAACATTCTTTGTTGTGCTTTTTTGATGACATTTTTGATGTTGGGTGTCCATTTTAGATCTTGCAATATGGTAGAATCTAGAAATTGGAAGGTCTCTACTGTTGATACTGTGTTGTCTAGTATTGTAAGAGAGGGAAGTATGGGTGGGTTTCTCCTAGAGTCTACCACCATTTCTACAGTTTTGAGTGTGTTCAGTTCCAGATTGTTCTGGTTACACCATGAGGCTAGTTGTTCAACCTCCCGTCTCTATGCGGATTCATCATTGTCTCTAATGAGACCGACCACTGTTGTGTCATCTGCGAGCTTCATTTGTTTAACAGATGGGTTGTTTGAGATGCAGTCATTGGTCTACAGAGAGAAGAGAAGTGGAGAGAGCCCACAGCCTTGGGGGTGCCCTGTGCTAATTGTCTGATCTGTCCTCCTCTACAGATACCCACAAAAACACAGCCAGTCGAGGGTTAAAGAAGCACTTGGCACACACCCCAGTTCTTATCTCTAACTTGGCAGCGATATGCACACCGTCTGCCAAGTGCTTTAATAGTACACAGAAAGAAAATCACAACAAATATTCAGCAAAGTCTCTGATCAGCTTCAGCTTTTAGCTCCAATGACTACCCGATTGAGTATTTGTTCGTCACAGAGATCATTTACCACCACCCTGTCTTATATAGTCTCTGGGTGTGGTCCAGTGACTCATTGGTCCTGTGACTCAAGTCCAGTGACTCAGGTCTATTCCCTCATACGTCTCCTCAGCTGCTGTAAGCGCTTATCTCGCCTTCTTTGCCGTGCGTCCAGGAATGACGTCTCTCCATCACTCTCATCTGAGACACCTGTTTCCCCACTACTTTGCTCTCTTTCAGCTGGCACCTGAGACGGTGCCAGAGGGGGGGGGGCTGGGAGATCTGGCTGGCTCCTCTTCCTCATGCTCAGAGCTTCCTTCCTCCAATGGGATAGGCTCAGAGGACAGGGCCACAACATTGTCCAGGTTTCTGATGTGATTCTGCTTAGCTTCACCTGCTGCTTCCTGTTTGTTAGGAATTGTTTGCTTTAGCCTCTAGTCCCCTAATCATCTTTGTTGCTCTTCTCTGCACTCTTTCTAGATTCTCAGTGTCTTTTTAAAATCGTGATAACCAAACCTGGAGGCAGGATTCCAAGTGTGGCCTTCCCAAGGCCTTATAAAGTGGTATTAACCCTTCACGTGATCCTGATTCTCTCCCTCTGTTTATGCAGCCCAGAACTGTGTTGGCTTTTTTGGCAGCTGCTGCACACGGCTGGCTCCTATTTAAGCGATTGTCCACTAGGACTCCAAGATCTCTCTCACCGTTACTACTATTGAGTGAGGTACTACATATACTGTACCTGTGCATTTTGTTTTTCTTGCCTAAATGTAGAACCTTGCTTTTTTCATCATTGAATTTCATTTTGTTAAATATGAACAAATGTTCATATTTAATGTTCACAAGGATACTATTAAAATAATATTTGCCCAAGGAGTTGCCAATTTTGGCCCCTAGAAGACTTCTGAGCTGCCACCAGCTGTGCCCTGGGGCTGCTGTTCATACCCCAAAGGTCTCTGTGGAGTGTTCCTTGCTCAGCTAACCCATAACGTGGACCATCGTCAGTGGGGGGAATGTGGCTTGTGTTCACATCCTGCATCTCCTCACAGAATCAACCGTCAGTTTTTGCCGCCTCCAGATGTTTCTCCTCTTTTGTAGGGCAGCAGAAGCATCGGCAACTGTAGGAGCCAAGCATGGGCCAGGAAGATGACACCGTAGAGATAGCAGCCCTGGGCCGCTTCTTCCAGCTGGGGACCTTGTACGACTGCCGCAAGGATGCGCTCATCCCAGGTAGGAGCTGGAGGAGAGGCTGATGGGTCGCTAGACGGAGGGAGGAAGGGTGGGAGGGAAGGAAAGAGGGAGGGAGGGAGATGGGCACAGCCATCAATGCGTAGGCTCAGCCCAGGGACAGAGTTGTGCTCCTGGGCACATAGCTCCCTAGTAGCAGCAAGCTAAGTAGGACCTCCTAGCTGGGAACATGTATCCAACACTTGGCCAAGATGTGGCAGCACTGATGCTGTTTACCAAACACAGGGTGGGTTTCCTCCCCAGAATTAACGTCACTGAAATGGTTTGGAAAACAGCTAACAAAAGAAGTCTAGGGTCACCCAGAATGGTGAATTCAGGGATAGAATTAATTCTGAAGTTGTGGTGCAGGTGATTCTGAATCCTTCATGAAAATACGGTTTCTCCAGGGAGTTGGAGACCTTTCTTGAAATCAATAGGTGCACAGCAATTTCCATTCCTCTCTACTCAAGTCAAAAGCCTTTGAACTTTTGCCGTGTGTTGCAAAACTGGCAGGAAGTTTCTCCGGGGATGATTGGATAGAACAAATGACAGAATCCTCCATGGGGACGATACCTCTGTTGTTCCATCTCTCTGGAGCTTCTCGATCCAGGGACTGGCCTTTTGGAGGACAGGTTTCAATTCATCCTTCTATCTTCTTGTGCTCCATGCAGATGTCACCCTTTGGGATTACGACTCTCTTCAGAAGGACCTGACCAAGAAGTCTAAGAAACAGACAAGAGTCACTGTTCAGTACAAATCTACCACCAAGTATGAACAGTTGACAATGAATCATCTAGGAATGGAAAATATTTGTTATCCAACAGTCTTTGAGCATGGCAGAGCCATCCATGTGGTCACTACCATCCTCTATGGAGCCCAAGAAGTTTCTTCAATGGAGACAGTGAAAAATATTCAAGAAAGTCTTCAGGCTACAATCAAGAAGATGATATCTATCACAGGACAAGCAGATATGGAGTTAAATGAGGAGGAGAAAGAGAATATTCTCAAGTTCAATTGCAAGTTCCATGGAGACTTTTTTTTGGACAAAAATCCAGTGACCTTCCAAGATGCCATGAAAGTTTATGAGACTCTACCAAAAATATTAAGGCAAGATGGGGAGAAGGCTGTGCCTATAGGGGTCTGGCTCTATCCTCTGACCAAACTGGACCTCAGAGCAGTTAGGATGGTCCGTGAGATCAGCCTAGCATTGATCTTTGATGCTGAAAAGATCTTGGAGGAACTCAATGAAATTGAGATGCAAAGCAATGATCTAGCCAAGAATCCCATTTGTGACACCTTCCCTGAGATCAAGAGGAAGATCCAGCAGTTTAAGGATCTGTGCCAGCAACACAGGCAGACTTTCCAGAAAGAGCTGGCCAGAATGTTGCCTTCCATCTGGGGAGGAGGGCAGGAGGAAGGGACCCTGGTGGACCTCTTGATGTCCATCAACCAGTCGCCCTTCAACAGCCAAAAACTCCATGAATTTCTGGACACCAAAGAAAGAGAAATTAACTTCATCAAATCTTATCTTACTATTCTAAATGAAATGCAAGTTATCTCATCTCAAAACAAGCTGGAAGAAATAGTTCTGGACCCACAGAATGTATTTGTGGTCTCTTTTATATTCACTTCTTTACATGAAGAGGAGCCATTTCTGTTGAGTTTACAGGATTGGCTTCAGGAGCAATTATTGCAAGAATCAACTAAGTCCACAAGGTCCCTTCCTGAGGTGAAGAAAAGCCTGGCCTGGTTTGAGGATGAGGAGAGGACCCACAATGCTCGCCAAGCTGCCAAATCCATCAAAGACTTTTTCTATATCAATTATTCAAATGAGAAGGTCCGCTTTGTTGTGGCCTCAATCCCAGATATGGACACCCCAGGAGTCTCCACTTACCTTTATGAAGACGGGGTGCTGGTTAACAAAAACTTTGAGTTGCCCTCAAAACCTCTCCCTTTCCTGATCAGTGAACTGAGACACGACAGCATTCAACTGAAGTTTCAGCCAGCTGAATATGGAAAGTCTTCCATCTCCAACTATCTAGTAAGGTACAAGGTTGCAAGGGAAGAAAAATGGAAGACCGTGAGGACAGAGGATGCTGGGGAGATGTTCCTGCTGAAAGACCTGTCTCCAAACGCAGAGTACCTATTTCAGTATGTTGCTTGTTGCAAAGTAGGCCTTAGTAATTCCAGTGATCTTAGCCCACCCATAAAGACCCTTCCCACCAGCCCTCCTGAGGAATTAAGAAAGGTCACTGCGGCATCTTCTGTCATTTCTGTGGCCTGGATGAGTCCCAGCATCGTTGCCTCAGGAGTTGTGGTCAAGGAGTACAAGGTGGAGTACAGAATGATGGAGGCTGGAACTGGGAGTGTCCAGTGGACTGAAAAAAGGACTGGACGAAAAACAGAGGTTTATTCTATTGAAGGTCTGAAGCCCCAAACAGCATACAGAATACGGGTGTCAGCCATGTGTGATAATGGAGCTCTCAGTGTCCCCAGTGAAGAGGTTCAGATCTCCACATCACTGGAAGAAGAAAGTGCAGACAACGTAGCCTGTCAGTTCCTTCAGAAAAGCTCCCTGGTGGAGGACACACAGCCACTAGTCTTCGCCCTTCCTCTGGAGAAAGTCCCCTCAGATGCCTCCAGCTCCTGTCTCATGTACCAGCTTGGGAAGGAGAACCCGGAAGTACCCAACAAAGTGATCCTGGTGATGGGAGCAACAGGATGTGGGAAAACCACTCTGATCAATGGGATGATTAATTATATTCTGGGTGTCCAGTGGGAAGATAATTTCAGATTCAAACTCATTCATGAAACCACTCAGAAAAGCAGAGCTGGAAGCAGGACGTCTGAAGTCACAGCCTACGTGGTGAACCATCAGAAGGGCTTCCAAATTCCCTATTCTCTCACAATAATTGACACGCCAGGATTTGGAGGGACAAGAGATGCAGAGCAAGACAAACTGGTTGAGAAGAAACTCCTGGAGTTTTTCTCCACCACACGGGGCATTGACCATGTGGATGCCATCTGCTTGGTGGCCCAGGCCTTCTTTGCCCATTCAACTTATGCCCAGAAACGCGTCTTTGATTCCATGCTCTCCATGTTGGGAAAAGACGTGAAGGATAACATCCAACTCCTGATCACCTTTGCAGATGGGGGGACCCCACCTGTCCTGGAGGCCCTCAAGGAGGCTGACCTGCTGTGTGCTCAGGATGAGTCGGGAACCCCTCTGCACTTCAGATTCAACCATTCAGCCCTCTTTGCTCCCCGAGAATATGGAGGAAGCCCTAATGCTGCTGATGAAATATTCTGGAAAATGAGCACTGACAGCATGAAGGATTTCTTTGACTCATTAAAGATGGTGGAGATGAAAAGTTTAACCTTGACCATGGAGGTCCTCAAGAAACATCAGGATCTGGCCTCTGATCATAGAAGACCTCCCTCTCTTAAGGTGGGGCCAATCCTACCAAATTGTTTCCAGATCAGTCAATTTTGCTTTGGTGGAATTCGCACTTAGAAAGTTTTGCATACAGTTCAGCAGCCCTGAGTTTTTTCAGGACGTTGCGCACTAATTTTACGTGGTCGGTCATGTTCTCAGAGTAGATGAGAATGTCATCCAAATAAACCAGCACCCCCTTGTAAAAATGCTCATGCAAAACTTCATTGATCAATTGCATGAATACTGCAGGAGCCCCTTGTAGTCCAAAAGGGGGTACTCGGAACTGGACACATCCCAGCGGGCAGTTAAATGCAGTTTTCCATTCATCCCACTCCTTAATTCACATTCTGTAGTAAGCTTCTGTAGTAAGTCCAGTTTGGTGAAAACTTTTCCCTTCCCTAGGTGGGCTAACATGTCCTTCATGAGGGATAGGGGGTAGACATTTTCCACGCAAATAGCATTTAAATTCCTATAATCAACTACTAGACAAAAGGAACCATCTTTCTTTTCCTGGAACAGAACTGGCGCAGCCACCTGTGGCCTAGCTGGTTGGATGAACCCAGGGAACGGAGCCAATTCTTAAGCTGTTATCAGACCAACAGACACTGCATTCCTGGAAGATGACACAGCCAGACGTCTGCTCTCACCTGACCTCTGGGAGACCTTTGGATTGGATGATTTATGGTGGACAATGGGAGGGGATGCTTTCTATCTGTAACTTTCGCGCTTTTTGCCTCAGAATCCTGCTTTCCATGGTTGCGTTCACTTTATATCTAGTAAAAGTACCATGCTTTATTTTATAATGAAGTCTGGGTTTTCCTTTCCTGGATACTGAAGGAAGCATACCCGACATTAAGCAGGATTCTGAGGCAAAAAGCATGAAAGTTACAGATAGAAAGCATCCCCTCCCATTGTCCATGGTAAATCATCCAATCCAAAGGTCTTCCAGAGGTCAGGTGGGAGCACACGTCTGGCCGTGTCATCATCCAGGAATGTGGTGGCCGTTGGCTTGATAACAGCTTAAGAATCGGTTTCATTTCCTGGGCTCATCCATAGCCCAGCTACCTACCCCCTCTTCCTCCATTATTATGACAGCCAACGCAGAGAAAAGTGGAGGCTGACACCCACAGAGCTTCATTTGGGGGCTCCATGCTGCAGAGACAGGGGAAAGGGGACCTGGACCTGAAAAGTAATGTGGGTTTCTTTGTTAGACAACTCTGTCTCGGACAGTGGGGAGGAGAGCGGTTTGGGGGAGAAATGCATTGCTCCTTTCTCCAGGAGGATGGGTTTAGAGGCTCCCTCTCTCCTGAACGATCCTTTTAAGGCTCTCTACGCTTCATTCTCTTCTGAGTTTATGTGTGGAACTTGGACGGAAGAAATAACAATTTTTTCCACCCATAAATCAGCCGGTGGGCCCAAACTTCAGATTTCCTTCCACAAATTTACCAGAAACTGAGGTTCCCAAGGGGCAAAATTTGGTGGGAGTGGGGGAAGGTGCGGGTGCAAACCAACATTTTCAGCAGAGGTTGTTTTCCCAGGATTGCAGGGGATGCGGGAAAGAGCCCCCACCAAAGAAGCTTCCCACCTCCCAGGAAGGATTAGATTCAGACCACCTTGGAGGGACAGCTGGGAGGCCAAGGAAGGGTCTGGGGTGACCAGGGGGGAACCTGGAAGAAGACAATATGGGACGACCTTTGGAGAGAATCTGGAGCAGCAGCATTAAAGCCCCAGAGAACAGGGTCTCTTTGAGCATGGAGGCAGTTATAGGGAGCTGCCAGCTACCCTGGACATCAACCCCCACCGTTCCTGAAACCCCCAAAGAATTGAAGGGCTGCATTAAAGGGTGGAGTGGAGACCGCCTCTCCTTTGGCTGATTCTGTTTCTCTTTTCACACAGAAATCCCAGGTTTTGTGCCGTGCGACTGGTCCGGAAATGACTGCAAGCATCCAAAGTAAAGTCTTGGCCCCTGGGGTGGTGGGTGGGGGTGAGAGCTATTGTCCTGGGTGGAAGGATGATGGCTTTATTCTGCTGACTGTGTCTTCTTTTCTCTTCTCCCCTTTGGGTTGTAGGGCCTGAACGGAGGATCGTCCTTATGGGCAAAACTGGAAATGGGAAAAGTGCAACAGGAAACACAATCCTGGGAAGCAAAGTCTTTAGCTCCAGGAGGTCACTTGGGTCAGTAACACAAGCATGTCAGAAGGAGGAGATGCAGCTGAGTAACAGGAGGGTTGTGGTTGTTGATACACCTGGCTTTTTCAACGCCAATAGTCCACAGGAGATCATTGCTGCAGAAGTGAGCAAGTGTGTGAAGCTTTGCTCCCCGGGTCCTCATGTTATTCTGCAGGTGATGCCTCTCGGTTGTTTCACCGAAAATGAGAAGGGCATGGCTCAGCAGATCAAAGAGGTTTTTGGCTTTCAGGCCATGGATTACATGATCCTCTTGTTCACCCATAAAGTTTATTAATATTTTAAAAAAATATAAACCCCTCCACCCCTCCCCCCCCTTCAATCCCCCCACCCCTCCTCCCCTTCAACCCCCCTCCCCTCCCCCCCGACTTCCCAGAGTAAAATACAGGGTTTATTTTTTCCACAAAAAAAGGTAAACTAATCATCAACATTAATCTATCAAATTTCTAGTTTACAAACACCATCTAAATCTTAACTCCAATATAATAAAAATTACATCTCTATAATTCTTCTTCATTCATACGCAACTTGATGTCTTCTTATATGATATTTATTCCGAATGTAATCAATCCATTTCCTCCACTCCAAGATGATTTTTTCTTGCGTATGATCTTTCAAATATGCCGAGATTTTAGCCACCTCAGCTAAGTTCATTACTTTTACAATCCATTCTTCTACAGTGGGCAAAGAGTCTTTCTTCCAATATTGCGCAACCAACAATCTGGCTGCTGTTATTAAATTTAAAATCAACTTCATCTCCAATAACGTACAATCATTTATGATACCCAATAAAAACAATTGTGGTGTAAATTTCAACCTCTTTTTCAAAATATTTTGCATTACCCACCAAATCTTTATCCAAAATGCCTTGACCTTCTTACAGGTCCACCAGATATGAAAGTAGGTTGCATCTTCACAATCACACCACCAACATTTAGCTTGTACATTAGAATACATACATGACAACTTTTTTGGGTCTAAGTGCCATCTATAAAACATCTTATAAAAATTTTCTCTCAAATTTTGTGCTTGAGTAAATTTAACATTTCTGACCCAGATCTTTTCCCATGTTTCCATCATTATTGGTTCTTGGAAATTTCTAGCCCATTTAATCATACAATCTTTAACCAACTCTGTTTCAGAATCTATCTCTAATAATACATTATATAATCTTTTAATATGCATAATACCCTGGTCCCTAATTTGCTTTACCAGATTTTCTTCATTTTCCATGAGACCTATTTTTTGATCCTCCCTCCACCTTGCTTGAAGTTGACCATATTGAAATCAGGTATAAATTATCCCTTCCTTCTTCAAAACCTCTAACGGTTTAAGTTGTAGTTTACCCCTTTCATTAAATAAGAGTTCTTTATATGTGATCACCTCCATCTTTTGTTCTACACTTATGTTTTCTATTGCATGTCTAGGATTTGCCCAAATAGGTATTTTATAATCCAATTTATATTGATATTTCTTCCATACTCGCAACAAAGCATTTCTAAGCATATGGTTTTTAAAAGTTTTATCTACTTTCTTTTCATACAATAAATAAGCATGCCATCCATAAAGTAAATCATATCCTTCTACATTTAAAATTCTTTCCTCGGTTAAATTGAACCAATCACTAATCTGAACTAATACCGAAGCTTCATAGTATAATCTTAAATTTGGCATTTTCAAACCACCTCTCTCCCGAGCATCTTTACCTTGTATCAAATCTCCTGCATATAATTTCGTGTAGTATTCTAGAAAAACTTTTTTAATCAAGTTTTGTTGGTAAACTTCTTTACCTTTATATTCCATCTTACTAATAATACGTGATCTTTGCTTTTTCCTTAACACATAAGCTAACCATCTACCTGGTTTATTAGCGTTGCAAAATGTATTATGTTTAGCATATTGCAAAGTAGTTGCAACTTGATCAGCCATTAACATATTAAATTGCTGTCTTAATATACTTATTGCTTCTTTTACTCTTTTATCTCCTGGATTATCAATTAGTTTAGTTTAGTTTAGTTTATTAGATTTATATACCGCCCTTCTCCTGACGGACTCAGGGCGGTGAACAGCCAAACATTAAAACATTAAAATACAAGCAATATAAAAGTTAAAAATAATCTAAAAATGTAATTAAATCAAATTTTGGCTTCCCCAAATTTAAAATCCCTCCTAAAATTCACCCATTAAAATCTACGTTAAGCCAGCCCGGCTTCCTGAAATAGAAAAGTCTTTAATGCCTTGCGGAAAGTGCGGAGGTCTGGGATTAATTGAATCCCTGGGGGTAACTCGTTCCAGAGGGTGGGAGCCCCCACAGAGAAGGCTCTCCCCCTGGGGGTCACCAGTCGACATTGCCTGACCGACGGCACCCTGAGGAGGCCCTCTCTATGAGAGCGTATTGGCCGGTGGGAGGTTATCGGTGGCAGAAGGTGGTCTCGTAAGTACCCGGGCCCTAAGCCATGGAGCGCTTTAAAGATGAGAACCAAGACCTTGAAGCACACCCGGAAGACCACTGGGAGCCAGTGCAGCTCGCGCAGGAGAGGTGTCACATGGGAGCGCCAAGTCGCCCCCATAATCACCCGCGCAGATGCATTCTGGACCAGTTGGAGCCTCCAGGTGGTCCTCAAGGGGAGCCCCATGTAGAGAGCATTACAGTAGTCCAGGTGAGAAGTGACCAGGGCATGAGTGACTGTGCATAAGGAGTCCCGATCCAGAAAGGCATATCAGGCGAACCTGATAAAAAGCCCCCCTGGCCACGGCCGTCATATGCTCTTCTAAAGACAGCCATGGATCCAGGAGGATGCCCAAGTTACGAACCCTCTCAATTGTTCCTTCTTCTTTATTTCTTCCTCAATATCTTTCCGTTTCTTTATCTGCTTTTGTCTATGTTTGTTATTCATATATATCAACACTCCCCTCATATAAGCCTTACTTGCATCCCAAACCATTTCCATAGAAGTACCTTTATACATATTATTAACAAAAAACTCCTTCATATGTTTTTTAAGTTCATTCACATTTTCTTCATATCTAAATAAATTTTCATTTAATCTGCAAGACCTCCTTTCTCTTTTCTCCTGTTCTAATTCCAACCAAACTGGACTATGGTCAGCTAAAATCCTTGGAAATATCTTGACTTTCTTCACCCTAGAAAGAAAATCACTTGTTAGCAATATAAAATCAATCCTAGAAAAAGATTGATGTCTATCAGAGAAAAAAGTAAAATCTTTTTCATCTGGATTCCGTTCTCTCCAAACATCCCTCAATTCTAGATCATCCATAATTTCAAAAAAGGGTTTGGGTAGTTTGGCACGTGAAGCAACTTTAGACGTGGTCTTCTTATCCTTGAAAATATCAATTACCCCATTCCAATCACCCGTTAAAATAATTGATTTATAATCCCATTGAGATATTTTGGTATGTAAAAGTTTATAAAATTTTTCTTGTTGCTGGTTCGGTGCATAAATCCCAATCAAAAGCATTATTCCAGTTTGAGTCCTTAATTCAATTGCTATATATCTTCCTTGGTCATCTGCCTCTATTAAATTTGCTGTCAAATTCTTTTTTATGTATACCACTATTCCATTCCTTTTTTCCGGAGATGATGCCACAAAGTGAGTCCCTAATTTTGAGTTAATTAAGTATTTCTGGTCTGTTGATCTAATATGTGTCTCTTGTAAGCATACAATGTCATTATTAAATTGTTTCAAATAATGATATATTTTCTTTCTCTTTTGTGGTGAATTCAAACCATTGACATTCCAAGACAAAAATTTAACTGGCATTTTTGCCCGACTGAAGCCTATAGAGCATATCCTGAAGAGTGTGTCTGTGTCAGTTACTAATGAAGCTCAACCTAAGCAGATCAAAAGTCAGATGGGAAGGAGATGTTGTCCAATCAATTGTCCTGGAGGAGGTGGACATGAAATGAATATTTATTTTATTTATTTATTTTTCAAATTTATATGCCGTCCTTCTCCCGTAGGACTTGGGGCGGCTCACAAGATAAAAACAACACAATAATCCAAAAGCTAAAATTAGACAATTAAAAATCCCCAGATAATTTAAAAAACCTCAAGACAGATCAGGCAATTTGCTGAAAAAGCCATGTCTTCAGCTCGGCGTGGAAAGTGCAGAGGTCAGGGGGCATCTGGAGCTCAGTGGGTAACCCATTCCAGAGGGTTGGTGCAGCCACAGAGAATGCCCTCATCCTGGGGGCCACCCGCTGACATTGTCTGGCCGACAGCACCCGGAGGAGGGCAGTCCTATGTGAGCACACTGGGTGGTGGGAGGCCGGTAGGAGGTGGTCCTGCAATTACCCCCGACCCATGCCATGAAGGGCTTTATAGGTGAGTACCAGCACCTTGAAGTGGATCCAGAAGGCCACCAGCAGCCAGTGCAGCTCACGCAGGAGAGGTGTTACACAGGAGTAGCGGGAAGCTCCCGTAACAACCTGCACGGCCGCATTCTGAACCAGCTGGAGCCTCCAGGTGCACCCCAAGGGCAGCCCCATGTAGAGGGCATTGCAGTAATCCAACCGAGAGACAATTTATTATTTATTTATTTATTTATTCAAATTTGTATACCACCCTACTCCCAGACGGGACTCAGGGCGGTGAATGGCCAAGATAAGATACAATAGAATACAAAAGTTAAAAATCGTTTAAAACAATTAAATAATGAGGCTAGAAAACAATTTAAAATCCAATTATATAAAATATTTAAAACCCAATATAAAAAGGAGGTTAAGCCAGACCAACTTGTTCAAATAAGAACGTTTTTAAGGCGCGGCGGAAGGTACGTAGGTCCTGTAACCTCCTTGTCTCAGGGGGAACTCGTTCCAGATGTCAGGTGCCCCCACAAGAAGGCTCTCCCCCTGGGGGCCATCAGGTGACACTGTTTGACCGATGGCACCCTGAGGAGCCCCTCTCTGTGGGAGCGGACTGGTCGGTGAGAGGCTGTTTGTGGCAGAAGGCGGTCCCGAAGATACCCTGGTCTTAAGCCATGGTGCGCTTTGAAGATGATAACCAAAACCTTGAATTGCACCCGGAAGACCACCGGGAGCCAGTGCAGCTCGCGCAGGAGGGGAGTCACATGGGAGCACCATGTCGCTCCCATCACCACCCATGCGGCCACATTCTGGACCAGCTGGAGCCTCCAGATGCTCCTCAAGGGGAGCCCCATGTAGAGAGCATTACAGTAGTCCAGGCGTGAGGTGACGAGGGCATGAGTGACCATGCATAACGAATCTCGATCCAGAAAGGGACGCAACTGGCGGATCAGGGGAATCTGATAAAAACTCCTCCTGGCCACGGCCATCATATGCCCTTCTAAGGACAGCTGTGAGTCCAGCAGGACACCCAAGTTGCGAACCCCATCCGTGGGGGCCAATGATTCGCCCCCAATAGTCAGAGATGGTGCCAGCTGACTATACCAGGATGTCAGAAACCACAGCCACTCGGTCTTGGAAGGGTTGAGCTTGAGTCTGTTCCTCCCCATCCAGATTCATACGGCCTCCAGACACTGGGACATCACTTCGAGGGCATCATTGGGGTGGTCTGGGGTGGAGATGTACAGCTGAGTGTCATAAGCGTACTGATGATACTTCACCCCAAAACCACGGATGATCTCACCCAGCAGCTTCATATAAATGTTGAATAGAAGGGGCGAGAGGACCGATCCGTGCGGCACCCCACATACAAGGGGCCTCAGGGTCGACCTCTGCCCCCCTGACAACACAGACTGCGACTGGTTGGAGAGAAAGGAGGAGAACCACCGTAGCACAGTGCCCCCCACTCCCAGACCCTCCAACTGGCACAGCATGATACCATGGTCGATGGTATCAAAAGCTGCTGAGAGGTCTAATAGGACCAGGACAGAGGAACAACCCCTGTCCCGAGCCCTCCAGAGATCATCCACCAACACGACCAATGCCGTCTCCATGCTGTACCCAGACCTGAAGCCCGACTAGAACGGATCTAGATAGGTCGATTCATCCAGGTACTGAGGCAGCTGTCACACAACCACACTCTCAACAACCTTCACAACAAAGTGAAGGTCGGAGACAGGACGATAATTTACCAACATTGCCGGGTCCAGGGAAGGCTTCTTGAGGAGGGGCCTCACCACCGCTTCCTTGAGAGCGGCGGGGAAAACACCCTCACTCAAAGAAGCCTTTATAATCCCCTGGAGCCAGCCTCGTGTCACCTCACGGGAGGCCAGCACCAATCAGGAGGGACACGGGTCCAGTAAACATGTGGCTGCGCTCAGACTGCTCAGTATCCTGTCCACGTTTTCTGGAGTCACAGAGTCAAACTCTTCCCATATAATATTCTCAAGGCCTGCCCCCGTCACCTCCCCTGGATCTACCCACTCGGAGTTAGAGTCCAGCTGTTCCCGAATCTGAGCGGTTTTGTCATACAGATATTGTACAAAGTACTCAGCTCTACCCTCCAAGGGGTCCTCCAGCACCCCCTCTTGGAGCAAGGAACGGGTCCCCTAAACAGGGCGGCTGGGTGATTATCTGATGATGCAATAAGAGCGGAGAAGTAACTCCTCTTCTCCGCTTTTATCGCCACTAGGTAATTCTTAATGTGAGCTCTTACCAGTGTCCGGTCGGATTCAGAATGACTAGCCCTCCAACTGCTCTCTAGGCGTCTTTTCCAGTGCTTCATCTCCCTCAGCTCCTCAGTGTACCAAGGAGCCAGGTGAGATCGGTGCTGGGTCAGAGGCCACAAAGGCACGACTCGGTTCAAAGCCCCGGTGGCCGCTTCATCCCAGGTGGCCACTAAGTCTTCGGCCGAGCCGTGTGCCAGAGCCTCAGGAAATGGCCCAAGCTCCATCTGGAACCTATCAGGATCCATCAGGCACCTGGGGCGGAACCATCTTCCCTGCAGCGAGGTTCAGCGGTTCGAAGGTCTAAGCAAAGGAGAGTGATCTGACCATGACAAGGGTTCAATCGCTATATCCCCTATCTCAAGATCACTCAACCACTGTCCAGAGACAAAAACCAGGTCCAGCGTGTTTCCCCCCACGTGAGTAGTGCCATGAATTAACTGGGTCAGGTCCATGGCTGTCATGGAAGCCATGAACTCCCGAGCCGTCTCAGTCGTCTCACCGACTGATGGCAGGTTAAAATCCCCCATGACCATAAGCCTGGGGGTATCAACTGCCACCGCGGCAATAACGTCAAGCAGCTTGGGCAGGGCCGCTGCCATGTGGCAGGGAGCCAAGTACGTGACTAGCAGACCCAACTGCACCTTATGACCCCACTTCATGAGGAGGGACTCACAGCCAGCCGTCTGAGGAACAGTGGCCTCCCTCGGGGCAAGACTCTTGTTTATAACAACCGCCACTCCCCCGCCCCTCCTCTGTGACCTTGGCTGATGAAATGCATGAAAACCGGGTGGGCACATATCAACAAGGGGGAACCCCCCTCTTGGCCCAGCCAGTTCTCCGTAATACCCAACAGGTCCACGCTCCCCTCCTGAATAAGATCACAGATGAGGGGGGCTTTATTTACCATGGACCTGGCATTGCACAGCATCAGCCGAAGGCCCTGGGCCCGAGGATCTGTGCAACCAAGGGAACTGGAAGAGCATTGGGGGCCAGAGCGCACCACCGCTTGCAAACAGCGGGGGCGCATTCCCATAACCTGATATGGCCCCCTGCTCCTGCCTTATCTGCCCCTCCCACCTACAGTACTGATATTATGACCATCTATCACACAAGCTCTAACCCCCTCTTTGACCCCAGTACTTGTATCTCTAGTGCCGTGCTCTTCAGCTGGCACCGGCCTTCTCCCTAACAGGTTCTCCCCTGAACCTACAGAGCCCACCCCCCTCCCAGAACCCTTTAAAACCTTATTTAAAAATTTACCCAAAAAACCCCATAGCTCCTTCCTCACGTGATGCCATCTCTCAGGATTCCAAAATCCGTCATCGAGATAGGCCCTCGATAAAGTGGGGGGCCAAACCTGCGAGAGGGGGGAATCTTGCAGAGCAAGGAGTTCCGACACTGAATACATCAAATTGTTAGGGGTGAGAGAAGTCCATGGTCGGGGGACCATCATATTGTTATAATGCAGAGGTAAGAGTTCCAGTCCAAGGCCCAGGCAACAGGCCTCCATTGCTCTCTCACAGCAGTGGAGGGGGAGATAAATGCCATCCGACCCCCGGAAATTTCTTGGCCAACCGTCCTCTCACAAAGGCCGACCAATAAAACTTTGATGGAAAACCCGGGAGTGAAGGCAGCCAAACACTGACTCTCACCGGCCTTGAGTCCATAGGTCCAGTTCCCTATATGGGTTAGGAAAAGTTAGAAAGACCAATCTTACAGTTCATGAGAGGATGTAGCTCAAAATTCAGTTCAGGAAGGATCTTACAAAGGCAGGAGATTTTGAGATGGCTTGCTGGAAATAGGGGAAAGTAGGAACCACTCAGCAGGCCTGGATAGGCAGGGTAACTATAATCATAATCACACCCACAAGGTCTCAACGCAGTTGGAAAAAGGAGAGGAGGGGAGGGGGAAATATAGGCCGCAAGTGCCAATAGACATTTTCCAGCCCCCTCCAACCTCTCAGACTTCTCATTAGTGAGACATAATGTTCTCCAATTTTGCCCCCTCCAGCTCACTAAGGAGGTCTCTGGGTCTGCATGGGGGCGGCCCTATCCCCAAGGGCCAAGCACCCTCCAGACATCAGGAAATCCAATTTTAGGTTACTGCCAGGAGTCCCACACCATCTCAGTTAGTTTACAGGCCTCAGTTGGTCTCCAGGCCTTTAGGAAGCCACCCTGGTGCCAACCACTATCCTCGCCGACTGTCGACGCAACCGCCATTGCTGCTGCCACCACCATTGCTATTGGCCCCCCTGCGGCTGTCCCCAGCCACCCCTAGACTCCTCAGATCTTTCTCAAGGCATCCGGGGACATGGGGAAACTCTGCAGGGGACCTCAATATCGCCATTGTCGGACGCCGCAGCCGCTGCCCCACAGACTGCCAGGTAGCCACTGGAGTGGCTCAACAAGGCCGCGCCCACCATCTCGCGCTGTCTCTCAGCCGTTTCCTTGAGCGCCATCCTTCCCAGCATAAAGGTGAGCCGGAGAGCTAATAAAGCTCTCATAATGCCCTACAGACCTTCCTTTACCCGGGTGGGGGTCTTAGATGGTCAAATTGACCCCCGCCAAGTCCCCCTTGCTCAAACATCGCCCCCCGAAGATCGGAGTTCTAGCGTCGGAGCGCCATCTTGGGCATGCGCAGAAAGTTGATCCCTCAACTTTCAATATAGCGTCTTCCTAGATTTCAGTAGGACTAACTTTTATAAAAAGATGTTAGAGTTCAATCAATGAGAGCATGAATGACTGTACGGAGGGTATCTCTGTCTAGGAAAGGGCGTAACTGGTGTATGAGGTGAACCTGTGCAAAGGCCCCCCTTGTCACAGCCATCAGATGATCCACCAAGGACAGCCATGAGTCAAGGAGGACGCCAAGATTACGAACCCTTTCAGAGGGAGTAAGCAACTCCCTCCCCATGCTAAGTGATGGGGCTACTAGATCATGAGATGCCTGTAGCCACAGCCACTCAGTCTTGGAGGGGTTGAGTCTGAGCCTGTTCCTGCCCATCCAGACCCGTACCGCCTCCAGGCACTTAGACATCATGGAAAGGGCATCCCTGGGTTGATCCGGGGTGGAGATGTACAGTTGCATATCATCAGCATATTGATGATACCTCACCTCGAAGCTGCGAATAATCTCACCCAGCAGTTTCATGTAGACGTTAAAGAGCAGGGGGGAGAGAACCGACCCCTGCGACACCCCACAAGTGAGGGGCCTCGAGGAGGATCTCTGACCCCCTGCCCAAACAAACTGCATATGGCCCGAGAGGTAGGAGGAGAACCACTGTAAAACAGTGCCCCCACACCCAATCCCCGTTGCAGCAGGATAACATGGTCGATGATATTGAAAGCCGCTGAGAAGTCAAGTTGCACCAGAATGGAGGAATAACCCCCATCCCGGGCCCGCCAGAGATCATTCACCAGGGCGACCAATGCCATCTCTGTGCTGTGTCCACGCCTGAAACCCGATTGGTATGGATCTAGGTAATCTGTTTCCTCCAGGAATTGTGGAAGTTGGTATGCCACCACAGACTCAACGGAGACAGGATGGAAGTTGTTCAGGGAGGCCAGATCCAGAGCAGGCTTCTTGAGAAGGAGACGAACCACCGCCTCCTTAAGTATGGCGGGGAAATCGATTTGCAGGGCTCTCCCTCCCCCACATCTCCTCTCAATAGCCAGAGTGGAAAGATGGCTGCCTACAATTTGCAGAGGGGGGACAACCCCCCCCCCTATTATTACAGTCTGGACTACTGTAACACTCTCTACATGGGGCTCCCCTTGAAGAGCACTCGGAGGCTATTCACCTTGCGATTCAAGGTGTTGGTTACCACCTTTAAAGTGCTCCATGGCTTAGGACCTGGATATTTACAGGATCGCCTTCTGCCACCGATAGCCTCCCACCGGCAGGTACGCTCCCACAGAGAGGGCCTCCTCAGGGTGCTGTCGGTCAAATTATGTCGACTGATGACCTCCAGGGGGAGAGCCTTCTCTGTGGGGGCTCCTGCCCTATGGAACGAATTGCCCCCGGAGATACGTAGGATCCCCGACCTTTGTGCCTTTCACCGTGCCCTTAAGACTTTACTATTCCAACAAGCTGGTCTGATGGAATGATGAATTTTAAATGGGTGTTTTAGTCTTGGGGTTTTTTAATAATAAGGCCAAACCATTGAATCTGTTTTAAATTGTTTTTAACTTTTGTGTTTATGCTGTTTTTATTATTGGCTGTACACAGCCCTGAGTCCCTCGGGAGAAGGGCGGAATAAAAGTTTGATTAAATAAATAAATTGGTCAAGGTTCGAAACTGTCTAAAATAAATCGCATCTCAGCCACATCTTTGATGAAAAAAATCATTGATTTATTAGAACAGCATTCTCCCCCAAACTCATCGAAGCCAGAAATAGACTTCCTCTCCAAACTCCCTCCCTTCCTGGCTTGCTCTCCTATTCTGATTGGCCATCGTCCCAATCACTCCACTGCTGTCTGCTATCTAAGCTCACAGGAATTCCCCCCTCCCCTCTCATCTCCTAGGGGATAACTAGGTAAAGTGTCAAACAGTCTCTTGCCAGATGCTCCCCCTTCTTCTTATGTCAGCCCTGAATGAAATGCAACTTGAGGGGCTGACATAATGAATGAATGAATGAATGAATGAATGAATGAATGAATGAATGAATGAATGGATGGATGGATGGATGGATGGATGGATGGATGGATGGATGGATGAATAGCCGGCACGGTCCGGATAACTCCAGAAACCCGCGGCTTGTGCCAGTTTCCTCTTTGGCCCAACCGGAATCCACTTCAGTAGTTTGGCTTCTTCTTTAGAATTGAGGGAACTTCTTCAATCAATCAATCAATCAATCAATCAGAATAGAGCTGGAAGGGAGCTTGGAGGTCATCTAGTCCAACCCCCTGCTCAAGCAGGGGAGCCTCTACCATTTCAGACAAATGGCTGTCCAGTTTCTTCTTAAAAACCTCCAATGATGGAGCTCCCACAGCTTCTGGTGGCAAGCAATTTTCCACTGGTTAATTGTCCTCATTGTGAGGAAGTTTCTCCTTCATTCCAGGTTGCTTCTCTCCTTGGTTAGTTTCCATCCGTTGCTTCTTGTCCAGCCTTCTGGTGCTTTGGAGAATAGTTTGACCCCCCCTTCTTTGGGGGCAGCCCCTCAAATACTGGAAGATGACTATCATGTCACCCCTGGTCCTTCCATTCTCTAGACCGGCCCAAACCCAAATCCAAATTTTAGCCTCCAGGCCTTTCATCCTCTTAGTTGCTCTTCTCTGCATTTGTTCCAGAATCTCAACATCTTTTTTTGTAATGCGGTGACCAAATGCCAAGTGTGGCCTTCTTAAGGCTTTACTAAGCGGTACTAAGGGATGCGGTGGCTCAGTGGCTAAGATGCTGAGCTTGTCGGCAGTTCAGCGGTTCCAATCCCTAGCGCCGCATAATGGGGTGAGCTCCCATTATGCCTCCCAGCTTCTGCCAACCTAGCAGTTCGAAAGCAGGTAGAAAATGCAAGTAGAAAAATAGGGACCACCTTTGGTGGGAAGGAAACAGCGTTCCAGGCGCCTTTAGCAGTTAGTCATGCTGGTCACATGACCACAGAGACATCTTCAGACAGTGCTGACTCTTCGGCTTTGAAACGGAGGTTAGAACTGTCCCTTAGAGTCAGGAATGACTAGCACATACTGAATCTTTACCTTTAAGCGGTACTAAGACTTACCATAATTTTGATTCTGTGCCTCTGTTTATACAACCGAGGATCGTGTTAGCTTTTTCAGCTGCTGTGAGATGCATTCTTGCAATCAAGAAATGCCAATGGCTTGCAAGGGTTTTATAATCTCTGCCCTCTGCTTCCATCATAAACTCCCCATCATAAATCCCGTCAGCAGTTCAAAGGACGCAGAGATTGAGCAGGGGAGCGGCCACGGAGAGCAGGAAATCCACCTGCCGCCATAGATTTCTGATTTCTCCAACCAGGTAGGACCCCCAGAAGTGCCATGAACCCCCAGTTGGCATTTACTGGGTCAGTGGAGCAGAGTGGGGTGAGGGCAGAGCTGTTACCTGGTGGAAAGCAGGTAGGTCTTGGCCTGGGCTGCTTGCTGCTTTTACACGAGAGCAAGCCGTCCCTCCTCTCCTGGGAACGCTGAGGGGTGGATAGGACACCAGAGTCCCTCAATGTTGGGTGGCTTCCCCAGGACAGAAAAGCAGGGAATTTAGCCACAGATCTGACATAGAAGTGCGTGTGGGGGCACGACATTCCAGCAAATTTGGGGAGAGGGATTGCTCCTTTTCTGAAGGCTGCTGAATTCAGGCAACCAAACAAAGCGAGAGCTGGAATTGGGGGTGGGGGTGGAGGGAAGGAGGGGACCTCTTTGTCCAAAACCCCAACACCATTATGCCCCTCCCAACATTTTTCCAGTGAGATTCCATACTGTGATCCTGCCAGAGGATCAGACTTCGTGCTGGAGTAGGAGGGGAGGGTGAGGGGAGAGAATGGGAGGGGCTAGAGACAAACCACTTTGCTCTTGTTCTTTCTTCCCTGGCAACCTGCCAAGGGTGGGGGTGGGTGGCTTTGGCTGGAGCCCCAGGGTTGAGGGGGTCCTTCCAGGAGAGGTGGGGGAAGAAATGGGCAGGTGTGTCTATGTGTGTCTTCCTTCTCAATCAATCCATTCATTCATCTATCCATCCATCCATCAGAATATAACTGGAGGGGACCTTGGACCACTTCTAGTCTAACCTCCTGCCCAAGGAGACCCCACACTACTTCTGACCGAGGGCAGTCCAGTCTCTTCTTGAAAGCCTCCAGTAATGAAGCTCCCACAACTTCCGAAGGCAACTTTTGTTCCATCGGTTGATTGTTCTGTCAGGAAATTCTTACTTATTTCCAGGTCGAATCTCTCCTTGATCAGTTTCTATCCATTGTTCCTTCTCTGGCCTTCAGGTGCTTCGGAAAATAGCTTGACCCCCCTTCCACCTCTCTGTGGCAGCCCCTCAGATATTGGAAGATGCTCTCCTGTCTCCCCTGGTCCTTCTCTTCACTAGACCAGCCATGCCCAGTTCCTGCAACCGTTCATTGTATGTGTTAGCCTCTTAATCATCCTGATTGCTCTTCTCTGCACTCTTTCTTTTTTATAGTGTGGTTTTCTTGCCTAAGTGTAAGACTTAACTGTTCTCTACATTGAATTTCATGTGTAAGATAGGGCCCAGGGTTGAAGTCTGTCAAGATCCCTCTGGGTCTTGAGTTTATCTTCTAGGGTCTACACCTACATGGAGATTTAAGTAAGTAGTGGAGTGCCAGAAGGTGCCATCTTAGGCCCAGGACTCTTCAATATCTTCATAAACGACTTAGATGAGGGAATGGAAGGGGAAAGAGCCTGGAATAGCTCAACAGGCCAAAAGCAGACTAAAGCCTGTTATTAACATCCAGCTGTCTGCAATTACACCAGTTCGAATCTCCCCAGGCTCAAGGTTGACTCAGCCTTCCATCCTTTCTAAGGTAGGTCAGTTGAGGACCCAGTTTGTGGGGGAAATAAGCTGACTTTGTATAAATATACAAAAGTATGAAGGCTATTGCTTAAGGCATTGTCAGCCGCCCTGAGTCTCCAGAGAAGAGCGGCATAGAAATCTAATTAAAAGAAAGAAAAAAGAAAGAAAGAAAGAAAGAAAGAAAGAAAGAAAGAAAGAAAGAAAGAAGAAAGAAAGAAAGAAAGAAAGAAAGAAAGAAGAAAGAAAGAAAGAAAGAAAGAAAGAAAGAAAGAAAGAAAGAAAGAAAGAAAGAAAGAAAGAAAGAAAGAAAGAAAGAAGAGACTTCCACTGTCTGCAATTATTGTAAGTTCGAATCTCGCCAGGCTCAAGGTTGACTCAGCCTTCCATCCTTTCTAAGGTGGGTAAATTGAGGACCCAGTTTGTGGGGGCAATAAGCTGACTTTGTATAAATATACAAAAGTATGAAGGCTATTGCTTAACGCATTGTAAGCCACCCTGAGTCTTCGGAGAAGGGCGGCATAGAAATCTAATTTTAAAAAAAAAACTTACCAAATTCGCAGATGATGGTAAGATGGCAAGAGTAGCCAACAACTAGATGATAGGCTGAAGATCCAGATGGATCTTGACAGACCTGAACACTGGGCCCTATCTAACAAAAGGAAATTCAACATAGAGAAAAATAAAGTCTTACACTTAGGCAAGACAAATCAAAATTACACATATAGCCTGGGTGAAACCAGGATTCTTAATAGCAGTAACTGTGAGAGGGATCTTGGAATCTTAGTGGACAACCAATGAAATAGCCAACGGTGTGCGGTGGCTACCAAAAACGCCAATGCAATCAGAGGTGGATTCTACTTATTTTTCCTACCAGTTCGCATCGCACCCACACGCGCGTGATTGCTTCGCTCGCCCAGAAGGTTCTGTGCATGCATGGATCATCTATGATGTCGTCCAGGTCAGTGGGCAGAGCCTCTGCCGGTTTTACAAGCCTAACAGAGGGATACAATCAAGATCAAGGGAGGTACTAATGCCACTCTATAAAGCCCTAGTAAGACCACACCTATTCATCCAGTTTTGGTCACCACACTATAAAAAAAAAGATATTGAGACTCTAGAAAAAGTGCAGAGACGAGCAACCAGGGTGATGAGGGGACTGGAGGCTAAAACATACAAAGAACGGTTGCAGGAACTGGGCATGGCTAGTCGGGTGAAAAGAAGGACTAGGGGAGACATGATAGCATCTTCCAATATTTGAGGGACACCTGAAGGTCAAACAAGGAATAATGGATGGAAACTGACTAAGGGGAGATTCAACCTTCAGAGATTGCTTTAGAATCTCTAGACTCTGTTCCTATCGTAAACTCCGCCAGAGGTTCAGAGGACAGCGAAATCTAATAGAGAAGCAGAAAAACAGACCAGCAGATCCCCCCCCCACCAAGTGATACCCCCAGAAGTGTCAAGACCCCCCAAATTGGCACTTTCTGGAGCAGTGGCTACTCCTTTGACACGAGAGCAAGCAGTTCCTCGTGTCTAATGGGTGGGTGGCACAGCTGAGATCCCAACATTAGGAAAGGCCATGGGGAGGGGAGGGAGGGGGAGGTTAACGGATGGGGACTAGTAACTGAGATCCTAACGTTAGGATCGGGACAGCCGAATCAGTCAGGATCCCATCGTCCTTTGTTAGCAGAGGCAACCGAAGGGAGGGGGGAGAGAAAAGCCCATTTTGCAATAAGTGTGACTTGCAAGCACCTGCGGTGTTGGGGGAGGGGACAATATTCCAGGTAATTCGGAGAGGGGGCTTGCTCCTTTTCTGAAGGCTGCTGCGTTCTCTTCCAGACAGCCAAATAAGGGGAGAATTGGAATTGAGGGCAGGGAGACAACATCTTTCAAGTCCCCCCCCCCCATAGGACCTCTGAGCCCCCCCTCCCTCCCTGCCCCAAACTTTTCCAGTGAAATTCTGAATTCTGACCCTCCCAGAGTGATGAGGTTTATATGTGGGGAGTGGGGGGGGAGAGAATGTGTGTGGGGGAGGGAGGGGGGGGGCTCAGAGGTTCTTCTTCCTTCCAGAAGGAGGGAGGAGCAAGTGTGCAGATGTGAGTGTGTGTGTGTATGTGTGTGTGTGTTTCGCTCTTCTTCCTTCCAGAAGGAGGGAGGAGCAAGTGTGCAGATGTGATGTGAGTGTGTGTGTGTGTGTGTGTGTGTGTGTGTGTGTGTTTCTGTGTGTATTCTTGCACAGGCTGGGAGAATTCCAAGCTGGGTTTTATTTCCAACTCATCCATCCCCCCACAAAGAAAACTTAAGTTACTGATCCTATCAGGGACCCTAATTCTCAGGGGAAGGAAAGAGGCTCTCTAGATGACCTCTAGAGCCCCTCCAAACAACCCCCCCTCCTTGCATTGGTTTCTTTGGTTGCTGCCACCCACGGCTGGCTCACATTTAAGCGACAGTCCACCCAGGACTCCAAAATCTCTGTCTGAGTTACTGCTATTGAACCACTGTTCAACTAATCTATACCTGTACATTTGATTTTTCTTGTCTAAGGGGAAAACCTTACTTGACTTGGAATTGCATTTTAGTGTTTAAGTCTGCCGAAATTCATCTGAATCATGCGCTTGTCTTCTGACGTGTTGGCTTTCCCTGCTAGTTTAGTATCATCTGCAAATTTGGATGAGTTCCCCTTCTACGTCATTTAATGAAGATATCGAAGAGGACCGAGGCTAAGACGGAGCCTTGGGGTACCCCACTGCTTCCTTCCCTCCACATAGATGTAGTACCATCAAGGACTACTCGTTGGGTATGGTTTGTCAGCCAGCTACAAATCCATCTGGTGGTGATGCTGTCAATCCCCCTTTTTTTTTTAACTTGCCAAGAAATAGAATGTGGTCTACTCTGTCAAATGCCTGACGGAATTCTAGGTATATTAAGTCCACCGCATTTTGCTGGTCCACTAATTTAGTGATTTTGTCAAAGAATGAAATAAGTTTTGCTTGGCATGATCCGTTTCGGACAAACCCATATTGGCTTCTGATTTTAACTTTGCTTGCTTTTAGGTGTTCTCAGATTTGTTGCTTATCTTTTCCAGGTATTGATGTTAGGATGATTAATCTGTAGTTTCCCATGTCTGGATTCCCCCCCCCCACACTTTTTTTTTTTTTTTTTTTTTGGAGATGAAGATCACATCAGCCAGTGGTGGGTTTCAAAATCTTTTTCTACTGGTTCTATGGGTGTGGCTAAGTGGCGAAATGTAAAATTTGTTGCTACCGGTTCTGTGGGCCTAGCTTGGTGTGGTGGGATAATGTGACTGGGTGGGTGTGGCCAACTTTTTTTTTAACCTTTTTAAACCATTTTTTCTACAACCTCTTTGGCCAAAGAGGTCTCGTTCTCCTGTAACCAGGCAGACCAGCCCATAAGGCTCTGACGAGCCTTAAATGGCTCTGAGGAGGGTCGTCTTATACGCCCAGTCGTCTTATATGCCGGAAAATACGGTACTTTTAAAAGCCACTGATGAGCCCAGCTGAGTTGCCTGATTGGCAGAGGCCTTTTTTTTTAAGCCTCTGACGATCCCAGCTGAGTTGCCTGATCAGCAGAGGCTTTTTTTTTTCTTTTAAAAACATTTTTTCTACAACTTCTTCGGAGGAAGAGGTTGCAGAAAAAATACTTTTAAAAGCCTCTGACGATCCCGGTTGAGCCATGAGATCATCAGAGGCTTTTTTTTTTACTTTTAAAAGCATTTTTTCAGCTGAAGAGATTATAGAAAAAAACCTTTTAAAAATAATTTTAAAAAGCTTCTGATGATTGCGCGGCTCAGCTAGGTGTGGGGAGGGGGTTGGGGCAAGGATTTTTGCTACTGGTTCTCCAAACCACCCGCCGCAATCGCTACCGGATTGGGCGATCCAGTCAAAATCGGGAGCATTTCACCCCTGGTGTGGCTTGGTAGGCATGGCATGGCTTGGCGGGTGTGGCAGGGGAAGGATATTGCAAAATCCCCATTTCCTCCTGATCAGCTGGGACTTCAGGGGCAGAGAATAGATGGGGGCAGGGCCAGTCAGAATTTTTACTACTGGTTCTCTGAACTACTCAAAATTTCCATTACTGGTTTTCCAGAACTGGACTGATCCTCTGAAACTCACCTCTGACATTAGCTTTTTTCCAATCGCCAGGTATCCTGATGCTCCAGGATTTCTGAAAGATATAGTACAATGGTTCTGAGATAACATCTGCCAGCTCCTTCAGAACTCTGGGATGTAATTCATCAGGTCCTGGTGATTTATATTTGTCGAGATCAGACAGGTATTCTCTTACCATTTTCTTGCTTATTTTAATTTGGATTCCTTTTACAATTATGTATTATCTTTTTGTGTGAAGAAGACTGATGCAAAGAAAGAGTTAAGCAGCTCTGCTCCCTCTCTACTGCCTGTTACTTCCTAGCCATCTTCTTTCTTTGGTGGAAACTTTATTATTATTATTTTTGACATTTGTTGTAAGTCTTACTTCATTCTGAGTCTTTCCTTTCCTGACTTCATCTTTAAAAGTTTGGGCTATTTGTTGGTATTCTGCCTTAGTTATGTGTCCCTCATTCGTCACTTCCCGCCTGGACTACTGCAATGCTCTCTACATGGGGCTCCCCTTGAGGAGCACCCAGAGGCTCCAACTGGTGCAGAATGCGGCTGCGTGGGGGATTATGGGAGTGAGCGGGCGCTCCCATGTGACGCCTCTCATGCGTGAGCTGCATTGGCTTCCAGTTTTTTTAAAAATTGATTTCTATGCCGCCCTTCTCCGGAGACTCAGGGCAGCTTACAATGCGTGAAGCAATAGCCTTCATACTTTTGTATATTTATACAAAGTCAGCTTATTGCCCCCACAAACTGGGTCCTCAATTGACCTACCTTAGAAAGGATGGAAGGCTGAGTCAACCTTGAGCCTGGGGAGATTCGAACTAGCAGTAATTGCAGACAGCTGGCTTTTAACTAAAATGCTTAGTCTGCTGAGCTATCCCAGCTTCCAGTGGTCTTCCGGGTGCGCTTCAAGGTGTTGGTCACCACCTTTAAAGTGCTTCATGGCATAGGACCTGGGTATTTGCGGGACCTCCTTCTGCCGCTGATAGCCTCCCACCGGCCAGTATGCTCCCACAAAGAGGGACTCCTCAGGGTGCCATCAGCCAGGCAATGTCGGCTGGCGACACCCAGGGGGAGAGCCTTCTCTGTGGCAGCACCCACCCACTGGAACAATTTACCCCCGGAGATACGAAGGATATCAGATCTCCGAGCCTTTCGCTGTGCCCTAAAAACTTCTTTTCCATCAAGCAGGGCTGGCGTAACCTCCCCCCCCCCCCCGATTTTGAACCCATTTTTAATTTTTTAAAGTGTCAACAGGTTTTAATCGGCATGTTTTAAATTTTGGTCCAAAGTTATGTAATTCTTTTAATAATTTTTAAATTTTGTACTGGTATGTTTTTATTCTTTGCTGTGCACCACCCTGAGTCCAGCAGGAGAAAGGCGGTATACAAATCAAATCAAATAAATAAATTCCATTTTTTGTACTTGTCCTTTTTGTCTTTCAGTTTATCAGTAAAATCTTTGTGTAGCCATGCTGGTTTCTTCTTGGATTTCTTGTTTATCTTTTCCAGTGGTATTGAACTGGACTGGGCTTTTAGGATTGTATTTTTCAGTGTTTCCCACGCTTTCTGAGTTTTTTTTTTCCCCTTTAAGATTTTTATCCATGGAATTTTTACTTCCGTCTCTCTCTAAATTTGTCAAAATCAGCTCTTTTAAAATGTAAGACACTGGTTTAATTATGTTCTATTGCTTGTGTTGGCATTATATTGAATTCTGATATGACATGGTCACTCTCCCCCCAAGTTCCAGCAACTTCAACTCCCTCTATCATTTCTTCTTTGTTAATAAGAATTAGATCCAGTATATGTAAGGTCTCCAGCAGATGGGGGGGGGGGGTTGGACTAGGTAATCTATAAGATCTCTCTGTTAATTTGTATATGCATATGTATCTTTTCTTCTAGTTCCCTCCTGTATGTTTTAGATGATATGAAGGACAAGGATACCATCAAAAGGACATAATTAAAGTAATCTTTGCTCCAGGAGTTGCTAATTTTGGCCCCTAGAAGACTTCTGCACTGCCAACAGGTGTGCACTATGACTGCTCCTCCTCCCCCAAGAGTCTGTGTGGAGTCTGTCTTGCTCAGCCAGACTACCATCAGTGGGTGGAATGTGGCTTGTGCCCACATCCTGCATCCCCTCACAGAGTCAACAGTCAGTTTTTGCCTCCTCCAGATGTTTCTCCTCTCTTGCAGGGCAGCAGAAGCATCAGCAACATGCAGGAACCGAGCATGGCCCAGGGAGAGAATGCCATTCAAATTCCAGCCCTGGGCCGTTCCTTCCAGCTGGGGATGCTGTATGACTGTCGCAACGATTCCCTCATCCCAGGTAGGAGCTGGAGGAGAGGATGATGGGTGGGCATCCTCTGCAGAAACTCTCGAGGGAAGGAGACTGGTGCTGCCATCAATGCTCAGGCCAGGGCTCCTCCTGGATATACAGCCTGCTGATAGCAGCTAGCTAGGCAGAACCTTCAGCCTGGGAATACAGATGGCCTGGCACTGACTAGCAAATATGTGGTGGACTTTCTCCCCCAAATGTAAGACACTGAAGTAGTTTGGAAAATGGCTTCAAAAAGGAGTTGATATTTCCCCCAAGTGAGGGATGTTCATTCCCAAGTTGTAGTGCTGGTGCCTTTCCTGAGGGAGATCTGAACAGAAAAGATGTCTCTGAATCCCTAATGAAAGACATGGTTTCTCCAGAGAGTTGGAGAACTTCCTTGAGACCGAGATGTGCATAGCAATTTCCATTCCTCTCTACTCAGTCAAAAGCATTTGGAGTTTCTGGCATTTTGTAAAACAGGCAGGAGGCTTCCCTGGTGATGGCCAGGCAGAAAGAAAATGACAGAACCCTCTAGGGGAAATTAGGTCTCCATTGTCCAACCTCTCATGGGCTCCTCTGTCCAGTTGCAGGTGTTTTGGAAGATAGTGTTCAATTCATGTCCCCGTTTCCTTTTGTTCCATGCAGGAGTCACCCTTTGGGATCACAGCGCTCTTCAGAAGGACCTGACCATCCATCCTCAGCCCAAGACAGCATCGGAAATCATTGTGTCTGACAGCATAGATGACAAGACCTCTGCCCTGGACATCTCAGGACCCATTAAGGCCAGTTTCCTTGGAGGGCTGATTGATGTGAGAGGGTCAGCAGAGTATCTCCATGACTTCAAAAAGTCCAAACAACAGGCCAGAGTCACCGTTCAGTTCAAAACCACCACTAGGTATGAACAGCTGACAATGAGCCACCTAGGAATCCAAAATATCTCCCATTCAGAAGTCTTTGAGCATGGCACAGCCACCCATGTGGTCACCGCCATCCTCTACGGAGCCCAGGCCTTCTTTGTGTTTGACCGAGAAGTTCCTTCAATGGAGATAGTAAAAAATATAGAAGGGAATCTCCAGGCTACACTCAGTAAGGAAATAGCTATGACGGAACAAGCAGCTATGAAACTACACAAGGAGGAGAAAGAGAATGCTCTGAAGTTCAGGTGCAAGTTCCATGGAGATTTTTCTTTGGACAAAAATCCAGTAACTTTCCAAGATGCCATGAAAGTTTATAAAACTCTACCAAAAATGTTAGGGAAAAATGGGGAGAAGGCTGTGCCTGTGCAGGTTTGGCTCTACCCACTGACCAAGCTGGACACCAGAGCAGCTAAGATGGTCCGTGAGATCAGTGTAGCATGGATCTTTGATGCTGAAAAGATCTTGGAGGAACTGAATGAAATCCGGATGCAAAGCAATGATCTAGCTAACAATCCCATCACTGAGATCTTCCCTGAGATCAAGAGGAAAATCCAGCAGTTCAAGGATCTGTGCAAGCAACACAGGCAGACTTTCCAGAAACAGCTGGCCAGAATGTTGCCTTCCATCCGGGGAGGAGGGCAGGAGGAAGGTACTCTACTGGACATCTTGAGGTCTGTCAACCAGTCACCCTTCAACAGTCAAAGACTCCATGAATTTCTGGACATGAAGGAGAAAGAAATTAACTTTGTCAAATCTTATCTGACTATTCTAAGTGAAATGCAAGTTATCTCATCTCAGAACAAGTTGGAAGAAATAGTTCTGGATCCCCAGAATGAATACGTGGTCTCCTATATATTTACTTCTTTACATGAAGAGGAGCCACTTCTGTTGAGATTACAGGGCTGGCTTTGGGAGCAATTCTTGCAAGAATCAACTAAGTCCACAAGGTCCCTTCCTGAGGTGAAGGAAGGCATGGCCTGGTTTGAGGACAAGGAGAGGACCCACAAGGCTCGTCAAGCTGCCAAATCCATCAAAGAGTTTTTCAGTGTCAATCAATTCAATGAGAAGGTCCGCTTTGTTGTGGCCTCAGTCCTAGATATGGACAATCCAGGAGCCTCAATATACCTTTATGAAGATGGACAACTGGTCAGCAAGAACTTTGAGTTGCCCTCAAAACCTCTCCCTTTCCTGATCAGCGAACTAAAACATGATAGCATTCAACTGAAGTTTCAGCCAGCTGAATATGGGAGAGCTACAATCTCCAGTTATCTGGTAGAGTACAAGGTTGCAGGGGAAGAAAACTGGAAGACCGTGAGGACAGAGGACACCGGGGAGATGTTCCTGCTGAAAGATCTGTCTCCAAACACAAGTTATTTGTTCCAGTATGCTCCTTGTTGCAAACCAGGCCATGGTATATCTAGTGGTCCAAGCACACCCATAAAGACCTTTCCCACCAGCCCTCCTGAGAAATTAAGAATGGTCACTGCAGCATCTTCTGTCATCTCTGTGGCCTGGATGAGTCCCAGCATCGTTGCCTCAGGACTTGCGGTCAAGGAGTACAAGGTGGAGTACAGAATGGTGGAAGCTGGAGCTGGAAATGACCAATGGAATGTTAAAAAGACCAAGAAAAAAACAAATTTTTCTCCTATTAAAGGTCTGAACTCCCAGACAGTATACAGAATACGGGTGTCAGCCGTGTGTGATAATGGAGCTCTGAGTGCCCCCAGTGAGGAGTTGGAGGTCATCACATCACTGGAGGAAGAAGATGCAGAAAATATAGCTCACCAGTTTATTCAGAAAAGCTCCCTGGTGGAGGACAGACAACCATTAGTCTTCACCCTTCCTTTCGAGGAAGTCCCCTCAGATGCCTCCACCTCCTGTCTCATGTACCAGCTTGGAAAGGAGAACCTGGAAGTCCCCAATAAAGTGATCATGGTGCTGGGAGCAACAGGGTGTGGGAAAACCACCCTGATCAATGGGATGATCAATTATATCCTGGGTGTCCAGTGGGAAGATAATTTCAGATTCAAACTCATTCATGAAACCACTCCGAGAAGCGAAGCTCAAAGCAGGACGTCTGAAGTCACAGCCTATGTGGTGAATCATCAGAAGGGTTTCCGAATTCCTTATTCTCTCACAATCATTGACACTCCAGGATTTGGAGGTGGAAGAGAGGCTGAGCAAGACAAACTGGTTGAGGAGCAGCTCCTGGAGTTTTTCTCCATCCCAAGGGGCATTGACCACATCGATGCCATCTACTTGGTGGCCCAGGCCTTCCTTGACCATTCAACTCATGCCCAGAAATGTGTCTTTGATTCCATGCTCTCCATGTTGGGAAAAGATGTGAAGGATAAGATCCAACTCCTGATCACCTTTGCGGATGGGGGGACCCCACCTGTCCTGGAGACCCTCAAGGAGGCTGACCTGCTGTGTGCTCAGGACAAGTTGGGAATCCCTCAGCACTTCATGTTCAACCATTCAACCCTCTTTTCTCCCCAAGAATACAGAGGAAACCATAATGCTGCTTCTGAAATGTTCTGGAAAATGAGCTCTGAGAGCATGAAGGATTTCTTTGACTCATTAAGGATGTTGGAAACGAAAAGCTTAAGCTTGACCACGGAGTTCCTCAATAAATGTCAGTGTCAACTTCAAACCAGACCTGGCAGAAGCCATATTGGTCCTCTGTTGCCAAAGCAGAGTGGGAAGACGTTGGACATTCCATGCCAAGTGATCTAGACAAAACCCAGACTTTTTTTTTTATTTGATTTATATGCCGCCCTTCTCCGGAGACTCAGGGCAGCTTACAATGCATTAAGCAATAGCCTTCATACTTTTGTATATTTTACAAAGTCAGCTTATTGCCCCCACAAACTGGGTCCTCAATTTACCTACCTTAGAAAGGATGGAAGGCTAAGTCAACCTTGAGCCTGGTGAGATTCGAACTTACTAAATTGCAGACAGCTGGAGTTAAATTACAATGCATTAGTCTGCTGAGCTATCCAGGCTCCTCCTTTTCTTGTGGTCATTGGCTTTGGTGTCAGATGAGGGCTTGGTGTACTGACAAGAGAGCCCACCAACTGACCGAATTGGCCAATGTGACCTGGGACACTTGGGGAGGGAATCATTCTCTATTTTTAATTTACTGAATTTGTGAAAAATTCAGTTGGTTTTACGGACCAAAAGATATTAGAAGAAGAATATAAGATGCCAGAGAAAGAACTACAAAAGGAACCAGAAAAAAAATCTAAAAACCAAATGGAACTAATAAAACATAAGTTGAAAAATAATAGATAAAGAAGAATTAGCACAATGAATTGCAAAGAAACAAAATTTCTTTGAAAATGCAAATAAGCCAGGAAGATGGCTGCCATACAAATTGAAAAAGGAGAAAGAAAAAAAAACTGATACACCAATTAATGGATGAGGAAGAAAACCTTCACCATCAAGAGGGTGATAAAAAGAAAGTGGTCCAAAACTACTATGAAAAATTATATAATCAAGAGACAGTTTCAGAAGATAAAATAAAACAATTACTTAAAATACCTAAAACAGTGAAAGCTATGTTAGTGTTGTGGCCCTTCAGTGGCCTGTGCAGATTGTAGCTGATTCTGGCAGCAAGGAGGCTGGTGTGGTATTGCGCCAGCAGCCTGTGTAGCTGGCACTCGAGTCGGACAATGAGGAGGCTGGAGAAGATGTGGTGCTAGAGGCATAGATTCAACCAGGGCTTCAGAACCTCCAGAAGCTCCTTTAAGCGAAGAGGATGAAGAAGAGGAGCCTCTTCACAATGCACAGGCATGCAGAGCTGCCAAAAGGCGGGAGTGCCTCCTCGGAAGGAGGTCTCCTCAAGAGTAAGGCATGGGGCTAATTGGCCACTTCCTTAGCCTATTTAAAGAGGAAGGCCGCTTGCAGCAAATTGTAGGGAACAACTTTAGTTCACTCTCCTTCACATCTGGATTCTCTGCAAAATTGCTTCTGGGCTTTCTGCCAACCATTGTGCTGTGTTCTTTGGGGTCTGTAGCTGGTTAGATGAACGTATAACAATGATGGAATTAACAGAAGCAACTAAGATACAAAAGAATGGCAAGACACCACCACCTGATGGTCTACCAGCAGAACTCTATAAAGACTTACAAAATATTCTAAGTATACCAATGCTGGAAGTGTTCAAGGAAGTATTGCTAGAAATGAAAGTACCAAATTCATGGACGGAAGCATACATTACTCTCATACCAAAAGAAGATTCAAACTTACAACAGATAAAAAGTTATAGATCGATACCCTTATTGAATGCTGACTATAAAATATATGCCTCAATAATAGCAGAAAGGTTAAAAAGGTTCTTAAGTCAATTTATACACTCAGATCAAAATGGATTTTTATCTAAAAGACAAATTAAAGACATTATGAGAATAATTTTAAATACATTGGAGTACTATGAAGCATGTCCAGGGAAGCAAATGGCGTTGATTTTTCTAGACACACAGAAAGCATTTGATAATGTGAACTGGCAATTTATGCTAGCATAATTAAAAGATATGGATTTTGGGGAGAGATTTATTAACATGATTAAGACAATATATTATAAGCAAACAGCAAAGGTGATGGTAAATGGAGACATGACAGAGAAGGTTAACATTAAAAAAGACAAGGATGCCCCTTGTCTCCCCTATTATTTATATTGACACTGGAAATATTAAACAGAAATATTAGACAAGAATCAGAGATAAAAGGTATGGAAATGAAAAAGGAAAAATATAAACTACAGGCATTCACAGATGATTTAGTCTTCATTCTGGAAGATCCACAAGAATCAGGGCCTAAATTAATAATATTTTTTTAAAAAAATAGAGGAATATGGTGAGGTGGCAGGATTGAAAATAAATAAAGAGAAAACTAAGATATTAGTTAAAAATTTTAAAGACATGCAGAAAAAAGAGTTAATGAAGAGAACAGATATCCAGATTACTAAGAAAGTACTTAGGGATTCATCTGACAGCAATCAGTGTAACTATTAAGGAAGATAACTACTATAAACTGATTACAGCAGATTTCAAGAAATGGAAAAATCTGCAATTATCATTGATAGGAAAAATAGCTATAATAAAATGAATATATTACCGAGACTATTATATTTATTTCAAACAATTCCAATAAAATTGGGGAAAAAAATACTCTGAGGAACTCAATAAAGTAATATGAAGATATATCTGGCAAGGGAAAAAAGCAAGAATAAGCTTAAAAATGCTACAGGATTCGAGAAATAGAGGAGGCTTTGGCTACCGAATTGGGAATTGTACTATCAGGCTGCGGTACTTACATGGGTGAAAGAATGGATTGTATGGAGGAATACAAGGCTATTGACTTTGGAGGGGCATGATTTGCAATTGGGCTGGCATGCCTTCTTGTGGTTTGGGAAAAACAAAATACATGGTTGCTTTCAAAGACATTATATTAGGAATGCATTATTGTTAGCGTGAGAGAAAATTAGAGAACAACATTATTTGAGAATTTCAGTTTGGCTTTCAACAATGGAAGCACTGGTTCATCCAAATGTTATTAACATGGAAAATATTGTTATGTACAAAGATATTTTGAATGAAAAGGGGGAATTCAAAGCTAAACAAGAATTGAACAATCAAGAGATTGATATGGCATGGTATTCACAAGTGTAGATCCATTCTAGATATGAAAAAGATGTTAAACTATAAGGTTTTTATAATGAACTAACAGAATTAGATAAGATAATAACAGGAACAGAAGAAAAATTGATAAAGAAAACATACAGCTACTTATTAGGCATTAAATTGGAAGATGAACAAATGAAGGAAGCAATGATAGCATAGGCTATACAATATTGTATAGGTTATACAATGGAACATGTGAAGGAAGCAATGATAGCATAGGCTATACAATATTGTATAGGTTATACAATGGAACAAGTGAAGGAAGCAATGATAGCACAGGCTGTACAATATTGTATAGGTTATACAATGGAACATGTGAAGGAAGCAATGATAGCATAGGCTATACAATATTGTATAGGTTATACAATGGAACAAGTGAAGGAAGCAATGATAGCATAGGCTATACAATATTGTATAGGTTATACAATGGAACAAGTGAAGGAAGCAATGATAGCACAGGCTGTACAATATTGTATAGGTTATACAATGGAACAAGTGAAGGAAGCAATGATAGCACAGGCTTTACAATATTGTATAGGTTATAGAATGGAACAAGTGAAGGAAGCAATGATAGCACAGGCTGTACAATATTGTATAGGTTATACAATGGAACAAGTGAAGAAAGCAATGATAGCATAGGCTGTACAATATTGTATAGGTAATACAATGGGACAAGTGAAGGAAGCAATGATAGCATAGGCTGTACAATATTGTATAGGTTATAGAATGGAACAAGTGAAGGAAGCAATGATAGCACAGGCTTTACAATATTGTATAGGTTATACAATGGAACAAGTGAAGGAAGCAATGATAGCACAGGCTTTACAATATTGTATAGGTTATACAATGGAACAAGTGAAGGAAGCAATGATAGCACAGGCTTTACAATATTGTATAGGTTATAGAATGGAACAAGTGAAGGAAGCAATGATAGCACAGGCTGTACAATATTGTATAGGTTATACAATGGAACAAGTGAAGGAAGCAATGATAGCATAGGCTGTACAATATTGTATAGGTTATACAATGGAACAAGTGAAGGAAGCAATGATAACATAGGCTGTACAATATTGTATAGGTTATACAATGGAACAAGTGAAGGAAGCAATGATAACATAGGCTGTACAATATTGTATAGGTTATACAATAGAACAAGTGAAGGAAGCAATGATAGCATAGGCTATACAATATTGTATAGGTTATACAATAGAGTTGGATAAATGGCAGAAACTGTGGGACAGGAGCTATAAATTAACAATGTCAACTGCATATAAAGACAATTTGTATAAGATGTTTTATAGATGGCATTTTGCACCAGAGAGGTTGGCAAAGATGTTTAAAGATAAGTCAGCTAAATGCTGGAAGTGTCACAAGATACCTGGGTCATATTATCATATGTGATGGACATGCTCAAAAGCAAAAAAATATTGGACAAAAATACATACGTGGCTGGGAAAAATAATAAAGCAGCATATTGATTTAAAGCCAGAAATATTCTTGTTGGGGATTTTACCCGAAAAATATAGAAAGGAGAATGCATATTTAATTATCCATATATTAACTGCAGCTAGAATTGTATTTGCACAAAATTGGAAAATTGAACAGATCCCTACAGATGAGAATGGGATCAGGAAAATATTAGAATGTGCAGAAATGAATAGATCAACACTAGCTATAAAAGTGAAAGAACAAACTGAATATTATATGACAATGGGAGGTATTTTATGGATGGTTGGAGAATAAAAATAACAGTTAGAAATAAATGGAGATTAGTGAAATATAGAAAATATGTTAAGATAAAAAATTTACCAAAAAAAAAAAGTTGGTTTTACATATTGCTCTACCAATATGGTGTATCCAATAAAGAAGTTCTTTGAGGAAGACTCAAGCCTTGGAGTTTTGATTTGCTTGGGTTTGTAGTTGGTACCTTGACAGTCCGGAGGTGGAAGCTGCTCTCAGAAGACCTAACACTAGTGAGAGTGAGTCAGTCCAACCAAATAATTTCCAAATGAATATTAATCCTGTGGTTGATGGGACAGCTTCGATCTCCAGATACCAGGTGGAATATCAGATTGCAGGAGATAAGACATGGACAAGTATCCATACAGAACATCCTAAGAATTAGTTCACCCTAGAAGAGGTTCTCTTAGACCAGGGGTCGGCAACCTTAAACAGTCAAAGAGCCATAAAAGTCCTAACCGGAAGTCCTTGGTTCAATTTTGGAGCCGACAGGAAGTCCGGTTCCCCCACCATAGAGTCTCCTCCTAGCACGGCATCCTTTTTCCTCTACCTGTCCTAACCAAAAGCCCTATCAGTTGTGGAGCTGACCAGCAACAGGGAGCCACAGCAGAGGGGTGAAAGAGCCACATGTGGCTCCAGAGCCGTGGGTTGCTGACTCCTGCCTTAGACATTGAAGGCAAATTCCGATGTGTTGCTGTGACTCAACTGGGGCTCAGTCCAGGGACTGAGGAGATCGCTTGTACTTGCCATAGGAAGTGTACCTGCACCCAGCGGCGTCTTGAGTGCGTGTGTGTGCAGAGCCGGTGCAGACGAGAAGTAGGAAAGCCTTTCAGCGGGGAGACTACCGTATGGAGACCCGTTTGGAGGGATCTGGATGGGGTGTGTCCTGCCTTATTCTGCTACGGTTTTTCCTTTCCAGACCAGCTCCAAGCAAGCGGTGCAGGTGGCAACGCAAGAACTGCTGAAGTTTGTGCACCGCTTGCTTTTACATCTGGAAAAGAAAAAAACTGCAGCCAAATTAGGAGGGACACACCCCACCCAGATCCCTCCAAACGGGTCTCCCTTCGGTAGCCTCCCTCTTGAACTATGCAACCCGAGTGATCGCCCACCCAAACGGAGCCCGCTCTTCCGAGTCCTTGCTCTTTCCTCCAGCGAATAAGCTCGGGGTGCGAAAAGCGCTTCCCGCTTCTCCTCTACTTGCATGCAGTTACCGGCACTGCACCCAGGCAGCAGCTGGTGGCAAAACTCACTTGACCATAATTATTTCTAGATATTTTAAGTGTAGAGAACTCAAGTGTTGAGAATGACCCATTATTTCATCTCTTTTTCCGCACTAGGTAGCACTATTTGATTTCTTTTCCTTTTATTCAAATAACAACAAAAAACCCAATACAGTTCAGTACGAATTGGCTTTTCAGTCCTTCCTTGATGCATTTTTTTTACATTGCTTAGCTAGTTTAAATGCCAAAGAAAAATCAATGGTATATTTTTCAGACCTTTGGAGGATCACACTGTCAATCATTCACACTGTTCAAAGCTATTTGTTGAAAGCAAAACTAAAGGTGTGAATTAAGTTTTAGCTTTAAAATGGAGCTTTAATTCCAGAAGTCCATTCTTTAAACTTGGACTTCTGAAATTAAAAGGCTCTGGATTAAATGGTACTCCAGACAAAAGATGGAGGAGAATATCTTGCTTTTAGACATGATAATAGCTGTCTAGAAAGGGTGATTTATTTTTACATCATCAGAAATTTAATGTCTTACCTGGTAAAAATGCAAAGACAAGGAGTACATGGAGCAAATAAAAGACCTTCATGTTGGGGTTGGTTCTGGACCAAATCTTACTTGTGGGACAGAAACCAGCTCTCAGCCCTTCTTGTGGCTCCTTGAAAAGCATCCCCCCCCCACATGCTCCAACGCCTGAGGAAGCAGGGGAGGGTTGCAGGTGTCCTGGTTGATCCCAAGGGAGTCTGGCAGTGGGTGTGAATTCATCCCACAGCCCTCTCCATCCCCTCCTTTGTGAAATTGCTTTCTCCCATTTTCTGGTGGTCAGCAAATTCAAAAGGAACTGAGGTGCCACTTTGTAGAAATACTGTTAAAGATCGAGTTCAGCTCATGGCAAGTGATGTTGGTCAGCAGCTCACCACTGACCCAGGAGTGGGTTCTGTGGGTGTGGTTATTTTGTGGGCGTGGCTTGGGGGGTAATGTAACTGGGTGGGCATGGCCAACTTTTTTTTTTTACTTTTTTTATGTTTACTTTTAAAAGCATTTTTTCTACAACCTTAAGAGGTTGCAGAAAAAAATCCTTTTAGAAGCCTCTGATGACCAGGCAAATCTGCTGGGATCACCAGAGGCTTTTAAAAGGATTTTTTTTCCTACAACCTCTTTGGCCAAAGAGGTTGTAGAAAAAATACTTTTAAAAGCCTCTGACGATCCCAGCTGAACTGTGTGATCATCAGAGGCTTTTTAAAAAACTTTTAAAAGCATTTTTTTCAGCCAAAGAGGTTGTAGAAAAATGCTTTTAAAAGAAAAAAAGCCTCTGATGAGGTGGGTGGGGTAAGTGGGCGGTGACTGGACCAGGGACCGGTTCGGGGGTGTGGCCAGCCAATCTTATTACCGGTTCTCCTAACTACTAAAATTTTTTACTATTGGTTCTTGCGAACCAGTGCGAACAGGGAGCAACCCACCACTGCATTGACCTACAAAAGGCAGCCTGTTACTCCATGTGCTTGGATGAAAGCAGAGATGTAAATAATCATGCAAGGCAAGTGGTAATTTTGCATTGCTGCTGGTGACATCATGGGAGAAGAGCTGGTGAAACTGGTGTCTGCCTGAAAGAACACAAGGGATAGATTCTACAATGCTGTGATGGAGCCTTTTTCATCACAAGACCTTGTCACCTCACGTCTGGACTACTGTAATGCTCTCTACATGGGGCTCCCCTTGAGGAGCACCCGGAGGCTCCAACTGGTCCAGAATGCGGCCGCGCAGGTGGTGATGGGAGCGACGTGGTGCTCCCATGTGACCCCCCTCCTGCGCGAGCTGCACTGGCTCCTGGTGGTCTTCCAGGGGCGCTTCAAGGTTTTGGTTACCACCTTTAGAGTGCTCCATGGCTTAGGACCAGGGTACTTACGAGATCGCCTTCTGCCACTGATAGCCTCTCACTGACCAGTCCGCTCCCATAGAGAGGGGCTCCTCAGGGTACCATCAGCCAAACAGTGTCGACTGGCGGCCCCCAGGGGAAGAGCCTTCTCTGTGGGGGCACCTACCATCTGGAATGAGCTCCCCCCGGAGATACGGAGAATTGAGGACTTACACACTTTCCGCCACGCCCTAAAAACTCTTCTATTCCAACAGAAGCTGGCCTAACTCTCCCTTTTAAATTGGTTTTAAATTGGGTTTTTAAATGTTTATATAAATTGGTGGTCTTAAATTTTCGAGCCTAAATTTAATCTTTTTAAATAGTTTTTACCTTTTGTATGTAAAGTGTATTTTATTTTTGGCTATTCACCACCCTGAGTCCCTCTGGGAGTAGGGCGGTATACAAATTTAAACAAACAAACAAACAAACAAACAAATAAATAAATAAATAAATAAATAAAAGACATAAGACCAGAGAAAATAGTTTCAGTTACTAGTGATGGGGCACTTTCTATGGTGGGGCAACATCTGGTTTCATATAGTTGTTTGTTAAAGAAACAAAGCATAAAGTCATTCAGTTCCATTGTATCATACATCAAGAATCTCTTTGTGCCAAGGAAAACAGCAAAAAATTTGAAGATGTCCTCAAAGATGTCACAAAAATGGTGAATTTCATCATGGCCCATGCTCTGAATTCTCGACAGTTTCAAGCACTTCTTGAGGAGGTTCAGGCACAGTATAATTGTTTACTTGTGTACAATAATGTCGGGTGGCTGAGCAGAAGATGAGTCCCAGAGAGATTTGTAGGCTAATTGGATGAAATTAGGCTGTTTATGAATGAAAAAGGGCAGGAATATCTACAGCTCATTGATATGGCCTGGGTTACCAACCTCATGTTTTTTACGGATTTTACAGTACACTTCAATGTACTGAACAAACAATTACAAGGTTTTGGGAAAACGGCAGAAATAATGTTTGATGATATCAAAACATTTGAGAGAAAACTGGAGATTTTTGAAAGTGACATTGAAAGTCAGCAGCTGAAATATTTTCCAAAGCTAAAAATGCATTTAGAAAATTCTACAATATTTGCAGACAATCCTACAAGCCATCGGAAAATCTACAAGGAATATTCTAGTATTGTAGCAGCTGCAAAGGTGAATTTTAGTAAGAGGTTTTTGCAGTTCCGTAAGATGGAGACCAGTGGTGGGCTCCTTCCGGTTCCACCCGGTTCCGCCGAGCTGGTAGCGGTGACGATATGACATCACCAAACTGGTTCTCCCCCCCCCCCCGCCGCTCCCCCCACATTATTCTTAACTTTTATTTGGCCCCACCCCCAATCTATTGCAGCCTCCTGAGTCCCAGCTGATGGCTACAGGGAAAAAACTGTTTAAATTCTTGCCGGGTGCTTCAAAGGGCCGCCCTACAGCTAATCAGTGTTAAAAGAAAACAAATAAGTAGACCGGTGCCTGCAGAAATACATGAGTAGATGAATGCCTGCAAAAATACATGAGTAGACTGATGCCTGCAAAAATAAATGGGGAGATGGGGAGGAATAGGCTCAGGCTAAACCCATCCAAGACAAGTGGCTGTGGTTTCCGACATCCCGATATAGTCAGTTGGTGCCATCACTGACTACTGGGGGCGAATCATTGGCCTCCACGGAGAGGGTTCGCAACTTGGGCGTCCTCCTGGATTCATGGCTGTCTTTAGAAGAGCATTTGACGGCCGTGACCGGGAGGATTTTTTATCAGGTTTGCCTGATTCGCCAGTTGCGTCCCTTTCTGGATTGGGACTCCTTATGCACCGTCATTCACGTCCTCATCACTTCCCGCCTGGACTATTGTAACACTCTCTACATGGGGCTCCCCTTGAGGAGCACCCGGAGGCTCCAACTGGTGCAGAGTGTGGCCGTGTGGATGGTAATGGGAGCGATATGGCATTCCCATGTAACACCTCTCCTGCGTGAGCTGCACTGGCTCCCGGTGGTCTTCCATGTGCACTTCAAGGTTTTGGTTACCACCTTTAGAGCGCTCCATGGCTTAGGACCTGGTTACCTACAGGACTGCCTACTACCAGCAATAGCCTCCCACTGGCCGGTACGCTCTCATAGAGAGGGCCTCCTCCGAATGCCATCGGCCAAACAATGTCAACTGGTGGCCCCTAGGGGGAAAGCCTTCTCTGTGGGGGCACTTACTATCTGGAATGAGCTCCCCCCGGAGATACGGAGGATCCCTGATCCTGTCCAATAACCAGATCATCACCAGTTCAGGAGACACAACCTGGTGAGTGGCTGGACTTTGAGCCAAGTAGACGCCAGGCTTCCCCCCTCAAAAAAAGGGGAGGGGGTTGTGATACATCACTCACTCACTTGCCAGACATGTTTTGAGCCAAGAGCCACCTAGAAGTAGATGGCAGTAGCAGTAGCCCTTAGACTTATACACTGCTTCACAGGGCTTTTACAGCCCTTTCTAAGCAATTTACAGAGTCAGCCTCTGGCCCCCAACAATTGGGGTCCTCATTTTATCCACTTCGGAAGGATGAAAGGCTGAGTCAACCTTGAGCCAGTCAGGATTGAACTCCTGGCAGTTGGCAGAGTTAACCTGCAATCCTGCATTCTAACCTCTGCGCCACCCTGGCTCATAATACAGGTAGTCCTTGACTTACAAGGTTATTGATCACCTTCCACTGCACTCTCAAGACCTTTTTATTCCACCAGGCGGGCCTGGCCTAATCTTTTCCCCTCTTTTTTAATTATGCAAATTTTAATCGGTTTTTAAATGATTGGGGTGTTTTAATCTGTCTGGGCCAAATTATTTAATTTGATTTTATTCTGTTTTTTAAATTTTGTATTTATGTATTTTTACTGTTTGGCTGTTCACTGCCCTGAGTCCTTCGGGAGTAGGGCGGTATACAAATCAAATAAACATAAACATAAACATAAACATAGACCAGTTCCTACAAAAATACATGAGTAGATCATTGCCTGCAAAAATAAAAGGGTAGATCGGTTCAGCTCTGCAAGTAATTAAAAGCCTGGTAGACCAGTACCTCTGCTAAATCCTAAAGAATTGTCACATGACCATCAAGCCACGCCCACAAAATAAGCCACGCCCACAGAACCAGTAGTAAAAAAAAAATTAGAGCCCACCCCTGATGGAGACAACCCTGGCTTTTCTTACTTCTCCAGATAAAGCCAAATTTGCAAAACTTGGTCTTTCCTGCTTACGCTGGTTAAATTTAGGAAATCTGGAAATGGAGCCGGTGGAATTTCAAGAATTTCAAGAATTTCCCTGTGGGAAAATAAATTCTGTGACCTGCGTGAAATGCTTGAGAAGATGGAAAGAAAGAGCAGCACAGTTAGTTCTGACACAGTTACTTGTATTTCTGAAAATGAAATCCTTAAAGCGTGGAATTCTCTGCCAAATAACTTTAAGGCAATGAAAGCACTTGGGATTAGTTAGTTTAGTTTATTGAATTTGTGTACCGCCCTTCTCCTAGTGGACTCAGGGCGGTGCACAGCCAGGAATAAAAAATACTTCAATGCAAAATTTAAAATTTGTAAAAGAATTAAACAATTTTTGGCCCAGAAAATTTAAAAACCCATAGACAATTTAAAATTCAAAACCCATAGACAATTAAAAAACTAAAGAGGGGGGGGGGGTTACGCCAGCCCAGCTTGACAAAATAAAAAAGTTTTTAGGGCACGGCGAAAAGCCCAGAGATCAGATATCATATGGATCTCTGGGGGCAAATCGTTCCAGAGGGCGGGTGCCACCACAGAGAAGGCTCTCCCCCTGGGTGTCATCAGCCAACATTGCCTGACTGATGACACCCTGAGGAGTCCCTCTCTGTGGGAGCGTACTGGCCGGTGGGAGGCTATCGGTGGCAGAAGGCGGTCCCGCAAGTACCCAGGCCCTATGCCATGGAGCGCTTTAAAGGTGGTAACCAACACCTTGAAGCGCACCCGGAAGACCACCGGAAGCCAATGCAGCTCACGCAGGAGAGGCGTCACATGGGAGTGCCCCCTCGCTCGCATAATCCCCCGCGCGGCCGCATTCTGCACCAGTTGGAGCACCTCAAGGGGAGCCCCATGTAGAGAGCATTACAATAGTCCAGGCAGGAAAGGATAAGAATTGCTTCCCATACTTTGTTTGGATCATTTTATGCTTGGGAGCAGCTGTTTTCAGCTTTGGATTATATCAAATCTGACACCGGAAACAGATTTAACAGATGAACTGAGTGCTTGCATGTGTTGCCCTCAAACTTGCAAACTATGAGCCAAGGTTAGAAAAATTATCAGCAGGCATACAACAGCAAAAGTCACATTGATAAAAAAGCATGCCAAATGCAAAGTTTTACATTTGAATAAAAAGTTGTTTGTATCATTGAAAGCGCTGTTTTTGTGTGTGGGGGGGGGGAGTTTCCAGAGAAAAGACATTAATCATGTATGAGTTATTTTTTTCTAAACTAAAACAGCAATATTCAGGTTACCATATTTTTCAGAGTATAAGAAGTACCGGCGTATAAGATGCACCAAGATTGCGCACCAAGGAGCCTTAGTGGCACAGCGGACTAAAGTGTTGTTAAGTAGCACTTAGCTGCCAGCTGCCTGCAATTACTGCAAGTTTAAATCTCACCAGGCTCAAGGTTGACTCAGCCTTCCATCCTTTCGAGGTAGGTAAAATGAGGACCCGGATTGTGGGGGCAATAAGCTGGCTTTGTATAGAAAAGAACACCACTTGGGGGGGGGGAGCGAAAGCCCTACTAAGCAGGTATATACAAAAGTATGAAGGCTATTGCTTAATGCATTGTAAGCCGCCCTGAGTCTCCGGAGAAAGGCAGCATTTAAATCAAAGTAATAAAATAAAATAAAATAAAAAGATATCAAAGAGGTAAGCAAAAAAGAAAAATTGCCCTCCCCAGCTCCCAGGAGCAGTCTGCAGGCCTCCCAAAAACTCTGGGCACTCTGTTTTTGCAAAAACTGGGCCCATTTTTTTGCAAAAACGGGACCCGGGGGCGGGGCTTTGGGAGGCCAAAACTGGCTGTATTCAGTGTATAAGATGCACCAACATTTCCAACCTCTTTTGGGGAGGGGGGAAACGCGTCCTTTACACTGAGAAGAACGGTAAATTGCCATGTTGGCATTCCAAGATAAATATGAGGATTTTGGGTTGCGGTTTGGGCACTCGGTCTGAAAAAGGTTCACCATCACTGCTCTAGATGGATACTGGCTCTGAGCAATGGCTGGACTAGATGGCCTCAAGAGACACTTTCAGTTCTGAGATTCCCCCATTCTATCAATCAGGAACTCTTCTGCTTTGCTTGTTGTTCCCAGGGCCCCCAGTCAGCCCCTTACCTATGGGCTGCTTCATCTGCAACCATAATTAGACCCACGGCCTCTCCGCACCTCCACCTCCCCTCTCTCTCCCAACCCCATGGATTGAGAAAGCGAATGCTTCCAAACAGCAGGAAAGGGAAAGCGGAGGGGCTCTCGGCGCCTGCACTGCCTGGAAATCATGTGATTGAGGGAAAAAAGGCCCCCCAAAATGCTCTCCTCGCTCAGCCACAGTACAGGTAATTCTCGAGTTACGGCAGTTCACTTCACAAACATTCAAAGTTATGACATAACTGTTCTGGCCCCGTGCCCAGAAAGAACCCCCCCTCAGACACCCAGAGGCTAAGGAACTGGCAGGCAACCAAGGGAGATGATAACAAAATGACGGCAGCACTCCGCAGTTGCTTGCCAACGTGTTTATTAAACAGTCCGTCACATACACACCACAGCTAAGACGCCGGGCCGATTCAACACCGGGATCCACGTATCTTTGTTTTTGTTCGTCACAAAGATATGCCTACGATCCCTCACTTATATAGTCTAGTAAGAGGCGTGGTCCACCAGCTAATCACGACCACGCCTTTTCCTCTGCTGGGCTCTCCTGTCTCTCCGACGCTGGCGAGGGTCCAACCAAAACTCGCTTCCCTCGTCAATGTCCTCCTGTGGCTGTGGGGACGAGCTTGGCTCTGGGCTTATCTCCTGCCCTTCAGTGTCCTCCGGAGGCATTGCCAGAGAGGAGAGTCCTGGAGAAGGAGGCATTGCCAACTCCTCTCCCTTACTCTCAGAGTCCTCCCCTGCTGATGACGCAGGCTCAGGCAACGGAGCCACAACAATAACTCCCTCCCCCAGAAGTACTTGCAATGCAGTCCCAAAGTTAGGAACGTTGCAACACCACGGCTGTCGTTCACACTTACGAACAGGATTGCACATTTGTCCTGCCTATTCCTCCCCCACACACACACACTGGCCAGGTCTCCAGAGGGCGCTACTGGGTCGGTGGAGACTCATTTGCTTTGCGACCATCTAGTAAGCCGTCAATTCGCAGACAACAGAGGGTTAAAGTTGTGTGAGGTCACGCGAGGTCAGTAGCGCCCGTGCTAATGATCGTGTGTGATCTGGCACTACAATACACAGAGAACTGAGGCCTGCAAGAGATCCACGAGAAGTCCCCTCTGTTTGCCAAGCCTTTTGCGGATCTCGTGCAGGTCTCAGTTCGCAGAGATCCGAGGCCTAAAGTACTGTAGTGCCAGATCTCGTGAGGTCACAGCCCTCAAAAGCTTTCAGCCTTGGTGCGAAAAGCATTGGCAAATTGATGGCAGGCTTGAAGCGATAAGATTTTGCTGCCCCAAGTCTCACCGCCTTGCAAAGGTAAATAAATTAGCCTGAGGGAAAAGGAGAGAGAGAGGCCTGAGAGGAAAAATAGGGAAAGGAGGGTGAAAGGTTTTCTTTCCTGGTCCTCCTTCTTTAATTTTCTGCATGCACTGAAGATAAAGCAGAAGAGGAGGCTTTCCTTACAATTCTCAGGCTGAGCCTTGGACCTGGGGCTGGACGGGCAGAGCGGTGGTCCAGCCTTTGGAGGAAGTGGGCTGCAGCTGTCCCCCCTTGCCAGAGGCAGAAGGTAGGGCAGGTGAGGGGCTTCCCAGGGATCTCCTTCTTTGAGGGAGACCCTCCCCTTCCCCCTCCTCTCCCTCAGCCTTCCAGGCTGGAGCAGACACTGAAGGAGACCTTAAAGGATGGAGAGAAAACATGGTCTCCATTTCAGGGACTCTTTTTAGGATAGGAAAACGGGAAGAGCTGATGTGATGCAGCAAGATATGCTGATTGCTTGAAAGGAGATTACAATCTCTGGACTCTGTTCCCATGATAAACTCCATCATAAACTCCACCAGCAGTTCAAAGGACGAGGAGATCTGGCAGAGAAGCAGCGAAGGAGAGCAGCACATCCACCTGCCACCAGGGATTCCTGATTCCCTCCAACCAGGTGAGGCCCACAGAAGCACCGAGACCCCCAAACTGGCATTTCATAGGGCAAGGGAGTCAAACGGGGTGAAAGCAGGGCTCCTCCTGGGCATTGGTGGAGAGCAGGTCAAGGAGCTGCTCCTTTTACACCAGAACAAGCGATTCCTCATCTGTAGGAGATTCTAATGGGTGGGTGGGACAGCCGAGACCCCAATATTAGGAAAGGCAATCAGAGGGGAATTAGCAGCTGAGACCCTCAAGATCCCTTCTTCCTTCTTAGGAAAGGCAACCGGAGGAGGGAGGGGGAGGGAAAAGCAGGCGATGTAGCAACAGGTGTCATTCAGAAACACCTGTATTTGGGGGGGAGGAATTCCAGGTAATTTGAGGAGGTGGGTTTGCTCCTTTTCTGAAGGCTGCTGAGTTCTGTCCAGGTAGCCAAACAAGGAGAGAGCTGCAACAGAGCGCAGGGAAGGGAAATCTTCGTCCTACTCCTCCCATTCAATTGGAGCTCTCTCCCTCTTGGGAGCTTTTCCATTGAGATGCCAAATTCTGGCCCTCCTGGGGGGGGGGTTGAGCTTTGTCCCCCCTCCCCCGCAGAAGGGAGACCGCAGGTAGGTGTGTTCCTGCCTGGGGGCTCCAACTGCACCTTCCAAAGAGGAAACAGTTTATTCCTCTTTCTCCTTCCCTGAATGCTTCTGGCTGGCGGTCAGAGGGTGTCCGTTGTGACCCAGGGGTTCAAGGCAAGGTAGAGGTCTAGAGGTACCTTTATGTCCAGCCAATGGCCCTCTGATGACCGGTTGGGCTCCATCTCCACACTACCCTGATGGCAGCCACCCTCCGTCCCCCAAACAACAGCCTCTATAGTACGAAGAACTCCCGCAGAGTAGGAGGCCACTCACAGGGTAAGGACCAGGGTCTCAACTCCAGTGTGATCCTCCAGTCCACAACGCAGAGTCCAGACATAAGACAAAGGCAGTCATTGGGGCAAGACAAGGTCTTAGGCAAGAAGCAGTTCCAAGGGCCCAGTGAAGCAGAGTCTGAAAGCGGACTTCCCACAAGAGAAGGGCCAGGTCCAAGACTAAAGGCAGAGAACAGTCTTCCCAGGGAGGCAAGGCAAAAGCCAAGAGTCGAAACCGGGGGAGCGTAAGCCAAAGCAAACACTAACGCGCCACGTCTTCTCCTTACAAAAAAGCAGAATAGAATTGGAAGGGACCTGGTAGATCATCTAGTCCAACCTCCACGCCCAAGCAGAAGACCCTGCACCATTTCTGACAGATGGCACTCCAGTCTCTTCTTGAAAGCCTCCACTGATGAAGCTCTCACAACTTCTGAAGGCGACTTCTGTTCTGTTGGCCAATTGTTCTCATTGTGAGAAAATTTCTCCTTATTTCTAGGTCTCCCCTTGATCAGTTTCCATCCGAAGGTTGACCTCTGTGGCAGCCCCTCCAATATTGGAGCACTGCGATCATGTCTCCCCTGATCCTTCTCTTCACTAGACCAGCCCTGCCGAGTACTTGCAATGGCTCCTTGTATGTTTTAGTCTCCCGTCCCCTCATCATCCTGGTTGCTCTTCTCTGCACTCTTTCTAGACTCTCAACATCTTTTTTATAATGTGGTGACCAAAACTGGATGCAGGACTCTTAAGTGTGAGCTTACTAGGGCTTTATAGAGTTTAGTTTAGTTTGTTTAGTTTATTTGATTTGTATACCGCCCTACTCCCGAAGGACTCAGGGCGGTGAATAGCCACGCAATAAAATACACAATTACAAAATTTAAAAAGCAGAATAAAATTAAATTAAATAATTTGGCCGGACAAATTAAGACAACCCCATCGTTTAAACCAATTTAAAATTTACATATTAAAAGAAGTAAAAGGGAGAAAATTAGGCCAGGCCCGCCTGGTGAAATAAAAAGGTCTTAAGAGCGCGGCGGAAGGTGCACAGATCCGGGATGGTCCGTATCTCTGGGGGGAGCTCGTTCCAGATGGTAGGTGCCCCCACAGAGAAGGCTCTCCCCCTAGGGGCCACCAGTCGACATTGTTTGGCCGACGGCACCCGGAGGAGCCCCTCTCTGTGAGAGCATACCGGCCGGTGGAAGGCTATTGGTGGTAGTAGGTGGTCCCGTAGATAACCAGGTCCTAAGCCATGGAGTGCTCTAAAGATGGTCATCAAAACCTTGAAGTGCACCCGGAAGACCACCGGGAGCCAGTGCAGCTTGCACAGGAGAGGTATCACATGGGAACGCCAAGTCGCTCCCATCACCACCCGCGGGGCTGCACTCTGCGCCAGTTGGAGCCTCCAGGTGCTCCTCAAGGGGAGACCCATGTAGTGAGCATTACAATAGTCCAGACGTGAAGTGACTAGGGCGTGAGTGACCGTGCGTAACGAGTCCTGATCCAGAAAGGGACGCGAATGGCGAATCAGGCGAACCTGATGAAAAATCCTCCTGGTCACGGCCGTCAAATGCTCGTCTAAAGACAGCTGTGAGTCCAGGAGGACGCCCAAGTTGCGAAACCTCTCTGTGGGGGTCAATGATTTGCCCCCAATAGTCAGCGATGGCACCAGCTGACTATATTGGGACGTCGGAAACCACAGCCACTCGGTCTTGGATGGGTTGAGCTGAGCCTGTTCCTCCCCATCCAGATCCGCACAGCCTCCAGGCACCGAGACATCACTTTGAGGGCATCATTTGGGGTGGTCTGGGGTGGAGATGTACAGCTGGGTGTCATCAGCATACTGGTGGTACTTCACCCCAAAACCACGGATGATCTCGCCCAGTGGCTTCACATAAATGTTGAACAGGAGGGGTGAGAGAACTGACCCTTGTGGCACCCCACATATAAGGGGCCTCGGGGTCGACCTCTGCCCCACTGTCAACACAGACTGCGACCGGTCAGCGAGAAAGGAGGAGAACCACCACAACACAGTGCCTCTCACTCCTATCTCTTCCAACCGGTGCAGCATGATACCATGGTCGATGGTATCAAAAGCCGCTGAGAGATCTAACAGGATCAGGACAGAGGAGCACTCCCTGTCCTGAGCCCTCCAGAGATCATCTACCAATGCAACCAATGCCATCTCTGTGCTGTACCCAGGCCTGAAGCCCGACTGGAACGGATCCAGATACATCGTTTCATCCAGGTGCTGGGAGAACTGCTGCGCGACCACACTCTCAACAACCTTCGCCACGAAGTGCTATTAGTACCTCACTTGATCTTGATTGTATCCCTCTGTTAATGCAATTTAGGATTGCATTGGCTTTTTTGGCTGCCGCCGCACACTTTTGGCTCAATTTAATTGGTTGTCATTAAGACTCCAAGATCCCTCTCACAATTAACTGCTATTAAGCCTGGTTTCACCCAGTCTGTATGTGTCCTTTTGGTTTTTCTTGCCTAAGTGTAAGACTTGACTTTTCTCTACATTGAATTTCATTTTGTTAGATAGGGCCCAGTGTTCAAGTCTGTCAAAACCCATCTGGATCTTGAGCCTATCATCTCGGGTGTTGGCTATTCCTGCCAGCTTTGCATCATCTGCAAATTTGATATGTTCCCCTTTGATTCCCTCATCTAAGTCGTTTATGAAGATATTGAAGAGTCCTGGGCCTAGGATGGAACCTTATGGTACCCCACTGCTTCCTTCCCTCCATGTAGACTTAGACCCATGAAGAACTACTCGTTGAGTACGGTTTGTCAGCTAGTTGCAAATCCATCTGGTGGTGATGCTATATATCCCACGTTTTTCTAGCTTAGTAAGAAGTAAGTTATGGTCCACTTTGTTGAATGCCTTGCTAAATTCTAAGTATGTTATGTTCACAGTATTTCGCTAGTCTACTTATTTAGTCATTATGTTGAAGAATGAAATAAGATTGGTTTGGCATGATAACAGACCCGTGGTGTCTTCTAGTTATTACTTCACTCGTTTCTAGATGTTGGCAGATCTGTTTTTTGATTATCTTTCTCAGTCTCTTCCCGGGTAGTGATGTTAGGCTGATTGGTCTGTAGTTTCCTGGGTCTGTTTGTTCCCCTTTTTTGAAGATGGGAATCACGTCAGTTCTTTTCCAGTCCTCTGGTAGTTCTCCGGTGCTCCAGGATTTTTGAAAGAAATGGTATAATGGTTCTGAGATAAAATCTGCCAGCTCCTGCAGAAATCTAGGATGTAATCCATTATGTCCCGGTGATTTATATTCATCAAGATCAGACAGGTGTTCTCTTACTTTTTGTTTGTTTGTTTTTTTGCTTTTTGCAACTTTTATTTATAGTCTGTCCTTTACATCCAGCTGGGGACGTTGTACGACTGCCGCAAGGATGCGCTCATCCCAGGTAGGAGCTGGTGGAGAGGCTGATGGGACTCTAGACGGAGGGAGGGAGGGAGACAGGCACTGCCATTAATGCGCAGGCTAAACCCAGGGACAGAGTTGTTAGGATATGGTTTGAGCCTAACAGATTGTCCTGGCAATATATGTGTTCTGTGACTTTAAGTTTTAATGCTGCATCATTGTAATGCTGAGTCATGCTGTAATTAGTTGTAAACGTATTTAAGAAAGGTACTGTAATGTACTCAGTTGATGATATGCTACTATTGTGCTATCATCGTGTGTTGGGTGGATCTGCTACCATCGTGGTTTGTGAAGCAGAGTGAGCTTGTTATTCTAACCAACTACTGTTTGTGTGGTAAGAAGCTTTTTGTATTACTGGACTGATTTAACTGGCAAAGACTTGGACTGTTTAAAAGACTACGAGATTGTTTATTTTCCACTATAAAGAAAACTTTTGATAAACCAGTTTGCACGTATCTCTTATTTCATTGCTCTCAGCAATGTTTCTCTGTGCACTATACTCTGCTGGTTGCTAACACAACAACAATATCCTTAACAAGAGTTGAGCTCCTGGGTACACGGCCCACTAGTAGCAGCTAGCTAAGTAGGACCTCCTAGCTGGGAACGTGTATCCAACACTTGGCCATGGATGTAGCAGCACTGGTGCTGCTTACCAAACATAAGGTGAGTTTCCTCCCCAGAAGCAAAGTCACTGAATTCGTTTGGAAAATGACTAATAAAAAATGTCTAGGATCCCCCAAAATGATGAATGCAGGGAGAGAATTAATTCTGAAGCTGTGATGCAGGCAATTCTGAACACTTCATGAAAATATGGTTTCCCCAGAGAGATGGAGATCTTTCTTGAAATCAATAGATGCATAGCAATTCCCATTCCTCTCTACTCAGAAAGAGTTTTGCAGTATTTTACAAAACTAGTAGGAGGTTTCTCTGGTGATGATTGGAAAAGAACCAATGACAGAACCCTCCGGGGGAAGATGCCTCTAATGCCCCACTTCTGTGGAGCTTCTCTATCCAGCTGTAGGAGTTTTGGAAGACTGTGTTCAATTCATGAACCTGTTTTCTTCTGATCCATGCAGGAGTCACCCTTTGGGATCACAGCACTCTTCAGAAGGATCTGACCATCAAGCCTCAGCCCAAGACAGCAACTGAAATCATTGCATCCGACAGCATAGATGACAAGGCCTCCGCCCTGGATATCTCAGGATCCATTAAGGCCAGTTTCCTCGGGGGGCTGATTGATGTGAGAGGATCAGCAGAATATCTTCATGATACCAAGAAGTCCAAACAACAGGCCAGAGTCACCGTTCAGTACAAAACCACCACCAGGTATGAACAGCTGACAATGAGCCACCTAGGAATCCAGAATGTCTCTCACCCAGCTGTCTTTGAGCATGGCACAGCCACCCACGTGGTCACCGCCATCCTCTACGGAGCCCAGGCCTTCTTTGTCTTTGACCGAGAAGTTTCTTCAACTGAGATGGTAAAAAATATAGAAGGAAATTTCCATGTAACAATCAAGAAGGAAATATCCATCACAGGACAAGCAGATATGAAGCTAAATGATGAGGAGAAAGAGAATGCTCTGAAGTTCAATTGCAAGTTCCATGGAGATTTTTCTTTGGACAAAAACCCAGTGACCTTCCAAGATGCCATGAAAGTTTATGAAACTCTCCCAAAATTGTTAGGGGAACATGGGGAGAAAGCTGTGCCTGTGCGGGTCTGGCTCTACCCACTGAGCAAGCTGGACACCAGAGCAGCTAAGATGATCCGTGAGATCAGTCTAGCATTGATCTTTGATGCTGAAAAGATATTGGAGGAACTGAATGAAATCCAGATGCAAAGCAATGATCTAGCCAACAATCCCATCGCTGAGACCTTCCCTGAGATCAAGAGAAAGATCCAACATTTCAAGGATCTGTGCAAGCAACACAGGCAGACTTTCCAGAAACAGCTGGCCAGAATGTTGCCTTCCATCCGAGGAGGAGGGCAAGAGGAAGGGACTCTGGTGGACCTCTTGAGGTCTGTCAACCAGTTACCCTTCAACAACCAAAGACTCCGTGAATTTCTGGACACCAAGAAAAGAGAAATTAACTTTGTCAAATCTTATCTGACTATTCTAAGTGAAATGCAAGTTATCTCATCTCAGAACAAGCTGGAAGAAATAGTTCTTGACCCCCAGAATGAATATGTGGTCTCCTTTACATTCACCTCTTTACATGAAGAGGAGCCATTTCTGTTGAGCTTTCAGGACTGGCTTCAGGAGCAATTTTTGCCAGAATCACTGAAGTCAAAAAGGTCCACTCCTTGGCTGAAGAAAGGCCTGGTGTGGTTTGAGGACAAGGAGAGGACCCGCAATGCTCGCCAAGCTGCCAAATCCATCAAAGACTTTTTCAGTATCAACCAATCCAATGAGAAGATCTGCTTTGTTGTGGCCTCACTCCCAGATGTGGCCATACCAGGAATCTCAATATACCTTTATGAAGATGGAGAACTGGTCAGCAAGAAGTTTGAGTTGCCCTCAAAACCTCTCCCGTTCCTGATCAGTGAACTGAGACATGACAGCATTCAACTGAAGTTTCAGCCAGCTGAATATGGGAGGGCTACAATCTCCAGTTATCTGGTAGAGTACAAGGTTGCAGGGGAAGAAAACTGGAAGACGGTGAGGACAGAGGATGCTGGGGAGATGTTCCTGCTGAAAGATCTGCCTCCAAACACAGAGTACCAGTTCCAGTATGCTGCTTGTTGCAAGCCAGGCCTTAGTAAATCCAGTGACCTGAGCCCACCCATAAAGACCCTTCCCATGAACCCTCCTGAGAAATTAAGAATGGTCACTGCAGCATCTTCTGTCATCTCTGTGGCCTGGATGAGTCCCAGCATCATTGCCTCCGGAGTTGTGGTCAAGGAGTACAAGGTGGAGTACAGAATGGTGGAGGCTGGAATTGGGAGTGTCCAGTGGACTGAAAAAAGGACTGGAAGAAAAACAGACGTTTATTCCATTGAAGGTCTGAAGCCTCAGACATCATATAGTATACGGGTATTGGCCATGAGTGATAATGGATTTCTGAGTGTCCCCAGCGAGGAGATAGAGGTTTGCACAACACTGGAGGAAGAATATGTAGATAATGTAACCCAACAGTTCCTTCAGGAAAGCTCCCTGGTGGAGGACAGCAAGCCATTAGTGTTTGCCCTTCCTCTGGAGAAAGTCTCATCAGATGCCTCCACCTCCTGTCTCATGTACCAGCTTGGAAAGGAGAACCTGGAAGTGCCCAACAAAGTCATCCTGATGATGGGAGCAACAGGATCTGGGAAAACCACTCTGATCAATGGAATGATTAATTATATACTTGGTGTCCAGTGGGAAGATAATTTCAGATTCAAACTCATTCATGAAACCACCCAGAGAAGCAAAGCTGGAAGGAGGACATCTGAAGTCACAGCCTACGTGGTGAACCATCAGAAGGGCTTCCAAATTCCCTATTCTCTCACAATCATTGACACTCCAGGATTTGGAGGAACCAGAGATGCAGAGCAAGACAAACTGGTTGAGAAGAAGCTCCTGGAGTTTTTCTCCACCCCAGGGGGCATTGACTATGTGGATTCCATCTGCTTGGTGGCCCAGGCCTTCCTTGCCCATTCAGCTCACACCCAGAAATGCCTCTTTGATTCTATGCTCTCCATGTTAGGAAAAGACGTGAAGGATAACATCCAACTCCTAATCAGCTTTGGAGATGGTGGGACCTCACCTGTCCTGGAGGCCCTCAAGGAGGCTGACCTGCCGTATCCTCAGGACAAATCGGGAACCCCTCTGCACTTCAAATTCAACCATTCAGCCCTCTTTGCTCCTCGAGAATACGGAGGAAACCCTAATGCTGCTGCTGAAATGTTCTGGAAAATGAGCACTAAGAGCATGAAGAATTTTTTTGACTCGTTAAAGTTGCTGGAAACCAAAAGTTTAACCTTGACCATGGAGGTCCTGAAGAGACATCAGGAGCTGGAAGCCGCTCTTAGAAGACCTCCCCCTCCTAAGGTTGAGCAAGTGCACCCAAATAGTTTCCAGGTCAGTATTGATCCAGCAGCCATCGGGAAGTCTTCGGTCTCCAGGTACCAGGTGGAATATCGGATTGCAGGAGATAATTGGAAAAGTCTCAATACTGAAGGCTCTAAGGATCAATTCACCCTGGAAGATGTCCACCTAAATCTTCAGTACCAATTCCGATGTGCAGCTGTGACTCCAGTAGGACTTGGTCAATGGAGTAAGGCGATTACTTGCATCTGTCCTATGGGAAGGCCTGCTGAGGTAACAGGAGGAGGAGGAGGAGGAGGAGGAGGGGGAGGGGGAGGAGAATTAGAATAGCCTGATATTAGTTGTGGATGCTCCATCTCTGGAGATTTTTAAGAAAGGACTGGGCAGCCACTTGTCTGAAATGATATAGGGTCTTCTGCTAGAGCAGAGGTTGGATGAGAAGACCCCCCAAAGTCCCCCACTCCCGACTCAGGGAGGAGAGTCATGGGGCAGGGGAGGTTCCCGAGTGATGGCCAGGGAGGGTAGGGGGTAAACTGGAGGAAGACGATCTGGGGGGACCCTTGGAGACAATCTGTAGGTGCAGAAGGAGCAACTAAAGCCCCAGAGAACAGGGTCTCTTCGAGCATGGAGTTGGCTGTGGGGAGCTGACAGCCACTTTGGACATCAAACCCCCCTTCCTGAAACCCCCAAAGTGCAGGGTGCCAAGAATTGAAGGGCTGCATAAAAAGGGGGGGGGTAGTGGCGTGGGGGGGCAGAAGGATCAGATGGATCTGCATCAAGGGCAGTGAGGAGGGCGTGGCTCATTTTTAACCCCCCCCCCAATTCCTCCCTGTGTCTTCTGGGGGAAGAGACTTCCGGGGAACCTCCTGTTCTGTCCCCGCTCCCAGGAATAAACCCAATTCAGACAGTCGGAGGTTAAAATAAGCTGCCAGGCAACCAAGTAGTCTGATAAGTGCCAAAACCTTTATTAACATAACAGAAAAATACACACCACAAGTGTCCAGAATAGCCAAAGCTGATATGCAGGAATATTTGTTTTTGTTCGTCACAAAAGTGCAGGCTGACTCACTCTCTTTTATAGGCTGTGGGGTGTGGTCCAGTGAGTCAGCTAATCATAAGCACGCTGTGCCTTCTGTTGGGCACGTTTCTCCCTGCGTCGCTGGTGAGGATCCAACCAGCACTTATCTCCCTCGTAGCTGTCCACCTGTGGCTGCAGGGATGTGCTTGGCTCTGGGCCTATCTCTTGCCCTTCGGTGTCCTCCAGGGGCATTGCCAGAGAGGAGGGTCCTGGAGAGGGAGGTCTTGCCAGTTCCTTCCTTTCACTCTCTGAGTCCTCTCCTGACAATGACACAGACTCAGGCAACGGAGCCACAACACCTCCCAGCAAGGCAGCCTCTCCTTTGGCTGACTCTGTTTTGCTTTCCATGCAGAAATCCCAGCTTTTGTGCTGTGCGACTCATCTGGAAACGGCTGGAAGCATCCCAGGTAAAGTCTTGGTCCCTGGGGGTGGGTGGGTGGGTGGGTGGAGGGGGGGAGCAACTGTCCTGGGTGGAGGGACAGGCTTTACACTACTGACCAATCCCCTTTTTCTCTCCTCTCCCCTTTGGGTTGCAGGGCCTGAACGGAGGATCATCCTGGTGGGTGAACGCAGAAGTGGGAAAAGTGCGACGGGAAACACAATCCTGGGAAGGGAAGTTTTTCAGTCTGGGTGGTCATCTGAGTCAGTAACAAAAGTATGCCAAAAAGAGGAGGCGCAGCTGAAGGGCAGGAAGATTGTGGTTGTTGATACGCCTGACTTTTCCTCTTCCCATCGTCCAGACAAGGATATTGCTGCAGAAGTTAGCAAGTGCATGAAATTTTGCTTCCCAGGTCCCCACGTCATTCTGCACGTGATGCATCCTTTCTGTTCTTTCCATCAGGAGACGAACGTGGTTCAGCAGATCAAAGAGGTTTTTGGCCTTAAAGCCAAGGATTACACGATCCTCTTGTGCACCCACAAAGATTACCTGAAAGGTCGATCTCTAGAAAAGTTTATGTATTCCAAAGTTGAAAATATGAAGAAATATATTGCTGAATGTGGGAACCGGATGTTGGCTTTCAACAACGAGGCTAAAGGATCAGAACGAGAGGCTCAGCTGGCCAAACTGATGACCATGATTGATGATCTAGTGTACAAGAACACCTGTGGTCCTTATTACACCGAAGACATGATGAACGTCAACAAAAGACACATCTTCTGATTGTTTCCCTTTCCATCAGAGACCGGGAAGTCTCTCTAACTGAGCCTCTCCTCCCAAAGGCCCCTGTGGAGCTTCCAAAGGAGATTTTGCTGTTGCAACTATTACAGCTTCTCCGCTTCCAACCAGTTATGGGGGGAGGGAAGAGGGAGAGAGAACTTAGTTTCAGACATGAAGATGCCACCTTGAGTATCTATAGATACTTTCACAGACATTATGTAAGGAATGCTCCACTCCTAGTATGGGAAAAGGTTAAAGCCAAAAACTACATGAAAATATCAATCTGGCTTTCAACAATGGAAGCACTGATGCATGCAAATGTGATAAACTTGGGAAACATTGTAACGTCATAGAAAGTTAGCACCTACCCCTTTCCTAGAAGAATGAAATATTTTAGGAAATATTAGAAAGGCAGAGTGTTATATTTTCCTGGATGAGAAATGGAGAAACATGTTTTAAAGACAAAGCAGCTACCTGCCTCCCCCACACAACCTTTGTTAATGGGCCATAATCTGCAACACAATAGCAAAGAAAAGTAACACAATGGGATCCATCTAGGAGGGAAACTCACCATATGGCACCTGGGAAGATTACCTCAGCCAGTAAGGCTAGCTAAGACCCCCACCCCCTGGGAGTCTGACAACCAATCAGGATACTCTTTCTGGGCCCCAGGAAGTTCCAAGCCAGAGAAAGCATAAAACCCGGAGACTCACTGTATCTCACCCCCTTTTCTGTTCAGGAACTCAACCTATGTGATCCTGTCCACCATTAAACCATCTTTCCAAGCAGTCTCCATGTTTCCAGTGTCTTTTTCCCCACTTGGAGCTGAACCGAGAAGGATATTTCTTCCAACAATTTGGCACCCCAGATGGGACTCCAAGCTAATCTAACCAATTGACCTGGCCCAGGTAAGCCTCCCTTGCTCCCTTGAGTCTGTGGGTATGTTTTCCTGGACCTTGGCCATTTGGAACTAGGTTTTAAAGGGGTTTTGAGTGTTGAGCTCAAAGGCTGCTTGGAAAGAAGGTGAGTACCTCTAAATTTTAATTTTAAAGCATGGATAAGCATGGGAAATGCGTGTATGCCTCCATGTGTGTGAGTGAAGGCCCTTCTCCCAATCATAGCTGAATCTTGCTTCCTCTGTGTATTTCCTAACCACAGAAAGACTAACAGCCTGGAGAGCATGGGGGTTTTGCCAGAGCACAGGACCTTCTGTTAGGGAAGGAGGAAGTGTGTGTGTGTGGGATTCCATCTGGAAAACAGTCTGATTTCACCTCTTTGAGTGATCTCTAGCTGCACCTCTGCCTACCACTAGCTCCACCGAGCCATGGCCAGATAGAGAAAGCAAGGGGTGGGTTACTGAATGTGGGACTTTGTGTTTAAAAGGAACGGAAACCGAGCGAACACCAAGTGAAAGTGAAAGGGGTATTAAAAGTAGAAAAGGGAGTCCCCGGTGTTCAAAGGAAAGCAGCCCGAGGTGCGTGCATGGGGAGGTATTGGTACTAACTGTAGGGGCAGTGAGGTCTACACTCGAGGCAAAAACACATCCGAACATAATGTACCCCAACACAGTATCCACGCAGACAATAATAAGATACAGAGACATTTTAGACAAAGACGGAAAACTCAAACCCTGCGACGAACTCAGAGATATGGACATTAAATTGATTGGTGGCCATACTTGTTGATACAAAACAGATATAAAAAAGATAGGGAGGATGGAGGAGTTGAGATAAAGCCCAAACAACTTGACAAACTATTAGAAACAAAAGAAGGAAAATTAGTTTCAAAGATTTATAAATACTTACTTGAATTTGACCAAGCAGAAAATATAGTCAAGGGCCAAATGATAGCCTGGGCCAGGAATATTGGAAGGAGTATAAAATTAGAAGAATGGGAAACGATCTGAACAAATAATTGTAAAATAACTAAGGCAGTAACATTTAAAGAAAATCACTATAAGATGTGGTATAGATGGCACCTGGCTCCAGCCAGACTAGCAAAAATGTACCCAAACTGTAGCCCGATATGTTGGAAATGTAGACAAGCCCCAGGAACATTTTATCATTCTTGGTGGCTCTGCCCAAAAATAAAAAAATTCTGGACGAAAATTCGAAAATGGATAATAGAAATAACAGAAGAAAATTTAGACCTAAAGCCCGAAATCTTTTTATTAGGTATATTTAAAAAAGAAATTAAAAAAGAAATAAAATATATCATACTACATATAATTACAGCAGCAAGAATAACCCTAGCCCAGTATTGGAAATTAGAAAAGTTGCCAACAGAAGAACAAATAATCCAAAAAATATATTGGTGCGCAGAGATGGATAGATTAACTCTTAAATTAAAAAACAAGGAAGACTCACACTACTATCAAATTTGGAATAGATGGTATACATGGATTGACAAACAAGGGGAAAAAAAACAGATGATAAATACATCAAGAGATCAAAATTAGTAAAATTACACCATCAACATAAACATATCATAGCAAATGAAGATAAATGTATATATATGATTATATATTGAAATGTTTATAAATAGAAAACCTTTGCATAGTAAATAATAGAACAAAAGTAATACTGAAATGTATTTTGTTTTTAGTTTTAAGATTGTTTTTATGACTTTTGTCTTTTTTGTCTTTTATCTGTTTATATCAAATAAAGTTGATTTTAAAACTCAAAAAAAAAAAAAAGGAAAATCCCCTGGAAGAGTTTATTGTGGCCTGGGACACAAGACGGATGCCAGTGTTACCTGGCATGAACTAAAGGAAAGCTCAGAAATTATGTAGAAATGGGTTAGGCTAAAAGATAACACTGGGAGACAAATTTGGCTAAAAAAAGGTACTTAAAAGAAAAGGGAAATGTATAGATAGGAATGTTGAGGTTTTTGTTTGTTTGTTTTGCTTTGTTTGTCTCTTTCTCTGTTGTCTATGCAACCACGTGGTATGTATGTTTAAGATTTGTGCCTTCCTTGATTTAACTGAGATTTATGGCAGGAATGATCAGTGTGTGTGTAAATCTCAGAATTCTGTTTTCATCTCTTTGTCCTCCTTGTTTTTATGTGTGTATATCTAAGTCTTTGTGCGCCCTCGAGGTAATTGTAATGGTAAAATGTATCTCTAGAGACAAGAATTTGAAATTGTTAGAGAGAGAGAAAAAAAGGGGGTTGAAACAATGAAAAATGGGAGAGAAAGAAAGAGCCTTTGCCCTGTGTTTGTCTGGCCAACAAGAACAGAGTAAAGAGAACTTTTCATTTTATTTCTATTTTTTTCTCCTTCCCTCTCTACAACTCAAGTTTATGAGGAAATGTTTTAAGTTCATTTACAAGAAAAAAAATTCAGTCTTGCATTTACTGTATGTGTTTAAATGGTTTTACCTGTTGATCTCTTTCCTGAAGTATGTGAATCCAGTTTTTTCTTTCTCATCTGTTGTGTCTCCATTTTGTTGAAACTGCATTATCTGTTTAGTAACTGCAATACTGTTGTGTTGTTTCTTTTCAAAATCTGCCTGCAAGCTAACTACCCCCCCCCCCATCTCTAATGCTGTTACAATGCCTTTCCTGGGAAGATTACCCACAAAGGGAGGGAGGGGACCCTGTTCTAATGTCTTTCAGCCCTGCACAAAGGACTCTGCAACCTGTGGAAGCAGAGCACATGGATTCAGATGCTGCCTCCAGAGGAGACCTTCCATCTGTTTGAGCCAGGAATTGGGTTTGAATTCAGCCTCCATTGAAAGTCATCACAGCAACCAGAGTGGAGCAGACCTTCCCAAGCCTGACTGACCAGCCTTACCATTCAGCATGGTACCCAGCAGAAATGAAAGAAAAGACCTTGAGATGTACAAGTAAAGACTAAAAGACTCTTTTCAATCCCCAGAAGACAGCTGGAAAGACTATGGGGGAGGGTGGAAATTCATTGTAAGGTTTTCTTTCTTGTCTCATTTATATTGTAATCAGTTTATTGTAAGAATTGTATTTGGGAGTGGTTGCCACAGCAAGTTATGTACTCCTTAGATTTCTGTCTGGTGGGAGGGAAATTTGTCAAAAATGTCTGTATTTGCTTGTATTTTAAAAGTAGCTGCATACACATGCACACACAGAGAGACACACTATTCAGAATTAGACTGAAACTATTCCCTTCACTTACCTCCACACAAAGCTTCTCCTAGGTTGATTTTTGCTCTGTGGCACTAAAAGCCCAAGGGGACATATCTCCCTGATAATTCCATGGGGAAGGGAACAATTCCCCCTCAGGCAATTCCCTCAGGCAATTGGAGAGAGAGCAGAAAAGTGATATCCAAAACCCAAGTCCTGACTGTGACTCACAAATGATGCTGCCCAGTTGCCCAGTAAAGAAAGATATGTTGCACTGGTGGTCTCATGAGTAGAAGTCCCAGGGCTCATTACCAAAAAAGAAAGAAAGAAAGAAAGAAAGAAAGAAAGAAAGAAAGAAAGAAAGAAAGAAAGAAAGAAAGAAAGAAAGAAAGAAAGAAAGAAAGAGAGAAAAAGAAGGAAGGAAGGAAGGAAGGAAGGAAGGAAGGAAGGAAGGAAGGAAGGAAGGAAGGAAGGAAGGAAGGAAGGAAGGAAGGAAGGAAGGAAGGAAGACTGGATTGCACACTGACTAACCTCAACTTGGACTCACAAATCCTGGATGCACTAAAGTAAGAGCTACGGCAGGCTCAGTAACCAACCCTTGGAAATGGGCAGCCTTTAATTTAAAGGAAAATCATGGCTGTGAAAAATTTTGGGACATGTGCTTGCTTGAAACTGACTGGAAGCTCACAGAAAGTAGTATCTGAAATCTGAAATTAATTGGCATAGAAATTGGATACTGTAAAATTCCTACCAGAATTTTTGCCCTGGCTGCTAGACCTCCATGGTTGAAAGCTTTGGAAGCCACAGAAGGAATCCTTTTCTGTTGCTTCTATCAATGCCTTCCCCTTTGCATCAGAACAATTAAAAGCACCCATCAAGCTCCCTGACCTGATCAACTTTAATCTTTTGCCAAGAACTTGTTTCAAAACTCACGTTTTGGGGAAAAAAGTAGGGATTGTAGGAAGTTAGCACCCACCCCTTTCCTAGAAGAATGAAATATTTTAGGAAATACTAAAAAGGCAGAATATTATGTTTCCCTGGGTGAGAAATGGAAAAACATGTTTTAAAGACAAAGCAGCTTCCCACACATACCTTTGTTAATGGGCCATAATCTGCAACACAATAGCAACGGAAACTAACACAATGGGACCCATCTAGGACAGAAACTCACCACATGGTACCTGGGAAGATTACATCAGCCAGCAAGGCTAGCTAAGACCCCCACCGCCTGGAGTCTGACAACCAATCAGGATACTCTTTCTTCACTATTGTCACTCGTGTAATAATTCAAGTATATCATTTCTTAATGATTTTGGAATTATCAATCTGTCCCCCACACAACAAACACCCTCCCAACCCTGACAGTTGTGTTTGTCTTGACTTGAATGGTTGGAATTCAGAGTCTATGTTAGTCTCAGGCCATCCTTTCCAGACCCAGTTCAAAACCCATGTCAAGGTTCCGTCTCTTGCCATTTCTCTCGCGATGTCTGCCGCCAAGATTTGTGTGTTCTCTATGGTCTCTATTAACAAAGTAGTAGTAGCTGGTGCCGGATCTTCCATTGGTTTCAGAAGTGGACATCTGCTGAGTGTCAGCCTCTCAAGTTGCATTTCATTCAGGGCTGACATAGTAAAGTGGGGGTTAAATTACTGTAGTAGAATGATTTAGAGAATGACCAATAGAATAAGGGAGCAAGCCAGGAAAGGGAGGGAATTTGGAGCAGAGGTCATTTCCTGGCTGCATATGAGTTCGTAAGGACGTTGTTCTAATAAATAAATGATTTTTTTTTCTTTATTATCAAAATGTGAGAGGCACGTTATTTCTTTCTTAGACAACTCCGTCTCGGACAGACAGCCAGGAAAATTCTCTCTTCAAAAACTTTTCTTCTAAAAATATTTATGCATTCCTAAACTACCCCACACCGACGTTGGCAGACCTCCAGATGTCTCTGAAGCATTATCCAAGGCCATGGAAGAAAGCCATCTCCACCGGAGGTTTGCCTCAGAAAAGGAAAAAATTATGATGCCTTTTGCTGGATTCTCAACAAATGCCAGGTAAAGGGGGAAGGTTCAATGGCTCTCCAAATGGCAGCATAGCCCCCCCCACACACACACACAAGGAAAAAAAACGAGAGAAGAAAGCTCCAAAATGCACTCAGGGCTTCCCTCCCTGCTCAGCAAGCCATCTAGCCCAGCCATGGCATCACCCCCTTGCACCCAAATGGGAGATGATGAAGAAGCCCAAGGGCACTGTGGGCAGGCTCACAGACCCCCGCAATGGGAGGAGTGGCCACCGAGGGCCGAACCACCCCGATTCAGAGGGAAATTTGATGGGGATCCTGACCTGCTAGCTCAATTTCTCGATGCAGCTGAGATTTACATTGAGCGCTACGCACACCTTTACCCTTTCCCCAGGGCCCTGGTCAGTGCCATCGCAGAAGGTCTGGAGGGAGAAGCAAGGAGCTGGTCAGCGGCCCAGTACAAATACAGGGCCCCCAACTGCAAGATGCAGATGGTTTCTTACAACTGCTACGAGCCCGCTTCGAAGAAACAGGGGATGATCCCTATGTAGAAGATGAGCTCAGGCACCTAATGCAGAGGGGGAAGCCTATCCAAGAACATATCCGTGAGTTCAGGAAAGTTGTTGGGACTTTACCTCCTTTGCCTGAATGACTGCTAGTATACTTCTTTAGAACAAGTTTAGATAAGCAAATCGCCCAAGTGACCGCTTACCGAGATATTCCGAACCGACTGTCCGACTGGTTCCAGATAGCGACGCAAGTCGAGAGAGGGCTATGTGCCAACAACATGCTAAAACAACCACAGGCAAAGGAGAAAACCTAGTTGGACCAGGAACCGTCTACCAGACCAGAAACTACAGCATCACAGGCCACCCAGAGGCCATCCACCCCACGGAGTCCACTGAGGTGCTATAGATGTGGGGGAGTTGGGCATTTGGCAGCAGTGTGTGGAACCCCGGGGCCAAAAACAGAGCCACCAGCCAAGGCACGACCGGAATGAGGGTCCAGGCACACCACCAAGGCACCATTAAGACTTTCTCCAACTGCAGAGGTTTTTGCCCATCTGACTGAAAATAGGGAGAGCTCAGACGATGTGAATCAACCCCCCGAACTGTATGATGGTGATGATGATGGTGAAAACGACCCAATGGTGAGCGCACCCATCCACCCTTTTCTTTTCCCCATATGCCTAACAGCCCCAAAAACAGATACCCAAGGGACTTTCCAAGCCCTAGTAGATTCGGGTTGCACGATGTGCCTGATTAACCTACCCACAGTCCTAAAACTGGGGATCTCGGCAAAAAGGCTCAGCCACCCAATCAGTTTTCAGCAAGTTGATGGATCCCTACTGGGGGGGGCGGATGCCACACATTTGACCGAGCCAGTGAAGCTGGAGGTAGCAGATCACTGGGAAATGATTCGGTTCATAATAGCCCCCAAGATGACCAACCCAGTCATAATGGGACTCTCTCCAGGCTGGACAAGTGGGGCCCCACCATCTGGTGGCAAGAAGGGACCCACAGACTGAGGATAGCAAGGGGGCTCCACCCCCTGCCGCCACAATCAGAGAAAAGGGCCCCTCCTCCCACCCAGGGGGTCCAACCCCTCCCTCTAGAGGGACAAAAGATGCCTCCAACACAGGCGCCCAACCCGCCCTGTAAAGGGACAACAGAGCAACTGGCGGCCACCTCCAGCCCCTCCCATGGCCCGGACCAGATCCCAAAAGAGTACCAAAACTTGGCAGAAATATTTAGCGAGACCGAGTGTGACGTACTACCACCCCACCGCGACGCCAATTGCACTATCGACATCATCCCTGGTTCGAAACTACCAAAACCTAAATTGTACGCTATGACACCCCGTGAAATGCAAGAACTGTGAAAGTACATAGACAAGAACCTACAAAGGGGTTTTATCGAACCAGCCAAACCACGGGTAGTGGCACCAGTTTTCTTCAGGGAGAAGAAAGACGGCTCCATGCGTCGTTGTTCGAGCCAAATTATTTAATTTGTGTTAAAAAAAAATTTTAATTGAAAAAGTTTTACAAATACAAATTCCCCCCCCCCATTTCCCCCCCCCTTACCCCCCTACCCCCCTAACCCATCCCTTCCCTCCCTTGGCTTCCCTTATAAAAATTATTATTCATATAAACTCCCCAAATATTAAGAAAAAGGGTGAAATCCAAATAATATCATATCATACATTTCTCTCATCTAGTCTACCCCCTGTCATTACTAGATAATAATTCTTCAATTGAAACCCTTAGCAGTGCCTGTTCCTCTCAGACAGAAAAGCTGCCCCCGCTGCATTGCAATAAGCCAAAGGCAGAGAGAGATGGAAGGAAGCTGTTGTCAAATTGCAGAACCAACCAACAGAAAAGAGTTACGGGGATTCTTAGGAGCAGCGGGCTATTGTAGAATAAGGATTCCAAACTTTCCTCTTCTGGCTAAACCACTTATGAAGTTACAAAAGGGAGAGAAAAAGCACCCTTTGTCTGGGATCAGGAGCAAAAACAGGCATTTGAAACCTTAAAATCAAAATGATTACAGGCTCCTGTCATGGGACTCCCTAACTTAGAGAAGTTTTTAATTTATATGTGGATACAGCCCTCGGAGTCTTAAGACAAGAAAGAGAAAGCTGGCAACAGCTGATTGCTTATCTATCAAAGCAGCTTGATGGAGTAGACAGGCAGCCAACTACTGTTTACACCACCCATGCGATTCAAGGAATTTTACAAGCATCAAGCTCTCCTCCCTCAGACACCACGAGTGACCCTGAAACAAACAAATGTTTTAACCCAGCCACTCTTTTGCAAGCATCGGGTCATGAAATTGGAACAACGTATGCAGGTCAACACAACAACCAAAGTGGAGCAGACCTTCCCAAGCCTTGAAGTTGACCAGCCTTACCCGGACTATAAGAGGAAAGGTGACAAAGGTGTGCCTTGAAAATCACCTGAAGTGAGTAAATGCATTACCACTAGTACTTTGATCTGTGTGATGTTCTCCACGTAAAGGAATTAGATTATCTCCTTTGAAATACATGAAAATCATATAGGAGACCTAAGCCAGCTGGGAAATAAGATAGGACAAAGTGGGTGAATCATATGGTGGGAGATTTAAATAAGCAAATAGAAGAAATCCAACAATATTGTCTGTCCCTTAGCCCACCATTTTTAACCACCTCTAGTTATAATCAAATAGTAGTAAGAAATAAATGGGAAAACATGATTGGAAAAATGAAAATAATAATAATTGGAGTATTTGTCTTTGTATTTGAAATTGAAAGGGAAACATTAACTAGATTCTGTAACCATTAGGTTCCTGTAATACATATATGCCTTTGTATTTGTATCACACATATTTGTATCTCCTGTAACAAACATATTCTGTTATCAGGCTTCTGTAAGATATCTGGTATTTGTCAAACATATGTCCCTGCCATTTGACTTGAACCCATATCAATCTTCTCCCTGTTTTTCTTGTGCTATCTAAGAGCATGGCACGTATCTCCAAGGGATAATTTACACCTCAGCCCTAATTTATCTTTGATCTGGATAAACTCCTGTCTTGTGAGTCTCTCCTTGTGAAGTGGGGTCATGGGAAGCAGGTGGGCTTGCTGATTGCGTACCTGGCTCCCTGCCACGTGACAGCAGCCCTGCCTGAGCTTCTCGGTGTTATAGCCGGGGTGGCGGTTGATACCCCCAACCTTTTGGTGATGGGGGATTTCAACTTGCCGTCCATCGGCGAGACGTCTGAGATGGCTCGGGAGTTCATGGCTTCCATGACAGCCATGGACCTGACTCAGGTAATTCATGGCCCTACTCACATAGGAGGACACACTCTGGACTTGGTTTTTGTCTCTGGGCAGTGGTTGAATGGACTGGTTATAGGGGATATAGTTATTGAACCCCTGTCATGGTCAGACCATTCTCTCCTGAGGCTGGACTTTCTGACCACTACACCCCACTGCAGGGAGGCGGAACCGATCAGATGGTTCTGCCCCAGGCGCCTGATGTATCCTGATAGGTTCCAGATGGAGCTTGGGCCATTTCCTGAGTCTCTGGCTCACGACTCGACTGAAGACCTGGTGACCGCCTGGGATAGGACGGCCGCCGGGGCTTTGGACCGAGTAGTGCCTTTGCGGCCTCTGACCCGGCACCGGATCTGCCCAGCTCCATGGTTTTCCGAGGAGCTGAGGGAGATGAAGCACCGGAAAAGATGCCTAGAGAGTGGTTGGAGGGCCAGTCGCTCCGAATCCGACCGAACACTAGTTAGGTCTCATATTAAGACCTACTTAGTGGCGATAAAGGCGGCAAAGTGTAATTACTTTTCCGCTCTTATTGCATCGGCAGATAACTGCCCAGCTGCCCTGTTTAGGGTGACCCGTTCCCTCCTCCATCTGGGAGCGCGGGATGACCCCTTGCAGGGACGGGCTGAGGATTTTCTACAGTATCTGCACGATAAAATCGCTCAGATTCGGGAAGGCTTGGACTCTGACTGGGTAGGTTCCGGTGAGGTGTCTGGGGCAGGTCTTGAGACTGTTGTATGGGATGAATTTGACCCTGTGACTCCCAAGGACGTGGACAGGGTCCTGGGGAGATTGAACGTAACCACATGTTTATTGGACCCGTGTCCTTCCTGGCTAGTGCTGGCTACCCGGGAGGTTACACGAGGCTGGCTCCAGAGGATTATAAATGCGTCTTTGAGCGAGGGTTTCTTGCCTCCCGCCGTGAAAGAGGTGGTGGTGGGACCCCTCCTCAAGAAGCCTTCTCTGGACCCGGCTGTTTTGGGAAATTATCGTCCGGTCTCCAACCTTCCCTTCTTGGCGAAGGTTGTAGAGAGTGTGGTTGCGTGACAGCTCCCGCAGTACCTGGATGACACTGTCTACCTAGATCCGTTCCAGTCCAGCTTCAGGCCTGGGTACAGCACGGAGACGGCATTCGTCGCGTTGGTTGATGATCTCTGGAGGGCTCGGGACAGGGGTTGCTCCTCTGTTCTGGTCCTATTAGACCTCTCAGCGGCTTTTGATACCATCGACCATGGTATCTTGCTGCACCGGCTGGAGGGATTGGGGGTGGGAGGCACCGTGTTGCGGTGGTTCTCCTCCTATCTCTCTGACCGGTTGCAGTCTGTGTTGGCAGGGGGGCAGAGGTCGACCTCGAGGCGCCTTGCTTGCGGGGTGCTGCAAGGGTCGGTCCTCTCGCCACTCCTGTTCAACATTTATGTGAAGCCGCTGGGTGAGATCATCCGTGGTTTCGGGGTGCAGTGTCATCTGTACGCTGATGATACGCAGCTGTACATCTCCACCCCGGATCACCCCAATGATGCCCTCAAAGTGATGTCCCAGTGTCTGGAGGCCGTACGGGTCTGGATGGGGAGGAACAGGCTCCGACTCAATCCTTCCAAGACCGAGTGGCTGTGGATGCCGGCTTCCCGATATAGCCAGCTGGTGCCTTCGCTGGCTATTGGGGGCGAGTCTCTGCCTCCCACAGAGAGGGTTCGTAACTTGGGCGTCCTCCTGGATCTACGGCTGGCTTTAGAAGAGCATATGACGGCCGTGGCCAGGGGGGCTTTTTATCAGGTTCGCCTGATACGCCAGTTGCGTCCCTTTCTGGATCGGGACTCCTTATGCACAGTCACTCATGCTGTTGTGGCCCCATCCGCTGAGCCTATTCCATTGGAGGAAGGAAGCTCTGAGCAGGAGGAAGAGGAGCCAGCCAGATCTCCCAGCCCCCCCCCCTCTGGCACCGTCTCAGGTGCCAGCTGAAAGAGAGCCAAGTAGTGGGGAAACAGGTGTCTCAGATGAGAGTGAGGGAGAGAGACGTCATTCCTGGACGCACGCCAAAGAAGGCGAGAGAAAAGATTACTGCAGCTGCGGCGACGTATGAGGAAATAGACCTGAGTCACTGGATTGGAGTCACAGGATCAATGAGTCACTGGACCACACCTACAGCCTATATAACACAGGACGGTGGGTCAGAATTTTTGTGACGAACAAACAAAACAACATAGCAACCTCGTAGTCTTGGAAGCTAAATGAACGGCAAAGCTACGTAGGTGATTTTCTGTTTGTGTAAATTAATAAAGGCCTTGGCAGACGGTGTGCATATCGCTGCCAAGTTTGAGATAAGAACTGTGGAGTGTGCCAAGTGATTCTTAACCCTCGACTGGCTGTGTTTTTGTGGGTCTCTGAAGGGGGGGACAGATCATCTTGTTCGTCACCCAAAACTCCATCCTTAACCCGCGATGGACCCACACAAGGTGGCGGCCTTGCGCAGTTGGAAACCCCCGCGTCGGGTGAAGGACGTCCAGTGTCTGTTGGGATTCGCCAACTACTATCGGACCTTCATCCTGGGCTTTGCTACCCTGACAGTGCCGTTGACCCAGCTCCTTCGGAAGAAGGTCCCATTCCAGTGGGGGCCCCCGCAGCAGCAGGCCTTCGAGGTTCTCAAGCAGGTCTTTGTCACGGAGCCGGTCCTGAGGCACCCCGATCCACACCGTCCGTTCATGGTTGAGACAGACGCATCCAATGTTGCGATTGGGGCGGTGCTGCTACAGGCTCCGGTGGATGGCGGCACTCTTTTTCCCTGCGCTTACTACTCCCGGAAACTCACTCCTTCCGAGCGCAACTACACCATCTGGGAAAAGGAGTTGCTGGCTATCAAGGCCGCGTTCGAGGTTTGGCGACATCACCTCGAGGGGGCCCGACACCAGGTGGAGGTGCGGACGGACCATCGGAACCTGGAGCACCTCACCACGGCCAGGAATTTGAATCAGCGGCAGATCCGGTGGTCGTTGTTTTTCGCCTGGTTCAACTTCCACGTCACATACATTCCGAGCCACCTCAACCAGAGGACGGACGTGCTCTCCCGTAAGCCGGAATACTTTTGCCCCAAGGACTCCCTTTCCCCCCGGACGGTGCTGCCAGCGGACTCCTTGGCCGCGGTCCAGGAACCTGCGGACTCAGGTGCTGGAAGCGCAGCGACGGGATGACTGGTCGCAGCAGCGGAGAGCGGACGTCGGCCCCGCGTCCCCATGGACCGTGGAGGAGGGCTTGCTCAGGCACCGGGGTCGGTTGTACGTGCCCACAAGTCCGCTCCGAGCCCTCGTCATGAACCAGTGCCATGACAACCCCGCGGCGGGGCACTTCGGCTTCTTTAAGACCTTGAACCTAGTGACGCGGACTTTTTGGTGGCCTCGGGTATGGCACGACGTGCACGCCTACGTGACGTCCTGTGTGCTGTGCCGACAGGCCAAAGCCGCGTCCGGCCCCCCTCCTGGACTCCTCCAGCCGCTGCCGACACCGGAGAGACCGTGGAGACCCATCTCCATGGACTTCCTGACTGACCTGCCCCTGTCCGCTACGTTCACGACCGTCCTCGTGGTGGTGGATGCGCTCACGAAGATGGCACATTTCATCCCGTGCCGCGGCCTGCCCTCAGCCCGTACCACGGCTCGCCTGTTCCTGCAACACATCTTCCACCTCCACGGCCTGCCGGACCGGGTAGTTTCGGACCGCAGGGCCCAGTTCACGGCCCGCTTCTGGAGAAGCCTGATGGCTGCGCTGGAGGTGCAGGTGTGCCTGTCGTCGTCGCACCATCCGGAGACTGACGGGGGCACGGAGAAGGTCATTGGCATACTGGAGCAGTACCTCTGCTGTTTTGTCAACTAGCAGCAGGACAACTGGGCCGAGTACCTACCCCTGGCGGAGTTCGCTTTTAACAACTCCCAACATACCTCCACCCAGATGACACCGTTCCATGCCAACGTCGGGTACCATCCACGGTTTTTTCCGTTGACCATCATGGACTCCCCTGTTCCTGAGACCCGGGACTTCCTCTCGGAGCTGCAGGCGGTGCAGCAACTGGTGCGGCGGCAGCTGATCCGAGCAAAAGAGGACTATAAACGGTTCATCGATTGCGCCCGCCAGGCGACACCACCGCTGGAAGTTGGAGATCGGGTGTGGCTGTCCACGAAACACCTCCCCACGGACCAGCCGGTGAGGAAACTGGCCCACCGCTTTATCGGTCCCTTCCCCATCGAGGCGGTCATCAACCCAGTGGCCTATCGGTTGACTCTACCCCGCTCCATGCGGCTCCACCCTATTTTTCATCGGTCCCTGAGACTCCCACGAGCCTTCTCCGCTGCCCGCCGCCGCCTGTCCCCCCAGCCGCAGCTGATGAGGACGACGCCTCGACGTATGAGGTGGACAGTATTCGGGACTCCCGTTGGCTGAAGGGGCGCTTCCAATACCTCATCGCTTGGAAAGGGTATGGGGCCGAGGATTTCACCTGGGTGGACGCGTCTGCCATTCAGGCCCCTGACCTGGTGCGGGCTTTCCACGAACAGTTCCCGTCCCGACCCCATCCCGACCGTCAGACCCGGGGGAAGGGCCCTGCGGTGGGGGATAGTGTTGTGGCCCCGTCCGCTGAGCCTATTCCATTGGAGGAAGGAAGCTCTGAGCAGGAGGAAGAGGAGCCAGCCAGATCTCCCAGCCCCCCCCTCTGGCACCGTCTCAGGTGCCAGCTGAAAGAGAGCCAAGTAGTGGGGAAACAGGTGTCTCAGATGAGAGTGAGGGAGAGACGTCATTCCTGGACGCACGCCAAAGAAGGCGAGAGAAAAGATTACTGCAGCTGTGGCGACGTATGAGGAAATAGACCTGAGTCACTGGATTGGAGTCACAGGATCAATGAGTCACTGGACCACACCTACAGCCTATATAACACAGGACGGTGGGTCAGGATTTTTGTGACGAACAAACAAAACAACATAGCAACCTCGTAGTCTTGGAAGCTAAATCAACGGGAAAGCTACGTAGGTGATTTTCTGTTTGTGTAAATTAATAAAGGCCTTGGCAGACGGTGTGCATATCGCTGCCAAGTTTGAGATAAGAACTGTGGAGTGTGCCAAGTGATTCTTAACCCTCGACTGGCTGTGTTTTTGTGGGTCTCTGAAGGGGGGGACAGATCACATGCCCTGGTCACTTCTCGCCTGGACTACTGTAATGCTCTCTACATGGGGCTCCCCTTGAGGACCACCAGGAGGCTCCAACTGGTCCAGAATGTGGCCGCGCGGGTGATTATGGGGGTGACTTGGCGCTCCCATGTGACACCTCTCCTGCGCGAGCTGCACTGGCTCCCAGTGGTCTTCCGGGTGCGCTTCAAGGTCTTGGTTCTCATCTTTAAAGCGCTCCATGGCTTAGGGCCCGGGTACTTACGAGACCACCTTCTGCCACCGATAACCTCCCACCGGCCAATACGCTCTCATAGAGAGGGCCTCCTCAGGGTGCCGTCAGTCAGGCACTGTGGGGGCTCCCGCCCTCTGGAACGAGTTACCCCCGGGGATTCGCTTAATCCCAGACCTCCGCACTTTCCGCAAGGCATTAAAGACTTTTCTATTCCAGGAAGGCGGGCTGGCTTAACGTAGATTTTAATGGGTGAATTTTAAATTTGGGGAAGCCAAAATATGATTTAATTACGTTTTTATATTATTTTTAACTTTTATATTGCTTGTATTTTAATGTTTTAATGATTGGCTGTTCACCGCCCTGAGTCCGTCAGGAGAAGGGCGGTATATAAATTTAATAAACTAAATTAAACTAAACTAAGAACCAGGGGGCCAAATGGCCAATTGAGTAAACAAAGGAATGCTTAGGGAAGTTTAAATTCCCCCTGCAGGGCAACAAGGAATACACAAACCTAAATTAGGAGGCCAGAATTGGGTACTAAGCTGACATCTCTGAGGGTATAAAAGGACGCCATACCTTCCCCAAGGGGCGGCTATCTCCTCACATGCATTGTATCTGTATGTTCTGGATATAGTCCCGCCCAGTATTTTGTTTTTGGCCATAAATAAAATCTGCTTTTTTGCAAGCCTCGTCTTGAGTCTCTCTCATTGGCATTCTGGTGACTCAAGTATATTTTGGGACCTTACAAAATCAAGACAATTATAAGTTTTCTTTTTAATCTTTTTCTAGAAATATGAATAAGTATAAACTGTAACAATTGAAATACCTTAATGGTATACGGTGGTGAAAGTAAAAAGGATTAAGTTGTAACTTGGATTCCAGCTAGAACAATTCTAAATGTAATTAGGGAAATTGTAGTGATTGAAATATTTTAATTTATATTGGGATGAAAGTAGAAATGATTAAATTGTGATTTGGAGGATTGTATGGGGAAAACACTGGAAAGAAAAAAAGTTTAATGCCTAGGTGGAAGGGCCCGTATATTGTGGTCATGTGTTCCCATTTGCAGTTAAATGTTGGAATCCAAGTCTTGGATTCACTGGACTCGAGTCAAGTCCACAGTTTAGGAATATTGGGAGGAAGAGCAGGACTAGGCCCGACCCCTGATAGTACGCTTGAAGAAGCGCCCCCTATAACTATCCCAGCTGAGTTGTGTGATCATCAGAGGCTTTTTTCCCCTACTTTTAAAAGCATTTTTTCGTCGGAAGAGGTTGTAGAAAAAATGCTTTTAAAAGTTAAAAAAAAGCCTCTGATAATCGTGAGGCTCAGCTGGGCATGTGGGGTGGGGGAGTGCAGGGATTTTTGCTACTGGTTCTCCAAACCGCCCGCCGCCATCGCTACCAGATAGGGTGATCTGGTCCGATCCGGGAGCATTTCACCCCTGGTCTAAATGGTGAAGGAATTGTGCAGCAGGTGTCCAAATAAAGTCAGAGACACTGACAGGAATTTAGAGTTCTCTATCTAAATACATGTCAAAGAAGATAGTCAGGAACATCATTACATCATCAGGTACAGTGGTGGTATTAAGGTGAATCGGTAGCGGAGATCGCGGGTGGGCCGACCCACCACCCAGGCGCTACGCCCTCCTATTTAGCTCCATTTTCGAGGCTGGGCGCATTCGCGAAAGGTGCTCACCTGCAGGGAACCAGTGATAAAAATACGTGAAACGCACCTCTGATCAGGTAAATCTGCTGTGAATCTCTCTGGGGGAAAACCTTTGTTTGCTCTTTCGAACTTCCTTGGAATAAAATGTTGCTCTTTCCCCGGAATCTCCCTCTCTAAACATTCCTCCGAACTATTCTCGGATCCTGAGCTATTCCAAAGGAGATTGACAGCAGATGAGGTAAACGTGTGTAACCATTTTTATAAGCCCCAGAATTACCGGGAAGTGTTAAATGTACCTCTGGCAGAACAAGAGAGATGGGCAGAGGCTATGGATGAAGAGATGTTGCCTATGTAGAGACAGAAACTTTTCACTCCAGTGAGGTTACCAGAGGGACAAAAAGCTGTTGGGGGGCAGATGGGTTTGCAAAAGGGAACTTGGGATGAATGATGAAATTCAATATAAAGCACAACAAGGCTGGTTAAGGAATGAAAAGATAACGATGGATTGAGGGTTGTATTTCCAACCATCAAGTTGACTAGAATTGAAATGTTTCATAGACGGTGATTGGGCCCATGATGTACAAGATAGAAAGTCAACGTCAGGATCTACTGTCATGTTTGCACGAAAGACTCTAATCTGTAAAAACAGAACTAAAGAGATTAAGGAATCAACTTTTATTCAGTTATGAAGAATTATCAAATCCTACCTGACAGAACTTGAAACAATTGATGACCACTCTCCTTAAGAGAGAAAGAGATTAAGTAGTGCCATTGGTAAGATTTAAAACCCACAGACGGGGGGAACCTCCAGGCTATAATAGACCAACAGTTTCCAAGAAGGAACCTCCCTTTCTTTCTCTTGGAGCATTGCTGGATAGTCTGTTGAGTAAAAATGCATCTCTTCTCTGCACACAACTTAAAAAAAAAAAGACTTTGTTTGTATCTAATTGAGACTTTGCTTAGCCACAAAAGTGACAAAGCTTGTTTTCCTTCTCTTGCATCCTAAATTCCATTTGGACTTAACTGAGTGAAAGAATTATGCTCAGCAGTAGAGGGACAAGAAGAGAAAAGACAGTTCTTGTGTTGGCTAAGATTGCCTGTAATAAAAGGTCCCAGGGCAGCATGTTGAATCATCATTGCAAGGTTTGTGCATATACTGTTTAGACAAGTTGCTTCTCAAGCCTAGTGAACTCAATCTACAACTGAAGAAAAGCTACAAAAGTGTTCTGTAAAGATAAGAAGCCATAGGCATGGCTGCAGTAGATTAGAGGCCTGAAGGCTGAAGGGGATCAGGGTTCAGTCAAGCCCCCCCCCCTTGAATCCTTGGTCGGAATGAAAATAGGGGGAATAATGTAACCTTCTTAGTAGACACAGGGGCATCTAAACAAAGCTGCTAGCTCCCTTTTCTAAAATATCCAAGGGGTTAATGGCTTCATAAATTGTTGCCCCATGCTGAAAACCCTGAAATGTTCCTTAAATGGAAGGAATATAGAACACCAGTTCCTCTGTATGCCTGAGTGCCCAGTTTCCCTCCTGGTTGTGATGGCAAGAAACATGGCTCAAGAAGGTCAAATCCCCAATACCTGGCAGGAGTTTGATGTACCAGAGTTATGGGCAGAAGACATGCTGCTCCTCATGTTCCCATAATTGTTCAATTGAAACCCTTAGCAGTGCCTGTTCCTCTCAGACAGAAAAGCTGCCCCCGCTGCATTGCAATAAGCCAAAGGCAGAGAGAGATGGAAGGAAGCTGTTGTCAAATTGCAGAACCAACCAACAGAAAAGAGTTACGGGGATTCTTAGGAGCAGCAGGCTATTGTAGAATAAGGATTCCAAACTTTCCTCTTCTGGCTAAACCACTTATGAAGTTACAAAAGGGAGAGAAAAAGCATCCTTTGTCTGGGATCGGGAGCAAAAACGGGCATTTGAAACCTTAAAATCAAAATGATTACAGGCTCCTGTCATGGGACTCCCTAACTTAGAGAAGTCTTTAATTTATATGTGGATACAGCCCTCGGAGTCTTAAGACAAGAAAGAGAAAGCTGGCAACAGCTGATTGCTTATCTATCAAAGCAGCTTGATGGAGTAGACAGGCAGCCAACTACTGTTTACACCACCCATGCGATTCAAGGAATTTTACAAGCATCAAGCTCTCCTCCCTCAGACATCACGAGTGACCCTGAAACAAACAAATGTTTTAACCCAGCCACTCTTTTGCAAGCATCGGGTCATGAAATTGGAACAACGTATGCAGGTCAACACAACAACCAGAGTGGAGCAGACCTTCCCAAGCCTTGAAGTTGACCAGCCTTACCCGGACTATAAGAGGAAAGGTGACAAAGCTGTGCCTTGAAAATCACCTGAAGTGAGTAAATGCATTACCACTAGTACTTTGATCTGTGTGGTGTTCTCCACGTAAAGGAATTAGATTATCTCCTTTGAAATACATGAAAATCATATAGGAGACCTAAGCCAGCTAGGAAATAAGATAGGACAAAGTGGGTGAATCATATGGTGGGAGATTTAAATAAGCAAATAGAAGAAACCCAACAATATTGTCTGTCCCTTAGCCCACCATTTTTAACCACCTCTAGTTATAATCAAATAGTAGTAAGAAATAAATGGGAAAACATGATTGGAAAAATGAAATGAATAATAATTGGAGTATTTGTCTTTGTATTTGAAATTGAAAGGGAAACAATAACTAGATTCTGTAACCATTAGGTTCCTGTAATACATATATGCCTTTGTATTTGTATCACACATATTTGTATCTCCTGTAACAAACATATTCTGTTATCAGGCTTCTGTAAGATATCTGGTATTTGTCAAACATATGTCCCTGCCATTTGACTTGAACCCATATCAATCTTCTCCCTGTTTTTCTTGTGCTATCTAAGAGCATGGCACGTATCTCCAAGGGATAATTTACACTTCAGCCCTAATTTATGTTTGATCTGGATAAACTCCTGTCTTGCAAGAACCAGGGGGCCAAATGGCCAATTGAGTAAACAAAGGAATGCTTAGGGAAGTTTCTATTCCCCCTTGCAGGGCAACAAGGAATACACAAACCTAAATTAGGAGACCAGAATTGGGTACTAAGCTGACGTCTCTGAGGGTATAAAAGGGTGCCATACCTTCCCCAAGGTGTGGCTATCTCCTCACATGCATTGTATCTGTAGGTTCTGGATATAGTCCCGCCCAGTATTTTGTTTTTGGCCATAAATAAAATCTGCTTTTTTGCAAGCCTCGTCTTGAGTCTCTCTCATTGGCATTCTGGTGACTCAAGTATATTTTGGGACCTTACAAAATCAAGACAATTATAAGTTTTCTTTTTAATCTTTTTCTAGAAATATGAATAAGTATAAACTGTTGTCCAGTTAGGGTTGTATTTGCAACCATCAAGTTGACTAGAATTGAAATGTTTCTTTTATTTTTATTGAAAAGTTTTAATAAATTTTACAAATGTTTCCCTTTCCCCCTCCCTCCCCCCACCCCAGCCCCCTCCCCTCCAACCCTCCCTTCCCCCCAACTTCCCAGAGCAAAATACAGATATAGCATTTAACAACCGTACGGTAACATAAGCTAACTAACTATAGCATCCTACCTTCCTCTTGTACTTTAATTCCCCTTTCATTAAACTAAATTTAGATAGATTATAACATTTCTTTGTTCATTCATAAGCTAATTGAAATTTCTTAGTCCGATATTTGTTTTGAATGTAATCAATCCATCTTCTCCATTCCAACATATATTTCTCATTCGAATGGTCCTTCAAATATGCTGAGATTTTGGCCATCTCTGCTAAATTTACTACTTTTAACGTCCATTCTTGAATAGTAGGCAATTCTTCCTTCTTCCAGTACTGTGCCACCAACAATTTTGCTGCCGTTATTAAGTTCAAAATCAAATTAGTCTCTATAACTGTACAGTCTGTAATTATACCTAACAAGAACAACTGAGGAGTAAACTTTATCCTCTTTTTAAGGATATTTTGAATAATCCACCATATTTTTATCCAAAATGCTTTAACTTTTTTACAAGTCCACCATACATGATAATATGTAGCATCAACACAATCACATCTCCAACATTTGGATTGTAAATTCGGATACATACAAGCTAACTTTTGGGGATCTAAATGCCATCTATAAAGCATCTTATAAAAGTTCTCTCTCAAGTTTTGAACTTGCGTAAATTTTATATTTCTTACCCAAATCTTTTCCCATGTTTCCATCATTATTGGTTCTTCAAAGTTTTGTGCCCATTTTATCATACAATCTTTAACTAACTCTGTTTCCGAGTCTATTTCTATCTATCTATCTATCTATCATCTATCTATCTATCTATCTATCTATCTATCTATCTATCTATCTATCTATCTATCTATCTATCTATTTATTTATTTATTTATTTATTTGATTTATATACCGCCCTTCTCCTTACGGACTCAGGGCGGTGCACAGCCAATTTAAAAAACAAATACACAAAAGTTAAAAATTTCGTAAAAGAACAAATATAAATAGCCATAAATTAAATTATAATAATTAAATTAAATTAAAAATTAAATTAATATATTATACAACCTTTTTATATGCATTTGACTCTGGTCCCTAATTTGTTTTATCAAATTTTCCTCATTTTGTATGATACTAATTTTCTGGTCTTTTTTCCATCTAGCCTGTAACTGTCCATACTGAAACCAGGTTTGAATTACCCTTTCCTCTCTTAATACATTCAAAGGCTTTAACTGTAATACACCTCTTTCTATGTTAAGAAGCTCTTTATATGTGTTGTGGCTCTGTTGCCTGAGCCTGGGCAGATGCAGACTCTGAGAGTGAGGGAGAGGAGTTGGCAAGGCCTCTCTCTCCAGGACCCTCCTCTCTGGCAATGCCTCCGGAGGACACCGAAGACCAAGAGATAGGCCCAGAGCCAAGCACGTCGACGAAGGAGATAAGCTGAGTCACTGGACCACACCCCACAGGGTATAAATGTGGGTGTTGCGGCCAGCTCAGTTTGTGACGAGCAAAAACTAGAAATCATCCATGGACTCTGTGTTGCTGAAACTGTGCCTGCTTAACTGGATTGCATTCAGATTAATTCTTGTATTGCTGGAACTTTGCCTAATCTGAAGGCTTCTGGATTTACCTTTGTTTTGTGTAAGTGAAATCTAAATTGGCAGCCAGCCACTGGGTTGCTGCCAGCTTTATCTTCAAAGTCTCTGTCGTGTGTCTTATTAACTCCGGGCCATCTGTGGGTGTGTGTGTGTGAGACGGGGACAGACCAATATGTAATTACATCCTGTTTTGTTCTATACTTATATTCTCTATCACATGTCTGGGTACTACCCACATAGTCATTTAATTTATATTGATATTTTTTCCAGACACACAATTGAGCATTCCTTAATATATGGCTTTTAAAAATCCTGTCCACCTTCTTATCATATACTAAATAAGCATGCCAACCATATACCAAATCATATCCCTCAATATTCAATATTCTGTCCTCTGTTAAGTTAATCCAATCACTAATTGTTGATAAAACAACTGCTTCATAGTATAATTTTAAGTTGGGCATTTTCAAACCTCCTCTTTCAAGTATATCTTGCATTATTTTAAGTTTTATTCTCGGTCTCTTCCCTGCCCAAACAAAGTTATTAATACCTTTCTGCCATTCTTCCAAATTTGCATCTTTTTTGAATATTGGTATCATTTGAAAAAGAAATAAAAACTTAAGCAAAACATCCATTTTTACCACTGCTATCCTTCCCAACAAAGACAATTGTAATTTTTTCCATTTATTCATATCTGTCTGTATTTTGTGCCATAGTGGTTCATAATTATACTTATATAATTTCCCATTTGAAGTTGTGATATAAACTCCTAAATATTTAACCTTTTTTGCTATCTCACATCCTGTTACTCTTTCTAGTTCTTCTTTTTGATTTGTAATCATATTTTTAACTATCATCTTTGTTTTCCCTAGATTTATTTTAAATCCAGATACTTGACCATATTGATTAATTATGTCCATTAAACCTGTAGCTGATTTCCCCGGTTGGGTTAAAGTTACAACCAAGTCATCTGCAAATGCTCGTAATCTATATTCATAATGCCTAATCTTAATTCCCTGTACATCATCTGAATCACATATTCTGTTCAGCAATAATTCCAAAGTTAAAATAAACAATAATGGAGACAGGGGACACCCGTGTCTTGTTCCTTTTTCGATTTTGAAAGATTCTGTTAAGCTACCATTAACTATAATTTGTGTTGTTTGTTTCTGATACATTGCCTTAATAGATTGTATAAAATACTCTCCAAACTGCATCTTTTTTATTATTTTCATTAGAAATTGCCAATTCACTCAATCAAATGCTTTCTCCGTGTCCAAGAATATAAGCACTGCAGGGACTTGGTTATTCTTCCCCAAATACTCCAGTATATTAACAATTTGTCTTACATTACTTTTCATTTGTCTCCCATGTATAAAACCTGATTGATCATTGTGAATCATTTGTTGCATAACTGACATTAACCTATTTGCTAGTATTTTAGCAAAAATCTTATAATCTGTATTAAATAGTGATATAGGCCTATAGTTTTTTGGCTGACTAGGATCTTGATCTTCTTCCAGAATCAGGGAAATAAAGGTTGTTCTCCAAGAAGGTGGTACCCTTCCTCCCAATTGTATTTTACTAAATAGTTCCTTAAGAGGTTCTACCATTTCTAGTTGTAAATTTTTATAGTAAGCCACTGTCAATCCATCTGTGCCAGGGGCCTTACCAACTTTTAACTGCTTAATTACCAGGAGAATTTCCTCCGTGGTTGTTGGTTGATTCAATCTTTCCCTTTGCTCATTTGTAACTTTGGGGATATTCTCCTTCTCCAAATATCTATCTATATCTATATCTTGTATTTTATCACCAGCATACAGTCTCGTATAAAAATCTAAAAAGGCCTTTTTAATCATATTCTGTTGATACACTTCTTTACCTTTATACTTTATTTTCTCTATGGTATGAGACTTGTGTTTTTTCCATAACATATATGCTAACCATCTACCTGGTTTATTTGCATTGCAAAAAGTATTGTGTTTAGCATATAGCTAGTTAGTTGCTACCTGGTCTGACATCAACATGTTAAATTGCCCTTGCAGTAAAGTAATTGCTTCTTTTGTCTTCTTATCATCAAGGTTAGATATTAGCGCCTGTTCGTTCTTTTTTATCTCCTCTTCTAGTTCCCTCCCTTTTTCCCCCTGTCTACGTCGGTGTAGGTTATTCAAATTTATTAGAACACTTCTCATATATGCTTTACTTGCATCCCAAACCATTTCCATGGGTGTTCCCTTATGCATGTTAAAAACAAAATATTCTTTCAATAGTTTTTTACATTCTATCACATTTCCCTTATATCTAAATAAATTTTCATTTAACCTCCAAGACCTCCTTGACCCCTCTCCATATTCCAGTTCCATCCACACTGGATTATGATCTATCAGAGTTCTTGGGCATATCTTCATCTTCTTCACCCTGGAAAGAAAATCATTCGTAATTAATATAAAGTCAAATCTAGAAAAGGATTGATGCCTATTGGAAAAAAACATAAAATCTTGTTATTTAACGTTCTGTTCACACCAAATATCTCTCAGTTCCATATCATCCATTATGTCGAAAAAAGATTTAGGCAGTCTTGCACATGTTTGAGTATTTTGCAAAAGTCCCTTCTTGTCTTTCCTAGTATCCAATACTCCATTCCAGTCACCCAATACTATATACGATCTATAATCCCATTCTGTTAATTTAGTATGCAGCAAGTTGTAAAAAAAATTCTTGTTGTTGATTGGGAGCATATACTCCCGTTAGGAGTATTTTCTTTCCTTCTATTAATAATTCAATTGCAATATATCTTCCTTGAGGATCTGCTTCAATTAATTTAGCTTTTAAGTCTTTCCTTAAATATATAACTATGTCATTTTTCTTCTCTGGAGCAGATGCCACAAAATGTATTCCCAGTCTTGCATTTATCAAATATTTCTGGTCATTTGTTCTAATATGTGTTTCTTGCAAACAAATTACATCATTTTTGAATTGTTTCAAATAGTGAAATATTTTTTTCCTTTTTTATGGTGAATTTAAGCCATTAACATTCCAGGTTAAAAATTTAATTGTCATCTTTAGCCCCCTGAAGCTTTCTTTTTTTAATTTTATAAATTTTTATTTATTTATTTCAGTACAACAAAATAAGTAATCACATACAGATCGCGACCGGAACTTTACAGAATATATTCACTTCAATCAAAATTTACATATAAAAAGTAAAATCTACATTATCCTTGATCTTTTTTAGTTTTATTATTCAACCAGGTATACCATTGGTTCCAACATTGGAAGTATACGGAGTCCTTTTGACCTCTCAAGATTTTTGTCAACCTGTCAGCTTCTGCGTATTCCATAATCTTCCTCATAATCAAGTCTTCAGCTGGCAGGTCTTTCCCCTTCCAATGCTGAGCAAAACATATTCTTGCTGCGGTAGTGATATAGATACACAAACACCATATATTCATGCCTAACTTATCTGGCCTAATGTTTAATAAATAGCATTCTGGTTTCAATTGTAGTTTAAACCCCGTAATTTCTAATATCCACCTCATAGTTTTCCAAAATTCAGATGCCTTAGAACAAGTCCACCATAGATGAAAGTAAGTACCTATCTCTCTGCACTTCCAACAGTTTGGAGAGAGACCTGGGTACATTTTAGATAGTCGGGCAGGAGGGAGATGTCATCTATACACCATCTTATACAAGTTTTCTTTGTAGGAGGTTGCCATCAAGAGTTTCAAATGTTTTGTCCATATTTCTTCCCATTTTATCATCTCAGTTGGATAACCAATATCTCATTCCCAATCCAATAGTTTATTAGAAGTTTATAAAGCTTGGATAGCATTCTAGCCTCCTTTCCTAATATAATATTGTCCATGTCTTGCTGGGTCAAATTTATGCTGCCTTGTTCTCTGTCTTTTTTGTATTTGGTACTGATCTGGGCATAAGCCCACCAGTCCAATTTCATTCCCTGAATCTCTAACTCAGTTCTTGTTTTCAAGTGGCCTTGGGGATCCAACAACTCCCGGTAAGAGAGGTGCTTTTCTTTATTATAAAGTGACCTGTATGTTGTAACTTCTAGTGGAACCAACCAAGAAGGGGTCGAGGGGTAGAATTTGCCCTTAATTTTTCTCCAAGTTTCAATTAGAATATTCCTTACATAATGTCCTGCAAAACTCCTATATTTTTTAACCTTATCTTGCCAAAGAAAGTGATGCCAACCTTGTTGTAACCCCGAGCCTTCCAAAATCAGTAACCTCCTTCTTCCCACCAGTATCCATTCCCTAACCCAAACTAAATTTGCAGCCTGATAATAGTATTCCCATTTTGGAAGGCCAAATCCCCCTCTTTCTTTCAGTTCTTGAAGCACTTTAAGTTTGACTCTAGGCTTTTTATTTTGCCAGATAAATTTAAGAACGCATTGGTTTAACTTTTTAAAAAAATTATTATCCAATCTAGCTGGTGCTGTGTAAAATAAATATATCCATTTTGGGAGTAAGAAAGTTTTTATAATCGCTATCCTACCTAATAGGGATGTCTGAAGGTTCTTCCACTTCTCTAAATCCTGTCTTGTTCGATGGAGTAAATTCAGGTAATTGTCTTCTTTGATTGTTAAACATTTGGCTGTTAATGTAATACCTAGATATTGTAATTTATTGACAATTTGAAATCCCAAGTTTGCTTCTAATTCTTTCCCCTGCTTTATTGTCAAATTTTTAATAATGACTTTAGTTTTTTCCTTGTTTACTTTTAATCCCGCCACCTTTCTATATTTTTCTAACTCATAGATCAAATTCGGTCCCGATACAGTGGGGTCTTCTAATATAAATACTAGGTCGTCGGCATATGCTTGCACCTTATAAAATTCAATAAATAAATAAATAAATAATGTTGATTTTGGATATGCAGTTCTTTTATCCCTGGGTTGCATCTAATTTCCCGCAGTAGAGGTTCTAATGATAGGATGAATAACAGCGGAGAAAGCGGACACCCTTGTCTAGTTCCTTTCTCAATACTGATTTGTTCAGAAACATCTCTATTGATTAAAATTTTGGCAGATTGCTTCAAGTAGATTGTACGGATTGCTTAAATAAACCTTCTTTTCTATTCTTTTCTTCCCTTCTTCCCTATGGTCCAGTTGCCATTCCCGTCTCTCAAATTGTGGATTCTACTCTTTTCCTTTTCTTTATTTAATCAGTATGTGAGTCACCTTCCCTGTTTATTTGCATTTTCAATTTGTCGTTGTTTCATCCACCTAATTTTTTCTCCAAATCCTCTTGATCTAGTAAGTTAATTTGGTGTCGCACTAATTTCAAATTCATGTTGAGTTCTCTATTATTTGGGTCCTGTTGCAATATGACCTTCCAATAGTTTATTTCGCTTAGCCTTTCCTTCTTAAGTTTCCCAGCTGTATAGTTTATCACTAAACCCCAAAACACTGCTTTAGCTGTTTCCCATATATTTAAAAAAATCCGCATCCTCCTTATTATTTTCCTGAAAAAAAGACCCATCTCCTTCTTTAAATAGGTTAAGAATTGTTCATCTTTGAGGATCCTCACATCCATTCTCCACCTAGGCCTTGTTTTCAAACCTCCACATGTTATCCAAAGTGGATTGTGATCTGCCCAGTCATTGACACCTATCTCTACTTTCTGTGTTCCCTGTCTCAGTTCCCCTGACATCCAAGCCGCATCTATCCGCAACCAGGATGATGCCTGGCGGAGAAATATGTATATTGTTTATCTTCCGGATGTTTTTCCCTCCAAATATCTCTGAGTTCAAATTCCTCTTGTATTTGATGGCAGATAGAAGGCAACCTTTTCTTTACTGTGCCCTTTTTCCCTTCCTGTTTCCTCTTTCCGGATATATAATCTTTGTCTTTATCATCTATAGCGTTAAAGTCTCCCACTACACGTATATGTGGATAATCATATTCTGCCAATCTAGTATAAAGATTCTGAAAAAAGACTTTCTGGTTCCCATTAGGTACATAAATACAAACCAATAAACATTTTTTGCTACAGATTTCTACTTTGATCATCAGAAGTCTCCCTTCTTCATCTGCAAAAATAAACCTCGAGTTTATATGCTTTTGAACATAAATTACTATTCCTCTTTTTTTTGTTTCTGCTAAAGACGTATACAGTTGGCCCAATTTAGTATAATTCAATAAATAGAGATGGTCTCTTTTCACATGTACCTCTTGGAGGCATATTCTATTCAGACGTGCTTTTATTAATTTGTTAAAAATCCTTTTCCTTTTATTTGGGCTATTCAGTCCATTAATATTAACTGACAATAGACGGATTTCCTCCCCCATCCCTTCTCCCTTGTTTCCTTACTTGCTTTCTGCTTGGAGTTTCTTTTTTGTTTGTCTTGTTTCTCTCTGGGTCACTCCCTCCACTCCTCTCTCTGCCTGTGTCTGTGTTTGTCCTTTTCCTTTCTTTCTCCCACCTAGCTGTTCTGGTTCCCCTCTCTCTTCCTCCTCTAATGCTTCTTCCCCACTCTTACTCTCTGACTCTTCTCCCACATCTGATTCTGAGGGATTAATATGTCTTATAAGAAAATCTCTAGCATCTCTGAGGTTATCAATTCTCACTTTTTTATCTGCCCAGGTAAATTGTAACCCTTCCGGTAATAATCATCTGTATAATACTTTGTGATTTCTCAGTTGAGCCGTTAAGAAGTGATAGTTTCGCCATATTTCCAAAACCCGTCTGGGGAGTTGATTCAGAAATATCAATTGTTTATCTTTATACGTTACCGTTTTGTCTCTAGACTTCGCAATCACTTCTTCCCTAAGGATTTTCTCAGATAATCTGACATGAATCTCTGTCGGAAGTCTCTGTCTCCTGGCATAGCTCGTATATACCCGAAAGACATCATCTATATCCCTCAGTACCTCTTCCTTTGTTATCTCCAAAATCCCAGCAAAATGTCTGCCACTATATCTCTTAAGGGCTCCCCCCATTCTTCCACCACATTTTGTATTCTCAGGTAAAAAGCTGATCTTTCCATTTCAAGAAAAATAATTTCCTCTTCGAGGGCCCTATTCACCGAAAACTGTTCTTTTTCATTTCCATCCTGTCTTTCTTCACATCGTCCCACCCTTCTTTCAATATCTTGTATTTTACTCTCCTGTTGTGTCAGACCCCTGAAGCTTTTGAAGCACAGCCTGGAAGTCTTGATGGAATTTCTTCTTCGGCCTGGCTCCCCCCACAGCTTCTGTATTTGCATTTATAGTTTCTTGAGTTGTTATCTGAGCTTGTTGCATCTTTAATTCTTATTCTTTATGTTTAGTTGCCACTCGAGTTTGTCTTTGTTCCATAACTCCTTCTGTCTCCTCAAGTGACAGTGGCCCTGCTCAAGCTTCTCAACGTTATTGCCAGGGTGGCGGTTGATAGCCCCAGACTGCTGGTCATGGGGGATTTCAACCTGCCGTTGGCCAGTGAGACGTCTGAGGTGGCTCGGGAGTTCATGGCTTCCATGATGGCCATTGACCTGACACAAGTAATTCATGGCCCTACTCACATGGGAGGACACACTCTGGACTTGGTTTTTGTCTCTGGTCAGTGGTTGAATGGCCAGGATATAGGGGATATAGCTATTGAGCCCCTGTCATGGTCTGACCATTCTCTCTTGAGGCTGGACTTTCTGACCACTGCACCCCACTGCAGGGAGGTGGAACTGATTAGGTGGTTCTGCCCCAGGCGCCTGATGGATTCGGATCGATTCCAGAGGGAGCTTGGGCCATTTCCTGAGACTCTGGCTCACGACTCGACTGAAGATCTGGTGGCCGCCTAGGATAGGACTGCCACTGGTGCCCTGGACCGAGTCGTGCCTTTGCGGCCTCTGACTCAGCACCGAACTTGCCCAGCTCCTTGGTTTTCCGAGGAGCTGAGGGAGATGAAGCACTGGAAAAGATGCCTAGAGAGTGGTTGGAGGGCCAGTCGTTCTGAATCTGACCGAACACTAGTTAGGTCTCATATTAAGGCCTATTTAGTGGCAATAAAAGTGGCAAAGTGTAATTACATTTCCACTCTTATTGCATTGGTAGATAACCGCCCAGCCGCCTTGTTTAGAGTGACCCACTCCCTCCAACACCAGGGAGCACGGGAGGACTCCTTGCAAGGGCAGGCTGAGGATTTTGCACAGTATCTGTACGATAAAATCGCTCAGATTTGGGAAGGCTTGGTTTCTGACTGGGTAGATTCTGGTGAGGTGGCTGAGGTGGGTCTTGAGAATGTTATCTGGGATGAGTTCGATCCTGTGAGTCCTGAAGACGTGGACAGGATTCTGGGGAGGTTAAACGCAGCCACTTGTTTATTGGACCCGTGTCCCTCCTGGCTGGTACTGGCCACCCGGGAGGTTATGCGAGGCTGGCTCCAGAGGATTATAAATGCTTCTCTGAGGGAGGGTTTCTTGCCATCCTCCTTGAAAGAGGCGGTGGTGAGGCCCCTCCTCAAAAAGCCTTCTCTGGACCCGGCTGTTTTGGCAAATTACCGTCCTGTCTACAACCTTCGCTTTATTGCAAAGGTTGTTGAGAGTGTGGTTGCGCAACAGCTCCCACAGTATCTGGATGAAACTGTCTATCTAGATCCGTGCCAGTCCAGCTTCAGACCTGGGTACAGCACGGAAACAGCATTGGTCGCATTGGTTGATGATTTCTGGAGGGCTCGGGACAGGGGTTACTCCTCTGTTCTGGTCCTATTAGACCTCTCAGCGGCTTTTGATACCATCGACCATGGTATCATGCTGCACCAGCTGGAGGGGTTGGGAGTGGGGGGCACCGTTTTGCGGTGGTTCTCCTCCTATCTCTCTGACCGGTCGCAGACAGTGTTGGCAGGGGGGCAGAGGTCGACCCCAAGGCACCTCACTTGCAGAGTGCCGCAAGGGTCGGCCCTTTCACCCCTTCTGTTCAACATCTATGTGAAGCCGCTGGGCGAGATCATCCGTGGCTTTGGGGTGGAGTTCCATCAGTACGCTGATGATACTCAGCTGTACATCTCCACCCCAGGCCACCCCAACGATGCCATGGAAGTGATGTCCCGGTGCCTGGAAGCCGTGCGGATCTGGATGGGGAGCAACAGGCTCCAACTCAACCCCTCCAAGACCGAGTGGCTGTGGCTTCCGGCGTCCCGATATGGCCAGTTGACTCCATCACTGACCATTGGGGGTGAGTCATTGGCCCCCACGGATAGGGCTCACAACTTGGGCGTCCTCCTGGATGCATGGCTGTCTTTAGAGGAGCATGTGACGGCCGTGGCCAGGGGGGCTTTTTATCAGGCTCGCCTGATATGCCAGTTGCATCCCTATCTAGATCGGGACTCCTTACGCACAGTCACTCAGGCACTCGTCATTTCCCACCTGGACTACTGCAATGCTCTCTACATGGGGCTCCCCTTGAGGTGCACCCGGAGGCTCCAACTGGTGCAGAATGCGGCCACACGGGGGATTATGGGAGCAAGGGGGTGCTCCCATGTGACACCTCTCCTGCGTGAGCTGCATTGGCTTCCGGTGGTCTTCCGGGTGCACTTCAAGGTGTTGGTAACCACCTTTAAAGCGCTCCATGGCATAGGGCCTGGGTACTTGCGGGTCCGCCTTCTGCCACCGATAGCCTCCCACCGGCCAGTACGCTCCCACAGAGAGGGACTCCTCAGGGTGCCGTCAGCCAGGCAATGTCGGCTGGCGACACTCAGGGGGAGAGCGTTCTCTGTGGCAGCACCAGCCCTCTGGAACGATTTGCCCCCTGAGATCCATATGATACCTGATCTCCGGGCTTTTCACCATGCCCTAAAAACTTTTTTATTTTGTCAAGCTTGGCTGGCATAACACCCCCCCCCCCCGCTCTTTTAAGTTTAAAGTGTTTATGGGTTTTACATTTTAATTGCCTATTGGTTTTTTAAATTTTGGGGGGCCAAAAATTGTTTAATTCTTTTATTAATATTTTAAATTTTGTATTGGAGTGCTTTTTATTCTTGGCTGTGCACCGCCCTGAGTCCACTAGGAGAAGGGCGGTATATAAATTTAATAAATAAAATAAAAAATAAATAAATAAGTTTCACTTTCAACGCACCCTTTAACTTTCAGGTGCCATCTTCCTTTCCCTTTTGTTCCCCTCAATCTTCATAGAAGGAAGTGATAGTACATTGGAGTTAAAGTTTGTAGTTGCAATTATAATCACTCCTGTCTATGCTCTGCCTGCTTCTTATTCCGATGTCTATTCAAGCGTTGTTTGCAGGGATGGTCGCAGTGTTTTGCGTTCCAGATGTGGAGCTCTGTTGGGCTACTGGGGAGTTCTCACCCTTCGAGCCCCAGAATTGATCCTAGGGGTCTAGGGGAGCTCTACCCTTGCCCGGCTGCTCACCTCCCCCTCTTTTCCTGAGAGTAAAGTTTTCAAGCCACTAGACAGTTGATTTGCGCTGTTCTAGCAGTTTATACGTGGTCACGGGGCTGGCGCTCCAATGGGAGAAACATTCAATGCCTATGGTGCCATCGGAAGTTAATTGAAATGTTTCATAGACGGTGATTGGGCCCATGATGTACAAGATAGAAAGTCAACATCAGGATCTATTGTCATGTTTGCAAACATTCTGGTTGACTGGCAATCTAGCAAACAGACTTCCGTTGCCGTTTTCACTGCTGAGGCAGAGCTCATAGCATTGTCAGAATTGTGTTCAGAGTTAGCATGGTAGATACAATAGTGAAAGGATTTGGATATTGAAGCAAAGAGAGCTATACCAGTGTTTGAAGATAACACAACGTGTATACAAATGACAATAGGTGAGGGAGTAAAAAACCAGAAGCAAGTATGTTGACCTAAAATACTGTAATGTCAAGAGAAGCAATGAAAGAAGATGTAATAGACCTAATTTATTCTCCACCAGAAAACAATTTAGTTGATGTCATCGCAAAGCCATGGAGTATACAAAGACACAAAGATTTTTGAAACAACTTGGTTTAAATGCTGTCCAGCGATAAAATTGGAGTGGTTCCAAGATATTTAATAACTCAAACAGCAAAGTATACACTGGGCCAGAGAGCATGGTTGTCGCTGATTGGTTGGAAGTCACCGCGGGCCCCTGCCTGAGGCAATCTCTGTTATGATTGGTTGCTGAGTGAGAAGGGGGCTTTTCTCTTTTTCCCACCTTTTTTCTTCTGCATGCTCTGTCTGCTGTTCTGTGATTTACCTGATTTACGTCACGATGCTCCTGCTTCCATGGCCGTCTTGTTTGTTGTATATTGTACATATATATTTATTTAAATAAAACTTGAAGTTCGTGTCAGAGCTTCTGACTCCATTTGGACGCAGGCTGTGGAATTCCCTGACAAACTGAAGCGACATGGATGGAGGGTGGCTGGTGCCCATATCCTGCATCCCCTCAGAGAGTCATCGGTCAGTTTCTCCTCTCTTACAGGGAACCAGAAGCACCAGCGACACTCAGGAGCCAAGCATGGCTCAGGCAGAGGACCCCATTGAGACCCCAGCCCTGGGCCGCCCCTTCCAGCTGGGGATGCTGTACAACTGCCGCAAGGATACCCTCATCCCAGGTAGGAGTGGAAGAGAAGGAGGCGGATGGGCATCTCCTGTGGGAAACTCTGGAGGGAAAACGACTGGAGCTGCCATCAGTTCACAGGCTCAGCCCAGGGACGCTTCAGAGTGGGACTCCTGGGCACATGGCCCGTGTTAGGGTTCCAACCGATACCCTAATTAAATCATGAGCCTCAAGCCATGCTTCAAAAGAAAACCAGTTATTTATTAGGAGTGCCATGTCGACACGTTCCAAGTGAAGCCAACTCTGACCCCACTTAATTTGCACCTTGGCTCTGACCCTGTTTCCCCCTCCCCCCAAGGTGTGTCATCAGTCACATTCTCCAACGAAACAACTTTGCGGGTTATAGAAATCTCTCCCTCTGGCCACTGTGGGTCTGCATGGAAATGACCTTGATGTGGCCAGCTGGAATGTGCTTGATTTTAATTGAAACACAAGTTCCTCACTGCAGCTGTGATGTTTGATTGCCTATCTGCCTGCCTATGGCAACTCAGGAACAGGTCAGCAATGCTTTGCAAGTGGACAGCCTGCTAACACCATGTTTCCCCAAAAATAAGACCCTGTCTTATTTTGCTTTTGGGCCCCAAAATAAACACTAGGGCTTATTCTTAATTCTTTTGAGTGCCACCACCGCAAGGCAGGGGGGGAGCTGCCCATCACGCACATTTTCTTACCTCAAGGGCCCTGTGGCTCCACACCCTGACAACTGCCTTGTAGTGGCAGCACTGACAGCCATGTGCAGCAGGAGTCTACATGGCCACTGGCTCACTTCTTCCTGCACCAGTGCAGCACCGAAGCAGGAGGTCAAGCAACACAGCCAGGCAAAACGCTCCGTTCCCAAGCGCTCCGTAGACACCCAAACACTTTTCACCTGGACAAAGAAATGAGGGACACTCAAAGCTTCATCTCCTTGCAAATGGAAGACTTTAAAACAGAGCGATTAGCTCTGATTCAAAATGCCCCATTTGCAAGAAGATGAAGCTTCGCCTCCCTCTGAGCGAATAGTGCACGGTGGGGGGAAGGAGGAAGCAGGCGATTCCAATGTGCCACCCACTCCATCCCACTGTGTCTTGGCTTGTGTGCAGCCCTGTCAGATAGGCACCTGCGCAGGGCATCAGGATTGCCTTCCCCCACTCTCCCATGCCTTTCCCTCCGTCTGCTGCCAGTGCTGCCACGCAAGCCTCCCACGATTCTCCCATGAGCCACACAGCCATACAGCCTGTCCAGATCGCCTGCCTCCCCAATCGCATCTCCCTCTGCCCTTGGACGTATCTGTGCTGTGCCAAGGGGCCATTGGGCCATGCCCAACTCCCGACCTTATATTAAGCCCATCCCCCAAAAGAAAAACAGGGTAGGGCTTATTTTTGAGGTAGGACTTTTTTGTGGGGGGAAATATGGTAGCAGCGAGGCAAGTAGGGACTTCTGCCCAGGCACGCAGCAGGGCACCCTTGACTGCCAATCATGGATGAATTTTCCTCTCCTGAACCAAAGTCACTGAAATGGTTCGGTAAATGATTTAAAAAAGGAGTTCAGATCTCACACAGAGTGGTGAAGTGAGGGATGTCCCTCTCCTGAGGAGAGTCTGAACAGAGAAATCACGTGAGAACATGTGATGAAATGATAGTTTCTCCAGGGAGTGGAGATCAAGAGGTGCATAGCAATTCCCATCCCTCTCTACTCAGTAAAAAACCTTTGTGGTATTTTGCAAAACATGCAGGCGATGGCCAGACAGAACAAATGAAGGAGCCTTCTAGAGGAAATGATGTCTCCCTTGTCCCACCTCTCTGGAGCTCCTTTGTCCAGCTGGTGTTCAATTCATCTCCCTGTTTTCTTCTGTTCCATGCAGGAGTCACCCTTTGGGACTACAGCTCTCTTCAGGAGGACCTGACCACCAAGCCTCAGCCCAAGACAGCAACTGTAATGATTGCTTCCGACAGCATTGATAAAAAGGCCTCTGCCCTGGACATCTCAGCATCTCTTAAGGCCAGTTTCCTGGCAGGGCTGGTTGAAGTGGGAGGGTCAGCAGAGTATCTCCATGACACCAAGACGTCCAAGCAACAGGCCAGAGTCACCGTTCAGTACAAAACCACCACCAGGTATGAACAGCTGACAATGAGCCACCTAGGAATCCAGAATGTCTCTCACCCAGCTGTCTTTGAGCAGGGCACAGCCACCCATGTGGTCACCGCCATCCTCTATGGAGCCCAGGCCTTCTTTGTCTTTGACCGAGAAGTTTCTTCAACAGAGACGGTGAAAGATATAGAAGGAAACCTCCATGCTACACTCAAGAAAGTAATATCTATCGGAGGAAAACCAGAGGTCCAACTGACTGAGGAGGAGAAAGAGAATGCTCTGAAGTTCAGGTGCAAGTTCCATGGAGACTTTTCTTTGAAGAAAAATCCAGTCACTTTCCAAGGTGCCATGAAAGTTTATGAAACTCTCCCAAAAATGTTAGGGAAAAATGGGGAGAAGGCTGTGCCTATGAGGGTCTGGCTCTACCCGCTGACCAAACTGGACACCAGAGCAGCTAAGATGGTCCGTGAGGTCAGCCTAACATTAATCTTTGATGCTCAAGACATCTTGGAGGAACTCAATGAAATTGAGATGCAAAGCAATGACATAGCCAACAGTGCTGACAAATTCCCAGAAATCAAGAAAAAGATCCAGAATTTCAAGAATCTGTTAAAGCAACACAGGCAGATTTTCCAAAAACAGCTGGCCAGAATGTTGCCTTCTATCCGGGGAGGAGAGCAGGAAGAAGGGAGGCTGGTGGACCTCTTGATGTCCATCAAGGAGTCACCCTTCAATAGCCAAAGGCTCTGTGAATTTCTGGACACCAAGGAAAGAGAAATTAATCATGTCAACTCTTATTTGACTATTCTAAATGAAGAAAAGGTTATCTCATCCAAGACCAAGCTGGAAAAAATAGCTCTTGACCCACAGAATTTATCTGTAGTCTCCTTTACATTCACTTCTCTACATAAAACAGAGCCATTTCTGTTGAGTTTACAGGATTGGCTTCATGATCATTTGGTGCAGGAATCAGTGAAGTTGACAAGGTCCAGTCTTGGGCAGGAGGAAGACACACCCTGGTTTGAGGACAAGGAGAGGACCCACAATGCTTGCCGAGCTGCCAAATCTATCAAAGACTTTTTCAGCGTCAATCAATCCAATGAGAAGGTCCGCTATGTCGTGGCCTCAGTCCCAGATGTGGACACCCCAGGAGCCTCAATATACTTTTATGAAGATGGAAAGCTGGTCAGCAAGAATTTTGAGTTGCCCTCAAAACCTCTCCCGTTCCTGATCAGTGAACTGAGACACGACAGCATTCAACTGAAGTTTCAGCCAGCTGAATATGGGAGGGCTACAATCTCCAACTATCTGGTAGAGTACAAGATTGCAGGGGAAGAAAAATGGAAGACCGTGAGGACAGAGGATGCTGGGGAGACATTCCTGCTGAAAGATCTGCCTCCAAACACAGAGTACCAGTTCCAGTATGCTGCTTGTTGCAAGCCAGGCCTTAGTAAAACCACTGACCTGAGCCCACCCATAAAGACCCTTCCCACCAGCCCTCCTGCCAAATTAAGAATGGTCACTGCAGCATCTTCTGTCATCTCCATGGCCTGGATGAGTCCTAGCATTGTTGCCTCAGGAGTTGTGGTCAAGGAGTACAAGGTGGAGTACAGAATGGTGAAGGCTGGAGTTGGGAGTGTCCAGTGGACTGAAAAAAGGACTGGAAGAAAAACAGAGCTTTATTCCATTGAAGGTCTGAAGCCCGAGACGGCATATAAAATACGGGTGTTGGCCATGTGTGATAATGGAGCTCTCAGTGTCCCCAGTGAGGAGGTGGACGTCTCCACAACACTGGAGAACGAAGACGGAGGAAACGTAGCCACCCAGTTCCTTCAGGAAAGCTCCCTGGTGGAGGACAGCCAGCCATTAGTGTTCTCCCTTCCTCTGGAGAAAGTCCCCTCAGATGCCTCCAGCTCCTGTCTCATGTACCAGCTTGGAAAGGAGAACCTGGAAGTACCCAAAAAAGTGATCCTGGTGATTGGAGCAACAGGGAGTGGGAAAACCACTCTCATCAACGGGATGATCAATTATATTCTGGGTGTCCAGTGGGAAGATAATTTCAGATTCAGACTCATTCACAAAACCACCCAGAGAAGAGAAGCTGGAAGCAGGACATCTGAAGTCACAGCCTACATGGTGAACCATCAGAAGGGTTTCCAAATTCCCTATTCTCTCACAATCATTGACACTCCAGGATTTGGAGGCTCAAGAGATGCAGAGCAAGACAAATTTGTGGAGAAGCAGCTCCTGGAGTTTTTCTCCACCCCAGGAAGCATTGACCACATGGATGCCATCTGCTTGGTGGCCCAGGCCTTCTTTGCCCATTCAGCTCACACCCAGAAATGCGTCTTTGATTCCATGCTCTCCATGTTGGGAAAAGACCTGAAGGATAACACCCAAGTCCTGATCACCTTTGCAGATGGTGGGACCTCCCCTGTCCTGGAGGCCCTCAAGGTGACTGACCTGCTAAATGCTCAGGACGAGTCGGGAAGCCCTCTGCACTTCAGATTCAACCATTCAGCCCTCTTTGCTCCCCGAGAATACGGAGGAAGCCCTAATGCTGCTGCTGAAATGTTCTGGAAAATGAACACTGAGAGCATGAAGAATTTCTTTGACTTGTTAAATTTGCTGGAAACCAAAAGTTTAACCTTGACCATGGAGGTCCTGAAGAGACGTCAGGAACTGGAAGCTGCTCTGAGAAGACTTCCCCCTCCTAAGGTTGAGCAATTGCACCCAAATAGTTTCCAGGTCAGTATTGATCCGGTAGCCATCGAGAAGGCTTTGGTCTCCAGGTACCAGGTGGAATATCGGATTGCAGGAGAGGAAAATTGGAAAAGTCTGAATACTGAAGACCCAAAGGATCAATTCACCCTGGCAGATGTCCAGCTAAACCTTCAGTACCAATTCCGATGTGCAGCTGTGACTCCAGGAGGGCTCAGTCAATGGAGCGAGTTGATCACTTGCATCTGTCCTAAGGTAAGGCCTGCTGAGGTAACAGGAGGAGGAGGAGGAGGAGGAGGAGAATTAGAATAGCCTGATATTAGTTGTGGGTGCTCCATTTCTGGAGATTTTTAAGAAAGGACTGGGCAGCCACTTGTCTGAAATGATATAGGGTCTCCTGCTTGAGCAGAGGTTGGATGAGAAGACCCCTAAAGTCCCCCATTCCCCACTCAGGGAGGAGAGCCATGGGGCAGGGGAGGTTCCCGAGTGATTGGCCGGGGAGGGGAGAGGGTAACCTAGAGGAAGACCCTTGGAGACAATGTAGAACTGAGACAGGAGTAAATAAACCCCAGAGAATGGAGTTGGCTGTGGGGAGCTGACAGCCATTTTGGACATCAACCTCCTCCCCCCCTTCCTGAAACCCCCAAAGTGCAGGGTCCCAAGAATTGAAGGGCTGAATAAAAGGAGGGGTAGTGACGTGGAGGGGGGGAAGGATCAGATGGGTCTGCCTCAAGGGCAGTGAGGAGGGGGTGGCTCATTTCTAAACCCTCCCCCAATTCCTCCCTGTGTTTTCTGGGGGAGGAGAGTTTCTGCAACCTTCCTGCAAGGCAGCCTCTCCTTTGGCTGACTCTGTTTTGCTTTTCACCCAGAAATCCCAGGTTTTGTGCTGTGCGAATTGTCTGGAAACACCTGGAAGCATGCCAGGTAAAGTCTTGGTCCCGGGGGGTGGGTGGGTGGAGGGATTGGGAGCAACTGTCCTGGGTGGAGGGAGAGGATTTACACTACTGACCAATCCCCTTTTTCTCTCCTCTCCCCTTTGGGTTGCAGGGCCTGAACGGAGGATCGTCCTGGTGGGTGAACGCAGAAGTGGGAAAAGTGCGACGGGAAACACAATCCTGGGAAGAAAAGTCTTTCAGTGTGGGTGGCCATTTGAGTCAGAAACAGAAGTATGCCAAAAGGAGGAGGCGCAGCTGAAGGGCAGGAAGGTTGTGGTTGTTGATACGCCTGGCTTTTCCTCTTCCCATCGTCCAGACAAGGCTATTGCTGCAGAAGTGAGCAAGTGCATGGAGTTGTGCTCTCCAGGTCCCCACGTCATTCTGCACGTGATTCATCCTTTTCGTTTCATCCAGGAGGAGACAAATGTGGTTCAGCAGATCAAAGAGGTTTTTGGCCTCTACGCCAAAGATTACACGATCCTCTTATTCACCCACAAAGGCTGCCTGAAAGGTCAATCTCTACAAAGTTTTTTGAATTCCAGAAGTGAAAATATGAAGAAATACATTGCTGAATGCAGGAACAGGTGCCTGAGTTTCAACAACGAGGCCGAAGGGTCAATACGAGAGGTTCAGGTGGTCAAACTGATAAACATGATTGATGATCTAGTGTGCAGGAACAAATATGCTCCTTGTTACACAGAAGACATGATGAACTTCAACTAAAGACCCAACTTCTGATTCTTTCCATCAGAGACCAGGAAGTCTCTCTAACTGAGCCTCTCCTCCCAAAGGCCCCTGTGGAGCTTCCAAAGGAGATTTTGCTGTTGCAACTATTACAGCGTCTCCGCTTCCAACCAATTATGGGGGGAGGGAAGAGGGAGAGAGAACTTCGTTTCAGACATGAAGATGCCAGCCGTGAGGATCTATATACTTTCACAGACATTAAGTAAGGAATGCTCCACTCCTAGTATGGGAAAAGGTTGAAGCTAAAAACATATATCAAAATACTAATCTGGCTTTCAACAATGGAAGCACTGATGCACCCAAATGGGATAAACTTGGGAAAAGATTGTAACATATAAAGATATTTTAAATGAGAAAGGGGAACTTGAAACTAACAGGAATTGCCAAATCACGGGGTGGACCTCGCACAGTGGCCACACTTGCAAATCAGTCAAGATGCGAAAAAGATGTAGAGAAATGTGGTTTCTATAAAGAGCCAACAATACTTGATCAGATACTATTAGGTGTGGATGAAAAGTTAAGAAAGAAAATATACAGCTATTTATTAAGCCCTATATAAAAAGAGATGACAATGGGAAGGGGTATAATATAAAATAGAAGGGAAAAATTGAATTTGATTAAGATTAGAGATGAGAATAAAGGGTAATATTGTTTTTTTAAAAAATAGACGAGGAATAAATATGGGAAAAAGGAAATATAGAAATTGTAAATTTTTGAAATGATTAAACACTGTTTAAATTTGTCAACCAGCCAAATACTCTGTTCAAAGAAAATACATTGTATGTTTGTATGTTTGTGTTTCTAATTATTGCTATTTATTCATATTTGTTCTCTTTTATTCTTTAAAGTTTAACAATTCATTCTTAATATTTTTATATTTGTTTGGGGTTGACTTTCTTCCCTTTCATCTGTTTTATTGTACAGCAATCTTTCTCCTCAAACCTACCACCTCTTCCTTTTCTTTCTTTCTTACTTTCTCTTTCCCCCCCTCTTATTCTCCTCCCTACTTCCTCTTCCTTTCTCCTTCTCCTCCTCTCTTCCTCCCTCTCTTACCCTCACTCCTACTCTAATTTCCCTTCCCTTCCTTTGTCCCTCTCTATTGCTGTATCCTTTTATGCAAATGGACTACTCAGAGGGCTGAAAAAGTTATTTTTGACTGGTCCTCGCACTTTTGACCAGTCCTCGAACTTATGACTGTCCTCACATTTTATGTTTTTGCCCTATCTTGTCACCATGGTGAAGAGAAGCAGTTGTGAAATGAGTGACACGGTTGTTAAGAACGCTACAATGGGCATAAACGATGACCAGTCATAAGTGCGAAGACTGGTCAAAAGTGCGAGGACCTGTCAGAAATTACTTTTTTCAGCCCTCTGAGTAGTCCCTATACACATAGCCACGCCCACCCAGTCACATGACCAGCTAGCCACGCCCACAAATAAGCCACGCTCACAGAACCAGTAGTAAAAAATTTAGAACAACACCCCCTCCCCCGGTCAATGGTGTCCCTCTTTACCAATGTTAAAATCTGGTCACCTTACCTTATTTACAAATAAAGATAAGATACAGAAAAGATCAGGAGGAGGAAGGAATAGACCCAAAACAAAATCAATTAGATAAATTATTAGAATCTAAAGAAGGGAAATTAATTTTGAAAATTTATAAATACTTATTGGAATATGATTTCGCAGAAGAATTAGTTGAAGGCCAGATGATAGCGTGGGCGAGGAATATAGGGCACAATATACAGCTAGAAGATTGGGAAAGGGCATGGGAAAATAATTATAAGATGACAAAATCGGTAGCCTATAAAGAAAGTCATTATAAGATGTGGTATTGATGGTATCTGGCTCCTTCAAGGTTAGCTAAAATGTACCCAAATATGAATTCGACTTGTTGGAAATGTAAAAAAACGCAGGGAACTTTCTATCATGCTTGGTGGTTTTGTCCAGAAATTAAGAAATATTGGAGTAAAATAAAAACACGGATAATAGAAATAACGGAGTACAAAATTGAGCTAGAACCTGAAGTCTTCTTATTAGGCATGAGTAAAGGAAATATTAGAAATGATGTTAAGTACTTAATATTACACATTATTACGACGGCCAGGATAGCGTTAGCACAATTGTGGAAAACTGATCGCTTGCCAACAGATCAGGAAGTAATCCAGAAAATATTTTCATGTGCAGAAATGGACAGATTAACCTACAGTTAAAAGACAAGGAAGACTCAAAATATTTTACAATATGGAATAGATAGTACCAGTGGATAAATCAGAGGAGGGGAAAAATTGGATAAAGATAAAATTCGGAAGAAATTAACACAATTAAAAAGAAAGCACTGTCAGATGGATGGAGTAGGTAACAAATCACTAAGTGTAGTTATATATGTATATAGAATAATAGAAAACTATTATCAGGTGAAGTTGTGTATTGTACAAGCAAATTCATCTTTGATGAAGAGAGATTTGTATATTTTAAATGTTTTTTTTTTGAGATTTAATAAAGTTTTGTTTTAAAATTAAAAAAAAAAGATCATAGAAGAGTCCAGAGGCAGATGTGTGAAACAATGCCTTAAATGTTTTTATTGCATATAATAAAGCTTATTAACTATATACAAAGGCTGTCTCGGTCTTCATTATAGGGTAGGGGGCACACAGACTACCCTGATCAGAGATCAAATCTCTTGAGGAACAAATGCATATGAGAGAGAGCGAGGTGGAAAGGTTGGAGGGGGTTTTATACTCAGGGTAAGCCCCTCCTTTCCACATAGGGGTGGAGGCCCCTTTCTGCCTCCACTAGTGTCTACGTGACACATATCCCGATGGCTTGCAAATACTTGACAGAGATAGAACTTAGGTTTCAGATATCAAGATGCCAGCCGTGAGTATCCATAGATACTTTCACAGACATTATGTAAGGAATGCTTCACTCCTAGTAGGGGAAAAGGTTAAAGCCAAAAACTTATATCAAAATATCAACCTGGCTTTCAACAATAGAAGCACTGATGCAGGCAAATGGGATAAACTTGGGAAAAATTATAACGTATAAAGATATTTTAAATGAGAAAGGGGAACGTGAAACTAAAGAGGAATTGCCAAATCACGGGGTGGACCTCACACGGTGGCCACACTGGCCAATACAGTCAAGATGTGAAAAAGATGTAGAGAAATGTGGTTTCTATAAAGAGCCAACAATACTTGATCAGATACTATTAGGTGCAGATGAAAAGTTAATGAAGAAAATATATAGATATTTATTAAGCCCTTCGTATTTCCAGATGTGGTGGACCTGCCCAAAGGCCAAAAAAATTGGATGAAAATACATTCGGGGTAGAGAAAATTATAAAGCACCATATAGACTTAAAGGCAGAAATATTCTTGTTAGACATTTTGCCAGAAAAATATAATAAAGGGAATATATATTTGATGCTGCATGTTTTGACGGCAGTGAGAATTTTTTTTAAAAAAATTAGATTTATATGCCGCTCTTCTCCGGAGACTCAGGGCAGCTTACAATGCATTAAGCAATAGCCTTTATACTTTTGTATATTTTTTTATACAAAGTCAGCTTATTGCCCCCACAAACTGGGCCCTCAATTTACCTACCTTAGAAAGGATGGAAGGCTGAGTCAACCTTGAGCCTCGAACTGGTGTAATTGCAGACAGCTGGATGTTAAAAACAGGCTATTCAGCCAGTTGAGCTATCTGAGGCTCCAAATTGTGTTAGCCCAACATTGGAAAAATGAGGAAGGTCCCTCAGATGATAATGTAATCAAGAAAATATTAGATTGTGCGGAAATGGATAGGTTAACATTAAAGATAAAGGATAAAGAAGATACAGAATATTTTTTAATTTGGGATTTGTTTTATCAATGGTTAGATAATAAAAGTAAAAATTACAAGTTGGAAGAATTTTATTATATACAAGCAAACATTATTATTATTACTATATGTAAAATGACCCAGACAATACAGTGTTTATTAAATACCTACATATGTTAAAGAAAAATGAATGAATGAATGAATGAATGAATGAATGAACGAATGAATGAATGAATGAATGAATGAAGATGCCAGGCATGAGAACCAAGGACACTTCACCAGGCTGTCTCAGAACAATACCAGGAGACTCCATTGGACAATGGAACTGGTCCAATAGGGGGAGGGAGAACCTGAACTTCAACTATGTGGCTCTGGGTGGGAATTAGTTAGATCTGGTTTTGCCCTCATCTTTGCCAATACAATGAACTCAATACAATTTTGCATTAAGAGATTGAATCGTCTCGACTGTGCTTGCTTTGATTGGTCAGTCAGAACGTTGACCCTTCCGTTCTGTGTTCCAATTCAGCCCTCACCATGTGACCTCTGAAGAACCCTAGTCTGAGATTCGTGACTGACTCTCCCTGAGCCAATTCCCCAACTCAACTGAGCCACACAAGTGCATGCATAGGATCTAGGCACCGTGTGAAACTACCCCCCTCTGTTTCATCCTGAGATTGTCTTAGTAAATTTCCTCCGTTCTTACAAAAGAGGCTGGCTTTTTTGGGAGGGAGGGTCGGGAAAACTGGGAGATTGGTCAACTCAGCTGAATTGATTCCATGCAGTGATGCACTCACAAGGCGGAAGAGAAGAGGGAGACTATCCTGACTGCCTGGAGGAGGGAGACATGCAATGAGGAGAATATACTCGAGGGTTGAGTTGTAATACAGGGTCTCTCTGAAAGCTCTTCACTTTGGGTCCTTCTGGGTCCTTCCCATCTCTTTAGTGTCCCTCAGTTCCACTCCAGATGTTTCTTCTCAGCCTTCCCCTTTGTGGGGTGGAGGCTTCCAAGAACATCTGCAGGGATCTGAAAACCCTCCAGCTCCTTCCTATCTCAGTTTCCTTCCCAGAGACGGAGCCCCAAAGACAGGAAGGGGGGACACAGCCCTACAAAGGTGCAGAGAAAGTGGTCAAGGGAGCCATGAAAAAAAATTCTCCTTGAGAACTTGGGGTGGGGATTCATATGATTCACAGAAGCCTTCCCCCCACCCCTGGTGATGTTTGAGAGCCCCTATCTCAGCTGTCAAGACACAACCAAACCTATGAGCCGAGGAACTGGAAATTCCTTTCCGGGGCCACCCTAGAGCTCTTTTTTGGAGTGGGGTGCCCAACCCCAGTGGCCTTGAATCTCCTCCCCAGGTGTGCCCCAGGGATAAGGGTCAAGGTGAAGGGGGGTGAGCCAGCTCATTATAGCCCCACCATCACTTGGTCAGTGTCACATATAAATGCCTTAAATACACAAGTAACCACCAATGACCCAGCACTGCAAGGGTTAACTCACACACACCTTCCACGTATCCCCTCCCTAGACCACTCCTTACCTCAGACTCCGCTCCTCAGGTATTTAAGGTTGTCCCACGCTGCTCCACATGTTCTTGAGGATGTTACCTGTAATGAGAAGATCTCTGTAAATAAAAGATAACTTGTTTGAACCGTTTAAGAGTCTATGTCTGTTATTGGGCCGATCCTTGAAAATAAGTCACAAATATGGTAGCAGAGGATGGTTCAATGACCCAATAACGAGAAGACATGCCAGAAGGACAACTCGCAACCGAAGAAAAGAAGAAACCAAACACCTGAGCACAAACGAAAAGAATGGCAGCACAGCTATCCCCTCATGGTAACTTCCCAACGGGAACACCAGAGAGATACGAAACCAAGGCTGACCCCGAAATCATGACAATGGACAATGGAAAGGGGATCGGAGACCAGGACAACCAAGAAACCGACGCTCAGGGGAGCAACAAACTACGACTGAACATACTGAGACTGCTGAGATCACCAACGGTTGACGAGGACCTCATCGCGAACCTCCAAAGCCTAATCCAGGACCATGGAGCAGCGAAAGGAGGTCACAAATTGATCTTAGGACCCGAGGACCACGGCTCGGTAAGAAACTCACTCCCGACCGAACTCCTGACCGATACTGATGAGCCCAATCTCGTGCCGAATTTTGAATGGTGGCCATCTTTGATCAAACAGCCCACCAAGATGGCCAACCGAATGGCAGATCAAGAGAGCCATAAAGACCCTCACTGCTGCCTTTGGCCCCGATCTAAAGGTCTCCAGCAACATAACAAAAACACCGAGAGGGACAAGGGACGAAGGGGAGAGACACTGGACTACCCACTCGAGGGACACAGACGCTGCTGCGAACACACCGATACCACAGCACCCCCCAAGAGCACAGCACCACCCATCGCAAAGACCACCAACCAATCAAAGGCCAGGATTCAAAATGGCCGGCCCGAAATGCATGCATCCCCCAAACCAACAGAGAGTACGAACACTATGAAGAAGAGGGTTCTGACTCAGATCCTGAAACATCCCCAACCGAACGGCAGATCGAGAGAGCCATAAAGACCCTCACTGCTGCCTTTGGCCCCGATCTAAAGGTCTCCAGCAACATAACAAAAACACCGAGAGGGACAAGGGGCAAGGGACGAAGGGGAGAGACACTGGACCACCCACTCGAGGGACACAGACACTGCTGCGAACACACCGATACCACAGCACCCCCCGAGAGCACAGCACCACCCATCGCAAAGACCACACGCACTGGAACGCGGAGACTGGAACAGATACTTACCAACACCGCAGAGTCATCCGGACGAGACCATGACGACCCGACCACCTTCGACCCACCACTGGATGCACAAAGTTGAAGCCGGGGCCTACATGACTGAGAGAGACCTCTACGTGGGAGCCGGGACAACAGGTACCTTCGCCAACGACTGCAGAGCCGAAATGGACTTTATCCATGCGCAGTTTCGCCTACAGAGAGAAGAAGAAGAAAAATACAGAGAGGGCTTTTTAAACTCCCAGCAAGAATCCCTATGCCATATTGCGGCTATCAGCACATACAGAACCATGGAAAGCCGCCCGCTGTAAGTAATATAACAATTAATACTGGGAATCTACCTAATGATTTCCCAAAGTTAAAAATGGATGGGTCTAACCTCCTGGAGTGGAGCCAACAGCTCCAGGTTGTTTTTTTAAGAGAAAATGTATTGTTTTTCATTACTAACCCTCCAGAAAAATCCTGGACTTTTGAACTGGACTGCCTTCACCACAAGGCTTTTTATTTACTAATCTCTAGTATTTCACTCACCATATACCCCAGTATCAATCAGTATTTAACTGTGTCAGAACTAATGGAAAAAATGTTTGGGCTTTTCTATAGTGAGAGCGTGGCAACCACAACCAGAATATCAAAAGACTTTTACTCAGCAAGAATTAGACCAGTGGTCTCCATAAGTGAACACCTGTTAGAGTTAAACGCTACTAGAGCTGAATTACACTTAAGGGGGGAGGTTCTATCTGACCAGACCGTGAAGAGCGTGATAATCAATTCCTTAGATTCCACCTGGGACAACTTCATCACACACCTAGGCACACTCAGCTTAGGGCACCTATCCATTGATAGCCTGTCCAACAGATTGATAGTGGAAGACAATTTGAGAAAGAGCCGCCCATCACCACGTAGAGAGCATAGGCCCATAAAGAGAGTAGACTTCCAGGACAGACAACAGGACCCAACCGAATGCTACAATTGTGGGTCTAGGAATCACTATAAAAGAGACTGCCCCAGAAATTTCAGAGAAAGGGACAGACATGAACACAGAGCTAGACATATGGAAAGGCACTCACCAGACAGTAGATACAGGCGTAGGGACTCCCCCAACCCAAGGGACAGAAAGGGAAACAGGGACAGTTCCAGAGACAGCCGATCCGGCTGGGATAGGAGAACATATACAAGTAGCCAACCAGAACAGAGAAGACTCCATGTGGCTCATAGATTCAGGGGCCACCAATCACACAACGTACAACAGACAGCTACTCTCCTCTTTCACAGAAGAGAACTTCTTAGTCAAGGTAGCCAACCAGAATGATGTTCAAGTAACAGGGAAAGGGAACCTAAACTTACCGGAAGTAGGAAAAATAGAGGGGGTACTACTTGTCCCAGAAATACCCCATAACATTCTAGCCACGCTAAAACTCAGCAAAGAATCTGGAATAGAGGTAACTTTCAAAGGGGGAGAAGTCTTTATGAATAGGAACAAGAAAGGAACAGGGAAGGTTGTAATTAGAAGAGGACTACCCTACCTGTACATAGAAAACGCTAACGTACCCAGCATAAATGCTAGCATAGAACCAGAAACAGATAAGGCAGACACAAACAAAAACAACAGTGTGAGTATAGAGAACCAGGAAGACGGAACTGTTAGCACACATAAACACAACACACATGATCAAAGGAAACTCACAATAGGCAAACCCATCCACGATAATTGTGCACATCTGTTACACGAAAAATTGGGGCATGCCAGTTTTCCTGTTATCCAAAAAAATGACAAACTATACTGAAGGTATAAAAGTAAAGGATTGCGAAAACTACCTTGAGTATTCTGTGTGTAAGTGCTCAAAGTTAAAGGCCAAACCCAGGCCTAAGAAAGCAACACGCACCACCAGTCATATCTTCAATCTGGTACACATGGACCTAGTAGGGCCCTTAAGGCCATCCATAAAATACAAAAAAAGATTTTTCCTCACCATCGTAGACGACTACAGTCACTATGGTTTTGTATATACATTGAAAGATAAAAACGAGGTGTATCAAAAATTTAAGGAATTCTACAAGAGGGTAGAAGTCCAACATAACACAAAAATAAAACAAATAATGACCGCTAGAGGGTCAGAATTTCTATCGAGGGATTTCTCACACTGGCTCAGGTCCAAGGGAATACTACACTTTACTTCCTCTTTGTTCTCAGCCTTCCAGAACGGTGTTGTAGAACGAAGGAACTCCACCCTGCAAATCATGGTAAGATGCGTGATAGAGGATGCAGGGATTGGCCAACATTTTTGCTCTGAGGCCCTAGTGTATTCCAACTACACACTGAACAGGCTCTGGTCTAGCATAATTGACAAGACCCCTTACGAGCTATTGTACAATAAGAAGCCGCAAATAGCACACCTACATGTGTTTGGGGTTACTGCGGATGTACACATACCAAAACAACTACGCCACAAGGGGGACAAGGTATCCAGGAGGCTAAGATTCATGGGTTATGAACCAGGCACCAAAGAATTCAGATTCATAGATAGCAACAAAAGATTTGACATATATAGGACAGCAGTTTTTCATGAGCAGGCAAACTGGTCCAAAATACATCTCAATGAAATACAACACAGACAGGAAGTAAATCACAACCTACAAAACCAAAACACACAAAACATACAAGACAGCGAGGAAGAAAGAAGGCTCAAACCCAAACATCAGCGAGTTAGGATCAGGGAATGGAAGGGTGACCACCCCAAGATAAAAATAGACACACTCACTCAGAAAGAGGCCAGATACTTACATGACACCGACTCAACCCCCAACAGACCAGTTAAGGCAAGCAGAAACCAGATGCCCAAAAGACTTGAGGATTATGTAATGCACATACACTCTAACCCAATCACCCCAAACTCCTACGATGAAGTGCTCAAACTCCCCCAGGAAGAAAGATTAAAATGGGAGTCAGCCATGGAAAAAGAAATGAGCAGCCTCAAGGAACTAAACGTGTTCGCCCCCGCCAAGGTCCCAGAGGACAAGACCCCAATAGGGACCAGATGGATCTTCAAAATCAAGATGCTAGAAGGTGAGAAGACACTATACAAGGCCTGGTTAGTAGCCCAAGGGCTTGCCCAAAGATACCCAGAGAACTATACCGAAACATATTCACCCACAGTGAGAGCAGAGAGCGTTAAAAGCGCATTAGTAATTGCCTCCATTCTAGACCTGGAAGTGTATCAGTTCGATGTACAGACTGCATATCTGCATGCCAAGCTAGACAAAAAAAAATTATGTTAAGGCGCCACGCAGCAGGGAAACACATAGGGGTGACACATGGCTGCTTAACAAGAGCTTGTATGGATTGAAGCAGCCTGGGAAACGATGGTACGAATGGCTAGTCAAAGTACTAGAATCAATGAGGTTCACAGCAACGCCAGCAGACAACTGCTTCTTCACCAGAAAGGATGGCGATTCCCCAGAATACGTGCTTGTTTACGTGGATGACATCTTGTACATTGGCAAGCACAAGGAGAAACGTGACACATTTGCCAGCAAGTTAGGCGAACATTTCTCACTAAAATCCCTAGGGAAAATAAAAAAATATCTGGGTGTGCAGGTCAGTAAAACCTCCAGAGGGTTCCGTCTGTCACAAAAAGAAAAAATCGTAGAACTTTTGCACAAGTGTAACATGGCAGATGCCAAACAAAGCGAAACCCCAATGCAACCAGATTTTCTAAAAAACATGTATGGAGAAGCACCCGAATTCAAAGACAATACCCTATACAGATCCATCATAGGATCCCTCTTATATATTGCCAACTGGACCAGGCCAGACATCACCCTACCGGTAAATCTACTGTCCAGACATGTGGGTAAGCCCACCGTATACCTTTGGGAAGCAATCAAAAGAGTACTCAGGTACCTGAAGTACAGCTCAGACACCTGCTTATGCCTAGAACCAGATACCCTCAAAGAACCCACACTCACTTGTTATGCAGATGCCGACTGGGCAGGAGATGTAAAGAGTAGAAAAAGCACCTCAGGGTACGTATTCTTCCTCAACAACAGCCCTGTACATTGGTACATGGGCAAACAAAATCTGGTAGCCACATCAACCACCGAAGCAGAGTACATATGTTTATCCAAGGCAGCCAATAACCTGACGTGGTTCGATGACCTACTCACCAGCATCTGGATCGAACCCGCCTATCCAATTGTCATTCATGAAGATAACAAGGCCGCCATTGAGATATCTATGGCGGATGCTGTAGGCCAGAGATCCAGGCATATAGATATAAAACATAAACATGGGAGACAACTTTCGAAAATAGGCTTCATCAAAACTATGCACTGCATACAGAAGAACAAACGGCGGATATCCTAACAAAACCACTGCAGGGTAAACAGCACACCTACCTAGTGTCCCAACTATGCATTCGCCCCTGGACACTTCCTCACCAACTAACCACACACACACAAGTCAGGCATTTAGAGGGGGATTTGTCACATATAAATGCCTTACATACACAAGCAGCCACCAACGACCCAGCACTGCAAGGGTTAACTCACACACACACCGTCCACCTATCCCCTCCCTAAACCACTCCTTATCTCAGACTCCGCCCCTCAGGTATTTAAGGTTGTCCCACCCTGCTCCACATGTTCTTGAGGATGTTACCTGTAATGAGAAGATCTCTGGAAATAAAAGATAACTTGCTTGAACCGTTTAAGAGTCTATCTCTGTTATTGGGCTGATCCTTGAAAATAAGTCACAGTCAGGACTGCAGTATCTCCCAGCGACTGGTATATAGAGCGGCAGTGTCCATTATCCGTGGCCCAATCATTGGGGGGGAGGCTTCAGGTGGTTCCCACATGGTCATCCCTGGCCCCTGAAAGACTCTACTGGCCACAGGAGACCCTCAAACAGGATGCCTGCAAGGCCCCGGGGGCATCTGAGGGACCCCTTGAGGACCCCTGTGTCAGGGTTCCAACCGATGCCCTAATAAACGCAGGAGGCACGATTCCCCCCACCCCTTCCCACCTATGGCAGCAGGGGAGCCGGTCAGGAAAGCTTCAGGAGTTGACACCCTGACTTGGACAGGGGCTCTGATTCTGCAGGACTTTGAGGCCAGGGAGACCCCCCCTCCCTCCCTCAACAGAGAGCAGATTTGCCCAGTCAGGTGGACAGCTATGTCCTTGGAAGGCAGAAGCCAACTGTGTTTAATGGATGTAGAAGGTAGGGCCAACTATTAGAACCGATTCCTAACAGAAAAAGCCCTTCAGAGGCTGGACAGCCTGTGAGACCCAAGGTCAGCGGTCGGCAACCTTAAAACATTCAAAGAGCCACTTGGACCCATTTCCTACAGACAGAAAACACACTGGGAGCCACAAAACCTGGGTGGGTGTGGCCAACTCGATGTCACTCACTCCCACCCAGTCACATGACCACCTAGCCAAATTAGCCTGAGGGAAAGTTGAAGAGAGAGACCTGAGGGGAAAGATTGGGAAAGGAGGAGGAAGGAAAAAGAGAGGGATCAAGAGAAAGGGAGGGAGGGAGGCAGGGGAATTAACAAAGGAGCAGAGGCAATGGAAGGAGAGGCCAGCAAGCAGCAGGAGAAGACACTGAGGGAGAGCAAGGAAGAGCCGATCGGCCATCTGACCACTGTCCCACAGTATGATCTCCCTGTTTGGAAAAGACTACAAGACAGCTGAATCCAGCTGACCAAAGCAATTGGAGCTGCCTGAGCGAGGGACCAGGGTGGACTGGAAGCCATAATGATGGACAGTTGCAGGAGAAGGCATTTGAGTGCCTGGAAAGAAGAGCCTGGGAATCTGGACTTTCAGAAAGAGATTCTGGGGGAGCATCTGCCAAGTTCCCTATGAGCAGAAGCAGCTCTACAGATCAGAGGGTCTCCAAACTTGGCAACTTTAAGGCTTGTGGACTTCAACTCCCAGAATTCCTCAGGCAGCAAAGCAGGCTCTGGACTTCTGGGAGGTGAAGTCCTCAAGTCTTAAAGTTGTCCAGTTGGAGAACAGCTGCAGCGTGAAGGACCAAGAGAGGTCTTTGCTTCTCTCTGCTGGACGGATGTGGAACTCGTTTCTCAAACACATTTCCTGGGGTTTTTTCCCTTGCAAAGTAAAGAGAAAAATGAATAATTAAATAGAAAGGCTGCTTGAAAAGATCAGGTGAAAGGTATTTTTTGCTGGTCTTTCCTCTTTCGTTTTCTGAATGCACTGAAGAGAAAGCAGAAGACGAGGCTTTCCTTACGATTCCCAGGCTGAGCCTTGGACCCAGGCTGGACGGGCAGAATGGTGGGGCTTCCCAGAGGTTTCCTGCTTTGAGGAAGACCCCCCTCATCTCCCCCAGCCTCCCAGGCTGGAGCACAAACTGAAGGAGACCTTAAAGGATGGAGAGAAAACATGGTCTCCATTTCAGGGACCCTTTTTAGGATAGGAGAACCGGAAGAGCTGATGCAATACAACAAGATATGCTAATTGCTTGAAAGGATATTACAATCTCTGGACTCTGTTCCCATCATAAACTCCATCATAAACTCCACCAGCAGTTCAAAGGATGAGGATATCTGGCAGAGAAGCAGCGAAGGAGAGCAGCACATCCACCTGCCACTGAGGATTCCTGATTCCCTCCCACCAGGTGAGGCCCACAGAAGCACCGAGACCCCCAAACTGGCATTTCAAGCAGGGTGAGAGCAGGGCTCCTCCTGGGCATTGGTGGAGAGCAGGTCAAGGAGTTGCTCCTTTTACACCAAAACAAGCGATTCCTCATCTGTAGGATATTCTGATGGGTGGGTGGGACAGCCGAGACCCCAATATTAGGAAAGGCAATCAGAGGGGAATTAGCAGCCGAGACCCTCAGGATCCCTTCTTCCTTGTTAGGAAAGGCAACCGGAGGAGGGAGAGGGAGGGAAAAGCAGGCAATGTAGCAACAGGGGTCGCACAGAAACACCTGTATTTGGGGGGGGGGGAATTCCAGGTAATTTGAGGAGGTGGGTTTGCTCCTTTTCTGAAGGCTGCTGAGTTCTGTCCAGGTAGCCAAACAAGGAGAGAGCTGCAACACAGCGCAGGGAAGGGAAACCTTCGTCCTACTCCTCCCATTCAATCGCAACTCTTTCCCCTCTTGGGAGATTTTCCATTGAGACGCCAAATTCTGGCCCTCCTGGGGGGGGTATTGTTGAGCTTTGCCCCCCTCTCTCCATGCAGTAAGGAGAGTGCAGGTGGGTGTGTCCTGCCCGGAGGCTCCAACTGCACCTTCCAAAGAGAAAGCAGCTTCATTCTTCTTCCTCCTTCTCTGAACGCTTCTGGCTGGCGGTCAGAGGGTGTCCATTGTGATCCAGGGGTTGAAGGCAAGGCAGAGGTCTAGAGAGATCTTTATGTCCAGCCAATGGCCCTCTGATGACCGGTTGGGCTCCATCTCCACACTACCCTGATGGCAGCCACCCTCCGTCCCCCAAACAACAGCCTCTATAGTACGAAGAACTCCCGCAGAGTAGGAGCCCACTCACAGGGCAAGGACCAGGGTCCCAACTCCAGTCCACAAGGCAGAGTCCAGACATAAGACAAAGGCAGTCATTGGGGCAAGACAAGGTCTTAGGCAAGAAGAGTTCCAAGGGCCCAGCGAAGCAGAGTCTGAAAGCGGACTTCCCACAAGAGAAGGGCCAGGTCCAAGACTAAAGGCGGAGAACAGTCTTCCCAGGGAGGCAAGGCAAAAGCCAAGAGTCGAAGCCGGGGGAGCGTCAGCCAAAGCAAACAATTGTTCCTGTCAAAGATTAACTCGCCACGGCTTCTCCTTACAAAAAAGCAGAATAGAATAACAGAGTTGGAAGGGACCTTGTAAGTCATCTAGTCCAACCCCCTGCCAAACTCGGCACCGTTTCTGACAGATGGCAGTCCAGTTTCTTCTTGAAAGCCTCCAGTGATGAAGCTATCACAACTTCTGAAGGCGACTTCTGTTCTGTTGACCAATTGTTCTCATTGTGAGAAAATTTCTCCTTATTTCTAGGTCTCCCCTTGATCAGTTTCCATACGAAGGTTCACCCCTTCGCTTCTGTGGCAGCCCCTCCAATATTGGAGCACTGTGATCATGTCTCCCTAGTCCTTCTCTTCACAAAATCAGCCTTGCCAAGTACTTGCAATGGCTCATTGTATGTTTTAACCTCCAGTCCCCTCATCATCCTGGTTGCTCTTCTCTGCACTCTTTCTAGAGTCTCAACATCTGTTTTATAGTGTGGTGACCAAAACTGTATGCACTACTCTAGGTGTGGTCTTACTAGGGCTTTAGAGAGTGGTATTAGTACCTCACTTGATCTTGATAGTATCCTTCTGTTAATGCATTGCAGGATTGCATTGGCTTTTTGGGCTGCCACTGCACACTTTTGGCTCACATTTGGCTCACATTTAATTGGTTGTCCACTAAGACTCCAAGATTCCTTTCACAATTAACTGCTATTAAGCCTGGTTTCACCCAGTCTGTATGTGTCCTTTTGGTTTTTCTTCCCTAAGTGTAAGACTTGACTTTGAATTTCATTTTGTTAGATAGGGCCCAGTGTTCAAGTCTGTCAAAACCCATCTGGATTTTGAGCCTATCATCTCGGGTGTTGGCTATTCCTGCCAGCTTTGCATCATCTGCAAATTTGATATGTTCCCCTTTGATTCCCTCATCTAAGTCGTTTATGAAGATATTGAAGAGTCCTGGGCCTAGGATGGAATCTTGTGGTATCCCACTGCTTACTTCCCTCCATGTAGACTTAGACCCATTAAGAACTACTCGTTGAATACGGTTTGTCAGCCAGTTGCGAATCCATCTGGTGGTGATGCTATCTATCCCACTTCTTTCTAGCTTAGGAAGGAAGGAAGGAAGGAAGGAAGGAAGGAAGGAAGGAAGGAAGGAAGGAAGGAAGGAAAGAAAGAAAGAAAGAAAGAAAGAAAGAAAGAAAGAAAGAAAGAAAGAAAGAAAGAAAGAAAGAAAGCCTGGATTGCACACTGACTAACCTCAACTTGGACTCACAAATCCTGGATGCAGTAAAGTAACAGCTAGGGCAGGTTCAATAACCAACCCTTGGAAATGGGCAGCCTGTAATTTAAAGGAAAACCATGGCTGTGAAAAAATTTGGGACATGTGCTTGCTTGAAACCTGACTGGAAGCTCACAGAAAGTAATATCTGAAATCTGAAATTAATTAGCATAGAAATTGGATACTGTAAAATTCCTACCAGAATTTTTGCCCTGGCTGCTAGACCTCCATGGTTGAAAGCTTTGGAAGCCACAGAAGGAATCCTTTTCTGTTGCTTCTATCAATGCCTTCCCCTTTGCATCAGAACAATTAAAAGCACCCATCAAGCTCCCTGACCTGATCAATCTTTAATCTTTTAACTTGTTTCAAAACTCACGTTTTGGAAAAAAAAGTAGGGATTGTAGGAAGTTAGCACCCACCCCTTTCCTAGAAGAATGAAATATTTTAGGAAATACTAAAAAGGCAGAATATTATGTTTCCCTGGGTGAGAAATGGAAAAACATGTTTTAAAGACAAAGCAGCTTCCCACACATACCTTTGTTAATGGGCCATAATCTGCAACACAATAGCAACAGAAACTAACACAATGGGACCCATCTAGGACAGAAACTCACCACATGGCACCTGGGAAGATTACATCAGCCAGCAAGGCTAGCTAAGACCCCCACCGCCTGGAGTCTGATAACCAATCAGGATACTCTTTCTTCACTATCCCCGGGTTTATACTTGAAATGAATTAAAGTATATCATTTCTTAATGATTTTGGAATTATCACTCTGCCCCCCCCCCCACAACAAACACTCTCTCAACCCTGACAGTTGTGTTTGTCTCAACTTGAATGGTTGGAATTCAGAGTCTATGTTAGTCTCAGGCCATCCTTTCCAGACCCAGTTCAAAACCCATGTCAAGGTTCCATCTCTTGCCATTTCTCTCGCGATGTCTGCTGCCAAGATTTGTGTGTTCTCTATGGTCTCTATTAACAAAGTAGTGGTAGCTGGTGCCGGGTCTTCCATTGGTTCCAGAAGTGGACATCTGCTGAGTGCATCAGCGTGGCCGATGGTTTTTCCTGGTCTGTACTTTAACTGGTAGTCGTAGGCTGTGAGGAATTCCATCCACCTCAGCATTCTCAGTGATAGTATGGGGGGTGGTGAGTCTGTCTCCTGTGATGATCCCCAGGAGCGGCTTGTGGTCCATGATTAATTCGAATTGTCTTCTGTATGAGTATTCATGAAATCTTTTGATCCCAGCCACGGCGGCCAAGGCTTCCTTGTCGAGCTGGCTGTAGTTCCACTCGGGCTTGGATAGTGTTCATGAGTAGAAAGCGATGGGGGCCTCTCTGCCGTTTGGCATGCAATGGCTTAGCACAGCTTCAATGCCAAACGGGGAGGCATCGCAAGTCATTCTTAATGGCACCGTTCCGCTATACTGCACTAGTATACTGTCCAAAGTTAATAGTTTTTTTACATGTTCAAATGCGTTCGACTCCTTCCTCCCCCACATTCAGACCGTTCTCCTGTCCAGTAGTCGGTGTAGTTGTTCAGCAATCGTGGCTTTCTGCGGTAGGAAAGCATTGTAAAAGTTCAATAACCCCAAAAATGCCTGTAGTTCTGTTCTATTGGTGGGGGTTGGTGCCTCTTTGATTTCCTTTAACTTTCCCGGGGTGGGTCTTATTCCTGAGCCATCGATTAGGTATCCCAAAACCTCCACTTGTCTTTCTGCCAGTTGACACTTGTCCCTTTTCACCTTTCAACCCACCCCCTGAAACCTGGTTAGTACTGCTCTTAGATGCTGTTGCAGTTGTTTCTGATTGCTGGCTGATATCAACACATTATCAAAATAGGGAACGACTCCTTCCATTCCCTGCAGGAGGCGTTCCATGAGACTTTGGAACAACCCCGGGGCTACGCTTACTCAAAAATGCAATCATTTGCACTTGAATGCCCCCCTGTGCTGCACATGAAAGATGCCCTCCTCAGAGGCATCTTTCATGTGCAGCAGCAGGTGGAGTGGCAAAGCACCTCCTAGGCTTACTTGACTTCAGACTGGAAGACTGCCAGTGGAAGCAGGGAGGAAGGTGGCCAGGCACCATTCATCCAAATGGAGGATGTGCTGCTACTGGGAGTCCAGTCCAGAAAACAGTGAGGAAGAAGAAGGGCCAACCGGCTGTCTGACTACCACCATCCCACCTCATGACCTGCCTGCTGGGAGGAGACTTCATAAGGGACCGGCTGGAAGGACAAGACAGCAGAATCCAGGTGGCCGAAGCAACTGGAGCTGCCTGAGCCAGGGACCAGGGTGGACTGGCAGCCATAACGATGGACTGTGGCTGGAGAAGGCTCCTGGATGGGTGGAAAAGAGGGCCAGAGCAACCCAGACTCCAGCGACCCTTTCGGCTGGAAAGGGCTGGAAGCCGAGGCTGGAACGAACAGGAGAAAGTCGACTGGAGATGCCTGCGAGATGGACAGAGCTTCAGTGGCTCCCCTGTGGTGCCACCTCACCTTTTGATGAAATTCTGCAGACGCTCCTGATTTCTGACAGCATCATCGGAGTCTGGCAATCTCAGTTGCCTTGGAGAGTCTGAGATCCACCTCTGGATCCCTCCTCTTAGACCAACCCTAACCTTAATCATGGGGTGGGGAGTGGGGAGGGTCTCTAACCTTAACAAGAGAAGATAGAGGGGAGGCAGTGGGAGGAAGAACTACCTCCTTCCAGAAGACCCCAACTCTTCTCTCTCTTGGAAAAGGGGTGCAAATTGCAGGAACGCAGATGCTGGGGGAACATCCACCAAATTCCCTATGAGCAGAAGCAGCAGGGAGTCTCCAAACTTGCCCATTTTAAAACTTCTGGACTTCAACTTCCAGAATTCCTCAAGTAGCATAGCAGGCTCTGCTCTTCTGGGAGTTGAAGTCCAGAAATCTTAAAAGTTGTCTAGTTGGGGAACATCTGCACAAAGAAGTGGACCATGAGAAGTCTTTGCTTCCCTCTGCTGGACGGTTGTGGAACTCATTTCTCAAACACGTTTCCTGTTTCTTTTCTTGCAAAGTAAAGAGACTTACAGTAGAAGTGAATAATTAAACAGGAAGTCTGATGAAAAAAAATAAGATATTTGGGAATTCAACGGACAGCGAGATGCATCACAGTTAAAGAAGATAACTATGATAATGGCACAAACTAGGTCTGATTTGGAAAAATGGGGAAAATGACAGCTATCCCTAATGGGCAGGATAGCAACCCTCAAAATGAATGTCCTTCTGAAAATGTTTTTTTTATTTGAATGCATACCAATTTGGCTCAAAAAAGACTTTTTTATAAATTTGGACAGACTCATTTCAAAATTCATATGGCAAGGGAAACAACCGAGTATCAGACTCAAATTATTACAAGATGCTAGAGAAAGAGGAGGATTTGGCCTACCGGACTGGACAAAGTATTATCAGGGAGTGGTGTTGATTTGGCTAAGTGAGTGGACGCATCTTAAAAACATAAGACTATGGGCACTAAAAGGTCATGGCTTACAGACAGGGTGGCACGCTATTCTGTGGGAGGAAAAACATTTAGCCCATCAGTACTTCCGGAGGCATTATATTAGGAGAGCACTCTTGGATATTTGGGAGGGAAAAAAAGAAATAATTATATGGAAGTTCCTAATTGGGTGTCAACATTAGAAATGTTCACACATCCAAATTTGACAAAATGAGGGGGAGCTGTCAGCTATCAAGATAATCAGAATGAGAAAGGAGAATTAAAATCGAGAAACACTTTAAAGGAAGAAGAAATGGAATTGGAATGGTGGGCATATCTCCAAATTCAATCTAAATTTAGCAAAGTTAAAAAGGAATGGGGCATAAAGCAAGAATCATCAGAATTAGATAAAATTTTATTTAGCAGGGAAGGTAAGACCATAAGTAAACTATATCAATATCTATTAGAACAAAATATGATTGAGGAACAGATGAATGAAACGATGATAATTTGGTGTAAATATTTTGGGCACAAAATCGATTTGGACAATTGGCAAAGTTTATGGGGAAAAAAATTTAAAAATCATACTAGCAGCTTCCTATAAGGAAAAGCTCTATAAGATGTTCTATAGGTGGCACCTCCCCCCCACAAGATCAGCACCATATGCTGGAAGTGTGGAGAGACCGTTGGGAATTACTACCACATGTGGTGGGAATGGCCAAAGGTGCAAAAATTTTGGAATTTACTAAAGAACTGGCTGGAAGAAATTTTGTCAACAAACATAGAAGTCAAACCAGAATTTTTCTTACTGGGAATTATAGAAAGAAAATATAAGAAAGATACATATTATTTATTATTGCATATGCTCACAGCGGCACGAATAGCCTCCGCTCAAAAATGGAAAGGGAAAGATATTCCAACTGAAGAAGAAATATTACTGAAAATCTTTAACTGCGCAGAAATGGACAGACTCACTTTGGAACTCAAGGATAAAAATGAAACTAAGTACTACAAAATCTGGGAACAATTTTATGCTTGGATAGATAACAAGAGGCTAGCCAAAACAAATGTATAGTGTTAGAACAAAAATGTAGATGTTATTATAGATAAATGTATGTTTAAGAGATAAATATACAGAAATAAGGGGGAAAGTATTAATATTGTATCATATTATGATATTATTATTATTTATTAGATTTATATACCGCCCTTCTATTAATATATTATAATATTATAATAATTTCATAATATGATATTATGTTTAAATAACGTACAAAGCTTAAGAACTGTATGTTTATATGAGTGCTAATATTATTGTAAAGTGACAGAAGACGTTTGGAACCAGTGGTGTCATATCTATGTCCAATGTTTTTTTAATTTTGTATTATTAATAAAAAAAAATTAAAAAAATTGAGCAGGAAGTCTGCTTGAAAAGAGGAGGGAAAATTTTCATTTTCCTGCTCCTTCCACTTTCATTTCCTGAACGCACTGAAGACAGAGCAGAAGACTTTCCTTAGAAGAGATCCAGCAGAGAAGCAGATCTTCCTGCCGGTGGGGATTCCCGATTCCCTCCAACCAGGGGAGACCCCCAATTGGCATTGGGCGGGGCAGTGGAGGGAAGCAGGGTGAGAGCAGGGCTCTTCCTGGGCATCGGTGGAGAGCAAGTCAAGAAGAAGCGAGTCCTGGTCTCTGGGAGAGGCTTAAGGCAGGACGGAAAATAAAAATGGATATAAGAGTGAAATAATATGGGGTCAGCCTGCATGATCTCTGAAGGGCCCTTTTGACTTGAGAAAAAGTGAAACCGCAGAATTAACAAACCATTCTACCATTGCTGGGTTCAAAAAGTCAAACTACAAGTATTAGCTAACTTCCTGGTACTATGTTAAAATGCAGAACTAGTCCACATGGACTTTCCTGCCTAAAAGCAATAGGGGAGGGAGACAAGCTAAAGAGGCTGATCTAAGATACTTCCTGTTTTTGTTAGTATTTAGCTACCTATCTTAAACAGAATCCTTGTTCAGATGTTAGATTTGTATTATGCTATCTGAACCTTTTGGCCAAAATAAAGCTTTTTCTGATTTTGAAATTCATCTCTTTATTTGGCGAGCCAGGCAGGAGTTTGAAGCGAGATTTCGCTAAGGGACGGAACGGACCAGTCAGTGCCAGGTGAGACCATCTTGCCAAACTTCAGGCACCACTGAGAGTTTTTCTCTGGAAGGAGGCAGATGGCCCCTCTGAGTACTCGATGGCTCCAACCGACCCAAGAACCTTACGAAATCAGAACAAGCTAATAGATAAATGCCGGCTGAGAAAGAAAAGGAAAGAAGAAGCCTGGAGGCAAGTATTACGGGAATTGTAGACCTACTCCTTGAGAGTAAAAGGGAGATTGATCACCTCCCTGGGTCCGGGAACATCCCTTCCTAATGGAACCGGTGTATCCTAATGAGACTCTAGAACGGTGTGGGTGGTTAAGCCATTGCAGTCCCTATTGGTGACCGTCTGGTACCATTGGGTCAATGGCAGTGTCTTAGAAAATGGGTGGAAAAGAGAGTGTTTCATGGACACCGCTTCAATGTATGTTGAAGAATTTTAAGAAAGGTTTTAGTGGGGCTTATGAAGAACCCAAGGCCAATCCAGGTGACTTAAAAAAAGTCCTGTGAAAATCCCAAAAGCAAACCCCAGGATTTTAGGAAATTGTGAAGCTGTGAAGTGTAGGAGGTGTCCGTTGTCTGTGTTGTGGACACCAGGTCCTCCCAGATTTTTGTTATAAGAGGGGTCTGAAAATCAGTGGCAGAACTGATGTTGTGTAGCCTGGCTGTAAAACCACACATCAAAAAGGGAAACATGGGAAATTGCAGTCTGAAGGTGGTAGATACTATCCTGGCCAGTCTGAAGAAGGAGGAAAACAGATGTAGGAAATGGGCTTTGCTGAGGGATGACACAGGAAAACCAATTTGGTTAAATGAAGGTCCTTAAAAGAAAAGTGAAGTTCAAACTTGCTCATGAGAACCCTGGCTAAGTGCAATGATGTGTGAATAAAGGTCTCTATACATTTTGGAACTTTAAAAATAGCCAATGCCTGCTGAGAGATGTAAAATAGATGGAGAAGAGTTTGGGTCTTTAAAATTGAAGCCAGCGCCGGCTGGGAGTTCCAAGCTAGAGGGAGCTAGACAGAATATCCCAGGGCAGAGTAAAAAGTGAGAAGTTCACACACACACACACACACACACACACACACACACACACACACACACACACACACACGAACAATTAGAAAGAATCCCAAACTGCAAATAGACCTGAGTAGTCTTTAAAGGAAAAATAATTAGAAGGTGAGAAGCCCCACCATACAGTAAAATGATTCAGATGTTGGGGCTGACCAAAAAAGATTTACGCTGTTATGTGTGGTAAGAGAAAAGACTGCAGTGTTATAAAGATTCTGATAAATTACCATTCTTAAAAAGAACCACAGAACTCTGAAAGAACTAAGAATAGAGAAGAAAATTGCTATTGTTCTTTCCACCTGGGGTTTAGCAGCTAATAAAAAGAAAAGCCTGTCTAAATGGAAAGACTCAGATAATTGAATTGATTAAAAATTGATATGATTTCTGTAAAAATAATAATAATAATAAGTGTTAAGATCTGTACATTCCCTAATTCAACTAAAATTTAAGGCGGGAATGACTAGTGTGTATGTCTAAAGTCTATGTGTACTTTCAAGGTAACTGTAATTGTTTTATCTCTAGAGATATGAATTTTAAATTGTTAAAAAAAATTGAGAGTATTGAGCGGAAGGAAAAATTTCTCATCCAGTTTAGCCTGGCCATCTAAGCTGATGAACAAAATTCAACTTTCCTTCTTCTCTATGCTTCAAGATAAACTCCAGTTTATAAGTAAAAGTTTATAAGTAAAAGTTTTAAGTTCACTAGCTACAATGCTGATGTGTGGTTTCTGTTTTTCAAACTTGACTACAAACTACTTACCCCCTCCCTTTTTCTACTTCTGCAATGTCTTTCCTCACACAAAAAGAAGGGAGGGGACCTCGTTCTCATGTCTTTAACCCTGCACGAAAGACTCTGATCTGAAAAACAGAACTAAAGAGATTAAGGAATCAACTTTTATTCAGTTATGAAGAATTATCAAATCCTACCTGACAGAACTTGAAACAATTGATGACCACTCTCCTAAAGAGAAAAAGAGATTAAGTAGTGCCATTGGTAAGATTTAAAACCCACAGATGGGGGGAACGTCCAGGCTATAATAGACTAACAGTTTCCAAGAAGGAACCTCCCTTTCTTTCTCTTGGAGCATTGCTGGATATTCTGTTGAGTAAAAATGCATCTCTTCTCTGCACACAACTTTAAAAAAAAAAAGACTTTGTATCTAATTGAGACTTTGCTTAGCCACAAAATGACAAAGCTTGCTTTCCTTCTCTTGCATCCTAAGTTCCATTTGGACTTAACTGAGTGAAAGAATTATGCTCAGCAGTAGAGGGACAAGAAGAGAAAAGACAGTTCTTGTGTTGGCTAAGATTGCCTGTAATAAAAGGTCCCAGGGCAGCATGTTGAATCATCATTGCAAGGTTTGTGCATATACTGTTTAGACAAGTTGCTTCTCAAGCCTAGTGAACTCAATCTACAACTGAAGAAAAGCTACAAAAGTGTTCTGTAAAGATAAGAAGCCATAGGCATGGCTGCAGTAGATTAGAGGCCTGAAGGCTGAAGGGGATCAGGGTTCAGTCAAGCCCCCCCCCCCCCGAATCCTTGGTCTGAATGAAAATAGGGGAATAATGTAACCTTCTTAGTAGGCACAGGGGCATCTAAACAAAGCTGCTAGCTCCCTTTTCTAAAATATCCAAGGGGTTAATGGCTTCATCTTCGGGATCGCCTTCTGCCACAAACAGCCTCTCATTGACCAGTCCGCTCCCATAGAGAGGGGCTCCTAAGGGTGCTGTCGGTCAAACAGTGTTGACTGGCGGCCCCCAGGTTGGAGAGCCTTCTCTGTGGTGGCACCTACCATCTGGAAGGAGCTCCCCCTGGAGATAAGGAGGTTACAGGACCTACGGACTTTTCGCCGCGCCTTAAAAACGTTTTTATTTGAACAAGCTGGTCTGGCTTAACCTCCTTTTATATTGGGTCTTAAATTTTATACAATTGGATTTTAAATTGTTCGAGCCAAATTATTTAATTTGTGTTAAATGATTTTTTTAATTGAAAAAGTTTTACAAATACAAATTTCCCCCCCCCCATTTCCACCCCCTATCCCCCTACCCCCCCTAACCCATCCCTTCCCTCCCTTGGCTTCCCTTTTAAAAAATTATTATTGATATAAACTCTCCAAATATTAAGAAAAAGGGTGAAATCCAAATAATATCATATCATACATTTCTCTCATTTAGTCTACCCCCTGTCATTACTAGATAATAATTGTTCAATTGAAACCCTTAGCAGTGCCTGTTCCTCTCAGACAGAAAAGCTGCCCCCGCTGCATTGCAATAAGCCAAAGGCAGAGAGAGATGGAAGGAAGCTGTTGTCAAATTGCAGAACCAACCAACAGAAAAGAGTTACGGGGATTCTTAGGAGCAGCAGGCTATTGTAGAATAAGGATTCCAAACTTTCCTCTTCTGGCTAAACCACTTATGAAGTTACAAAAGGGAGAGAAAAAGCACCCTTTGTCTGGGATCGGGAGCAAAAACAGGCATTTGAAACCTTAAAATCAAAATTATTACAGGCTCCTGTCATGGGACTCCCTAACTTAGAGAAGTTTTTAATTTATATGTGGATACAGCCCTCGGAGTCTTAAGACAAGAAAGAGAAAGCTGGCAACAGCTGATTGCTTATCTATCAAAGCAGCTTGATGGAGTAGACAGGCAGCCAACTACTATTTACACCAGCTTTGCGATTCAAGGAATTTTACAAGCATCAAGCTCTCCTCCCTCAGACACCATGAGTGACCCTGAAACAAACCAATGCTTTAACCCAGCCACTCTTTTGCAAGCATCGGGTCATGAAATTGAAACAACGTATGCAGGTCAACACAACAACCAGAGTGGAGCAGACCTTCCCAAGCCTTGAAGTTGACCAGCCTTACCAGGAATATAAGAGGAAAGGTGACAAAGGTGTGCCTTGAAAATCACCTGAAGTGAATAAATGCATTACCACTAGTACTTTGATCTGTGTGATGTTCTCCACGTAAAGGAATTAGATTATCTCCTTTTGAAATACATGAAAATCATATAGGAGACCTAAGCCAGCTAGGAAATAAGATAGGACTAAGTGGGTGAATCATATGGTGGGAAAATTATCAGGCCTCTGTAATGTTTCTGGTATTTGTCAAACACACATCCCTGCCATTTGACATGAACCCATATCAATCTTCTCCCTGTTTTTCTTGTGCTGTCTAAGAGCATGGCACGTATCTCCAAGGGATAATTTACACCTCAGCCCTAATTTATCTTTGATCTGGATAAACTCCTGTCTTGCAAGAACCAGGGGGCCAAATGGCCAATTGAGTAAACAAAGGAATGCTTAGGGAAGTTTCTATTCCCCCTTGCAGGGCAACAAGGAATACACAAACCTAAATTAGGAGGCCAGAATTGGGTACTAAGCTGACATCTCTGAGGGTATAAAAGGACGCCATACCTTCCCCAAGGTGTGGCTATCTCCTCGCATGCATTGTATCTGTATGTTCTGGATATAGTCCCGCCCAGTATTTTGTTTTTGGCCATAAATAAAATCTGCTTTTTTGCAAGCCTCGTCTTGAGTCTCTCTCATTGGCATTCTGGTGACTCAAGTATATTTTGGGACCTTACAAAATCAAGACAATTATAAGTTTTCTTTTTAATCTTTTTCTAGAAATATGAATAAGTATAAACTGTAACAATTGAAATACCTTAATGGTATACGGTGGTGAAAGTGAAAAGGATTAAGTTGTAACTTGGATATCAGCTAGAACAATTCTAAATGTAATTAGGGAAATTGTAGTGATTGAAATATTTTAATTTATATTGGGATAAAAGTAGAAATGATTAAATTGTGATTTGGAGGATTGTATGGGGAAAACACTGGAAAGAAAAAAAGTTTAATGCCTAGGTGGAAGGGCCCATATATTGTGGTCATGTGTTCCCATTTGCAGTTAAATGTTGGAATCCAAGTCTTGGATTCACTGGACTCGAGTTAAGTCCACAGTTTAGGAATATTGGGAGGCAGAGCAGGACTAGGCCCGACCCCTGATAGTACGCTTGAAGAAGTGCCCCGTATAACTATCCCAGCTGAGTTGTGTAATCATCAGAGGCTTTCCACCCCTACTTTTAAAAGCATTTTTTCATCGGAAGAGGTTGTAGAAAAAATGCTTTTAAAAGTAAAAAAAAAGCCTCTGATAATCATGCGGCTCAGCTGGGCATGTTGGGGGGGGAGCGCAGGGATTTTTGCTACTGGTTCTCCGAACCGCCTGCCGCCTTCGCTACCGGATCAGGTGATCCGGTCCAAACCGGGAGTATTTCACCCCTGGTCTAAATGGTTAAGGAATTGTGCAGCCGGTGTCCAAATAAAGTCACAGACACTGACAGGAATTTAGAGTTCTCTATCTAAATACATGTCAAAGAAGATAGTCAGGAACATCATTACATCATCAGGTACAGTGGAGGTATTCAGGTGAATCGGTAGCGGAGATTGCGGGTGGGCCGGCCCACCACCCAGGCGCTACGCCCTCCTATTTAGCTCCGTTTTCGAGGCTGGGCGCATTCGCCAAAGGTGCTCACCTGCAGTGAACCAGTGATAAAAATATGTGAAACGCACCCCTGATCAGGTAAATCTTCTGTGAATCTCCCTGGGGGAAAACCTTTGTTTGCTCTTTCGAACTTCCTTGGAAAAAAACGTTGCTCTTTCCCCGGAATCTCCCTCTCGAAACATTCCTCCGAACTATTCTCGGATCCTGAGCTATTCCAAAGGAGATTGACAGCAGATGAGGTAAACGTGTGTAACCATTTTTATAAGCCCCAGAATTACCGGGAAGTGTTAAATGTACCTCTGTCAGAAGAAGAGAAATGGACAGAGGCTATGGATGAAGAGACGTTGTCTATGCACCGAAAGAAAGTTTTCACTCCAGTGAGGTTACCAGAGGGACAAAAAGCTGTTGGGGGGCAGATGGGTTTCCAAAAGGGAACTTGGGATGAATGATGAAATTCAATATAAAGCACAACAAGGCTGGTTAAGGAATGAAGATAACAGTGGATTGAGGGTTGTATTTCCAACCATCAAGTTGACTAGAATTGAAATGTTTCATAGACGGTAATTGGGCCCATGATGTACAAGATAGAAAGTCAACGTCAGGATCTATTGTCATTGTTAAGGATATTGTTGTTGTGTAACAACTAGCAGAGTAAAGTGCACAGAGAAACGTTGCTGAGAGCAATGAGATAGAGATACATACAAACTGGTGTTATCAAAAGTTTTCTTTATAATGGGAAATAAACAATCTCGTAGTCTTCTAAACAGTCCAAGTCTTTACCGGTTAACACCAAACAAACTCTTACCAAACAAACAGTAGTTGGTTTACAAACTCCGGATGGTAGCAGATCCACCCACACACGCACGTGATGATAGCAGCTTATCATCCCACTGAATACCTTACAGTACCTTGCTTAAATACATTGTTAAATTACAAGTAATTATAGCATGACTCAGCATTACAGCATGATGCAGCATTAAAACTTAAAGTCACAGAACACATATATTGCCTGGACAACTGTTAGGCCCAAATCATATCCTAACAGTCATGTTTGCAAACACTCTGGTTGGCTGGCAATCTAGAAAACGGACTTCCGTGGCCGTTTTCACAGCTGAGGCGGAGCTCATAGCATTGTCAGAATTGTGTTCAGAGTTAGCATGGTGGATACAACAGTGAAAGGATTTGGATATTGAAGCAAAGAGAGCTATACCAGTGTTTGAAGATAACACAACGTGTATACAAATGGCAATAGGTGAGGGAGTAAAAAATCAGAAGCAAGTATGTTGACCTAAAATGCTGTAATGTCAAGAGAAGCAATGAAAGAAGATGTAATAGACCTAATTTATTCTCCACCAGAAAACAATTTAGTTGATGTCATCGCAAAGCCACGGAGTATACAAAGACACAAAGATTTTGTGAAACAACTTGGTTTAAATGCTGTCCAGTGATAAAATTGGAGTGGTTCCAAGATATTTAATAACTGAAACAGCAAAGTGTACACTGGGCCAGAGAGCATGGTTGTTGCTGATTGGTTGGAAGGCACCGCGGGCCCCTGCCTGAGGCAATCTCTGTTATGATTGGTTGCTGGGTGAGAAGGGGGAGTTTCTCTTTTTCCCGCCTTTTTTCTTCTGCATGCTTTGTCTGCTGTTCTGTGATTTACCTGATTTACGTCACGATGCTCCTGCTTCCATGGCCGTCTAGTTTGCTGTGTATTGTACATATATATTTATTTAAATAAAACTTCAAGTTTGTGTCAGAGCTTCTGACTCCATTTGGACACAGGCTGTGGAATTCCCTGACAAACCGAACTGACATCAGTGGATGGAGGGTGGCTGGTGCCCATATCCTGCATTCCCTCAGAGAGTCATCGGTCAGTTTCTCCTCTCTTACAGGGAACCAGAAGGACCAGCGGCACTCAGGAGCCAAGCATGGCCCAGGCAGAGGACCCCATTGAGACCCCGGCCCTGGGCCGCCCCTTCCAGCTGGGGATGCTGTACGACTGCCGCAAGGATACCCTCATCCCAGGTAGGAGCTGGAAGAGAAGGAGGCGGATGGGCATCTCCTGCAGGAAACTCTGGCGGGAAAAAGACTGGAGCTGCCATCAGTTCACAGGCTCAGCCCAGGGACGCTTCAGAGTGGGACTCCTGGGCACATGGCCTGTGTTAGGGTTCCAACCGATGCCCTAATTAAATCATGAGCCTCGAGCCACGCTTCAAAAGAAATCCAGTTATTTATTAGGAGTGCCATGTCGATACATTCCAAGTGAAGCCAACTCTGACCCCACTTAATTTGCACCTTGACTCTGACCCTGTTTCCCCCTCCCCCCAAGGTGTGTCATCAGTCACATTCTCCAATGAAGCAACTTTGCGGGTTATAGAAATCCCTCCCTCTGGCCACTGTGGGTCTGCATGGAAATGACCTTGATGTGGTCAGCTGGAATGTGCTTGATTTTGATTGAAATGCAAGTTCCTTGCTGCAGCTGCGATGTCTGATTCCCTATCTGCCTGCCTATGGCAACTCAGAAGCAGGTCAGCAATGCTTTACGAGTTGACAGCCTGCTAATACCATGTTTCCCCAAAAATAAGACCCTGTCTTATTTTGCGTTGGGGCCCCGAAATAAACACTAGGGCTTATTTTTGGGGTGTCTTAATTCTTTTGAGTGCCACCACCGCAAGGCAGTGGCTTACGCTCACACACACCGGCTTACCTCAAGGGCCCTGTGGCTCCACACCCCGACAACTGCCTTGTAGTGGCAGCACCGACAGCCATGTGCAGCAGGAGTCCATGTGGCCACGGGCTCACTTCTTCCTTCACCAGGGCAGCAGGAGGTCAAGCAACACAGCCAGGGAAAACGCTCCATTCCCAAGTGCTCCGTAGACACCCAAACACTTTTCACCTGGATAAAGAAATGAGGGACACTCAAAGCTTCATCTCCTTGCAAATGGGAGACTTTAAAACAGAGCGATTAGCTCTGATTCAAAATGTCCCATTTGCAAGAAGATGAAGCTTCGCCTCCCTCTGAGCGAATAGTGCACGGTGGAGCCAGGTGAAGCCAGAGATGTAAGGGGGGGGGGGGGAGGAAGCAGACCATTACAATGTGCCACCCACTCCATCCCATTGTGTCTTGGTTTGTATGCAGCCCTGCCAGATAGGCACCTACGCAGGGCATCAGGATTGCCTTCCCCCACTCTCCCATGCTCTCCCTCCATCTGCTGCCAGTGCTGCCGCGCAAGCCTCCCACGATTTTCCCGTGAGCCACACAGCCATGCAACCTGTCCAGATCGCCTGCCTCCCCACCGCATCTATCTCTGCCCTTAGACTTAACAATATCTCTGCTGTGCCAAGGGGCCGGTGGGCCATGCCCAACTCCTGACCTTATATTAAGCCCACCCCTCAAAAGAAAATCAAGGTAGGGCTTATTTTTGAGGTAGGGCTTTTTTGTGGGGGGAAAATATGGAGCAGCTAGGCAAGTAGGGACTTCTGCCTAGGAATGCATATCCACCCTTTGGCCAGGCACACAGCAGGGCACCCTTGACTGCCAATCATGGGATGAATGTTCCTCTCCTGAACCAAAGTCACTGAAATGGTTTGGTAAATGATTTAAAAAAGGAGCTCGGCTCTCACACAGAGTGGTGAAGTGAGGGATGTACAGGTGCCTCTCCTGAGGGGGATCTAAACAGAGAAGATGATTAGAACGTGTGATGAAAGATATGGTTTCTCCAGGGACTGGGAAATATGCCTGGAGATCAAGAGGTGCATAGCAATTCCCATTCCTCTCTACTCAGTCAAAAGCCTTTGGAGTTTGTGGTATTTTGCAAAACATGCTGGAGGCTTCCTTGGTTTAGCTCAGAGAACAAATGAAGGAGCCTTCTAGAGGAAATGATGTCTCCCTTGTCCCACCTCTCTGGAGCTCCTCTGTCCAACTGGTGTTCAATTCATCTCCCTGTTTTCTTCTGTTCCATGCAGGAGTCACCCTTTGGGACTACAGTTCTCTTCAGAAGGACCTGACCATCAAGCCTCAGCCCAAAACTGAATCTGAAATTATTGCTTCCGACAGCATTGATGACAAGGCCTATGCCCTGGACATCTCAGCCTCCCTCACGGCCAGTTTCCTGGGAGGGCTGATTGAAGTGGGAGGGTCGGCCAAATATCTACGTGACACCAAGCAGTCCAAGCAACAGGCCAGAGTCACCGTTCAGTACAAAACCACCACCAGGTATGAACAGCTGACAATGAGCCACCTCGGAAGACAGAATATCTCTTATCCAGCTGTCTTTGAGCAGGGCACAGCCACCCATGTGGTCACCGCCATCCTCTATGGAGCCCAGGCCTTTTTTGTCTTTGACCGAGAAGTTTCTTCAACGGAGATGGTAAAAAATATAGAAGGAAGTCTCCAGGCTACACTCACAAAGGAAATATCTATCGGAGGAAAACCAGAGGTCAAACTGACTGAGGAGGAGAAAGAGAATGCTCTGAAGTTCAGGTGCAAGTTCCATGGAGACTTTTCTTTGGAGAAAACTCCAGTCACTTTCCAAGATGCCATGAAAGTTTATGAAACTCTCCCCAAAATGTTAGGGAAAGATGGAGAGAACGCTGTGCCTATGAGGATCTGGCTCTACCCACTGAGCAAGCTGGACACCAGAGCAGCTAAGATGGTCCGTGAGATCAGCCTAACATTGATCTTTGATGCTAAAAAAATCTTGGAGGAACTCAATGAAATCCAGATGAAAAGCAATGATCTAGCCAAGAATCCCATTGCTGAGACCTTCCCTGAGATCAAGAGAAAAATCCTGCAGTTCAAGGATCTGTGCCAGCAACACAGGCAGACTTTCCAGAAAGAGCTGGCCAGAGTGTTGCCTTCCATCCGGGGAGGAGGGCAGGAGGAAGGGATCCTGGAGGACATCTTCATGTCCGTCAATCACTCACCCTTCAACAGCCAAAGACTCCATGAATTTCTGGACACCAAGGAAAAAGAACTGAACTTTGTCAAATCTTATCTGACTATTCTAAATAATATAGAAGTTATCTCATCTCAGAACAAGCTACTAGAAATAGTTCTGGACCCCCAGAATGTATATGTGGTCTCCTTCATATTTACTTCCTTACATGAAGAGGAACCATTTTTTTTGAGATTACAGGACTGGCTTCCAAAGCAATTCTCACGAGATTCAACGAAGTCATCAAGATCCCTTCCTGAAGTGAAGGAAGGCATGGCCTGGTTTGAGGACAAGGAGAGGAACCGCAATGCTCGCCAAGCTGCCAAATCTATCAAAGACTTTTTCAGCGTCAATCAATCCAATGAGAAGGTCCGCTTTGTTGTGGCCTCAATCCCAGATGTGGCCATACCAGGAGCCTCAATATACCTCTATGAAGATGGAGAGCTGGTCAGCAAGAAGTTTGAGTTGCCCTCAAAACCTCTCCCTTTCCTGATCAGTGAACTGAGACATGATAGCATTCAACTGAAGTTTCAGCCAGCTGAATATGGAAAGGCTACAATCTCCAGTTATCTGGTAGAGTACAAGGTTGCAGGAGAAGAAAACTGGAAGACCGTGAGGACAGCGGACACTGGGGAGATGTTCCTGCTGAAAGATCTGCCTCCAAACACAGAGTACCAGTTCCAGTATGCTGTTTGTTGCAAGCCAGGCCTTAGTAAATCCAGTGACCTGAGCCCACCCATAAAGACCCTTCCCACCAGCCCTCCTGAGAAATTAAGAATGGTCACTGCAGCATCTTCTGTCATCTCTGTGGCCTGGATGAGTCCCAGCATCGTTGCCTCAGGATTTGTGGTCACGGAATACAAGGTGGAGCACAGAATGGTGGAAGCTGGAATTGGGAGTGTCCAGTGGACTGAAAAAAGGACTGGGAGAAAAACAGAAGTTTATTCCATTGAAGGTCTGAAGCCCCAGACAGCGTATAGAATACGGGTGTTGGCCATGTGTGTTAATGGAGCTCTCGGTGTCCCCAGTGAGGAGGTGGAGATCTCCACAACACTGGAGAAAGAAGATGGAGGAAATATAGCCACCCAGTTCCTTCAGGAAAGCTCCCTGGTGGAGGACAGACACCCATTAGTGTTCTCCCTTCCTCTGGAGAAAGTCCCCGCAGATGCCTCCAGCTCCTGCCTCATGTACCAGCTTGGAAAGGAGAACCCGGAAGTACCCAACAAAGTGATCCTGCTGATGGGAGCAACAGGGAGTGGGAAAACCATTCTGATCAATGGGATGGTTAATTATATTCTGGGTGTCCAGTGGAAAGATAATTTCAGATTCAAACTCATTCATGAAACCACCCAGAGAAGGGAAGCTGGAAGAAGGACGTCTGAAGTCACAGCCTATGTGGTGAACCATCAGAAGGGTTTCCAAATTCCCTATTCTCTCACAATCATTGACACTCCAGGATTTGGAGGCACAAGAAATTCAGAGCAAGAGAAACTGGTTGAGAAGCAGCTCCTGGAGTTTTTCTCCACCCCAGGGGGCACTGACCACGTGGATGCCATCTGCTTGGTGGCCCAGGCCTTCCTTGCCCATTCAACTCATGGCCAGAAATGCATCTTTGATTCCATGCTCTCCATGTTGGGAAAAGATCTAACTGATAACATCCAGTTCCTGATCACCTTTGCGGATGGCGGGACCTCACCTGTCCTGGAGGCCCTCAAGGTGACTGACCTGCTGTGTGCTCAGGACAAATCGGGAACCCCTCTGCACTTCAGATTCAACCATTCAGCCCTCTTTGCTCCCCGAGAATACGGAGGAAACCCTAATGCTGTTGCTGAAATGTTCTGGAAATTGAGCACTGAGAGCATGAAGAATTTCTTTGACTCATTAAAGTTGCTGGAAACCAAAAGTTTAACCTTGACCATGGAGGTCCTGAAGAGACGTCAGGAGCTGGAAGCTGCTCTGAGAAGACTTCCCCCTCCTAAGGTTGAGCAATTGCACCCAAATAGTTTCCAGGTCAGCATTGATCCGGTAGCCATTGGGAAGGCTTTGGTCTCCAGTTACCAGGTGGAATATCGGATTGCAGGAGACAATTGGAAAAGTCTCAATACTGAAGGCTCTAAGGATCAATTCACCCTGGAAGATGTCCACCTAAATCTTCAGTACCAATTCCGATGTGCAGCTGTGACTGAAGTAGGACTTGGTCAATGGAGCAAGGCGATCACTTGCATCTGTCCTACAGGAGAGCCTGCTGAGGTAACTGGAGGAGGAGGAGGAGGAGAAATAGAATAGCCTGATATTAGTTGTGGGTGTTCCATCTCTGGAGATTTTTAAGAAAGGACTGGGCAGCCACTTGTCTGAAATGATATAGGGTGTCCTGCTAGAGTGGGGGTTGGATGAGAAGACCCCCCCCAAAGTCCCCCACACCCCACTCAGGGAGGAGAGCCATGGGGCAGGGGAGGTTTCTGAGTGACGGGCTGGGGAGGGGAGGGGGTAACCCAAAGGAAGATGATCTGGGGGGAACCCTTGGAGACAATGTGGAGCTGTGACAGGAGCAAATAAAGCCCCAGAGAACGGAGTTGGCTGTGGGGAGCTGACGGCCACCTTGGACATCAACCCCACTCCTGTCCTGAAACCCCCAAAGTGCAGGGTCCCAAGAATTGAAGGGCTGCATAAAAAGGGGGATAGTGGTGTGGGGGGGAAGGATCAGATGGGTCAACATCAAGGGCAATGAGGAAGGGGAGGCTCGTTTTTTAAACACCCCCCCCCAATTCCTCTCAGGGTCTTCTGGGGGAAGAGAGTTTGTGCAACCTCCCTGCAAGGCAGCCTCTCCTTTGGCTGACTCTGTTTTGCTTTTCACCCAGAAATCCCAGGTTTTGTGCTGTGCAACTGGGCTGGAAATGGCTGGAAGCATCCCAGGTAAAGTCTTGGTCCCTGGGGGTGGGTGGTTGGGTGGAGGGGGTGGGAGCAACTGTCCTGGGTGGAGGGACAGGCTTTACACTACTGACCAATCCCCTTTTTCTCTCCTCTCCCCTTTGGGTTGCAGGGCTTGAACGGAGGATCGTCCTGGTGGGCCAAAGAGGAAGTGGGAAAAGTGCGACGGGAAACACAATCCTGGGAAGAAAAGTCTTTCCGTGTGGGTGGCCATTTCAGTCAGGAACAGAAGTATGCCAAAAGGGGGAGGCGCAGCTGAAGGGCAGGAAGGTTGTGGTTGTTGATACGCCTGGCTTTTCCTCTTCCCATCGTCCAGACAAGGCTACTGCTGCAGAAGTGAGCAAGTGCATGAAGTTCTGCTCTCCAGGTCCCCACGTCATTCTGCACGTGATGGATATTTCCTATTCCTTCCATCAGGAAACGAATGTGGTTCAGCAGATCAAAGAGGTTTTTGGCCTTAAAGCCAAGGATTACACGATCCTCTTGTGCACCCACAAAGATCGCCTGAAAGGTCAATATCTAGAAGAGTTTATATATTTCAGAGATAAAAATATGAAGAAATATATTGCTGAATGTGGGAACCGGATGTTGGCTTTCAACAACTGGGCCGAAGGGTCAGAACAAGAGGCTCAGGTGGCCGAACTGATGGCCATGATTGATGATTTAGTATGCAAGAACACCTGTGGTCCTTGTTACACAGAAGACATGATGAACGTCAACAAAAGACCCAACTTCTGATTGTTTCCATCAGAGACCAGGAAGTCTCTCTAATTGAGCCTCTCCTCCCAAAGGCCCCTGTGGAGCTTCCAAAGGAGATTTTGCTCTTGCAACTATTACAGCTTCTCCACTTCCAACCAATTATGGGGGGAGGGAAAAGGGAGAGAGAACTTAGGTTTCAGACATGAAGATGCCAGCCGTGAGGATCTATAGATACTTTCACAGACATTATGCTCCACTCCTAGTATGGGAAAAGCTTAAAGCCAAAAACTTATATCAAAATACCAGTCTGGCTTTCAACAATGGAAGCACTGATGCATCCAAATGGGATAAACTTGGGAAAAGATTGTAACATATAAAGATATTTTACATGAGAAAGGGGAACTGGAAACTAAACAGCAATTGCCAAATCAATGGGTGGACCTCACACGGTGGCCACAGTTGCAAATACAGTCAAGATGCGAAAAAGATGTAGAGAAATATGGTTTCTATAAAGAGCCAACAATACTTGACCAGATACTATTAGGTGTGGATGAAAAGTTAAGAAAGAAAATATACAGCTATTTATTAAGCCCTTCGTATTTCCAGATGTGGTGGACCTGCCCGAAGGCCAAAAAAAGTGGATGAAAATCCATTCAGGGCTAGAGAAAATTATAAAGCAACATGTTTTCTGGCGGCCCCGACGCTGACGGTGCCAGCGGGGCCTCAGCTGGCCAGCGGGTCTGCCGGTGGCTGGTGGGGGATTGTATATATGGAGGAGGCTCCCAACAGGAGGTTGAAGACCCAGATGGGTCCAACTGAGATGCCCCCATGGCGGTGGTGAGGACTTCCCATCCATTGACGGAACTGAGCTACAATCTGGGGGCTCGCTATTACACCATCATCCTTGTTGGAGTTGGCCCCTCCCCTCCCCCCGCCTGTCCTCCATTGGCTTTTGATACATCCTGGCCTGTAGTACCATCGATCCGCCAACTTCCCGGAGTAGCTTGGAACTCGGCCCTATTACCATTTCGCTCGCTGGCGTTACCGGAGAACAAGACAGCTTACGGGAGGACTGATGGAGCCGGTTCCATCTTCGTTCATCCCTGATGGGGAGTCTTACCCCGCAGGACTAATACGCCAGGCCACTGTGAGAGAGTGGCCTGGACTTTCCAACTTACCTGATTGTATGGCGGACCTCTGTGAGAGGGTGGTCTGGACATCCCCGCAGTTGAATTGAACGTAGAGACTCCTTCCCGCTACCGTGAGAGGATAGTGGTGATTCTCCTGACTAACTAACTCTTGTTCTTGGATATTTTTTGCCTACTATCACAGACTCCAAGCCATGCCTTACTATTCTGTCCATCTCCATTCTGTGTTCAGATGTACTCGAGGTCTAGCCTTCTTGTCCTGCGAGACTCCCCCCTCTCGCAGGCTTGGCCCTCTATGTTATCGAGGGCCCACCTTAATGACGAGTTTTGGAACCCCGAGAGGTGGCATGTTGCAAAACGGGGATTGAGGGGTTTTTTAAGGTCTCTTTTAATTAGATTTTTAAGGGGCTCAGGGGTGGGGGTGGGAGTGGGTTTGGGGGAGAACCCACAGGGGGGAAGGTTAGGTCCGGTTGTTTATGGGGCCGCGGGGGGTCAAGATTCTGGAGGTAAGAGAGCTCCTACTGAGCCCTGTCGAGGGCTGTGCTATTAATACGCTGTGTGGGAGGGGCAGATATGGCGTGAGCAGGGGACCATATCATGTGGCAGGGGCACGCACTCGCTGTCTTCGAGTGATTGCATGCCCCGGTCCCCCAAGCTATTCCCGTTCCCCGGGTTGTTTAGAGTCTCAGGACCTGAGGCTCCAGCTGTTATGCAACGTGAGGTCCGTTGTCAATAAGGCCCCCCCTCATATGTGATCTTCTTCAAGAGGGGGGTGCGGACCTGGCCGGTATTACCGAGACCTGGTTGGGCCACGAGGGGGGGTTCCCCTCGTGGAGATGTGCCCACCAGGTTTCCTTGCATTCCACCAGCCGAGAGCTCAGGGGAGGGGTGGGGAGTAGCAGTCATTATTAAGGAAGGTCTGAGTCCGAGGGAGACCACTGTACCTCAGATAGCCGGGTGTGAGTCCATTTTTGTGAGGTGGGGTCATGGTGGGCAGATGGGCCTGTTAGTCATGTACCTGGCTCCCTGCCACGTGGCAACGACCCTGCCCGAGCTTCTCAATGTTGTAGCCGAGGTGGCGGTTGATACCCCCAGGCTTATGGTCATGGGGGATTTCAATCTGCCATCCATCGGTGAAACATCTGAGATAGCACGGGAGTTCATGGCTTCCATGATGGCCATGGACCTGACCCAGGTAATTCAGGGCCCGACCCACATTGGTGGACACACCCTGGACCTAGTTTTTGTCTTTGGTCAGTGGTTGAGTGGTCTAGATAATGGGGATATAGATGTGGAACCCTTGTCATGGACTGACCACTCGCTCCTTCGACTCGACTTTCAGACAGCTACACCTCACCGCAGGGAGGCGGAACCGACCAGGTGGTTCCGCCCCAGGCGCCTGATGGATCCTGATAGGTTCCAGACGGAGCTTGGGCCATTTCGTGAGACACTGACACACGACTCGGCTGAGGACCTAGTGGCGGCCTGGGATAGGGCAGCCAGTGGGGCCTTGGACCGCGTCGTGCCTTTGTAGCCTCTGACCCGGTGTCGAACTCACTTATCTCCTTGGTTCACAGAGGAGCTGAGGGAGATGAAACGCCTGAGAAGACGCCTAGAGAGAGGTTGGAGGGCCAGTCGCTCTGAATCTGACTTGACACTAGTAAGAGCTCATATTAAGACTAACTATTTTACTGCTCTTATCGCATCATCAGATAATCGCCCAGCCGCCCTGTTTAGGGTGACCCGCTCCCTCCTCCATCTGGGAGCGCAGGAGGATCCCTTGCAGGGTCGTGCTGAGGATTTTGTTCAATATCTGGATGATAAAATAACTCAGATTCGGGATGATTTGGCCGCTGACTGGGTTAGTTCGGGCGGGGTGACTGAGGCAGGTCTTGAGAGTGTTATCTGGGCTGAGTTCGATCCTGTGGCTCCTGAGGACGTGGACAGGACTTTGGGAAGACTGAACGCTACCACATGTTTATTGGACCCGTGCCCCTCCTGGTTGGTGCTGGCCTCCCGGGAGGTTACACAAGGCTGGCTCCAGGAGATTATAAATGCTTCTTTGAGTGAGGGTGCCCTACCAGCCGCCTTGAAGGAGGCGGTGGTGAGGCCCCTCCTCAAGAAGCCCTCCCTGGACCCAGCTATTTTGGCAAATTATCATCCAGTCTCCAACCTTCCCTTTTTAGCGAAGGTTGTTGAGGGTGTGGTTGCATGGCAGCTCCCTTGGTACCTGGATGAAGCTGTCTATTTAGACCCGCTCCAGTCCGGCTTCAGGTCTGGATACAGCACCGAAATGGCATTGGTCGCGTTGGTGGATGATCTCTGGAGGGCCCGGGGTAGGGGCTACTCCTCTATCCTGGTGTTGTTAGACCTCTCAGCGGCTTTTGATACCATCGACCATGGTATCATGTTGCGCCGGTTGGAAGGACTGGGGGTGGGACGCACCGTCCTACGGTGGTTCTCCTCCTACCTCTCTGACCGGTCGCAATCTGTGTTGACAGGGGAGCAGCGGTCGACCCCGAGGTGCCTAGTGTGTGGGCTGCCGCAGGGATCGGTCCTCTCGCCCCTCCTGTTCAACATTTATGTAAAGCCGCTGGGCGAGATCATCCGTGGTTTTGGGGTGGAGTTCCATCAGTACGCTGATGATACTCAGCTGTACATCTCCACCCCAGATCACCCCAACGATCCGTGGAAGTGATGTCCCAGTGCCTTGAAGCCGTGCGGGCCTGGATGGGGAGAAACAGGCTTCGACTCAACCCCTCCAAGACCGAGTGGCTGTGGCTGCCGGCGTCCCGATATAGCCAGCTGACACCATCGCTGGTTATTGGGGGCGAATCATTGGCCCCCACGGAAAGGGTGCGCAACTTGGGCGTCCTCCTGGACCCACGGCTGTCTTTAGAGGATCACACGACAGCTGTGGCCAGGGGGGCTTTCTATCAGGTTCGCCTAATACGCCAGTTGCGGCCCTTTCTAGATCGGGACTCCCTACGCACAGTCACTCAGGCGCTCGTCACTTCTCGCCTGGACTACTGCAATGCTCTCTACATGGGGCTCCCCTTGGGTTGCACCCGGAGGCTCCAACTGGTGCAGAATGCGGCCGCGTGGGGGATTATGGGAGCGACGGGACGCTCCCACGTGACACCTCTCCTACGTGAGCTGCATTGGTTGCCGGTGGACTTCCGGGTGCGTTTCAAGGTGTTGGTGATCACCTTTAAAGCGCTCCATGGCTTAGGACCAGGGTACTTACGGGACCGCCTTCTGCCGCCAATAGCCTCCCACCGGCCGGTGCGCTAGCCTGACCCCTGTTGAATTTTTAAGATTTTTTGTATTGTAGGGTTGTTGTATTTTAAGTATTTAATTATTTTAACTTTCAGCCAAAGTTTATATGGGTTTTAAAATTTTTAACTTTTATGTACTGTTTTTTATCTGGCTGTTCACCGCCCTGAGTCCGCAAGGAGAAGGGCAGTATATAGATCTATTAAATAATAATAATAATAATAATAATAATAATAATAATAATAATAATAATAATAATAATAATAATAATAATAATAATAATATAGACTTAAAGCCAAAAATATTCTTGTTAGGCATTTTGCCAGAAAAATATAATAAAGGGAATATATATTTGATGCTTCATGTTTTGACGACAGCGAGAATTGTGTTTCCGCACATTGGAAAAATGAGGAAACTCCTTCAGATGATAATATAATCAAGAAAATATTAGATTGTGCAGAAATGGATAGGCTAACATTAAGGATAAAGGATAAAGAAGATACAGAATATTTTTTAACTTGGGATTTGTTTCATCAATGGTTAGATAATAAAAGTAGAAATTAGAAGTTGGAAGCATAGTATTATATACAAGCAAATAGTATTATTATTACTATTATTATGTATATGTAACATGACCCAGACTACACTGTTTATTAAATACCTACATGTGTTAAAGAAAAATGAATGAATGAATGAATGAAGAGGCCAGCTGTGAGAACCAAGGACACTTCAGCAGGTGTTTCACAGACTGTCTCAGAACAATACCGGGAGACTCCATTGGACAATGGGAGCTGGTCCAATAGGGGGAGGGAGAACATGAATTTCAATTATGTGACTCTTGGTGGGAATTAGTTAGATCTGGTTTTGCCCTCATCTTTGCCAATACGATGAACTCAATAAAGTTTTGCATTAAGAGATTGAATTGTCTCAACAGTGCTTGCTTTGATTTCATTTCCTACAGAGAAAAAACACACTGGGAGCCACAAAACCTGGGTGGGCGTGGCCAACTCGATGTCACTCACTCCCACCCAGTCACATGACCACCTAGCCAAATTAGCCTGAGGGGAAGTTGAAGAGAGAGGCCTGAGGGGAAAGATTGGGAAAGGAGGAGGAAGGCAAAAGAGAGGGATTGAGAGAAAGGGAGGGAGGGAGGCAGGGGAATTAACAAAGGAGCAGAAGCAATGGAAAGAGAGGCCACAAGCAGCAGGAGAAGATGGAGAGAGAGAGGAAGGAAGAGCCGACCGGCCATCTGACCACTGTCCCACAGCATGATCTCCCTGTTTGGAAAAGACTACAAGACAGCAGAGTCTGGCTGACCGAAGCAATTGGAGCTGCCCGAGCGAGGGACCAGGTGGACTGGCAGCCATAATGATGGACAGTTGCAGGAGAAGACATCTGGGTGCCTGGAAAGAAGAGCCTGGGAATCTGGACTTTCAGAAACAGATTCTGGGGGAGCATCTGCCAAGTTCCCTATGAGCAGAAGCAGCTCTACAAATCAGAGGGTCTCCAAACTTGGCAACTTTAAGGCTTGTGGACTTCAACTCCCAGAATTCCTCAGGCAGCAGAGCAGGCTCTGGACTTCTGGGAGTTGAAGTCCTCAAGTCTTAAAGTTGTCCAATTGGAGAACAGCTGCAGCGTGAAGGACCAAGAGAGGTCTTTGCTTCCCTCTGCTGGACAGATGTGGAACTCGTTTCTCAAACACATTTCCTGGGGTTTTTTTCCTTGTAAAGTAAAGGGACTTAAATGAATAATTAAATAGAAAGGCTGCTTGAAAAGATCAGGTGAAAGGTATTTTTTGCTGGTCCTTCCTCTTTCGTTTTCTGAATGCACTGAAGAGAAAGCAGAAGACGAGGCTTTCCTTACGATTCCCAGGCTGAGCCTTGGACCCAGGCTGGACGGGCAGAATGGTGGGGCTTCCCAGAGGTCTCCTGCTTTGAGGAAGACCCCCCTCATCTCCCCCAGCCTCCCAGGCTGGAGCACAAACTGAAGGAGACCTTAAAGGATGGAGAGAAAACATGGTCTCCATTTCAGGGACCCTTTTTAGGATAGGAGAACCGGAAGAGCTGATGCAATACAACAAGATATGCTAATTGCTTGAAAGGATATTACAATCTCTGGATTCTGTTCCCATCATAAACTCCATCATAAACTCCACCAGCAGTTCAAAGGACGAGGAGATCTGGCAGAGAGGCAGCGAAGGAGAGCAGCACATCCACCTGCCACTGAGGATTCCTGATTCCCTCCCACCAGGTGAGGCCCACAGACGCACCGAGACCCCCAAACTGGCATTTCAAGCAGGGTGAGAGCAGGGCTCCTCCTGGGCATTGGTGGAGAGCAGGTCAAGGAGTTGCTCCTTTTACACCAAAACAAGCGATTCCTCATCTGTAGGATATTCTGATGGGTGGGTGGGACAGCCGAGACCCCAATATTAGGAAAGGCAATCAGAGGGGAATTAGCAGCCGAGACCCTCAGGATCCCTTCTTCCTTGTTAGGAAAGGCAACCGGAGGAGGGAGAGGGAGGGAAAAGCAGGCAATGTAGCAACAGGGGTCGCACAGAAACACCTGTATTTGGGGGGGGGGGAATTCCAGGTAATTTGAGGAGGTGGGTTTGCTCCTTTTCTGAAGGCTGCTGAGTTCTGTCCAGGTAGCCAAACAAAGAGAGAGCTGCAACACAGCGCAGGGAAGGGAAACCTTCGTCCTACTCCTCCCATTCAATCGCAACTCTTTCCCCTCTTGGGAGATTTTCCATTGAGATGCCAAATTCTGGCCCTCCTGGGGGGGCTTGAGCTTTACTCCCCCCCACCACAGGAGGGAGACTGCAACTGCACCTTCCAAAGAGGAAACAGCTTTATTCATCTTCCTCCTTCCCTAAACGCTTTGCAACGCAGTCCCAAAGTTAGGAATGTTGCAACACCACAGCTGTCATTCACACTTACGAACATTTGTCCTGCCTATCCCTCCCCCCACCCCCCACACTGGCCAGGTCTTCAGAGGGACTGGGTCAGTGGAGACTCACTTGCTTTGTGACCATCTAGTGAGCCATCAGTTCGCAGTAAAACAGAGGGTTAAAGTTGTGTGAGGTCACAACAAGTTGTGTGGTGGTCAGAGGGCATCTGTTGTGACCCAGGAGTTCAAGGCAAGGCAGAGGTCTAGAGAGACCTTTATGTCCAGACAACGGCCCTCCAATGAACAGTAGGGCTACATCTCCACACTACCCTGATGGCAGCCACCCTCCGTCCCCCAAACAACAGCCTCTATAGTACGAAGAACTCCCACAGAGTAGGAGCCCACTCACAGGGCAAGGACCAGGGTCCCAAGTCCAGTCCACAAGGCAGAGTCTAGAGACAAGACAAAGGCAGTCATTGGGGCAAGACAAGGTCTTAGGCAAGAAGCAGTTCCAAGGGCCCAGCGAAGCAGAGTCTGAAAGCGGACTTCCCACAAGAGAAGGGCCAGGTCCAAGACTAAAGGCGGAGAACAGTCTTCCCAGGGAGGCAAGGCAAAAGCCAAGAGTCGAAGTCGGAGGAGCGTCAGCCAAAGCAAACAATTGTTCCTGTCAAAGATTAACTCGCCACGGCTTCTCCTTACAAAAAAGCAGAATAGAATAACAGAGTTGGAAGGGACCTTGTAAGTCATCTAGTCCAACCCCCTGCCAAACTCGGCACCGTTTCTGACAGATGGCAGTCCAGTTTCTTCTTGAAAGCCTCCAGTGATGAAGCTATCACAACTTCTGAAGGCGACTTCTGTTCTGTTGGCCAATTGTTCTCACTGTGAGAAAATTTCTCCTTATTTCTAGGTCTCCCCTTGATCAGTTTCCATACGAAGGTTCACCCCTTCGCTTCTGTGGCAGCCCCTCCAATATTGGAGCACTGTGATCATGTCTCCCTGGTCCTTCTCTTCACAAAATCAGCCTTGCCAAGTACTTGCAATGGCTCATTGTATGTTTTAGCCTCCAGTCCCCTCATCATCCTGGTTGCTCTTCTCTGCACTCTTTCTAGAGTCTCAACATCTGTTTTATAGTGTGGTGACCAAAACCGTATGCACTACTCTAGGTGTGGTCTTACTAGGGCTTTAGAGAGTGGTATTAGTACCTCACTTGATCTTGATAGTATCCTTCTGTTAATACAATTTAGGATTGCATTGGCTTTTTGGGCTGCCGCTGCACACTTTTGGCTCACATTTGGCTCACATTTAATTAGTTGTCCACTAAGACTCCAAGATTCCTTTCACAATTAACTGCTATTTAGCCTGGTTTCACCCAGTCTGTATGTGTCCTTTTGGTTTTTCTTGCCTAAGTGTAAGACTTGACTTTTCTCTACGTTGAATTTCATTTTGTTACATAGGGCCCAGTGTTCAAGTCTGTCAAAACCCATCTGGATTTTGAGCCTATCATCTCGGGTGTTGGCTATTCCTGCCAGCTTTGCATCATCTGCAAATTTGATATGTTCCCCTTTGATTCCCTCATCTAAGTCGTTTATGAAGATATTGAAGAGTCCTGGGCCTAGGATGGAATCTTGTGGTACCCCACTGCTTACTTCCCGCCATGTAGACTTAGACCCATTAAGAACTACTCGTTGAATACGGTTTGTCAGCCAGTTGCGAATCCATCTGGTGGTGATGCTATCTATCCCACTTTTTTCTAGCTCACCAAGAAGTAGGTTGTGGTTTACTTTGTCGAATGCCTTGCTGAAGTCTAAGTATATTATGTTCACAGTATTTCGCTGGTCTACTTATTTAGTCATTATGTTGAAGAATGAAATAAGATTGGTTTGGCATGATCTGTTTTTAACACACCCCTGGTGTCTTCTAGTTATTACTTCACTCGTTTCTAGATGTTGGCAGATCTGTTTTTTGATTATCTTTCCCAGTCTCTTCCCGGGTATTGATGTTAGGCTGATTGGTCTGTAGTTTCCTGAGTCTTTTTTTTTTTGAAGATGGGAACCACATCAGCTCTTTTCCAGTGCTCTGGTAGTTCCCCGGTGCTCCTGGATTTTTGAAAGAAAGAAAAGTACAATGTTTCTGAGATGGTATCTGCCAGCTCCTGCAGAAATCTGGGATGTAATTCATTATGTCCCGGTGATTTATATTCATCAAGATCAGACAGTGTCCTCTTACTGGTTGTTTTTTGTTGTTGTTTTTTTTTGTTTTTTTGCTTTTTGCAACTTTTATTTATAGTCTGTCCTTTACATTTAGTTTGTAGTTTTGCAACTTTTATTTATACTCTGTCCTTTACATGAAAGTGAAAAGGGTATTAAAAGTAGAAAAGTAAAGAATGATACATTGCACGGGTGATCTCATGAGTAGAAATCTCAGGGCTCATTGTGTGTAATAATACCAAAAAGAAAGAAAGAAAGAAAGAAAGAAAGAAAGAAAGAAAGAAAGAAAGAAAGAAAGAAAGAAAGAAAGAAAGAAAGAAAGAAAGAAAGAAAGAAAGAAAGAAAGAAAGAAAGAAAGAAAGAAAGAAAGAAAGAAAGAAAGAAAGAAAGAAAGAAAGAAAGAAAGCCTGGATTGCACACTGACTAACCTCAACTTGGACTCACAAATCCTGGATGCAGTAAAGTAACAGCTAGGGCAGGTTCAATAACCAACCCTTGGAAATGGGCAGCCCGTAATTTAAAGGAAAACCATGGCTGTGAAAAAATTTGGGACATGTGCTTGCTTGAAACCTGACTGGAAGCTCACAGAATGTAATATCTGAAATCTGAAATTAATTAGCATAGAAATTGGATACTGTAAAATTCCTACCAGAATTTTTGCCCTGGCTACTAGACCTCCATGCTTGAAAGCTTTTGGAAGCCACAGAAGGAATCCTTTTCTGTTGCCTCTATCAATGCCTTCTCCTTTGCATCAGAACAATTAAAAGCACCCATCAAGCTCCCTGACCTGATCAATTTTAATCTTTTGCCAAGAACTTGTTTCAAAACTCACGTTTTGGGGAAAAAAGTAGGGATTATAGGAAGTTAGCACCCACCCCTTTCCTAGAAGAATGAAATATTTTAGGAAATATTAAAAAGGTGGAATATTATGTTTCCCTGGATGAGAAATGGAGAAACATGTTTTAAAGACAAAGCAGCTTCCTGCCTCTCCCACACACACCTTTGTTAATGGGCCATAATCTGCAACACAATAGCAACAGAAACTAACATAATGGGACCCATCTAGGACAGAAACTCACCACATGCACCTGGGAAGATTACATCAGCCAGCAAGGCTAGCTAAGACCCCCACCGCCTGGAGTCTGATAACCAATCAGGATACTCTTTCTTCACTATCCCCGGGTGTATACTTGAAATGAATTCAAGTATATCATTTCTTAATGATTTTGGAATTATCACTCTGCCCCCCCTCCCCACAACAAACACTCTCTCAACCCTGACAGTTGTGTTTGTCTCGACTTGAATGGTTGGAATTCAGAGTCTATGTTAGTCTCAGGCCATCCTTTCCAGACCCAGTTCAAAACCCATGTCAAGGTTCCGTCTCTTGCCATTTCTCTCGCGATGTCTGCCGCCAAGATTTGTGTGTTCTCTATGGTCTCTATTAACAAAGTAGTAGTAGCTGGTGCCGGGTCTTCCATTGATTCCAGAAGTGGACATCTGCTGAGTGCATCAGCGTGGCCGATGGTTTTTCCTGGTCTGTACTTTAACTGGTAGTCGTAGGCTGTGAGGAATTCCATCCACCTCAGCATTCTCAGTGATAGTATGGGGGGGGGGGGTGAGTCTGTTTCCTGTGATGATCCACAGGAGTGGCTTGTGGTCCGTGATTAATTCGAATTGTCTTCTGTATGAGTATTGATGAAATCTTTTGATGCCAGCCACAGCGGCCAAGGCTTCCTTGTTGAGCTGGCTGTAGTTCCACTCGGGCTTGGATAGTGTTCGCGAGTAGAAAGCGATGGGGGCCTCTCTGCCATTTGGCATGCAATGGCTTAACATGGCTCCAATGCCAAACGGGGAGGAATCACAAGTCAGTCTTAATGGCACCGTTCTGCTATACTGCACTAGTATACTGTCAGAAGTTAATAGTTTTTTTACATGTTCAAATGCGTTCGACTCCTTCCTCCCCCACATTCAGACCATTCTCCTGTCCAATAGTCGGTGTAGTGGCTCAGCAATGATGGCTTTCTGTGGTAGGAAAGCATTGTAAAAGTTCAATAACCCCAGAAACCCAGTGCCTGTAGTTCTGTTCTATTGGTGGGGGTTGGTGCTTCTCTGATTTCCTTTAACTTTCCCGAGGTGGATCTTATTCCTGAGCCATCGATTAGGTATCCCAAAAACTCCACTTGTCTTTCTGCCAGTTGGCACTTGTCCCTTTTCACCTTTTAACTCACCTCCTGAAACCTGGTTAGTACTGCTCTTAGATGCTGTTGCAGTTGTTTCTGACTGCTGGCTGATATCAACACATTATCAAAATAGGGAACGACTCCTTTGATTCCCTGCAGGAGGTGTTCCACGAGACTTTGGAATAACCCCAGGGCTATGCTTACTCCAAACTGCAATCATTTGCATTTGAATGCCCCCCTGTGCTGCACATGAAAGATGCATCACCCGGAGAGGCCAGTGGGCAAGGCTAGCTGGGAACTTCAAGACAGGCATTCCCCGCAGCCCACGCTTCACCCACCCCCACTGGAAGCTCTGGGCTGGGCAGTCATTCAGCTTTCCTGGCTGGCTACGACCCCTGATCCCCACCTGCCCTTCCCCTCCTGCTGCAGCTGGTGGCAGAGAGGAAGGCGAGCAAGGACTGAGCCTCCACTGCTCGGCCCCCTCCCCCAGCCCACATCTCACCCACCACCTGGACTCTCTGCAGCTGCTGGCCCTGGCCTCCTGGCCTCCCACCCACCTGGGGAGAAGGCACTGGGTTCCAGATTCATAGGAAAGAACCACGGAGGGGTTGAATATAAACACTAGACCATGGGATAAGCGGGCAGAGCTTTTGGCACTGGACAGCTTTACCAGGGCTCCTCAGAGGCATCTTTCATGTGCAGCAGCAGGTGGAGTGGCAAAGCACCTCCTAGGCTTACTTGGCTTCAGCCCAGGCCTTTCTTTTATGGAAGACTGCCGGTGGAAGAGGGAGGAAGGTGCCCAGGCACCATTCATCCAAATGGAGGGTGTGCTGCTCCTGGGAGTCCAGTCCAGAAAACAGTGAGGAAGAAGAAGAAGGGCCGACCGGCTGTCTGACTACCACCATCCCACCTCATGACCTGCCTGCTGGGAGGAGACTTCATAAGGGATCGGCTGGAGGGACAAGACAGCAGAATCCAGGTGGCCGAAGCAACTGGAGCTGCCTGAGCCAGAGACCAGGGTGGACTGGCAGCCATAACGATGGACTGTGGCTGGAGAAGGCTCCTGGATGGGTGGAAAAGAGGGCCAGAGCAACCCAGACTCCAGCGACCCTTTCGGCTGGAAAGGGCTGGAAGCCGAGGCTGGAACGAACAGGAGAAAGTCGGCTGGAGATGCCTGCAAGATGGACAGACCTTCAATGGCTCCCCTGTGGCGCCACCTCACCTTTTGATGAAATCCTGCAGACGCTTCTGATTTCTGACAGCATCATCGGAGTCTGGCAATCTCAGTTGCCTTGGAGAGTCTGAGATCCACCTCTGGATCCCTCCTCTTAGACCAACCCTAACCTTAATCATGGGGTGGGGAGCGGGGAGGGTCTCTAACCTTAACAAGAGAAGATAGAGGGAGGCAGTGGGAGGAAGAACTCCTCCTTCCAGAAGACCCCAACTCTTCTCTCTCTTGGAAAAGGGGTGCAAATTGCAGGAACACAGATGCTGGGGGAACATCCACCAAATTCCCTATGAGCAGAAGCAGCAGGGAGTCTCCAAACTTGCCCATTTTAAAACTTCTGGACTTCAACTTCCAGAATTCCTCAAGTAGCATAGCAGGCTCTGGATTTCTGGGAGTTGAAGTCCAGAAATTTAAAAGTTGTCTAGTTGGGGAACATCTGCACAAAGAAGTGGACCATGAGAAGTCTTTGCTTCCCTCTGCTGGACGGTTGTGGAACTCATTTCTCAAACATGTTTCCTGTTTCTTTTCTTGCAAAGTAAAGAGACTTACAGTAGAAGTGAATAATTAAACAGGAAGTCTGATGAAAAAAAATAAGATATTTGGGAATTCAACGGACAGCGAGATGCATCACAGTTAAAGAAGATAACTATGAAAATGGCACAAATTAGGTCTGATTTGGAAAAATGGGGAAAATGACAGCTATCCCTAATGGGCAGGATAGCCACCCTCAAAATGAATGTCCTTCTGAAAATGTTGTTTTTATTTGAATGCATACCAATTCGGCTCAAAAAAGATTTTTTTTATAAATTTGGACAGACTCATTTCAAAATTCATATGGCAAGGGAAACAACCGAGAATCAGACTCAAATTATTACAAGATGCTAGAGAAAGAGGAGGATTTGGCCTACCGGACTGGACAAAGTATTATCAGGAAGTGGTGTTGATTTGGCTAAGTGAGTGGACGCATCTTAAAAACATAAGACTATGGGCCCTAAAAAGTCATGTCTTACAGACAGGGTGGCACCATATTCTGTGGGAGGAAAAACATTTAGCCCATCAGTACTTCTGGAGGCATTATATTAGGAGAGCACTCTTGGATATTTGGGAGGGAAAAAAAGAAATAATTATATGGAAGTTCCTAATTGGGTGTCAACATTAGAAATGTTCACACATCCAAATTTGACAAAATGAGGGGGAGCTGTCAGCTATCAAGATAATCGGAATGAGAAAGGAGAATTAAAATCGAGAAACACTTTAAAGGAAGAAGAAACGGAATTGGAATGGTGGGCGTATCTCCAAATTCAATCTAAATTTAGCAAAGTTAAAAAGTAATGGGGCATAAAGCAAGAATCATCAGAATTAGATAAAATTTTATTTAGCAGGGAAGGCAAGACCATAAGTAAACTATATCGATATCTATTAGAACAAAATATGATTGAGGAACAGATGAATGAAACGATGATAATTTGGTGTAAATATTTTGGGCACAAAATCGATTTGGACAATTGGCAAAGTTTATGGGGAAAAAAAATTAAAAATCATACTAGCAGCTTCCTATAAGGAAAACCTCTATAAGATGTTCTATAGGTGGCACCTCCCCCCCCCCCCACAAGATCAGCACCATATGCTGGAAGTGTGGAGAGACCGTTGGGAATTACTACCACATGTGGTGGGAATGGCCAAAGGCGCAAAAATTTTGGAATTTACTAAAGAACTGGCTGGAAGAAATTTTGTCAACAAACATAGAAGTCAAACCAGAATTTTTCTTACTGGGAATTATAGAAAGAAAATATAAGAAAGATACATATTATTTATTATTGCATATGCTCACAGCGGCACGAATAGCCTCCGCTCAAAAATGGAAAGGGAAAGATATTCCAACTGAAGAAGAAATATTACTGAAAATCTTTAACCACGCAGAAATGGACAAACTCACTTTGGAACTCAAGGATAAAAACGAAACTAAGTACTACAAAATCTGGGAACAATTTTATGCTTGGATAGATAACAAGAGGGTAGCCAAAACAAATGTATAGTGTTAGAACAAAAATATAGATGTTATTATAGATAAATGTATGTTTAAGAGATAAATAAATATACAGAAATAAGGGGGAAAGTATTAATATTGTATCATATTATGATATTATTATTATTATTTATTAAATTTATATACCGCCCTTCTATTAATGTATTATAATATTATAATAATTTCATAATATGATATTATGTTTAAATAACGTACAAAGCTTAAGAACTGTATGTTTATATGAGTGCTAATATTATTGTAAAGTGACAGAAGACGTTTGGAACCAGTGGTGTCATATCTATGTCCAATGTTTTTTTAATTTTGTATTATTAATAAAAAAAAATTTAAAAAATTGAACAGGAAGTCTGCTTGAAAAGAGGAGGGAAAATTTTCATTTTCCTGCTCCTTCCACTTTCATTTCCTGAACGCACTGAAGACAGAGCAGAAGACTTTCCTTAGAAGAGATCCAGCAGAGAAGCAGATCTTCCTGCCGGTGGGGATTCCCGATTCCCTCCAACCAGGGGAGACCCCCAATTGGCATTGGGTGGGGCAGTGGAGGGAAGCAGGGTGAGAGCAGGGCTCCTCCTGGGCATCGGTGGAGAGCAAGTCAAGAAAAAGCAAGTCCTGGTCTCTGGGAGAGGCTTAAGGCAGGACATAAAATAAAATTAGATATAAGAGTGAAATAATATGGGGTCAGCCTGCATGATCTCTGAAGGGCCCTTGAGAAAAAGTGAAACCGCAGAATTAACAAACCATTCTACCATTGCTGGGTTCAAAAAGTCAAACAAGTATTAGCTAACTTCCTGGTACTATGTTAAAATGCAGAACTAGTCCACATGGACTTTCCTGCCTAAAAGCAATAGGGGAGGGGGACAAGCTAAAGAGGCTGATCTAAGATACTTCCTGTTTTTGTTAGTATTTAGCTACCTATCTTAAACAGAATCCTTGTTCAGATGTTAGATTTGTATTATGCTATCTGAACCTTTTGGCCAAAATAAAGCTTTTTCTGATTTTGAAATTCATCTCTTTATTTGGCGAGCCAGGCAGGAGTTTGAAGCGAGATTTCGCTAAGGGACGGAACGGACCAGTCAGTGCCAGGTGAGACCATCTTGCCAAACTTCAGGCACCACTGAGAGTTTTTCTCTGGAAGGAGGCAGACGGCCCCTCTGAGTACTCAATGGCTCCAACCGACCCAAGAACCTTACGAAATCAGAACAAGCTAATAGATAAATGCTGGCTGAGAAAGAAAAGGAAAGAAGAAGCCTGGAGGCAAGTATTATGGGAATTGTAGACCTACTCCTTGAGAGTAAAAGGGAGATTGATCACCTCCCTGGGTCCGGGAACATCCCTTCCTAATAGAACCGGTGTATCCTAATGAGACTCTAGAACGGTGTGGGTGGTTAAGCCATTGCAGTCCCTATTGGTGACCGTCTGGTACCATTGGGTCAATGGCAGTGTCTTAGAAAATGGGTGGAAAAGAGAGTGTTCCATGGACACCGCTTCAATGTATGTTGAAGAATTTTAAGAAAGGTTTTAGTGGGGCTTATGAAGAACCCAAGGCCAATCCAGGTGACTTAAAAAAAGTCCTGTGAAAATCCTAAAAGCAAACCCCAGGATTTTAGGAAATTGTGAAGCTATGAAGTGTAGGAGGTGTCCGTTGTCTGTGTTGTGGACACCAGGTCCTCCCAGATTTCCGTTATAAGAGGGGTCTGAAAATCAGTGGCAGAACTGATGTTGTGTAGCCTGGCTGTAAAACCCCACATCAAAAAGGGAAACATGGGAAATTGCAGTCTGAAGGTGGTAGATACTGTCCTGGCCAGTCTGAAGAAGAAGGAGGAAAACAGATGTAGGAAATGGGCTTTGCTGAGGGATGACACAGGAAAACCAATTTGGTTAAATGAAGGTCCTTAAAAGAAAACTGAAGTTCAGACTTGCTCATGAGAATCCTGGCTAAGTGCAATGATGTGTGAATAAAGGTCTCTATACATTTTGGAACTTTAAAAATAGCCAATGCCTGCTGAGAGATGTAAAATAGATGGAGAAGAGTTTGGGTCTTTAAAATTGAAGCCAGCGCCGGCTGGGAGTTCCAAGCTAGAGGGAGCTAGACAGAATATCCCAGGGCAGAGTAAAAAGTGAGAAGTTCACACACACACACACACACACACACACACACACACACACACACACACACAAACAATTAGAAAGAATCCCAAACTGCAAATAGACCTGACTAGTCTTTAAAGGAAAAATAATTAGAAGGTGAGAAGCCCCACCATACAGTAAAATGATTCAGATGTTGGGGCTGACCAAAAAAGATTTATGCTGTTATGTGTGGTAAGAGAAAAGACTGCAGTGTTATAAAGATTCTGATAAATTACCATTCTTAAAAAGAACCACAGAACTCTGAAAGAACTAAGAATAGAGAAGAAAATTGCTATTGTTCTTTCCACCTGGGGTTTAGCAGCTAATAAAAAGAAAAGCCTGTCTAAATGGAAAGACTCAAATAATTGAATTGATTAAAAATTGATATGATTTCTGTAAAAATAATAAGTGTTAAGATCTGTACATTCCCTAATTCAACTAAAATTTAAGGCGGGAATGACTAGTGTGTATGTCTAAAGTCTATGTGTACTTTCAAGGTAACTGTAATTGTTTTATCTCTAGAGATATGAATTTTAAATTGTTAAAAAAAATTGAGAGTATTGAGAGGAAGGAAAAATTTCTCATCCAGTTTAGCCTGGCCATCTAAGCTGATGAACAAAATTCAACTTTCCTCCTTCTCTATGCTTCAAGATAAACTCCAGTTTATAAGTAAAAGTTTATAAGTAAAAGTTTTAAGTTCACTAGCTACAATGCTGATGTGTGGTTTCTGTTTTTCAAACTTGACTACAAACTACTTACCCCCTCCCTTTTTCTACTTCTGCAATGTCTTTCCTCACACAAAAAGGGGGGAGGGGACCTTGTTCTCATGTCTTTAACCCTGCGAAAGACTCTGATCTGAAAAACAGAACTAAAGAGATTAAGGAACCAACTTTTATTCAGTTATGAAGAATTATCAAATCCTACCTGACAGAACTTGAAACAATTGATGACCACTCTCCTAAAGAGAAAAAGAGATTAAGTAGTGCCATTGGTAAGATTTAAAACCTACAGATGGGGGGAACGTCCAGGCTATAATAGACTAACAGTTTCCAAGAAGGAATCTCCCTTTCTTTCTCTTGGAGCATTGCTGGATATTCTGTTGAGTAAAAATGCATCTCTTCTCTGCACACAACTTTAAAAAAAAAGACTTTGTATCTAATTGAGACTTTGCTTAGCCACAAAACGACAAAGCTTGCTTTCCTTCTCTTGCATCCTAAGTTCCATTTGGACTTAACTGAGTGAAAGAATTATGCTCAGCAGTAGAGGGACAAGAAGAGAAAAGACAGTTCTTGTGTTGGCTAAGATTGCCTGTAATAAAAGGTCCCAGGGCAGCATGTTGAATCATCATTGCAAGGTTTGTGCATATACTGTTTAGACAAGTTGCTTCTCAAGCCTAGTGAACTCAATCTACAACTGAAGAAAAGCTACAAAAGTATTCTGTAAAGATAAGAAGCCATAGGCATGGCTGCAGTAGATTAGAGGCCTGAAGGCTGAAGGGGATCAGGGTTCAGTCAAGCCACCCCCCCCCCCCCGAATCCTTGGTCTGAATGAAAATAGGGGAATAATGTAACCTTCTTAGTAGACACAGGGGCATCTAAACAAAGCTGCTAGCTCCCTTTTCTAAAATATCCAAGGGGTTAATGGCTTCATCTTCGGGATCGCCTTCTGCCACAAACAGCCTCTCATTGACCAGTCCGCTCCCATAGAGAGGGGCTCCTAAGGGTGCTGTCGGTCAAACAGTGTTGACTGGCGGCCCCCAGGTTGGAGAGCCTTCTCTGTGGTGGCACCTACCATCTAGAAGGAGCTCCCCCTGGAGATAAGGAGGTTACAGGACCTACGGACTTTTCGCTGCGCCTTAAAAACGTTTTTATTTGAACAAGCTGGTCTGGCTTAACCTCCTTTTATATTGGGTCTTAAATTTTATACAATTGGATTTTAAATTGTTCGAGCCAAATTATTTAATTTGTGTTAAATGATTTTTTTTAATTGAAAAAGTTTTACAAATTTCCCCCCCCATTTCCACCCCCTATCCCCCTACCCCCCCCAACCCATCCCTTCCCTCCCTTGGCTTCCCTTTGAAAAATTATTATTGATATAATCTCTCCAAATATTAAGAAAAAGGGTGAAATCCAAATAATATCATATCATACATTTCTCTCATCTAGTCTACCCCCTGATAATAATTGTTCAATTGAAACCCTTAGCAGTGCCTGTTCCTCTCAGACAGAAAAGCTGCCCCCGCTGCATTGCAATAAGCCAAAGGCAGAGAGAGATGGAAGGAAGCTGTTGTCGAATTGCAGAACCAACCAACAGAAAAGAGTTACGGGGATTCTTAGGAGCAGCGGGCTATTGTAGAATAAGGATTCCAAACTTTCCTCTTCTGGCTAAACCACTTATGAAGTTACAAAAGGGAGAGAAGAAGCACCCTTTGTCTGGGATCGGGAGCAAAAACAGGCATTTGAAACCTTAAAAGCAAAATGATTACAGGCTCCTGTCATGGGACTCCCTAACTTAGAGAAGTCTTTAATTTATATGTGGATACAGCCCTCGGAGTCTTAAGACAAGAAAGAGAAAGCTGGCAACAGCTGATTGCTTATCTATCAAAGCAGCTTGATGGAGTAGACAGGCAGCCAACTACTATTTACACCAGCCATGCGATTCAAGGAATTTTACAAGCATCAAGCTCTCCTCCCTCAGACACCACGAGTGACCCTGAAACAAACCAATGCTTTAACCCAGCCACTCTTTTGCAAGCATCGGGTCATGAAATTGAAACAACGTATGCAGGTCAACACAACGACCAGAGTGGAGCAGACCTTCCCAAGCCTTGAAGTTGACCAGCCTTACCAGGACTATAAGAGGAAAGGTGACAAAGGTGTGCCTTGAAAATCACCTGAAGTGAATAAATGCATTACCACTAGTACTTTGATCTGTGTTAGATTATCTCCTTTTGAAATACATGAAAATCATATAGGAGACCTAAGCCAGCTAGGAAATAAGATAGGACTAAGTGGGTGAATCATATGGTGGGAAAATTATCAGGCCTCTGTAATGTTTCTGGTATTTATTTAATTTATTATTTTATTAATTAAATTTATATACCGCCCTTCTCCTGACGGACTCAGGGCGGTGAATAGCCGACTAAAAAAAAAACAATACAAAAAGGTTAAAATCGTACTAAAAACAAATATAAATTAGGCTGAGAATTTAATTCTCAGAATAAAACTCTAAAAAATAAAACTCTAAAAAATTTTAAAAAGTAGAAGGGAACAGGCAAGTCCGGCAAGTTGAAAGAGATAAGTCTTCAGAGCCCGACAAAAAGTCTGGAGGTCGGCAATTGTTCTCAGTTCTGGAGGAAGATCGTTCCAGAGGGTGGGGGCTACTACAGAGAAGGCTCTCCCCCTGGGGGTCGCCAGCCGGCATTGTCTGGCTGACGGCACCCTGAGGAGGCCCTCTCTGTGGGAGCGAACCGGCCGGTGGGAGGCAATTGGTGGCAGAAGGCGGTCCCGTAAGTACCCTGGTCCTAAGCCATGGGGCGCTTTAAAGGTGATTACCAACACCTTGAAACGTACCCGGAAGTCAACCGGCAACCAATGCAGCTCACGCAGGAGAGGTGTCACGTGGGAGTGCCCCGTCGCTCCCATAATCCCCCTGTTGTGGCCCCGTCCTCTGAGCCTATCCCTTTGGAGGAAGGAAGCTCTGAGCAGGAGGAAGAGGAGCCAGCCAGATCTCCCAGCCCCCCCCCTCTGGCACTGGCTCAGGTGCCAGCTGAAAGAGAGCCAAGTAGTGGGGAAACAGGTGTCTCAGATGAGAGTGAGGGAGAGACGTCATTCCTGGACGCACGCCAAAGAAGGCGAGACAAAAGAGTATTGCAGCTGCGGCGTATGAGGAAATAGTCCTGAGTCACTGATTGGAGTCATGGGATCAGTGAGTCACTGGACCACACCCAGAAGCCTGTCTATATAAGACAGGCCCGTGAGTCACGAAGTTTGTGACGAACAAAGCTAAACAAACGGAGCAACCTCGTAGTCTTGGAAGCTAGATGAACGGCAAAGCTACGTAGATGATTTTCTTGTTTGTGTAAACTAATAAAGTCCTTGGCAGACGGTGTGCATATCGCTGCCAAGGTTGAGATAAGAACTGCGGAGTGTGCCAAGTGATTCTTAACCCTCGGCTGGCTGTGTTTTTGTGGGTCTCTGAAGGGGGGGGACAGATCACCCCCGCGCGGCCGCATTCTGTACCAGCTGGAGCCTCCAGGTGCATCCCAAGGGGAGCCCCATGTAGAGAGCATTGCAGTAGTCCAAGCGAGACGTGACGAGCGCCTGAGTGACTGTGCATAGGGAGTCCCGATCTAGAAAGGGCCGCAACTGGCGTATCAGGCGAACCTGATAGAAAGCCCACCTGGCCACAGCTGTCGTATGATCCTCTAAAGACAGCCGTGGGTCCAGGAGGACGCCCAAGTTGCGCACCCTTTCCGTGGGGGCCAATGATTCACCCCCAATAACCAACGATGGAGTCAGTTGGCTATATCGGGACGCCGGCAGCCACAGCCACTCGATCTTCGAGGGGTTGAGTCGAAGCCTGTTTCTCCCCATCCAGACCCGCACAGCTTCAAGGCACTGGGACATCACTTCCACGGCATCGTTGGGGTGGTCTGGGGTGGAGATGTACAGCTGAGTGTCATCAGCGTACTGATGGAATTCCACCCCAAAACCACGGATGATCTCACCCAGCGGCTTTACATAAATGTTGAACAGAAGGGGCGAGAGGACCGACCCTTGTGGCACCCCACACACTAGATGCCTCGGGGTTGACTGCTGCCCCCCTGTCAACACAGATTGCGACCGGTCGGGGAGGTAGGAGGAGAACCACCGTAGAACGGTGCCCCCAACCCCCAATCCCTCCAACCGGCGCAACATGATACCATGGTCGATGGTATCAAAAGCCGCTGAGAGGTCTAATAACACCAGGATAGAGGAGTACCCCATACCCCGGGCCCTCCAGAGATCATCCACCAACGCGACCAATGCCATTTCAGTGCTGTAACCAGACCTGAAGCCGGACTGGAGTGGATCTAAATAGACATCTTCATCCAGGTACCGGGGGAGCTGCCACGCCACCACACTCTCAACAACCTTCGCTAGAAAGGGAAGGTTGGAGACTGGACGATAATTTGCCAAAACAGCTGGGTCCAGGGAGGGCTTCTTGAGGAGGGGCCTCACCACCATCTCCTTCAAAGCGGTCAGTAGGGCACCCTCACTCAAAGAAGCGTTTATAATCTCCTGGAGCCAGCCTCGTGTAACCTCCCGGGAGGCCAGCACCAACCAGGAGGGACACGGGTCCAATAAACATGTGGTAGCGTTCAGTCTTCCCAGAATCCTGTCCACGTCCTCAGGAGCCACAGGATCGAACTCAGCCCAGATAACACTCTCAAGACCGGGCTCAGTCACCTCACCTGAACTAACCCAGTCAGCGGCCAGATCATCCCGAATCTGAGTTATTTTATCATCCAGATATTGAACAAAGTCCTCAGCACGTCCCTGCAAGGGATCCTCCCGCGCTCCCAGATGGAGGAGGGAGCGGGTCACCCTAAACAGGGCGGCTGGGCGATTATCTGATGACGTGATAAGAGCGGCGAAATAATTAGATTTCGCCGCTTTTATCGCCACTAAGTAAGTCTTAATATGAGCTCTTACTAGTGTCAAGTCAGATTCAGAGCGACTGGCCCTCCAACCGCTCTCTAGGCGTCTTTTCCAGCACGTCATCTCCCTCAGCTCCTCGGTAAACCAAGGAGATAAGTAAGTTTGGTGCCGGGTCAGAGGCCGCAAAGGCACGACGCGGTCCAAGGCTCCACCGGCTGCCCTATCCCAGGCAGCCACCAGGTCCTCAGCCGAGTCGTGTATCAGTGTCTCAGGAAATGGCCCAAGCTCCGTCTGGAACCTATCAGGATCCATCAGGCGCCTGGGGCGGAACCACCTGGTCGGTTCCGCCTCCCTGCGGTGAGGTGCAGCGGTCAGAAAGTCGAGTCGAAACAGCGAGTGGTCAGTCCATGACAAGGGTTCCACATCTATATCCCCAATATCAAGACCACTCAACCACTGACCAGAGACAAAAACTAGATCCAGGGTGTGTCCACCAATGTGAGTCGGGCCCTGAATTACCTGGGTCAGGTCCATGGCCGTCATGGAAGCCATGAACTCCCGAGCCATGTCAGATGTTTCACCGATAGATGGCAGATTGAAATCCCCTATGACTATAAGCCTGGGGGTATTAACCGCCACCTCGGCTATACCATTGAGAAGCTCGGGCAGGGTCGTTGCCACGTGGCAGGGAGCCAGGTACGTGACTAACAGACCCATCTGCCCACCAGGACCCCACCTCACGAAGATGGACTCACACCCAGCTATCTGAGGTACAGTGGCCTCCCTTGGACCCAGACCTTCCTTAATAATGACCGCTACTCCCCCACCCCTGCCCTGGGCTCTCGGCTGGTGGAATGCAAGGAAACCTGGTGGGAGCATCTCCACGAGGGTAACCCCCCCCCTCGTGGCCCAGCCAGGTCTCGGTAATACCAGCCAGGCCCGCACCCCCCTCTTGAAGAAGGTCACATATAAGGGGGGCCTTATTTACAACGGACCTCGCATTGCATAACAACAGCCGGAGCCTCGGGTCCTGAGACTCTAAACAACCCGGGGAACGGGAGTAGCTCTGGGGACTCGGGCAAGCAATCGCTCGAAGGCAGCGAGTGCGTGCCCCCACCACACGATATGGTCCCCTGCTCTCGCCATATCTGCCCCTCCCACATAGTGTATTTATCACAACATTGGGCTCAATAGGAGCCCTCTTGCCTCCAGAAACTAAACCCCCTGTGGCATCACAGACTGCCGGGCCTGTCCCTTTCCCCCCCGGGTTTCCCCCCAAACCCGCACCCTCCCCCACCCCAGAACCCCCTAAAACACCTGTTAAAAAAGCACTTAAAAAACCCCTCAATCCCCGTTTTTTGACATGCCACCTCTCGGGGTCCCAAAACCCGTCATTAAGGTAGGCCCTCGATAACGTAGAGGGCCAAACCCGCGAGAGGGGGGAATCTCGCAGGGCAAGAAGCGTAGACCTAGGGAACATCCAAACAGATATGGGCAAGAAAATGGGGGCATGGCATAGGTCCATAATCATAGTTCAAAAATGTCCTGAAGCAGGACCAGGTCAGTCAGGAGAAACGCCACTACCCTCTTACGGTAGCGGCTAGGGGTCTCTGCAATCTGTCCAACTGAGGGGATGTCCGGACCACCCTCTCACGGTGGCCCAACCATAAGGCAGGCGCGTTAGAAAGTCCAAGGCCACTCTCTCACCGTGGCCCGGCAGATTCATCCTGCAGGTGTGGCACCCCCTCAGGGTAGGTGACAAAAGAACCGGCTCCACAAGTCCTCCTGTGAGCTGGCCTGTCTTCCAATGGCCAGCCAGCGGAATGATGGAATAAAGCCAAAGTTTGAAGCACCGCTCCAGAGGGTAACGGGCAGATAGCGGGGGAGTGGACGTAGTTCGAGGGCCAGCAGAGGACAAGCGGGATGGGGGGGGGGAAATGGGTCCATAGGCCCGATGGCAGCTGGGGCCATCGGGCCTATGGGTCAAACACACATCCCTGCCATTTGACATGAACCCATATCAATCTTCTCCGTTTTTCTTGTGCTGTCTAAGAGCATGGCACGTATCTCCAAGGGATAATTTACACCTCAGCCCTAATTTATCTTTGATCTGGATAAACTCCTGTCTTGCAAGAACTAGGGGACCAAATGGCCAATTGAGTAAACAAAGGAATGCTTAGGGAAGTTTCTATTCCCCCTTGCAGGGCAACAAGGAATACACAAACCTAAATTAGGAGGCCAGAATTGGGTACTAAGCTGACGTCTCTGAGGGTATAAAAGGACGCCATACCTTCCCCAAGGGGCGGCTATCTCCTCACATGCATTGTATCTGTATGTTCTGGATATAGTCCCGCCCAGTATTTTGTTTTTGGCCATAAATAAAATCTGCTTTTTTGCAAGCCTCGTCTTGAGTCTCTCTCATTGGCATTCTGGTGACTCAAGTATATTTTGGGACCTTACAAAATCAAGACAATTATAAGTTTTCTTTTTAATCTTTTTCTAGAAATATGAATAAGTATAAACTGTAACAATTGAAATACCTTAATGGTATACGGTGGTGAAAGTAAAAAGGATTAAGTTGTAACTTGGATACCAGCTAGAACAATTCTAAATGTAATTAGGGAAATTGTAGTGATTGAAATATTTTAATTTATATTGGGATGAAAGTAGAAGTGATTAAATTGTGATTTGGAGGATTGTATGGGGAAAACACTGGAAAGAAAAAAAGTTTAATGCCTAGGTGCAAGGGCCCATATATTGTGGTCATGTGTTCCCATTTGCAGTTAAATGTTGGAATCCAAGTCTTGGATTCACTGGACTCAAGTTAAGTCCGCAGTTTAGGAATATTGGGAGGCAGAGCAGGACTAGGCCCGACCCCTAGTAGTACGCTTGAAGAAGTGCCCCCATAACTATCCCAGCTGAGCTGTGTGATCATCAGAGGCTTTTCCCACCTACTTTTAAAAGCATTTTTTCGTCGGAAGAGGTTGTAGAAAAAATGCTTTTAAAAGTTTTTTTAAAAAGCCTCTGATAATCGTGCGGCTCAGCTGGGCATGGTGGGGAGGGGAGTGCAGGGATTTTTGCTACTGGGTCTCCGAACCGCCCGCCGCCATCGCTACGGGATCGGGTGATCCGGTCTGACCCGGGAGCATTTCACCCCTGGTCTAAATGGTGAAGGAATTGTGCAGCAGGTGTCCAAATAAAGTCAGAGACACTGACAGGAATTTATAGTTCTCTATCTAAATACATGTCAAATAAGATAGTCAGGAACATCATTACATCATCAGGTACAGTGGTGGTATTCAGGTGAATTGGTAGCGGAGATCATGGGTGGGCCGACCCACCACCCAGGCGCTATGCCCTCCTATTTAGCTCCGTTTTCGAGCCTGGGCGCATTCACCAAAGGTGCTCACCTGCAGTGAACCAGTCATAAAAATATGTGAAACGCACTCCTGATCAGGTAAATCTGCTGTAAATCTCTCTGGTGGAAAACCTCTGTTTGCTCTTTCAAACTTCCTTGGAATAAATGTTGCTCTTTCCACGGAATCTCCCTCTCTAAACATTCCTCCAAACTATTCTTGGACCCTGAGCTATTCCAAAGGAGATTGACAGCTCCCTGCCGCGTGGCAACTCCATTGCTACTGTGGGAGGGTAGCGAGGACCCTCCGGATAGACTGGTCCGCTCCTAGACATTGTTTTATCTCTGCGGAAGCCATGTTTTTATCGTCCTCTATGTTTCTTATATATTGTTCCGGATGTATTTAAGGTCCACGCTTCTTGCCCTGCGAGATTCCCCCCTCTCGCGGGCCTGGCCCTCCACACTATCGAGGGCCTACCTTAATGACGGGTCCTGGGACCCCGAGAGGTGGCATGTGGCAAAAAAGGGGTTGAGAGGGTTTTTAAATCGGTTTTTAAGAATTTTAAGGGGCTCTGGGGTGGGGGTGGGAGAGGGTTTGGGGGGGAACCCAAATGGGAAAAGGACAGGCTCGGTATTGGGTGTTAAGGAGGGTGTAGACTCTGGAGGTAAGAGGGCTCCTAGAGAGCCCCCTGTCGAGGGTTGGGCTATAGAAACATTGTGTGGGAGGGGCAGATATGGCGTGAGCGGGGGACCGTATCATGTGAAGGGGGCACGCACTCGCTGTCTTCGAGCGGTTGCGTGCCCCGGTCCCCGGAGCTATTCCCGTTCCCCAGGTTGTTCGGAGTCTCAGGACCCGAGGCTCCGGTTGCTGTTATGCAATGCCAGGTCCGTTGTAAATAAGGCCCCCCTCATCTGTGACCTTCTTCAAGAGGGGGGTGCGGACCTGGCCGGTATTACTGAGACCTGGTTGGGCCGCGAGGGTGGGGTTCCCCTCGTGGAGATGTGCCCGCCAGGTTTCCTTGCATTTCACCAGCCGAGAGCTCAGGGCAGGGGTGGGGGAGTGGCGGTCATTATTAAGGAAGGTCTGGATCCGAGGGAGGCCACTGTTCCTCAGATAGCCGGGTGTGAGTCCATCTTCGTGAGGTGGGGTCCTGGTGGGCAGATGGGTTTGTTAGTCACGTACCTAGCTCCCTGCCGCGTGGCAACGACCCTGCCCGAGCTCCTCAATGTTGTAGCCGATGTGGTGATTGGCACCCCCAGGCTTATGGTCATGGGGGATTTCAATCTGCCATCTATCGGCGAAACATCTGAGATAGCTCGGGAGTTCATGGCTTCCATGACGGCCATGGACCTGACCCAGGTAATTCAGGGCCCAACTCACATTGGTGGACACACCCTGGACCTAGTTTTTGTCTCTGGACAGTGGTTGAGTGGTCTTGATATTGGGGATATAGGCTTAGAACCCTTGTCATGGACTGACCACTCGCTCCTTCGGCTCGACTTTCTGACCGCTGTACCCCACCGCAGGGAGGCGGAACCGACCAGATGGTTCCGCCCCAGGCGCCTGATGGATCCTGATAGGTTCCAGACGGAGCTTGGGCCATTCCCTGAGACACTGACACACGACTCGGCCGAGGACCTGGTGGCTGCCTGGAATAGAGCGGCCGGTGGGGCCTTGGACCGTGTCGTGCCTTTGCGGCCTCTGACCCGGTGCCGAACCAACTTAGCTCCTTGGTTCACCGAGGAGCTGAGGGAGATGAAGCGCCGGAAAAGACGCCTAGAGAGTGGTTGGAGGGCCAGCCGCTCCGAATCTGACTTGACACTAGTAAGAGCTCATATTAAGACTTACTTAGTGGCGATAAAAACGGCCAAGTCTAATTACTTTGCCGCTCTTATCGCGTCATCAGATAATCGCCCAGCCGCCCTGTTTAGGATGACCCGCTCCCTCCTCCATTCGGGAGCGCGGGAGGATCCCTTACAGGGACGTGCTGAGGATTTTGTTCAATATCTGGATGATAAAATAACTCAGATTCGGGACGACCTGGCCGCCGACTGGGTGGGTTCAGGCGGGGTGACTGAGCCAGGTCTTGAGAGTGTTATCTGGTCTGAGTTCGATCCTGTGGCTCCCGAGGACGTGGACAGGATTCTGGGAAGACTGAACGCAACCACATGTTTACTGGACCCGTGTCCCTCCTGGTTGGTGCTGGCCTCCCGGGAGGTTACACGAGGCTGGCTCCAGGAGATTATAAACGCTTCTTTGAGTGAGGGTGTCCTTCCGCCTGCCTTGAAAGAGGCGGTGGTGAGGCCCCTCCTCAAGAAGCCCTCCCTGGACCCAGCTGTTTTAGCAAATTACCGTCCTGTCTCCAACCTTCCCTTCCTGGCGAAGGTTGTTGAGAGTGTGGTGGCGTGGCAGCTCCCCCGATACCTGGATGAAGCCGTCTATTTAGACCCGCTCCAGTCCGGCTTCAGGTCTGGGTACAGCACCGAAACGGCATTGGTCGCGTTGGTGGATGATCTCTGGAGGGCCCGGGGTAGGGGGTACTCCTCTATCCTGGTGCTGTTAGACCTCTCAGCGGCTTTTGATACCATCAACCATGGTATCATATTGCGCCGGTTGGAGGGACTGGGGGTGGGGGGCACCGTCTTACGGTGGTTCTCCTCCTACCTCTCCAACCGGTCGCAATCTGTGTTGACAGGGGGGCAGCGGTCGACCCCGAGGCACCTGGTATGTGGGGTGCCGCAAGGGTCGGTCCTCTCGCCCCTCCTGTTCAACATTTATGTAAAGCCGCTGGGTGAGATCATCCGTGGTTTTGGGGTGGAGTTCCATCAGTACGCTGATGATACTCAGCTGTACATTTCCACCCCAGACCACCCCAACGATGCCGTGGAAGTGATGTCCCAGTGCCTTGAAGCTGTGCGGGTCTGGATGGGGAGAAACAGGCTTCGACTCAATCCCTCCAAGACCGAGTGGCTGTGGCTGCCGGCATCCCGATATAGCCAGCTGACTCCATCGCTGGTTATTGGGGGCGAGTCATTGGCCCCCACGGAAAGGGTTCGCAACTTGGGCGTCCTCCTGGACTCACGGCTGTCTTTAGAGGATCATATGACGGCCGTGGCCAGGGGGGCTTTTTATCAGGTCCGCCTGATTCGCCAGCTGCGACCCTTTCTAGATCGGGACTCCCTACGCACGGTCACTCATGCTCTTGTCACTTCCCGTCTGGACTACTGTAATGCTCTCTACATGGGGCTCCCCTTGGGGTGCACCCGGAGGCTCCAACTGGTGCAGAATGCGGCCGCGCGGGGGATTATGGGAGCGACGGGACGCTCCCACGTGACACCTCTCCTGCGCGAGCTGCATTGGCTGCCGGTGGACTTTCGGGTGCGTTTCAAGGTGTTGGTAATCAACTTTAAAGCGCTCCATGGCTTAGGGCCAGGGTACTTACGGGACCGCCTTCTGCCGTCAATTGCCTCCCACCGGCCGGTTCGCTCCCACAGAGTGGGCCTCCTCAGGGTGCCGTCAGCCAGACAATGCCGGCTGGCGACCCCCAGGGGGAGAGCCTTCTCTGTGGCAGCACCCACCCTTTGGAATGATCTGCCTCCAGAGTTAAGAATAATCTCTGACCTCCCAACCTTTCGGCGGGCTTTAAAAACCCATCTCTTTCAGCTCGCCGGCCTAGCCTGATCCCTATAACATTTTAGCATTTTTAGAGTTGTATTTTAAATATGTTAATTTTTAAATTTTATGGCCATTTATATTATTATTTTAAGAAATTTTAACTTGTGTATGTTTGTATGTTGTTCTTAATTGGCTGTACACCGCCCTGAGTCCGCAAGGAGAAGGGCAGTATATAAATCCAAATAAACTCAAACTCAAACTCAGATGAGGTAAACGTGTGTAACCTTTTTTTAAAAGCCCCAGAATTACCGGGAAGTGTTAAATGTACCTCTGGCAGAAGAAGAGAAATGGACAGGGGCTATGGATGAAGAGACATTGTCTATGCACAAAGTTTTCACTCCAGTGAGGTTACCAGAGGGGCAAAAAGCTGTTGGGGGGCAGATGGGTTTCCAAAAGGGAACTTGGGATGAATGATGAAATTCAATATAAAGCACAACAAGGCTGGTTAAGGAATGAAAAGATAACGATGGATTGAGGGTTGTATTTCCAACCATCAAGTTGACTAGAATTGAAATGTTTCATAGACGGTGATTGGGCCCATGATGTACAAGATAGAAAGTCAACGTCAGGATCTATTGTCATGTTTGCAAACACTCTGGTTGGCTGGCCTTCCGTGGCCGTTTTCACAGCTGAGGCGGAGCTCATAGCATTGTCAGAATTGTGTTCAGAGTTAGCATGGTGGATACAACAGTGAAAGGATTTGGATATTGAAGCAAAGAGAGCTATACCAGTGTTTGAAGATAACACAACGTGTATACAAATGGCAATAGGTGAGGGAGTAAAAAATCAGAAGCAAGTATGTTGACCTAAAATGCTGTAATGTCAAGAGAAGCAATGAAAGAAGATGTAATAGACCTAATTTATTCTCCACCAGAAAACAATTTAGTTGATGTCATCGCAAAGCCACGGAGTATACAAAGACACAAAGATTTTGTGAAACAACTTGGTTTAAATGCTGTCCAGCGATAAAATTGGAGTGGTTCCAAGATATTTAATAACTCAAACAGCAAAGTGTACACTGGGCCAGAGAGCTTGGTTGTCGCTGATTGGTTGGAAGTCACCACGGGCCCCTGCCTGAGGCAATCTCTGTTATGATTGGTTGCTGGGTGAGAAGGGGGCGTTTCTCTTTTTCCCGCCTTTTTTCTTCTGCATGCTCTGTCTGCTGTTCTGTGATTTACCTGATTTACATCACGATGCTCCTGCTTCCATGGCCGTCTTGTTTGCTGTGTATTGTACATATATATTTATTTAAATAAAACTTCCAAGTTTGTGTCAGAGCTTCTGACTCCATTTGGACACAGGCTGTGGAATTCCCTGACAAACCGAACTGACATCAGTGGATGGAGGCTGGCTGGTGCTCATATCCTGCATTCCCTCAGAGAGTCATCGGTCAGTTTCTCCTCTCTTACAGGGAACCAGAAGCACCAGCGTCACTCAGGAGCCTAGCATGGCCCAGGCAGAGGACCCCATTGAGACCCCAGCCCTGGGCCGCCCCTTCCAGCTGGGGATGCTGTACGACTGCCGCAAGGATACCCTCATCCCAGGTAGGAGCTGGAAGAGAAGGAGGCGGATGGGCATCTCCTGCAGGAAACTCTGGCGGGAAAACGACTGGAGCTGCCATCAGTTCACAGGCTCAGCTCAGGGATGCTTCAGAGTGGGACTCCTGGGCACATGGCCTGTGTTAGGGTTCCAACCGATGCCCTAATTAAATCATGAGCCTCGAGCCACGCTTCAAAAGAAATCCAGTTATTTATTAGGAGTGCCATGTCGATACATTCCAAGTGAAGCCAACTTTGACCCCACTTAATTTGCACCTTGACTCTGACCCTGTTTCCCCCTCCCCCCAAGGTGTGTCATCAGTCACATTCTCCAATGAAGCAACTTTGCGGGTTATAGAAATCCCTCCCTCTGGCCACTGTGGGTCTGCATGGAAATGACCTTGATGTGGTCAGCTGGAATGTGCTTGATTTTGATTGAAATGCAAGTTCCTTGCTGCAGCTGTGATGTTTGATTCCCTATCTGCCTGCCTATGGCAACTCAGAAGCAGGTCAGCAATGCTTTACGAGTTGACAGCCTGCTAATACCATGTTTCCCCAAAAATAAGACCCCGTCTTATTTTGCATTGGGGCCCCGAAATAAACACTAGGGCTTATTTTTAGGGTCTCTTAATTCTTTTGAGTGCCACCACCGCAAGGCAGTGGCTTACACTCACAACACCGGCTTACCTCAAGGGCCCTGTGGCTCCACACCCCGACAACTGCCTTGTAGCGGCAGCACCAACAGCCATGTGCAGCAGGAGTACATGAGGCCACCGGCTCACTTCTTCCTTCACCAGGGCAGCAGGAGGTCAAGCAACACAGCCAGGGAAAACGCTCCATTCCCAAGCGCTCCGTAGACACCCAAACACTTTTCACCTGGATAAAGAAATGAGGGACACTCAAAGCTTCATCTCCTTGCAAATGGGAGACTTTAAAACAGAGCGATTAGCTCTGATTCAAAATGTCCCATTTGCAAGAAGATGAAGCTTCGCCTCCCTCTGAGCGAATAGTGCACGGTGGAGCCAGGTGAAGCCAGAGATGTGGGGGGGGGGGAGGAAGCAGACCATTACAATGTGCCACCCACTCCATCCCATTGTGTCTTGGTTTGTATGCAGCCCTGCCAGATAGGCACCTACGCAGGGCATCAGGATTGCCTTCCCCCACTCTCCCATGCCTCTCCCTCCATCTGCTGCCAGTGCTGCCACGCAAGCCTCCCACGATTTTCCCCTGAGCCACACAGCCATGCAACCTGTCCAGATCGCCTGCCTCCCCACCGCATCTATCTCTGCCCTTAGACTTAACAATATCTGTGGTGTGCCAAGGGGCCGGTGGGCCATGCCCAACTCCTGACCTTATATTAAGCCCACCCCTCGAAAGAAAATCAAGGTAGGGCTTATTTTTGAGGTAGGGCTTTTTTGTGGGGGGAAAAATATGGAGCAGCTAGGCAAGTAGGGACTTCTGCCTAGGAATGCATATCCACCCTTTGGCCAGGCACACAGCAGGGCACCCTTGACTGCCAATCATGGGATGAATGTTCCTCTCCTGAACCAAAGTCACTGAAATGGTTTGGTAAATGATTTTAAAAAGGAGCTCAGCTCTCACACAGAGTGGTGAAGTGAGGGATGTACAGGTGCCTCTCCTGAGGGGGATCTAAACAGAGAAGATGATTAGAACATGTGATGAAAGATATGGTTTCTCCAGGGACTGGGAAATCTGCCTGGAGATCAAGAGGTGCATAGCAATTCCCATTCCTCTCTACTCAGTCAAAAGCCTTTGGAGTTTGTGCTATTTTGCAAAACATGCCGGAGGCTTCCTTGATGATGGTCAGACAGAACAAATGAAGGAGCCCTCTAGATGAAATGATGTCTCCCTTGTCCCACCTCTCTGGAGCTCCTCTGTCCAGCTGCAGGTGTTTTGGAAGACGGTGTTCAATTCATGTCCCTGTTTTCTTCTGTTCCATGCAGGAGTCACCCTTTGGGACTACAGCTCTCTTCAGAAGGACCTGACCATCAAGCCTCAGCCCAAAACTGAATCTGAAATCATTGCTTCCGACACCATTGATGACAAGGCCTCCGCCCTGGACATCTCAGCCTCCCTCACGGCCAGTTTCCTGGGAGGGCTGATTGAAGTGGGAGGGTCGGCCAAATATCTACGTGACACCAAGCAGTCCAAGCAACAGGCCAGAGTCACCGTTCAGTACAAAACCACCACCAGATATGAACAGCTGACAATGAGCCACCTCGGAAGACAGAATATCTCTTATCCAGCTGTCTTTGAGCAGGGCACAGCCACCCATGTGGTCACCGCCATCCTCTATGGAGCCCAGGCCTTTTTTGTCTTTGACCGAGAAGTTTCTTCAACGGAGATGGTAAAAAATATAGAAGGAAGTCTCCAGGCTACACTCACAAAGGAAATATCTATCGGAGGAAAACCAGAGGTCAAACTGACTGAGGAGGAGAAAGAGAATGCTCTGAAGTTCAGGTGCAAGTTCCATGGAGACTTTTCTTTGGAGAAAACTCCAGTCACTTTCCAAGATGCCATGAAAGTTTATGAAACTCTCCCCAAAATGTTAGGGAAAGATGGAGAGAACGCTGTGCCTATGAGGATCTGGCTCTACCCACTGAGCAAGCTGGACACCAGAGCAGCTAAGATGGTCCGTGAGATCAGCCTAACATTGATCTTTGATGCTAAAAAAATCTTGGAGGAACTCAATGAAATCCAGATGAAAAGCAATGATCTAGCCAAGAACCCCATTGCTGAGACCTTCCCTGAGATCAAGAGAAAAATCCTGCAGTTCAAGGATCTGTGCCAGCAACACAGGCAGACTTTCCAGAAAGAGCTGGCCAGAGTGTTGCCTTCCATCCGGGGAGGAGGGCAGGAGGAAGGGATCCTGGAGGACATCTTCATGTCCGTCAATCACTCACCCTTCAACAGCCAAAGACTCCATGAATTTCTGGACACCAAGGAAAAAGAAATGAACTTTGTCAAATCTTATCTGACTATTCTAAATAATATAGAAGTTATCTCATCTCAGAACAAGCTACTAGAAATAGTTCTGGACCCCCAGAATGTATATGTGGTCTCCTTCATATTTACTTCCTTACATGAAGAGGAACCATTTCTTTTGAGATTACAGGACTGGCTTCCAAAGCAATTCTCACGAGATTCAGTGAAGTCATCAAGATCCCTTCCTGAGGTGAAGGAAGGCATGGCCTGGTTTGAGGACAAGGAGAGGACCCGCAATGCTCGCCAAGCTGCCAAATCTATCAAAGACTTTTTCAGCGTCAATCAATCCAATGAGGAAGTCTGCTTGGTCGTGGCCTCTCTCCCAGATCTGGACACACCAGGGCCTACCACGTATCTTCATGAAGAGGGTGAGCTGGTCAGCAAGAACTTTGAGTTGCCCTCAAAACCTCTCCCTTTCCTCATCAGTGAACTGAGACACGACAGCATTCAACTGAAGTTTCAGCCAGCTGAATATGGAAAGGCTTCCATCTCCAGTTATCTGGTAGAATACAAGGTTGCAGGAGAAGAAAACTGGAAGACCGTGAGGACAGCGGACACTGGGGAGATGTTCCTGCTGAAAGATCTGCCTCCAAACACAGAGTACCAGTTCCAGTATGCTGCTTGTTGCAAGGTAGGCCTTAGTAAATCCAGTGACCTGAGCCCACCCATAAAGACCCTTCCCACCAGCCCTCCTGAGAAATTAAGAATGGTCACTGCAGCATCTTCTGTCATCTCTGTGGCCTGGATGAGTCCCAGCATCGTGGCCTCAGGATTTGTGGTCACGGAATACAAGGTGGAGCACAGAATGGTGGAAGCTGGAATTGGGAGTGCCCAGTGGACTGAAAAAAGGACTGGGAGAAAAACAGAAGTTTATTCCATTGAAGGTCTGAAGCCCCAGACAGCGTATAGAATACGGGTGTTGGCCATGTGTGATAATGGAGCTCTCGGTGTCCCCAGTGAGGAGGTGGAGATCTCCACAACACTGGAGAAAGAAGATGGAGGAAATATAGCCACCCAGTTCCTTCAGGAAAGCTCCCTGGTGGAGGACAGACACCCATTAGTGTTCTCCCTTCCTCTGGAGAAAGTCCCCGCAGATGCCTCCAGCTCCTGCCTCATGTACCAGCTTGGAAAGGAGAACCCGGAAGTACCCAACAAAGTGATCCTGGTGATGGGAGCAACAGGGTGTGGGAAGACCATTCTGATCAATGGGATGATTAATTATATTCTGGGTGTCCGGTGGGAAGATAATTTCAGATTCAAACTCATTCATGAAACCATCAAGAGAAGGGAAGCTGGAAGCAGGACGTCTGAAGTCACAGCCTATGTGGTGAACCATCAGAAGGGTTTCCAAATTCCCTATTCTCTCACAATCATTGACACTCCAGGATTTGGAGGCACAAGAAATTCAGAGCAAGAGAAACTGGTTGAGAAGCAGCTCCTGGAGTTTTTCTCCACCCCAAGGGGCATTGACCACGTGGATGCCATCTGCTTGGTGGCCCAGGCCTTCCTTGCCCATTCAACTCATGGCCAGAAATGCATCTTTGATTCCATGCTCTCCATGTTGGGAAAAGATCTAACTGATAACATCCAGTTCCTGATCACCTTTGCGGATGGCGGGACCTCACCTGTCCTGGAGGCCCTCAAGGTGACTGACCTGCTGTGTGCTCAGGACAAATCGGGAACCCCTCTGCACTTCAGATTCAACCATTCAGCCCTCTTTGCTCCCCGAGAATACGGAGGAAACCCTAATGCTGTTGCTGAAATGTTCTGGAAATTGAGCACTGAGAGCATGAAGAATTTCTTTGACTCATTAAAGTTGCTGGAAACCAAAAGTTTAACCTTGACCATGGAGGTCCTGAAGAGACGTCAGGAGCTGGAAGCTGCTCTGAGAAGACTTCCCCCTCCTAAGGTTGAGCAATTGCACCCAAATAGTTTCCAGGTCAGCATTGATCCGGTAGCCATTGGGAAGGCTTTGGTCTCCAGTTACCAGTTGGAATATCGGATTGCAGGAGATAATTGGAAAAGTCTCAATACTGAAGGGTCTAAGGATCAATTCACCCTGGAAGATGTCCACCTAAACCTTCAATACCAATTCCGATGTGCAGCTGTGACTGAAGTAGGACTTGGTCAATGGAGCAAGGCGATCACTTGCATCTGTCCTACAGGAGAGCCTGCTGAGGTAACTGGAGGAGGAGGAGGAGGAGAAATAGAATAGCCTGATATTAGTTGTGGGTGTTCCATCTCTGGAGATTTTTAAGAAAGGGCTGGACATGTACTTGTCTGAAATGATATAGGGTGTCCTGCTAGAGCGGGGGTTGGATGAGAAGACCCCCCCCCAAAGTCCCCCACACCCCACTCAGGGAGGAGAGCCATGGGGCAGGGGAGGTTTCTGAGTGACGGGCTGGGGAGGGGAGGGGGTAACCCAAAGGAAGATGATCTGGGGGGAACCCTTGGAGACAATGTGGAGCTGTGACAGGAGCAAATAAAGCCCCAGAGAACGGAGTTGGCTGTGGGGAGCTGACGGCCACCTTGGACATCAACCCCACTCCTGTCCTGAAACCCCCAAAGTGCAGGGTCCCAAGAATTGAAGGGCTGCATAAAAAGGGGGATAGTGGCATGGGGGTGGGAGGATCAGATGGGTCAACATCAAGGGCAATGAGGAAGGGGAGGCTCGTTTTTTAAACACCCCCCCCCAATTCCTCCCAGGGTCTTCTGGGGGAAGAGAGTTTGTGCAACCTTCCTGCAAGGCATCCTCTCCTTTGGCTGACTCTGTTTTGCTTTTCACCCAGAAATCCCAGGTTTTGTGCTGTGCAACTGGGCTGGAAATGGCTGGAAGCATCCCAGGTAAAGCCTTGGTCCCTGGGGGTGGGTGGTTGGGTGGAGGGGGTGGGAGCAACTGTCCTGGGTGGAGGGACAGGCTTTACACTACTGACCAATCCCCTTTTTCTCTCCTCTCCCCTTTGGGTTGCAGGGCTTGAACGGAGGATCGTCCTGGTGGGCCAAAGCAGAAGTGGGAAAAGTGCGACGGGAAACACAATCCTGGGAAGAAAAGTCTTTCCGTGTGGGTGGCCATTTCAGTCAGGAACAGAAGTATGCCAAAAGGGGGAGGCGCAGCTGAAGGGCAGGAAGGTTGTGGTTGTTGATACGCCTGGCTTTTCCTTTTTCCATCGTCCAGACAAGGATATTGCTGCAGAAGTGAGCAAGTGCATGAAGTTCTGCTCTCCAGGTCCCCACATCATTCTGCACGTGATGGATATTTCCTATTCCTTCCATCAGGAAACGAATGTGGTTCAGCAGATCAAAGAGGTTTTTGGCCTTAAAGCCAAGGATTACACGATCCTCTTGTGCACCCACAAAGATCGCCTGAAAGGTCAATATCTAGAAGAGTTTATATATTTCAGAGATAAAAATATGAACAAATATATTGCTGAATGTGGGAACCGGATGTTGGCTTTCAACAACTGGGCCGAAGGGTCAGAACAAGAGGCTCAGGTGGCCGAACTGATGGCCATGATTGATGATTTAGTATGCAAGAACACCTGTGGTCCTTGTTACACAGAAGACATGATGAACGTCAACAAAAGACCCAACTTCTGATTGTTTCCATCAGAGACCAGGAAGTCTCTCTAATTGAGCCTCTCCTCCCAAAGGCCCCTGTGGAGCTTCCAAAGGAGATTTTGCTCTTGCAACTATTACAGCTTCTCCGCTTCCAACCAATTATGGGGGGAGGGAAAAGGGAGAGAGAACTTAGGTTTCAGACATGAAGATGCCAGCCGTGATGATCTATAGATACTTTCACAGACATTATGCTCCACTCCTAGTATGAGAAAAGCTTAAAGCCAAAAACTTATATCAAAATACCAGTCTGGCTTTCAACAATGGAAGCACTGATGCATCCAAATGGGATAAACTTGGGAAAAATTATAATGTATAAAGATATTTTACATGAGAAAGGGGAACTGGAAACTAAACAGCAATTGCCAAATCAATGGGTGGACCTCACACGGTGGCCACAGTTGCAAATACAGTCAAGATGCGAAAAAGATGTAGAGAAATATGGTTTCTATAAAGAGCCAACAATACTTGACCAGATACTATTAGGTGTGGATGAAAAGTTAAGAAAGAAAATATACAGCTATTTATTAAGCCCTTCGTATTTCCAGATGTGGTAGACCTGCCCGAAGGCCAAAAAAAGTGGATGAAAATCCATTCAGGGCTAGAGAAAATTATAAAGCAACATGTTTTCTGGCGGCCCCGACGCTGACGGTGCCAGCGGGGCCTCAGCTGGCCAGCGGGTCTGCCGGTGGCTGGTGGGGGATTGTATATATGGAGGAGGCTCCCAACAGGAGGTTGAAGACCCAGATGGGTCCAACTGAGATGCCCCCATGGCAGTGGTGAGGACTTCCCATCCACTGATGGAACTGAGCTACAATCTGGGGGCTCGCTATTACACCATCATCCTTGTTGGAGTTGGCCCCTCCCCTCCCCCGCCTGTCCTCCATTGGCTTTTGATACATCCTGGCCTATAGTACCATCGATCCGCCAACTTCCCGGAGTAGCTTGGAACTCGGCCCTATTACCATTTCGCTCGCTGGCGTTACCGGAGAACAAGACAGCTTACGGGAGGACTGATGGAGCCGGTTCCATCTTCGTTCATCCCTGATGGGGAGTCTTACCCCGCAGGACTAATACGCCAGGCCACTGTGAGAGAGTGGCCTGGACTTTCCAACTTACCTGATTGTATGGCGGACCTCTGTGAGAGGGTGGTCCGGACATCCCCGCAGTTGAATTGAACGTAGAGACTCCTTCCCGCTACCGTGAGAGGATAGTGGTGATTCTCCTGACTAACTAACTCTTGTTCTTGGATATTTTTTGCCTACTATCACAGACTCCAAGCCATGCCTTACTATTCTGTCCATCTCCATTCTGTGTTCAGATGTACTCGAGGTCTAGCCTTCTTGTCCTGCGAGACTCCCCCCTCTCGCAGGCTTGGCCCTCTATGTTATCGAGGGCCCACCTTAATGACGGGTTTTGGAACCCCGAGAGGTGGCATGTCGCAAAACGGGGATTGAGGGGTTTTTTAAGGTCTCTTTTAATTAGATTTTTAAGGGGCTCAGGGGTGGGGGTGGGAGTGGGTTTGGGGGAGAACCCACAGGGGGGAAGGTTAGGTCCGGCTGTTTATGGGGCCGTGGGGGGTCAAGATTCTGGAGGTAAGAGAGCTCCTACTGAGCCCTGTCGAGGGCTGTGCTATTAATACGCTGTGTGGGAGGGGCAGATATGGCGTGAGCAGGGGACCATATCATGTGGCAGGGGCACGCACTCGCTGTCTTCGAGTGATTGCATGCCCCGGTCCCCCAAGCTATTCCCGTTCCCCGGGTTGTTTAGAATCTCAGGACCTGAGGCTCCGGCTGTTATGCAACGCGAGGTCCGTTGTCAATAAGGCCCCCCTCATATGTGATCTTCTTCAAGAGGGGGGTGCGGACCTGGCCGGTATTACCGAGACCTGGTTGGGCCACGAGGGGGGGTTCCCCTCGTGGAGATGTGCCCACCAGGTTTCCTTGCATTCCACCAGCCGAGAGCTCAGGGGAGGGGTGGGGAGTAGCAGTCATTATTAAGGAAGGTCTGAGTCCGAGGGAGACCACTGTACCTCAGATAGCCGGGTGTGAGTCCATTTTTGTGAGGTGGGGTCATGGTGGGCAGATGGGCCTGTTAGTCATGTACCTGGCTCCCTGCCACGTGGCAACGACCCTGCCCGAGCTTCTCAATGTTGTAGCCGAGGTGGCGGTTGATACCCCCAGGCTTATGGTCATGGGGGATTTCAATCTGCCATCCATCGGTGAAACATCTGAGATAGCACGGGAGTTCATGACTTCCATGATGGCCATGGACCTGACCCAGGTAATTCAGGGCCCGACCCACATTGGTGGACACACCCTGGACCTAGTTTTTGTCTTTGGTCAGTGGTTGAGTGGTCTAGATAATGGGGATATAGATGTGGAACCCTTGTCATGGACTGACCACTCGCTCCTTCGACTCGACTTTCAGACAGCTACACCTCACCGCAGGGAGGCGGAACCGACCAGGTGGTTCCGCCCCAGGCGCCTGATGGATCCTGATAGGTTCCAGACGGAGCTTGGGCCATTTCGTGAGACACTGACACACGACTCGGCTGAGGACCTAGTGGCGGCCTGGGATAGGGCAGCCAGTGGGGCCTTGGACCGCGTCGTGCCTTTGTAGCCTCTGACCCGGTGTCGAACTCACTTATCTCCTTGGTTCACAGAGGAGCTGAGGGAGATGAAACGCCTGAGAAGACGCCTAGAGAGAGGTTGGAGGGCCAGTCGCTCTGAATCTGACTTGACACTAGTAAGAGCTCATATTAAGACTAACTATTTTACTGCTCTTATCGCATCATCAGATAATCGCCCAGCCGCCCTGTTTAGGGTGACCCGCTCCCTCCTCCATCTGGGAGCGCAGGAGGATCCCTTGCAGGGTCGTGCTGAGGATTTTGTTCAATATCTGGATGATAAAATAACTCAGATTCGGGATGATTTGGCCGCTGACTGGGTTGGTTCAGGCGGGGTGACTGAGGCAGGTCTTGAGAGTGTTATCTGGGCTGAGTTCGATCCTGTGGCTCCTGAGGACGTGGACAGGACTTTGGGAAGACTGAACACAACTACATGTTTATTGGACCCATGCCCCTCCTGGTTGGTGCTGGCCTCCCAGGAGGTTACACAAGGCTGGCTCCAGGAGATTATAAATGCTTCTTTGAGTGAGGGTGCCCTACCGGCTGCCTTGAAGGAGGCGGTGGTGAGGCCCCTCCTCAAGAAGCCCTCCCTGGACCCAGCTATTTTGGCAAATTATCGTCCAGTCTCCAACCTTCCCTTTTTAGCGAAGGTTGTTGAGGGTGTGGTTGCATGGCAGCTCCCTTGGTACCTGGATGAAGCTGTCTATTTAGACCCGCTCCAGTCCGGCTTCAGGTCTGGATACAGCACCGAAATGGCATTGGTCGCGTTGGTGGATGATCTCTGGAGGGCCCGGGGTAGGGGCTACTCCTCTATCCTGGTGTTGTTAGACCTCTCAGCGGCTTTTGATACCATCGACCATGGTATCATGTTGCGCCGGTTGGAAGGACTGGGGGTGGGAGGCACCGTCGTACGGTGGTTCTCCTCCTACCTCTCCGACCGGTTGCAATCTGTGTTGACAGGGGGGCAGCGGTCGACCCCGAGGTGCCTAGTGTGTGGGGTGCCGCAGGGATTGGTCCTCTCGCCCCTCCTGTTCAACATTTATGTAAAGCCGCTGGGCGAGATCATCCGTGGTTTTGGGGTGGAGTTCCATCAGTACGCTGATGATACTCAGCTGTACATCTCCACCCCAGATCACCCCTACAATCCGTGGAAGTGATGTCCCAGTGCCTTGAAGCCGTGCGGGTCTGGATGGGGAGAAACAGGCTTCGACTCAACCCCTCCAAGACCGAGTGGCTGTGGCTGCCGGCGTCCCGATATAGCCAGCTGACACCATCGCTGGTTATTGGGGGCGAATCATTGGCCCCCACGGAAAGGGTGCGCAACTTGGGCGTCCTCCTGGACCCACGGCTGTCTTTAGAGGATCACACGACAGCTGTGGCCAGGGGGGCTTTCTATCAGGTTCGCCTAATATGCCAGTTGCGGCCCTTTCTAGATCGGGACTCCCTACGCACAGTCACTCAGGCGCTCGTCACTTCTCGCCTGGACTACTGCAATGCTCTCTACATGGGGCTCCCCTTGGGGTGCACCCGGAGGCTCCAACTGGTGCAGAATGCGGCCGCGCGGGGGATTATGGGAGCGACCGGACGCTCCCACGTGACACCTCTCCTACGTGAGCTGCATTGGTTGCCGGTGGACTTCCGGGTGCGTTTCAAGGTGTTGGTGATCACCTTTAAAGCGCTCCATGGCTTAGGACCAGGGTACTTACGGGACCGCCTTCTGCCGCCAATAGCCTCCCACCGGCCGGTGCGCTAGCCTGACCCCTGTTGAATTTTAAAGATTTTTTGTATTGTAGGGTTGTTGTATTTTAAGTATTTAATTGTTTTAACTTTCAGCCAAAGTTTATATGGGTTTTAAAATTTTTAACTTTTATGTACTGTTTTTTATCTGGCTGTTCACCGCCCTGAGTCCGCAAGGAGAAGGGCAGTATATAGATCTATTAAATAATAATAATAATAATAATAATAATAATAATAATAATAATAATAATAATAATAATAATAATAATAATAATATAGACTTAAAGCCAAAAATATTCTTGTTAGGCATTTTGCCAGAAAAATATAATAAAGGGAATATATATTTGATGCTTCATGTTTTGACGACAGCGAGAATTGTGTTTCCGCACATTGGAAAAATGAGGAAACTCCTTCAGATGATAATATAATCAAGAAAATATTAGATTGTGCAGAAATGGATAGGCTAACATTAAGGATAAAGGATAAAGAAGATACAGAATATTTTTTAACTTGGGATTTGTTTTATCAATGGTTAGATAATAAAAGTTGAAATTAGAAGTTGGAAGCATAGTATTATATACAAGCAAATAGTATTATTATTACTATTATTATGTATATGTAACATGACCCAGACTACACTGTTTATTAAATACCTACATGTGTTAAAGAAAAATGAATGAATGAATGAATGAAGAGGCCAGCTGTGAGAACCAAGGACACTTCAGCAGGTGTTTCCCAGACTGTCTCAGAACAATACCGGGAGACTCCATTGGACAATGGGAGCTGGTCCAATAGGGGGAGGGAGAACATGAATTTCAATTATGTGACTCTTGGTGGGAATTAGTTAGATCTGGTTTTGCCCTCATCTTTGCCAATACGATGAACTCAATAAAGTTTTGCATTAAGAGATTGAATTATCTCAACAGTGCTTGCTTTGATTTCATTTCCTACAGAGAAAAAACACACTGGGAGCCACAAAACATGGGTGGGCGTGGCCAACTCGATGTCACTCACTCCCACCCAGTCACATGACCACCTAGCCAAATTAGCCTGAGGGGAAGTTGAAGAGAGAGGCCTGAGGGGAAAGATTGGGAAAGGAGGAGGAAGGCAAAAGAGAGGGATTGAGAGAAAGGGAGGCAGGGAGGCAGGGGAATTAACAAAGGAGCAGAAGCAATGGAAAGAGAGGCCACAAGCAGCAGGAGAAGACGGAGAGAGAGAGGAAGGAAGAGCCGACCGGCCATCTGACCACTGTCCCACAGCATGATCTCCCTGTTTGGAAAAGACTACAAGACAGCAGAGTCTGGCTGACCGAAGCAATTGGAGCTGCCCGAGCGAGGGACCAGGTGGACTGGCAGCCATAATGATGGACAGTTGCAGGAGAAGACATCTGGGTGCCTGGAAAGAAGAGCCTGGGAATCTGGACTTTCAGAAACAGATTCTGGGGGAGCATCTGCCAAGTTCCCTATGAGCAGAAGCAGCTCTACAAATCAGAGGGTCTCCAAACTTGGCAACTTTAAGGCTTGTGGACTTCAACTCCCAGAATTCCTCAGGCAGCAGAGCAGGCTCTGGACTTCTGGGAGTTGAAGTCCTCAAGTCTTAAAGTTGTCCAATTGGAGAACAGCTGCAGCGTGAAGGACCAAGAGAGGTCTTTGCTTCCCTCTGCTGGACAGATGTGGAACTCGTTTCTCAAACACATTTCCTGGGGTTTTTTTCCTTGTAAAGTAAAGGGACTTAAATGAATAATTAAATAGAAAGGCTGCTTGAAAAGATCAGGTGAAAGGTATTTTTTGCTGGTCCTTCCTCTTTCGTTTTCTGAATGCACTGAAGAGAAAACAGAAGACGAGGCTTTCCTTACAATTCCCAGGCTGAGCCTTGGACCCAGGCTGGACGGGCAGAATGGTGGGGCTTCCCAGAGGTCTCCTGCTTTGAGGAAGACCCCCCTCATCTCCCCCAGCCTCCCAGGCTGGAGCACAAACTGAAGGAGACCTTAAAGGATGGAGAGAAAACATGGTCTCCATTTCAGGGACCCTTTTTAGGATAGGAGAACCGGAAGAGCTGATGCAATACAACAAGATATGCTAATTGCTTGAAAGGATATTACAATCTCTGGACTCTGTTCCCATCATAAACTCCACCAGCAGTTCAAAGGACGAGGAGATCTGGCAGAGAGGCAGCGAAGGAGAGCAGCACATCCACCTGCCACTGGGGATTCCTGATTCCCTCCCACCAGGTGAGGCCCACAGACGCACCGAGATCCCCAAACTGGCATTTCAAGCGGGGTGAGAGCAGGGCTCCTCCTGGGCATTGGTGGAGAGCAGGTCAAGGAGCTGCTCCTTTTACACCAGAACAAGCGATTCCTCATCTGTAGGAGATTCTGATGGGTGGGTGGGACAGCCGAGACCCCAATATTAGGAAAGGCAATCAGAGGGGAATTAGCAGCCAAGACCCTCAGGATCCCTTCTTCCTTGTTAGGAAAGGCAACCGGAGGAGGGAGAGGGAGGGAAAAGCAGGCAATGTAGCAACAGGGGTCGCACAGAAACACCTGTATTTGGGGGGGGGGGGAATTCCAGGTAATTTGAGGAGGTGGGTTTGCTCCTTTTCTGAAGGCTGCTGAGTTCTGTCCAGGTAGCCAAACAAGGAGAGAGCTGCAACAGAGCGCAGGGAAGGGAAACCTTCGTCCTACTCCTCCCATTCAATCGCAGCTCTTTCCCCTCTTGGGAGATTTTCCATTGAGACGCCAAATTCTGGCCCTCCTGGGGGGGTGTTGTTGAGCTTTGCCCCCCTCTCTCCATGCAGTAAGGAGAGTGCAGGTGGGTGTGTCCTGCCCGGAGGCTCCAACTGCACCTTCCAAACAGAAAGCAGCTTCATTCTTCTTCCTCCTTCTCTGAACGCTTCTGGCTGGCGGTCAGAGGGCGTCCATTGTGATCCAGGGGTTGAAGGCAAGGCAGAGGTCTAGAGAGATCTTTATGTCCAGCCAATGACCCTCTGATGACCGGTTGGGCTCCATCTCCACACTAGCCTGATGGCAGCCACCCTCCGTCCCCCAAACAACAGCCTCTATAGTACGAAGAACTCCCACAGAGTAGGAGCCCACTCACAGGGCAAGGACCAGGGTCCCAAGTCCAGTCCACAAGGCAGAGTCCAGACATAAGACAAAGGCAGTCATTGGGGCAAGACAAGGTCTTAGGCAAGAAGCAGTTCCAAGAGCCCAGCGAAGCAGAGTCTGAAAACGGGCTTCCCACAAGAGAAGGGCCAGGTCCAAGACTAAAGGCGGAGAACAGTCTTCCCAGGGAGGCAAGGCAAAAGCCAAGAGTCGAAGCCGGGGGAGCGTAAGCCAAAGCAAACAATTGTTCCTGTCAAAGATTAACTCACCACGGCTTCTCCTTACAAAAAAGCAGAATAGAATAACAGAGTTGGAAGGGACCTTGTAAGTCATCTAGTCGAAACCCCTACCAAACTTGGCACCGTTTCTGACAGATGGCAGTCCAGTTTCTTCTTGAAAGCCTCCAGTGATGAAGCTCTCACAACTTCTGAAGGCGACTTCTGTTCTGTTGGCCAATTGTTCTCATTGTGAGAAAATTTCTCCTTATTTCTAGGTCTCCCCTTGATCAGTTTCCATACGAAGGTGGCAGTCTCTCCAATATTGGAGCACTGCGATCATGTCTCGCTGGTCCTTCTCTTCACAAGACCAGCCTTGCCAAGTACTTGCAATGGCTCATTGTATGTTTTAGACTCCAGTCCCCTCATCATCCTGGTTGCTCTTCTCTGCACTCTTTCTAGAGTCTCAACATCTGTTTTATAGTGTGGTGACCAAAACCGTATGCACTACTCTAGGTGTGGTCTTACAAGGGCTTTAGAGAGTGGTATTAGTACCTCACTTGATCTTGATAGTATCCTTTTGTTAATGCAATTTAAGATTGCATTGGCTTTTTTGGCTGCACACTTTTGGCTCACATTTGGCTCACATTTAATTAGTTGTCCACTAAGACTCCAAAATTCCTTTCACAATTAACTGCTATTTAGCCTGGTTTCACCCAGTCTATATGTGTCCTTTTGGTTTTTCTTGCCTAAGTGTAAGACTTGACTTTTCTCTACGTTGAATTTCATTTTGTTAGATAGGGCCCAGTGTTCAAGTCTCTCAAAACCCATCTGGATCTTGAGCCTATCATCTTGGGTGTTGGCTATTCCTGCCAGCTTTGCATCATCTGCAAATTTGATATGTTCCCCTTTTATTCCCTCATCTACATCGTTTATGAAGATATTGAAGAGTCCTGGGCCTAGGATGGAATCTTGTGGTACCCCACTGCTTACTTCCCTCCATGTAGACTTAGACCCATTAAGAACTACTCGTTGAGTACGGTTTGTCAGACAGTTGTGAATCCATCTGGTGGTGATGCTATCTATCCCACTTCTTTCTAGCTCACCAAGAAGTAGGTTGTGGTTTACTTTGTCGAATGCCTTGCTGAAGTCTAAGTATATTATGTTCACAGTATTTCGCTGGTCTACTTATTTAGTCATTATGTTGAAGAATGAAATAAGATGGGTTTGGCATGATAACATACCCGTGGTGTCTTCTAGTTATTACTTCACTCGTTTCTAGATGTTGGCAGATCTGTTTTTTGATTATCTTTCCCAGTCTCTTCCCGGGTATTGATGTTAGGCTGATTGGTCTGTAGTTTCCTGAGTCTTTTTTCGAAGATGGGAACCACATCAGCTCTTTTCCAGTGCTCTGGTAGTTCCCCGGTGCTCCTGGATTTTTGAAAGAAATGGTACAATGGTTCTGAGATAAAATCTGCCAGCTCCTTCAGGACTCTGGGATGTAATCCGTCAGGTCCGGATGATAGGTATTCATCAAGATCAGACAGGTGTTCTCTTACTTTTTTTTTTTTTTTGCTTATTTTAACTTTTATTTCTAGTCTGTCCTTTACAGTTATGTTTCTGGTAGGTTGGGCTATAGTTTCTTTTTGCATGAAGACCGATGGAAAGAACGAGTTAAGCAGCTTTGATTTCTCTCTGTTGCCTGTTAACTTCCTTGCTGTCTTCACTCTTTAATGGCCCAACTGTTTCCTTGATTATTTCCTTGTTATTTATATGTTGTTGTTGTTTTTGAAAGCAAAAATGATTTATTCACTTGTACTGACAAATGTTTGATTGATTGATTACTTAATTTTTAAATTAATTTTAAATACAAGTAATGCAAACAATACGAACATATACATACACATCTAAATTGGGATACCCAGACTGGTATCTTCAAATAGTGTCCTTTTTTTATCTTCTCCCAGTTCAACCATAAGGCTTCACTTATTTTATGTCTTCTAAAATACCCCTGTATTTTAGTTCCTTTATACCACAAATAGGCGTGCCATCCCAAAAATAAATCATGTCCCTCCAAATTTAACAATCTAGTATTTTCTAATGATATCCATTCTTTAATCCACATTAAACTAGCTGCTTGGTAATAAAATTCAAAGTTAGGTAAGCCAAAACCTAACATCTTGTAACAACTTCATTTTTATTCTTGCCTTTTTCCCCTGCCATATGTATTTCAGTATCATTTTATTCAAATCTATAAAAAATTCCTTGACCAGCTTTATCGGAATCAATATAAAATTCTAGGCAAAATATTCATCTTAATGGTTGCAATTCTCCCAATTAGAGATAGTTGCAGATTTCCCCATTTTTCCAAATCTTGTCCTATTTGTCGCTTATCCTTAATATAATTATTTTCTTTGAGAGAGCTACACCTTGCTGTCAATTGTATTCCCAGATATTTTACCTTATTCGTAACCTGCATATTTGAAATCTCCATCAATTCTTCTTTTTGCTTTTTCAGCATATTTTAGTCATTATCTTTGTCTTTTCTTTATTAATTTTGAGACCAGCCATTTCTCCGAATTCTCCAATTTTTTCTAGCAATTTATTTATTGATGTTAAAGGTTCTTCCATAATAAAAACCAAATCGTCTGCAAAAGCTTGTAACTTATATTCCTCTTTCTGAATTTTCATACTTCTTATCTCCTTTTCTTCTCTAATATTTCTGTTTAACACTTCCAATTCAATATAAACAACAATGGGGACAATGGGCATCCTTGTCTAGTGCCTTTCTCTATTTCAATATATTCAGACAATTCCTTAGCCTTTTGTTTTGAGTATATAGCTTCAATTGCCTGAAGAAATTTTTTCCCAAAGCCCATCTCCTCCATCTGTAACATCATAAATCGCCAATTGACATTGTTGAAGGCTTTTTGTGCATCTAAAAATATCAAAGCCATCTGCTTTTCAGGATGCACTTCGTAGTATTCTAAAGCATCCAAGATTATTCTTATGTTGTCTCGGACTTCATTCATAACCTCCAGCATTGGGATCGATAGTGATTCTTGTAAAGTCCTATAATATTCAGCTGGCAGTCCATCTGGACCTGGTGCCTTTCCATTCTTCTGTTTCTTAATTGCCTCAGTTAGCTCCAGCATCATTATACTTCCATCCAATAACTCCTCGACCCCTTTGGGAATTTTTGGTAGTTTAGCTTTTTGTAAATACCTTGCCACTTTATCTTCTTCTATCACATCTTTCTTGTAGTATTCCTGTATTATTTTCCCCATCTCTTTGTTTCCAAAACTACTTTGTCCTTGATGATCAATTAATTGTGTTATTTTCCTTGATTCTCTTTTTTTTTTTTCAATTTATATGCTAACCATCTGCCAGGTTTATTTGCATTTTCAAAATAATTCTGTTTAGCAATTCTTATTTTTTGTGCTAACTCTTCCTTCTCCAGTAGATCCATTTTGTGCTTTATAATATCCATTTTAATTTTTACATCTTTCTTATATGGATCTTTCTGGAGTTCTTTTTCAAGTTTTTTTATGATCATCTCTCAATACTTTAAGGGTTTGTCTTTTCTTCACATTTCTTTTCCGTGTATAATCAATGATTAATCCTTTGGCAAAGGCTTTCATAGTATCCCAACAGTTTTGAATCGATGTTTCTTTCTTATTCTCCTTGAAGAAAAAGTTGAATTCTCATTTCATTTTCTGTGCAAAGTCTTTCTCTTTTAATATTGTATTGTTCAATGTCCAACTAGATCTGCCTTTTCTCCCTTAACAAATAGCAATCACTGGGTTAAGATCCGCCCATGTGTTAGTATCTATATTCAGTTGTTCAATATTTAAAGTCAATTCCATTGTTGCCCATATCATATCCAGTCTGGACCAAGATAAATGTCTGTCAGAGTAGAAAGTACATTGTCTATTTTTCCTGTTTCTCTCCCTCCAGATGTCTTTCAAGTTTATTTCTTCTGTCATTTTAAAGAAGGTCCTTGGCAATATCTTTCTACTATATCTTGTTCTTCTACTTGTTTTATAGTCCAGTTTTTCATCTACAATTCCATTAAAATCCCCCATCATGCAAACATTTTCAAACTGCATTTCAATTATCTTGTTATGTAATTTCCTGTAAAAGTCACTCTGATTATTGTTAGGGCCATATATTGCTACTAAAAATAATTTTGTATTGTTATCAATTAATTCCACCATCAAAATTCTGCCTTCTGGATCAGCATACTTCTGCTCAGCTCTAAATGTATTTCTGATATACAAAGCAACACCTCTTTTTTTACTTTGCACCAATGATAGAAAAGTTTTGCCAAGTTTTGGTTGAATCAGTAATTGTTCCTGTAAACAAATTATATCAAATTTTAATTTTTCTAATTTGTGGAAGACTGTTCTTCTTTTGTTGGCCGAGTTAAGTCCATTTATGTTTATTGAAATTAATTTCCTTTCTTCCATATTCACACTTTATAATTAGGTTTTGTTGCTCTAGTCGATCTGGTTTCATGTTACTCCTTGTATTCCATAACTCCGCCCACGGCTCCTTCTGTTTCTCCCAACGTTATCAGTTCCTCTTCAGTAGGTTTTATTGGGGCTGACGTTGCTTGCGTTTCAACTTCCATATCAGCATCCGTCCCTTTAAGAACTTCCTCGTAGAAAGCTCTTGCCTTATTAATTGTATTCAGCCTGTATCTTTGAAATTTCCATGTTAAGCCTACTCCTTCTGGAAATAGCCATCTGTAGTTAATCTCTTTTTGCAACAAAACTTTGGCCAAAATTTTTTTTTAAATTGAAAAAGTTTTACAAATACAAGTTTTTCATTTTCCCATCCTCCAATTCCCCCCCTGCCCCCCTCCCCCCTCCCATCCCTTCCCTCCCTTGGCTTCCCTTATAAAAATTGTTATTCTTATGCAATCCGCAGATATTAAGAAAAAGAAAAGGTGAAATCCAAATACAATACATATCACACATTTCTCTCATCTAATCTACCCCTTATCAGTAGTAAAAAAATTTCTAGATAGCATCCAAATAGTAATTGTCTACATATATCTATCCCCATTATTACAAAACAAAGACCAAAGCATGGTTTCCCCCAATTACTCTACCCCCTATTTAAACTATTTCCTGCTTAACATATTAATTAACTCCAATTACTTTACACTCTATATACTATAACTAAAATCAATACAACATAACATAACCTTTTTCAGCTAAATGCTAACTGATATTTCTTTGTTTGATATTTATTCTGCACATAATCTATCCATTTCTTCCATTCCCAAACAAAAGTTTCTTGGGTCCTGTCTTTTATGTACGCTGATATCTTTGCCATTTCTGCAAAGCTAGCCATCTTCAGTCCATTCTTCAATAGTAGGTAAAATATCTTTTTTCCAATATTGTCCGGTCAATAACCTAGCTGCAGTAATCATGTATAATATCAATCTTGTTTCATTCAATGAAAAGTCCTTAACTACACCCAATAAAAACAGTTGTGGAGAAAATTGGAGTTTCTTCTTCAGCATATTTTGCATAACCCACCAAAGTTTAATCCAGAAAGCTTTCACTTTTCTGCAAGTCCACCATATATGATAATATGTAACATCTAAACAATCACATCTCCAACATCTTGGTTGAACATTAGGATACATATATGACAATTTCTTAGGATCTAAATGCCACCTATAAAACATTTTATAAAAATTTTGGTGCGTTGGCCGGGAATCGAACCCGGGTCAACTGCTTGGAAGGCAGCTATACTAACCACTATACCACCAACGCCACCCGAGAATCACTCTGTAAGCCTTGTCAATCCTACTAAATATTTCTTCAGGTTTTACCTTTAACATCACTGCGAGTGCATCAGCACAAACTACTCTTAGATCTTCTCTATTATTTTCTTTTAGTCCTCTTAGTCTTATAGCAAACTCCATAGATCTGAATTATATCATTGTCACTTCATTTTCAATACTTTGAGTTCTGGTATCCACGTTAAAAAAAATTTCTTCCATTACTCTCATTTTAGATTCAACTTCTGAGCTAAATTCACCCACTTTTTTCTCAATCTCAACCACCGCATCTGAAAGACCAGAAACTACTTTAATTATATCTTGATTCAACTTGTCATATTTTTCTTGAACCAGCTCCTTAATTTCCTGTTGGGATTTTTCCATAGTTTCAGCATAATTTCCTAAAGTCTTGGCTATAAACTCTTTCATGTCCTTAAGTCCAGCTTCCTGTTCATAACTCTGAGTCTGCATCTGTGGCTTTTCTGGCTTCTCCTTTGTTTGGTGAGTGGGGGAGCCCCCCCCCCCCCCGGTTTAGTTTGTTTTGAAGCCATGCCTCTGCACAACCTTTCCAAAAAAGAGGATTTCCCTCCTTTTCCATTTTTTCTCCCCAGCTTTGTAAGAAAAAAAAAAAAGTTGGATAATAAGCTTTTCTCTTTTCTTATATGTTAAAACATTACTTTAAGCAATTTAGTGGCTTCGAGGCAGGCAAACTCTAATACTTTCACTTTTAACTTTTCCTTCTTCCGTTAAAGCCAGTTGCCATTTTAAGTTACTTTAAGTTACTTTCTCCCATTTCAATCCTTTCTTATAAAGAATTATTAACAGGGCTAGCCAAAATACTTGCGCTTTGTGGAATCCGGATTTCACCCTGTTTAGCTTGAAAACTTTTGTTATTTTTCGTGGCGTTGCTCTCGCCGTCTGGCTCTGTTCAAACAGAGATCCCCAGCTGTCCGGACCTCGGCGATCTGGAAAGGGAGCCTCACCCTGAGTCCTCCCCAGGGACGAAATAAAGAACCTGGGGGCTTCTCAGGGGGCTCTACCTCTTCTCGCCGGCTCTACCCGTCCTTCTTACTGAAGGTCGAGCTTTCTGAGCCGCCTCTCCGCTTTTGAGGCAGCTCTAACAGGCAGCAGAGCTGGCGGTCTTAAAAAGACCGTCTCACAACGGCGGAGACGCCAACCGGAAGCCGACCAAGAATTGATATTTCCTTCTTATCTCTCTCACTTTCCTTGGAATTTGTCTCAAAACTGTGACTTCCTTCCCTTTTTATTCCAAAGCCTTGTCACGAGCAGCCTGAAGAATCTGTGTCTTAATTGATTTCTTAGTAAATCTTTTATGTACTTCTCTTGGAAGCTTATTGTGTATCGTATATTCAGTATAGGCTCGATAAATTTCATCAATTCCTTCCATCATCTTCTCTTTAGGTACTTCTAAGGCCTCAGCTAAAATCGTATTCATAATCTCGGCGAGGTCATCCCCTTTTTCTTCTATGACATTTTGAAATCTTAAGTAGAACTCTGCTTTGTCCATTTCCCATCAAATTAAACCAGATGTTCCTTGTTCAACCTCTCCGAGTTTATTCTCAATTTCCTTCATTTTTTCTTCTTTTTGGCCATCTTTTTCCTCCAGTTTAACCAGACTTTCTTCATATTTCATCATTGTTTGTTGTATGCTAACCACCTTTTCATCTGTTTTAAGTAGCTATTGCTCCATCCTTTGTTGTTCTTTTTTCATTCTTTGAAGTGTTTGTAGAATCATTTGTGTCGTCTCTTTCTCTTTCTCTTGCTGTAACATTGTCTGGATGGAGTGTTGGCCTCCAGATGGTGATGAGGATGGTGTAGCCGCTGCAGCTCCCACCATCACTATTTTTTTGCTCATTTTGGAGTTGGCTAAGTTCACTTTCAATTCAAAAGATATTCGAAAGGTCCCACTAGACCAGTGATGGCTAACCTTTTTGCCATCATGTGCCAAAAGCACGGTGGGGTCACACGCACGCGTGCCCACATCCATAATTCTATGTGCCCTGCCCCCCCATGCTCCCCCCGCGTTTGGCACATGATGGCCTGGTGGTCCCGGTAGGCGTTTTTCGCTCTCCCCAGGCTCCAAAGCCTTTCTAGGAGCCTGGGGAGGGCAAAAACAGCCTCCCCCACCCCCCAGAGGCCCTCCGGAGCCCGGAAACAGAGTGTTTCCTGACTTCTGGTGGGCCCAGAAGGCCCAAAAATCAGCTGGCCAGTGCATACATGTGTGCTGCAGCTGAGCTTGCATGCCCACCAATATGGCTCCACGTGCCACCTGTGGCACCCATGTCATAGGTTTGCCATCACGGCACTAGACAATGGGGTTGGAAAAAAGAAAGAAAAATAGAAAAAAATAGGATAGAAAAGGGGGGGAAAGGAAAAAGAAGGAACAATAAAAAAAAGAAGAAGAAAAATTCTCCAATTCTTCAGATTCTTCCAAAAACCCTAATCCAAAGGAAGGGAAAGGAAAAATAGGAAGAAACAAAAATTTGAAATGTTCCTCCAAATAAAAAGCCAAAGTAAAAAAATTAAAAATTAACAGTAATTCTTCAGGCTCTTGAATGCCTTAATCCAATATTTGTATGCAAATCAAAGAAAAGGGAAAAAAGAGCGACACAAAAGTTAGTTCTTCAAGTCCTTTATGTCCAGAGAACCTACAGGGAGTAATTTTTCCTTTTGCCTCTTTCCAAGCCACACATCTCACTGGGGTTAAAATAATTACTCAGCGAGAAAAGAAAAAAAAAGATTCTGAGCCTTCCAATATATTCCAGGCTTTAACAACTTAGATAGAAGAGCACCTGTGTAAACAACATTCAGTAACTCTTCAAAATAAATTTGTATTTGTTTTGACTACAATGATTTCTTTCTTCTACAACGAAATTTCTCTTCCAGTGGGTGGCAGCACTACACACTCCCCTAGTTCTCCTATCCTTATAAGAGAAGAGAAAGAAAAAAAAAGGGAAGGAAAGAAAAACTTTCTTTTAAATAATCCAAAAATAAAAGAAGTGATACCAATCCAGATGCACCAACTCAGCAAATATTACAAACCAAAATCCACCAGTTCCAAAAATTTCAAAAATGTCCCAAAAGCTGTTTTTGCTTTCAATCCAGTCCAGTTATCCAAAATGGAAATAGAACAATTAGGCAATTTCAAGTCTTTTAAAATATATACTTGGGAAAAATAAAGTCAGTCCAAAATAGGTTCGCCGCTCCTCTTCATTTACTGCCCATCACAGTCCCATGCATCAATAAGGGCGTTCTTAGTAAAAAAAAAAAAAAAAGTAAAAGTTTCTCACCGCTCTGATCACTTCGTTCCGATCTTCCTTCCTGAAGTTGCCACAGCCTCCGCAGCCTAATGGCTGCTGCTCAGCTTCTGGAAAAAGGGCTTTCCTGGCTCAACCAGGGACTTAGCGATGCCCCTGGAAGCCTCAGGACGTGCCCTCCACTACCACAGTTTAAACAAGACTGTGTGGTTCGGTTCGGGCCGTCCAGAAGCGGAGTTTATCGGTGGAGTTTCAGGTGCCCTAGAAACCCCGCGTGTCTCGCCATGGCGCCAACTTCCGGTCCCGCGCCACCATCCGGCCCCTGTGTCCCATATTTTTTGTGCACTATCACAATCACACCACATGTGTTTATATGTTCCAACCTCCTTCTTGCACCTCCAACCTATATTTGTATATTTACCATCTATTTCATTTAGTTTACATGGTGTTATGTACCACCTCCATATCACTTTATATCCATTTTCCTTAACTCTAACTGACATATTCTTATATACTCTTCTACTCCAAAATATTTTTCCAATTGTTGTCATTTATTTCTCCCAAATCTGATTCCCAAGTTAATTTTAAACCTTTTGCCTGCTCTTCTAATTCAATTAATATTCTATATATTTCCACAATTCTTCATTCACCTCACATTCTTTTATAATCATTTCAAATTTTGTCAACTGTCTATCTTTCTCCTCTAATCTTTCCTCCACTTTTATCCATTTCTCTAATTGTATAAATTCAACCAATTTACTTTAACATCTGCTAAAATGTTATTTATATGTTGAAATAAACTTTTTGAAAAATTATCTTTGACTTTTGTTGCAAGTCTTTGTTCATTCTGAGCCTGTGCTTTCCTGAATTTGTCTTTGCAGATTTTGCTACCTGCTGATATTCTGCCTTAATTATGTGTCCCTCTTTCTATTTTTTGTACTTGTCCTTTTTGTCCTTTAGTTTATAAGAGCGATCTTTTTGCAGCCATACTAGCTACCCTCCCTCCACTCCCCACCCACCCCCAAGAATCCCCAACTCCAAAACCAAAGCAGCCTTTTTCCTGTGGAGAAATAGAGTCACAATCCTGCATCACCCTCCTCTGGGTAAGAGAGGAACTGCAGAAATTGTAACTCCCACCTAAAAGAGTAAGACCGAAGGACAAGGATGTTATTAAAAGGACATGATTAAAATAACCTTTGCCCGAGAAGTTGCCAATTTTGGCCCCTCAAAGACTTCTGCACTGCCACCAGCTGTGCACTGTTCCTGCTGCTCCTACCCCAAGGGTCTCTGTGGAGTGTTCCTTTCTCAGCCAACCCAGAATGTGGACCTTCATTAGTGGGCGGAATGTGGCTTGTGGCCACATCCTGCATCCCCTCTCAGAGTCAACTGTCAGTATTTGCTTCCTTCAGTTCTTTCTCCTCTTTTATAGGGCAGCAGAAGTATCAGCAACTGTAGGAGCCAAGCATGGCCCTGGAAGAGGACACCATAGAGATAGCAGCCCTGGGCCGCCCCTTCCAGCTGGGGACATTGTATGACTGTCGCAAGGATGCACTCATCCCAGGTAGGAGCTGGAGGAGAGGCTGATTGGGGGGGGGGGGAGGGAAGGAGGGAGGGAGAGAGGGATGAAGGCACTGCCATCAATGTGCAGGCTAAGCCCAGGGACAGAGCTGAGCTCCTGGGTACAACAGGCTCAGACTCAACCCAGACAAGACCGAGTGGCTGTGGGTATTGCCTCCTAAGGACTATGTCGATTGTCCATCCTTGGTTCTGTGTGGGGAGAAGTTGTCCCCCTCAGAACGGGCTTGCAATTTGGGTGTCCTCCTAGACTCACAGCTAAGATTAGAGCAACATCTGACAGCTGTGGCTAGGGGGGCCTTTGCGCAGGTTCTCCTGGTGCACCAATTGCGACCCTACTTGGATCAGGAGGCTCTCCTCACAGTCACTCATGCCCTTGTCACCTCACGGTTAGATTATTGCAACGTGCTCTACATGGGGCTACCCTTGAAAAGTGTTTGGAGACTACAGCTGGTCCAGAACCCAGCCGCGTGAGCTGTCGTGGGTGCATCTAGGTACACCCACATTACACCAATTCTTTGTGAGCTGCACTGGCTCCCTATTGGTCTCCGGTCACAATTCAAAGTGTTGGTTATTACCTTTAAAGCCCTACATGGCTCAGGGCTAGGTTATCTTCGAGACCACCTTCTATCGCATAGCTCCCAGCGACCGGTAAAATTCCACAGAGTTGGTCTTCTCCGGGTCCCGTCAGCTAAACAATGTCGGTTGGCAGGCCCGTGGGGGAGGGCCTTCTCTGTGGCTGCCCCAGCTCTCTGGAACCAGTTACCTCCTGAGATCCGGACCATCCCCACCCTATTGGCCTTCCAAAAAGCGGTGAAGGCCTGGCTTTTCTGACAGGCCTGGGGCCGTTGATCTCGCTGTTGCGATCTGGCAAGATCCGGCCATGAATGGTATGAATGGGTTTTAATTGTTTTTAATGTTTTTAATTTTAAATGTTTTTATAGTGTTTTTTAAATGTATTGTGAGCCGCCCTGAGTCTTCGGAGAGGGGCGGCATATAAAATGAAGTAATTAATAAATAAATAAATAAATAAATAAATAAATAAATAAATAAATAAATACCTGGCCTGCTAGTAGCAGCTAGTTAAGTAGGACCTCCTAACTGAGGATATGTATCCAACCCTTTGCCAAGGACTGGCGGGACTGGCACTGATTACCAAACACAGGGTGGGTTTCCTCCCCAGAAACAAAGTCACTGAAATGATTTGGAAAATGGCTAATAAAGGAAGTCTAGGATCCCCCAGAACGGTGAATTCAGAGTGACAGTTCTGAAGCTGTGGGGCGGTGATTTTGAACCCTTCATGAAAATCTCTGGGGAAACCAGAGAGATGGAGATCTTTCTCGAAATCAATAGGTGCATAGCAATTCCTATTCCTCTCTACTCAGTCAAAAGCCTTCAGAGTTTTGCCGTGTTTTGCAAAACTGACAGGAGCTTTCTCTGATGATGATTGGACGGAACAAATAGCAAACCCTCCAGGGAGGAGATGCTTCTATTGTCTCACCTCTCTGGAGCTCCTCTATCCAGCTGCAGGTGTTCAATTCATGTCCGTGTTTTCTTCTGTTTTGTGCAGGCATCACCCTTTGGGATTACGACTCTCTTCAGAAGGACCTCACCATCAAGCCTCAGCCCAAGACAGCAACTGAAATCATTGTGTCTGACAGCATAGATGATAAGGCCTCTGCACTGGACATCTCAGCCTCCCTCAAGGCCAGTTTCCTGGTAGGGCTGGTTGATGTGAGAGGATCAGCAGAGTATCTCCATGACACAAAGAAGTCCAAGCAACAGGCAAGAGTCACCGTTCAGTACAAAACCACCACCAAGTATGAACAGCTGACAATGACCCACCTGGGAATCCAGAATGTCTCTCACCCAGCAGTCTTTGAGCATGGCACAGCCACCCATGTGGTCACCGCCATCCTGTATGGAGCCCAGGCTTTCTTCGTCTTTGACCAAGAAGTTTCTTCAACAGAGACGGTGAAAGATATTCAAAAAAGTCTCCAGGCTACAATCAAGAAGGAAATATCTATCACAGAACAAGCAGATATGAAGCTAAATGAGAAGGAGAAAGAAAATGCTCTAAAGTTCAGCTGCAAGTTCCATGGAGACTTTTTTTTGGACAAAACTCCAGTGACCTTCCAAGATGCCATGAAAATTTATGAAACTCTACCAAAAATGTTAGGGGAACAAGGGGAGAAGGCTGTGCCTGTGCGAGTCTGGCTCTACCCACTGACCAAACTAGACCTCAGAGCAGTTAAGATGGTCCGTGAGATCAGTCTAACATTGATCTTTGATGCTAAAAAGATCTTGGAGGAACTCAATGAAATCAGAATGCAAAGCAACGATCTAGCCAATGATCCCATTGCTGAGACCTTCCCTGAGATCAAGAGGAAGATCCAGCAATTCAAGGATCTGTGCAAGCAACACAGGCAGACTTTCCAGAAACAACTGGCCAGAGTGTTGCCTTCCATCCGTGGAGGAGAGCAGGAGGAAGGGACCCTGGTAGACCTCTTTATGCCCATCAATCAGTCGCCCTTCAACAGCCAAAGACTCCATGAATTTCTGGACACCAAGAAAAGAGAAATTAACTTCATCAAATCTTACCTTACTATTCTAAGTGAAATGCAAGTTATCTCATCTCAAAACAAGCTGGAAGAAATCATTCTTCACCCCCAGAATGAATACGTGGTCTCCTTTACATTCACTTCTTTACATGAAGAGGAGCCATTTTTGTTGAGTTTACAGGACTGGCTGCAGGAGCAATTCTTGCAAGAATCAATGAAGTCTACAAGGTCCCTTCCTGAGGTGAAAAAAAACCTGGCCTGGTTTGAGGATGAGGAGAGGACCCACAATGCTCGCCAAGCTGCCAAATCCATCAGAGACTTTTTCAGTGTCAATCAATTCAATGAGAAGGTCCGCTTTGTTGTGGCCTCACTCCCAGATGTGGATACCCCAGGAGCCTCCACTTACCTTTATGAAGATGGGATGCTGGTTAACAAAAACTTTGTGTTGCCCTCAAAACCTCTCCCTTTCCTGATTTCTGAACTGAGACACGACAGCATTCAACTGAAGTTTCAGCCAGCTGAATATGGAAAGGCTTCCATCTCCAGCTATCTGGTAGAGTACAAGGTTGCAGGGGAAGATAACTGGAATAACATGAGGACAGAGGACACCAGGGAGATGTTCCTGCTGAAAGACCTGAATCCAAACATATCCTATCTATTCCGTTATGCTGCTTGTTGCAAGCTTGGATATAATAAATCCAGTGAGCTGAGCCCACCCATAAAGACCCTTCCCACCAGCCCTCCTGAGAAATTAAGAATGGTCACTGCAGCATCATCTGTCATCTCTGTGGCCTGGATGAGTCCCAGCATCATTGCTTCAGGAGTTGTGGTCAAGGAATACAAGGTGGAGTACAGAACAGTGGAGGCTGGAGCTGGGAAGGACCAGTGGATTGGAAAAACGACTGGGAGAAAAACAGAATTTTATCCCATTGAAGGATTGAAACCCCAGACAGTGTACAAAATACGGGTGGCAGCTGTGTGTGATAATGGAGCTCTCAGTGTCCCCAGTGAGGAGCTGGAGGTCTCCACACTGGAGGGAGAAAGTGCAGACAATGTAGCCACCCAGTTCCTTCAGGAAAACTTCCTGGTGGAGGACAGACAGCCACTAGTGTTTGCCCTTCCTCTGGAGAAAGTCCCCTCAGATGCCTCCACCTCCTGTCTCATGTACCAGCTTGGAAAGGAGAACCCGGAAGTCCCCAACAAAGTGATCCTGGTGATTGGAGCAACAGGATCTGGGAAAACCACTCTGATCAATGGGATGATCAATTATATTCTGGGTGTCCAGTGGGAAGATAATTTCAGATTCAAACTCATTCATGAAACCTCCCAGAGAAGTGAAGCTGGAAGCAGGACATCTGAAGTTACAGCCTACGTGGTGAACCATCAGAAGGGTTTCCAAATTCCCTATTCTCTCACAATCATTGACAGTCCAGGATTTGGAGGCACAAGAGATGCAGGGCAAAACAAAATGCTTGAGAAGCAGCTCCAGGAGTTTTTCTCCACCCCAGGAAACATTGACCATGTGGATGCCATCTGCTTGGTAACCCAGGCCTTCCTTGCCCATTCAACTCACGCCCAGAAATGTGTCTTTGATTCCATGCTCTCCATGTTGGGAAAAGACGTGAAGGATAACATCCAACTCCTGATCACCTTCTCATATGGGGAGACCCCACCTGTCCTGGAGGCCCTCAAGGAGGCTGATCTGCCGTGTGCTCAGGATGAGTCAGGAATCCCCCTGCACTTCAGATTCAACCATGCTGCTCTCTTTGTTAACCAAGAAAACGGGGGAAGCCACAATACTATTTCTGGAATGTTCTGGAAAATGAGCACTGGGAGCATGAAGAATTTCTTCGACTCATTAAAGATGCTGGAAACCAAAAAGTTAACCTTGACCATGGAGGTCCTCAAGGAACGTCAGGAGCTGGAAGCTGCTCTTAGAAGACCTCCCCCTCCTAAGGTTGAGCAAGTACATCCAAATTGTTTCCAAATCAGTATTGATCCAGCAGCCATCGGGAAGGCTTCGGTCTCCAGGTACCAGGTGGAATATCGGATTGCAGGAAAGAATTGGAAAACTCTCAGTACCAAAGGCGCAAAGGATCAATTCACCCTGGAAGATATCCACCCAAATCTTCAGTACCAATTCCGATGTGCAGCTGTGACTCAAAAAGGGCTCGGTGAATGGAGCAAGGCAATCACTTGCATCTGTCCTACAGGAAGGCCTGCTGAGGTAACTTGACGCCTTCTTTGGAAGAGGAAAGATGTGGGGGGGAGGAGGAGGGGGGAGTAGAATATTCTGACACCTCCTGCAGGGTTCCTCCTTGGGAACCACTGCCCCCTCCCCCAACTCCAAGGTTTAAAGCTTCCTGAAATCTGGGTCATCTTAGAGACTCCAAGAATCCCTGCTTGCCTGATTGTGAGCATGGTTTGCAAAGTGAGTCAACCATGACACATAAGGCCGTGGGTGATGGGCAGGAGAGGCAGGTCTACGAGCTCATGGTGCCATTTTGGAGAATGGAGGGAGCTACTACTTGTATGAGGTCCACCCTGTAGGATGTCATAGATGAGAACAGGGCTAAGCAGGAGCATCACTCGGGGAACCTGGTTGAGGGGTCAGGTCTGATCCAAGGGAGCTACGTTGTGGGTGGAGAAGAGTCTGAACTGCTTGGGTCCGTCAAGGTTGTTGGAGGGCAGGGTCTTTCGGGGCCTCCCCGAATGTCTGTTTCACAAAGCCTCGATTGTGGAAGGGCCAGCTTGGGCCAGCTCACACACTCCCACACTGGAATGTCCAGCTGACCATCCCCAGAGGAAAAACCCCAAAGAGCCTCACTGGGGGCCCACTTGCTAGAGAGACAAAGGGAAGAAGGAGGAGCTGGACAGCATCTTATACAAAGAAGGAAGTGGTCATGTGGAGGGGGGGGAAGACATCAGGGCAGGGGGTTATTTTACCCCTCTCTTCAGGAGGAGGATTCTTTGAAGGGGTCCTTGCACCCAACTCCCCACTCAGAGAGAAGGGCCACAGGGTGGGGGAGATCCCAAGGAGCAAAATTTTGTGCGGGTGGGGGAGGATACGGGTGCAAAGCAGCATTCTCAGCAGAGGCTGCTTGTCCAGGATTGCAGGAGATGGAGGAAAGAGCCCCCACCAAGGATTTGATTCAGACCGCCTTGGAGGGGCAGTTGGGAGGCCAAGGAGGAGCCTGGGGTAGTCAGGGAAGACACCCAGGGCAACCCGGGGCAACCCTTGGAGACAACCTGGAGCTGCAGCAGGAGCAGCTAAAGCCCCCCAAAACAGGATCCCTTCTAGAATGGAGTCAGCTGTGGGGAGCTGCCAGCCACTTCGGACACCAACCCCCATTCCTGTAAACCCCAAAAGGCACATTTCCAAGAATTTTTTTTTCCAAAAAAGTTTTTTTTCTCTCATTCATAAACATATTTAAATGTACAGTCATTTATCCACCATTTTTAATTCATCATATCTTTTAACTTTCATTTTTCATTTTTCATTGTTCGGGGCTGCTCTTTTACCATTTACCCTTCTTTATTTTACCACAACCTTTCTTCTTCTCCTCCCCTTCTCTCCCTTCCTCTATCTCTGCCTACTTTCTTCTTTCCTCCTCTCCTTCTCGTTCCTACTTCCCCTTCCCTTCTCCCACTCCTCTCTTCTTCCCTCCTTCTAACCTTCTCTCCTACTCCTCTTTTTCTTCCTCTCCTTTTCCCTTTCTTCTCTCTCTCCTCTCCTCTCCTCTCCTTTTCCTTTCCTCTCTCTCTATTCTTTCCCCTCTCTCTTGTTATTTCCCTTTTCAGTTCAATCTAGAATGGTATTCGAGCAGCCCCAATTTTCTATTTATCTCTAATCTCATTTCAATTTCTTATTTAATTAATAATTATATTATTTCATCATTTGTGGACATTTTTATCATATCTCATTTTTTTCCCTTTTACCACCCCTCCACCCCACCCCTTTCTCCCTTTACCTAGGCATCATCTGGGTTTCTATTCTTCTTCTTATTTTCTCCCATCTTTTCCTTATCTATTTTATCTTCATACCCGTATTCATATTTCCTTTCTAACCAATCATAAAATTTATCCCACGACCTGAAATACATTGACTCCTCTTTATCTTTAATTCTCAATGTTAATCAAGTCATTTCTGCACATTCTAGAATTTTCTTTATAATTTCTCCTTCCAACGGGATTTTGTCTGCTTTCCAATTTTGTGCAAACACAATTCTAGCCACTGTTATTAAATGAATAATCAAATATGTGTCTTCTTTACTATAATTCTCCGGTAAAGTTCCCAATAAAAATATATCTGGTTTTAACTCTATATATTGCTCTCTCTAACCATGTCTGTATTTTCACCCAGTAATGTTTTGCTTTTTTGCACAATTACCACATTATGATAAAATGATCCTGACAATTGGTGACATTTCCAGCATTTAGCTGATTTATCTTTAAACATCTTAGCTAATCTTTCTGGTGGCATATGCCATCTATAAAACATCTTATACAAATTTTCTTTATAAACTGTTGCCATTGTTAATTTATAGTTTCTTTCCCATAGGTGTTGCCATTTCTCCAGTTCTATGGCATATCCAAAATTCTTTGCCCATGCTATCATTGTTTCTTTTACTTTTTCATCCTCTAGTCTAATATGCAATAAATAATTATATAATTTCTTAATCATTTTTTTCATTTGTTCCTGTATTTCATCCAGTTCTGATTTCCCTAAATTAAAGCCATATTGTCCACAATCTGCTTCAAATCTTGATTGTATTTGCAATCTTGTATACCAATCTATCTCAATCCCTTGACTCTCTAATTCTTGCCTTTGTTTCAGTTCTCCCCGATCTGTTAAAATATCCTTGTATCTAACAATATTCCCCATAATTACAATGTTTGGATATCTCAAAGTTTCTATCGTGGAAAGTCACAAAAAAATCTGTCTGGCCCCACCCCCATCTATTCTCCGCCTCCCAATTCCCAGCTGATTTTGGAGGAAATCAAAATCCTTCCCCAGGAGGAAATGGGAATTTTCCTCTGGAGTGAGGTGGGAATTGAACATTGGTACGTTCAAATAGTGTTTTTCTTTCACTCTCTCTCCCACACTGATAAGCCATTTCTTACATGTGTATCCTTTGTTTCCCATACTATAGAAAAGTATGCCAACCCAGTTGTAAATCATGACCCTCCAACGTCAATAGTCTTGTATTCCTCAATAAAATCCATTCTTTAATCCATGTTAACACTGCCGCTTGGTAATACAGTTCTCGATTTGGTAGGCGAAACCTACCTCTAGTTCTTGCATCTTGCAGCATTTTTAAGTTAATTCTTGCTCTTTTTCCTTGCCACACACATTTCTAAATTATTTTCTTCAGCTCTTCAAAGTATTTTTTTCTCCAATTTTATTGGTATAGTTTGAAATAGAATAGAATAGAATAGAATAGAATAGAATAGAATAGAATAGAATAGAATAGAATAGAATAGAATAGAATAGAATAGAATAGAATAGAATAATAGAATTTTGTATTGGCCAAGTGTGATTGGACACACAAGGAATTTGTCTTGGTGCATATAATAGTTTATATTTTAGTTTAACATATATAATAGTTTATAATAATAGTTTGGTTTTTGTTTTTTTTTTGGATTTGATTTATATGCCGCCCTTCTCCAAAGACTCAGGGCGGCTTATAATGTTAAATTTTGGTAATACATTCATTTTTATTAATGGTATTCTTCCCATTAATGATAGTTGCAAGTTTCTCCATTTCTCCAGGTCCATTTCAGTTTGTTTTTTCAGTTTATAATAATTATCTTCCTTGAGCATTGCACATCTTGATGTCAAATGAATGCCCAAATATTTCACTTTCTTCACAATTTGGATGTCCAGTTTCTCCTTTGTCTCCCTTTCTTGATTTTCTCACATATTTTTATGATTATTACTTATTTATTTATTTTATTAGTCCAATTTATATGCCGCCCTTCTCCATAGACTCAGGGCGGCTTACAATGCATTATAGCAATAGCCTGCATACTTTTTTGAATATACCTGCTTATTAAGGCTTTCGCGCCCCCTCCCCCAAGCAGTGTTGTTCTAAACAAAGTTGGCTTATTGCCCCCACAATCCAGGTCCTTAATGTACCTACCTCGAAAGGATGGAAGGCTGAGTCAACCTTGAGCCAGGTGAGATTTGAACTCACACTAATTGCAGGCAACTGGCAGCTAAGTGCTAGCCCTTAACAGCACTTTAGTCCGCTGCACCACCAAGGCTCGTTTTAACTAATATTTTTGTCTTATCTTTATTAATTTTCAATCCCGCTACTTTTCCATATTCTTCTATTTGCTCTAATAGCTTTGGCGCTGTCACTATTGGATCTTCCATAATAAACACCAAATCATCCGCAAACGCTTGCAATTTATATTCTTTTTTGATTTTCAATCCTTTTATTTCCTTTTCCTGTCTCACTTTTCTATTTAGAACCTCTAATGTCAATATAAATAGTAATGGAGATAAAGGGCATACTTGTCTTGTTCCTTTTCTGATATCTATTTTCCCTGTCATTTCACCATTTACCATCACATTTGCCGCTTCATCTCTATATATGGTTTGGATCATATTTATGAATCTGTCCCCAAAATCCATTATTTCAACTGTTTTATCATAAATTGCCAATTCACTTTATCAAACGCCTTTTGCGCATCTAAAAACAACAGCACTATTTGCTTCTCTGAGTGTGTTTCATTATATTAGTATTTAATATAATTCACATATTACCTCTAATTTGTCTTTTTGGTAAAAAAAAACCATTTTGGTGCACATGTATAGACACATTTAATAATTTCTTTAGCCTTTCAGCCATAATTGAAGCAAAAATCTTATAGTCCGCATTTAATAGAGATATCGGTCTATAATTCTTTATTTATTGAAGATCTGCCTTTTGGTATTAAACTTATGTATGCCTCTATCCATGAGTCCGGAATTTTAGCTTTAAGTAATAGTTCATTGAATACTTGCAGCATCACATTGCTTAATACATCTTGTAAGGTTTTATATACCTCTGCTGGTAATCCATCCGGACCTGGTGTCTTCCCATTCTTTTGTCTTTTAATTCCCTCCATTAATTTCATCATTGATATTCTTTCTTCTAACAGTTTTTTGAACTTATCCGGGATTCTAAGCATTTCCATTTTTTAAAATACTGTTTTATCTCATCTTCTGCCACCGTTTCTTGTTGTTACAGTCCATTATAATATTTCTCAATTATTCTCTTCTTTTCCTCACTTTTATAACATATCTTTCCATCTTGATCTATTAATTGACTTATTCGTTTCTTTTCTTTCTCTTTTTCCATTTTATATAATAACCATTATCCTTGTTTATTTGCATTTTCAAAGAAGTTTTGCTTTGTAGTTTTTATTTTATTTTATTTTTTAAATTTAATTTATATGCCGCCCTTCTCCGGAGACTCAGGGCGGCTTACAATGCGTTAAGCAATAGCCTTTATACTTTTGTATATTTATACAAAGTCAGTGTCAGCACTAGGATAAATGCATCTTGACGGCCTGAAAACCTGACAGTCAGCTTATTGCCCCCACAAACTAGGTCCTCAATTTACCTACCTTAGAAAGGATGGAAGGCTGAGTCAACCTTGACCCTGGTAAGATTCGAACTTATAGTAATTGCAGACATCTGGTGTTAATCACAATGCATTAGTGATGCATTAGTCTGCTGAGCCACCAGGCCCTTTTATTTTATTTGCCAGTTCTTCATTTTCCATTAAATTCATCTTATGCTTTTTCAGATCCATCAAATTTTTAATCTTTTTGTCATGAGGGGTTTTTTTGCAACTCCATCTCTAACCTCTTATATTCCTCCTCTAAGTTCTTTTGCATTTGCCTATTCTGTTTGTTTCATTTTCCTAAATATGTTGTTGTCAATCCTCTAATATATTGATACTGCGCAACGTATACAGAACGTTGATACTGCGCATGTCCAAGATGGCTGCTCCCAGCTGATCGGCGGTGAGGTGGGGAGTATGTCCCCGGCTTTTTGGGTGTTTTCGGGGGCCGGACCAGCTCGTTGAGCCCCATTGACGGCACAGGAGCTCTCCGCCGATCGTTTGATCCATTCTGGGAGCTGAATGCTCCCCAGGACGCTGCAAACGGGGCGAGGATGTAGGCGGCTGTTGGAGGATCATGCAGCCAGCCGAAAGCAGCCTCGGCGTCTTCTGGCGTCTCCTGTTGACTCTGCAGCTCAGGGATTGCCGCGGCAACGTCGACCTCGACAGTATTGCCCCCTCCCCCCCCCCCCCTCCCCTGGGAGCTCCAAGGCAGCCGTTGGAGTGGCTGGAGTTCCCTGGGTGTTCCAGCAGGGGATGAAGATCGTTTGGGGGAGAGTGGAAAGGACGATGAAGAGGTTGTCGGCTGGCGGTGATTCCAGGACAAACGGCTGCAGAGAAGGGGCGCTAGAAAGGGCCAGAGAGGGCAAAGAGAGACTGGAGGTTTCCATTGGTGAGAGCGTGGGGCGTTATACTAATTATGCCATCAATATTAACAGGGTTACCTGGGGCGGCCATGGAAGGTGGACCCATCTTAAGAGGGCCCACTCCCGGCTGTCTCAGAGGCTCTCCCCCCCCACTCCCTGTGTGGATTGGGGGTGATTAGAGCTACCACTGGTTTACCACTGGTCTAAACCCTGGAATAGATCTTTAGCCATTTCTTTTGTATGGATTTGGCCTTGGCCTTATGGCCATTTATCATCTAGACCCCTGAACAACTGTGATATCTGCCTCCCATGGACTTTACTACCTCTTTTCGTCTAAAATGAGATCATCGAAATACCCCCGGGGCCAGCAGTTCCTGGAGATTGGTGACTACCATCGATTGCTTCTCAACCATTGCAGGATACACTCTGGTTTTTCTAGTCTGGTATAGAGTCGGACTAAGACTGCTGCTTTTCGGCCCTCCCCAGCTTCTGTGAGAGGGCGGTTGGTGTGAACATCTGGCCCGAAGTAGCTTAAGACTCTACCCACTGCGGTGAGAGAGCAGTGGAGTTTATTGACTGAACTGGAGTGGACATCCCTTGCCGGAACTTTTGGATCTATTTTAATCAACCCCTGGCCATGGACTTCTCCCAAACATTAAATGTATTCATCAGCGGAGCTTCTTATCCTGCGAGACTCCCCCCTCTCGCAGGTCTGGCCCTCCATTTTATCGAGGGCCTACCTTTATGACGGGCTTTGGAGCCCCGAGAGGTGGCATGCAGCAAAAAGGAATTTGAGGGGTTTTCTAGGGAAATTGTTAAACAAATTTTTAAGGGGTTCTGGGAAGTGGGAGGGTTGTGTGGGTGTGGGGGTTAACCCACAGGAGGAGGGGTCAGGTTCAATTGTTAGTGGGGCTACGGGGGGTGCAGATTCCGGGGGTAAGGGGTACATTGACGTTCATTCTGCAGAGGGCCTTTTTATTAATACACTGAGTGGGAGGGGCAGATATGGCGCGTGCAGGGGACCATATCATGTGAGGGGGGCACGCACTCGCTATCTTCGAGCGACGGCATGCCCCGGTCCCCAAAGCCCTTCTCGCTCCCCAGGTTGTGCAGTGTCTCAGGGCCCGAGTCTCCGGCTGTTGCTGTGCAATGCCAGGTCCGTGGTAAATAAAGCCCCCCTCATCTGTGATCTTGTCCAGGAGGGGGGAGCGGACCTGGCAGGTATTACGGAGACCTGGTTGGGCCAGGAGGGGGGAGTCCCCCTCGTGGATATGTGCCCTCCAGGCTTCCATGCATTCCATCAGCCGAGAGCTCAGGGCAGGGGTGGGGGGGTGGCGGTTGTCATAAAAGAGAGTCTTGATCCGCGGGAGTCCACTGTACCTCAGATAACAGGGTGTGAATCCCTCCTTGTGAAGTGGGGTCGCGGAGTTCAGATGGGTCTGCTGCTTACGTACCTGGCTCCCTGCCACGTAGCAACAGCCCTGCCTGAGCTACTCAACGTGATAGCCGAGGTGGCGGTTGATATCCCCAGACTTTTGGTCTTGGGAGATTTCAACCTGCCATCTGTCGGTGAAACGTCTGAGGTGGCTCGGGAGTTCATGGCTTCCATGACGGCCATGGACCTGACTCAGTTAATTCACGCCCCCACTCACACAGGCGGACACACCCTGGACTTAGTTTTTGTCTCTGGTCAGTGGTCGAGTGGTTTTGATATAGGGGATATAGTCATCGAACCCTTGTCATGGTCGGACCACTCTCTCCTTCGACTAGACTTTCTAACCGCTACACCCCGCCGCAGGGAGGCGGAACCGATTAGGTGGTTCCGCCCCAGGCGCCTGTTGGAACCTGATAGGTTCCAGACGGAGCTTGGGCCGTTTCCTGAGACTCTGGCTCATGATTCGGCTGAAGACCTGGTGGCCGCCTGGGATAGAGCGGCCGCCGGGGCTTTGGACCGCGTCGTGCCTTTGCGGCCTCTGACCCAGCGCCGAACTCAGCCAGCTCCTTGGTTTACTGAGGAGCTGAGGGAGATGAAGCGCCGGAAAAGACGCCTGGAGAGTAGTTGGAGGACCAGCCGTTCCGAATCTGACCGAACACTGGTGAGGTCTCATATTAAGACCTACCTAGTGGCGATAAAAGCGGCAAAGTCTAGCTACTTTTCCACTCTTATCGCGTCATCAGATAATCGCCCAGCCGCCCTGTTCAGGGTGACCCGCTCCCTCCTTCAACCGGGAGCTCGGGATGACCCCTTGCAGGGTCGAGCTGAGGACTTTGTTCAGTATCTGTATGACAAAATCGCTCAGATCCGGGAAGGTCTGGCCTCTGACTGGGTAGATCCGGATGGGATAATCGAGGCAGATCTTGGGGATGTGGTTTGGGAGGAGTTCAATTCTGTGGCTCCCGAGGACATGGACAGGATCCTGGGGCGGCTGAATGCAACCACATGTTTATTGGACCCGTGTCCCTCCTGGTTGGTGCTGGCCTCCCGGGAGGTTACACGAGGCTGGCTCCAGAAGATTGTTAACGCTTCTTTGAGTGAGGGTGTTCTGCCGGCCGCTTTGAAAGAAGCGGTGGTGAGACCCCTCCTCAAAAAGCCCTCTCTGGACCCGGCTGTTTTGGCCAATTACCGTCCCGTCTCCAACCTTCGCTTTGTTGCGAAGGTTGTTGAGAGTGTGGTTGCTTGGCAGCTTCCCCGGTTCCTGGATGAAGCTGTCTATCTAGATCCGCTCCAGTCCGGCTTCCGGCCTGGGCACAGCACGGAAACGGCATTGGTCGCGTTGGTGGATGATCTCTGGAGGGCACGGGATAGGGGATGTTCCTCTATCCTGGTCCTATTAGATCTCTCAGCGGCTTTTGATACCATCGACCATGGTATCATGTTGCGCCGGTTGGAGGGGTTGGGGGTGGGGGGCACCGTTCTACGGTGGTTCTCCTCCTATCTCTCTGACCGGTCGCAATCTGTGTTGACAGGGGGGCAGCGGTCGACTCCGAGGCGCCTTGTTTGTGGGGTGCCGCAGGGGTCGGTCCTCTCGCCCCTTCTGTTCAACATTTATGTAAAGCCGCTGGGTGAGATCATCCGTGGCTTTGGTGTGGAGTTCCATCAGTACGCTGACGACACCCAGCTGTACATCTCCACCCCAGGCCACCCCAACGATGCCGTTGAAGTGATGTCCCGGTGTCTGGAAGCTGTGCGGGTCTGGATGGGGAGAAACAGGCTCCGACTAAACCCCTCCAAGACTGAGTGGCTGTGGCTGCCGGCGTCCCGATATAGCCAGCTGACGCCATCGCTGACTATTGGGGGCGAGACATTGGCCCCCACGGAGAGGGCTCGCAACTTGGGCGTCCTCCTGGACGCACGGCTGTCTTTAGAAGAACACATGACGGCCGTGGCCAGGGGGGCTTTTTATCAGGTTCGCCTGATACGCCAGTTGCGTCCCTTTCTAGATCGGGACTCCCTACGCACAGTCACCCATGCTCTCGTGACTTCCCGCTTGGACTACTGTAATGCTCTCTACATGGGGCTCCCCTTGAGGTGCACCCGGAGGCTCCAACTGGTCCAGAATGCGGCCGCGCGGGGAATTATGGGAGCGACGTGGCGCTCCCACGTGACACCTCTCCTGCGCGAGCTGCACTGGCTCCCGGTGGTCTTTCGGGTGCGCTTCAAGGTGTTGGTGACCACCTTTAAAGCGCTCCATGGCTTAGGACCTGGGTACTTGCGGGACCGCCTTCTGCCGCCAATAGCCTCCCACCGGCCAGTACGCTCGCACAGAGAGGGCCTCCTCCGGGTGCCGTCGGCTAGACAGTGTCGGCTGGCGACCCCCAGGGGGAGAGCCTTCTCTGTGGCGGCGCCCGCCCTCTGGAACGACCTACCCCCGGAGATACGTAGGATTCCAGATCTCCGGACCTTTCGTCGGGCCCTTAAAACCCACTTATTCCATCTAGCTGGGCTAGCCTGATCCTATCCTCCGTTTTTAAATTTGAATTTAATTTTAAATTGGGTTGTTTTAATTTTCGGCCAAATGATATTTAATAGTTTTTAATTGTTTTTAATTTTTGTGTACTATGTTTTATTCTGGCTGTTCACCGCCCTGAGTCCGCAAGGAGAAGGGCGGTTTATAAATTGAAACAAATAAATAAATAAACAAATAAATATGCCTTGTTGGTATCCCACACATTTTGTAAAGACGTATCTTCTTTCTTATTCTTTTTAAAAAACAAAGTCAATTCTTTTTCCATATATTGTTGGAAACTTTTTTTATTTAGTAATTTTTGATTTAATGTCCATCTCATTTTTCTTTTTTCTTTTTTCCTTTCCATGTCATTGTCATTGCATTGTGGTCTGCCCATACATTTGTTTCAATATCAATCTCTCGTATTTTAGCTATTAATTCTGTTGAAATCCACATCATATCTATTCTTGACCATGACAAATGTCTATTTGAGTAAAATGTATACTGCTTTTCTTTTGGGTGACTTTGTCTCAAAGCATCTTGTAAGCTTAATTCATCTATCATTGTGAAAAAAGTTTTTGGCAATGTTTTTCTTATCTTATTAAGTTTTGTGGGTTTATAGTCCAACTCATCTATTATTGCATTAAAATCCCCTAATATACATATCTCTTCATATTCATATTCTATTATTTTTTTATGTAACTTCACATAGCATTCTTCTTGGTTATCATCTGGAGCATATATTGCCACTAACAATATTTTTTTTTAATTCATATTTATTTCAACCATTAATATCCTTCCTTCCTCATCTTCAAAAATTTGTTTGGATTGAATTGTTTTTTTAATGTATAATGCTATCCCTCTTTTACTTTGACTTGCAACTGTTGTATATAATGTTCCCAATTTTGTTTGCTCCAATAGATATTTGTGCTGTTTCTTAATATGAACTTCTTATAAACAAATAATCTCTAATTTTAATTTTTCTAATTTATTAAAAATTCTTCTTTTTAATTTAATCCATTTATATTCACTGATATTACTTTTACTTCTTCTTCCATTTTTACTTGCTTATTTGTTTAGTAGATCTAGTCACTCTTATTTCACTTTGTTCTTACCAGAAAAAAATTGCTGAAATATTAGCGGAAGTTATGAAAGAGAGTTCAGAAAAGATAATGAATGAGATAGATGAAATTTACAGAGTGTGTACAAGATACACAAAGGCACATTTCCAAGAATTGAACAGCTGCATAAAAGGGGGTGGGGGTGGCTTGGGGGAAAGATCAGATGGATCAGCTTCATGAGCAATGAGGCGGGGTTGGCTCTTTTTTTTAACCCCCCTCCAATTCCTCTGTTTGTTTTCTGGGGAAGGGGAGTTCCTGGCAACGTCCGAGCAAGACCACCTCTTCTTTGGCTGACTCTGTTTTGTTTTTCATCCAGAAATCCCAGCTTTTATATTGTGCAATGTGTCTGGAAATGGCTGGAAGCATCCGAGGTAAAGTATTGGCCCCTGAGGGTACAATGTGGGGTACAATGGAAGTCACTTTCCTGGTTGGAGGGACAGGCTATGATGGCTGTGCACTGCAGACTGTGTCTCCTTTTTCTCTCCTCTCCCCTTTGTGTTGTAGGGCCTGAACGGAGGATCGTCCTAGTGGGCAAAACCGGAAATGGGAAAAGTGCGACAGGAAACACAATCCTGGGAAGCAAAGTCTTTGAGTTTGGGCGCTCACTTTGGTCAGTAACAGAAGCATGCCAAAAGGAGGAGGCACAGCTGAACGGCAGGAAAGTTGTGGTTGTTGATACACCTAGCTTTTTCCACACCAGCCGTTCAAACACAGATATTTCTACAGAAGTGAGCAAGTGCATAAAGTTTTGCACCCCAGGTCCTCACATCATTCTGCAGGTGATGCGTCTTGGCCGTTTCACCCAGAATGAGAAGGACACGGCTCAGCTGATCAAAGAGATTTTTGGCCTTAAAGCCAAAAATTACATTATCCTCTTGTTCACCCGCAAAGATTACCTGAAAGGTGAGTCACTTGAAAACTTCATATCTGTCCAAGATGAAAACCTGAAGGAATATATTGCTGAATGTGGGAACCGATATCTGGCTTTCAACAATGAGGCCGAAGGGGCAGAACAAGAGGCTCAGGTGACCAAACTGATGGCCATGATTGATGATCTGGTTCACACGAACAAATATGCTCCTTGTTACACAGAAGACATGATGAACTTCAATAAAAGCCATAACTTCTGATTGTTTCCCTTTCCATCAGAGACCAGAAAGTCTCTCTAACTGAGGCTCTTTTGCCAAGGTGGCAGCTCTGCCAAAGGCCACTGTCAAGTTTCAAAAGGTGATTTTGTTGTTGCAACTATTATCGCTTCTCAGCTTCCAACGAATTATGGGGGGGAGGGAAAGGGGAGATAGGACTTAGGTTTCAGACATCAAGATGCCAATTGTGAGACCCAAGGGCCCTTCAGCAGGTGTTTACCAGACTTTCTCACAACAATACCAGGAGACTCCATTGGACAATGTGACCTGGTCTAATAGGGGGAGGCAGACACTGAACTTTAACTGTGTGTGTGGGAATTAGCTAGATCTCGTTTTGCCCTCATCTTTGCAAATATAATGTACTCAATAATGTTTTGCATTAAGCCTGAGAGAAAAGTAGAGAGAGAAGACTGAGGCAAAAGTAGAGAGAGAGTCCTGAGGAAAAAGCAGAGAGTCCTAAAGAAAAGTAGAGAGAGTCCTGAGGGAAAAGTAGAGGCCTCAGAGGAAAGTAGAGAGAGAGGCCTGAGGAAAAAGTAGAGAGTCCTAAAGAAAAGTAGAGAGAGTCCTGAGGGAAGAGTAGTGTCCTGAGGGAAAAGTAGAGGCCTGAGGAAAAAGTAGAGTCCTGAGGGAAAAGTAGAGAGAGGCCTGAGGGAAAAGTAAAGTGTCCTGAGGGAAGAGTAGAGGCCTGAGGGAAAAGTAGAGAGAGGCCTGAGTGAAAAGTAGAGTGTCCTGAGGAAAAAGTAGAGTCCTGAGGGAAAAGTAGAGAGAGGCCTGAGGGAAAAGTAAAGTGTCCTGAGGGAAGAGTAGAGGCCTGAGGGAAAAGTAGAGAGAGGCCTGAGGGAAAAGTAGAGTGTCCTTAAAGTGAATAAAAGTGAATAAAATAATAATGGGAATAAGGTAAATGGGAATAAAAGTGAATAAAGTAGGACTCATACAGAATCAGTTACATGAACCCTAAAGACACTCTATTCACTTTTATTATAAGGGAAAAAGGGTCAGTTAAAGGACACTCTCTATTCACATTATTATAAGGAAGAAAAGGGCTTGGAGATTATATTAAAAATCAGCTAAAAGCCATTATTGGTAAATATATCTTCTGATGAGGCCTAGCTCAGCTAGCTATTAAGGAAGGACAAGCCATATGGAAAACATTTGATGGGCATCACTGTCAAAGACACAAAGACATGTATGTTACAAAGAGTCACTTATGACCCAAGGAGAGCAGTAAATTTCCCATTAGCAACTACAAGCACTTAAGGAAGGTTGTCTAAACTAAGATAATCTTATAAACCAAAAATAATGGTTTACTAATGGTTTAGTAATTAGGAAATGTCAATTATCATATAACAAGTGTATGTTAACCATATATGGAAAATGCATGATCTCACCGAATCCTTTGTCTTGGAAACATATATAAACTGTCTATCAGAGCTGTTTTCTTTCTTCAAAGTTTCAGGTACAAATTTGCCTTTGAACCTCCGGAAATAAACTCTCTCTGGCTGACCCAGGAATGTTGTTTGGTCCCTTCATTCCATAACATCCTGAGGGAAAAGTAGAGAGAGGCCTTAGAGAAACATAGAGAGAGTCCTGAGGGAAAAGTAGAGAGTCCTGAGGGAAAAGTGGAGGCCTGAGGAAAAAATAGAAAGTCCTGAGGGGAAAGTAGAATGTCCTGAGTGAAAAGTAGAGTGTCCTGAGTGAAAAGTAGAGAGAGGCCTGAGGGAAAAGTAAAGTGTCCTGAGGGAAAAGTAGAGGCCTGAGGGAAAAGTAGAGAGTCCTGAGGGAAAAGTAGAGGCCTGAGGGAAAAGTAGAGAGGCCTAAGAGAAAAGTAGAGAGGCCTGAAGGAAAAGTAGAGTCCTGAGGGAAAAGTAGAAAGAGGCCTGAGGGAAAAGTAAAGTGTCCTGAGGGAAGAGTAGAGGCCTGAGGGAAAAGTAGAGAGAGTCCTGAGGGAAAAGTGGAGGCCTGAGGAAAAAATAGAAAGTCCTGAGGGGAAAGTAGAATGTCCTGAGGGAAAAGGAGAGAGAGGCCTGAGCGAAACAGAGAGACGCCAGAGAGAAAAAGACAGAGTGTCCTGAGTGAAAAGTAGAGTGTCCTGAGTGAAAAGTAGAGTGTCCTGAAGGAAAAATAGAGAGAGGCCTGAGGGAAAAGTAAAGTGTCCTGAGGGAAAAGTAGAGGCCTGAGGGAAAAGTAGAGGCCTGAGAGAAAAGTAGAGAGGCCTAAGAGAAAAGTAGAGAGGCCTGAGGGAAAAGTAGAGTCCTGAGGGAAAAGTAGAGAGGCCTAAGAGAAAAGTAGAGAGTCCTGAGGGAAAAGTGGAGGCCTGAGGGAAAAGTAGAGAGTCCTGAGAGAAAAGTAGAGAGGCCTGAGGGAAAAGTAGAGTCCTGAGAGAAAAGTAGAGAGGCCTGAGGGAAAAGGAGAGAGAGTGGCCTGAGGAAAAAGTAGAAAGTCCTGAGGGAAAAGGAGAGAGAGAGGCCTGAGGGTGTAAGGTCCCAGAAGTTTCCCTGAGCCACTGAGTTGCCAAAGAGAATGAGAGTCAAGACGAGGCTTGCAAAAGTAACAGATTTTTATTCTTTGGCCAGACCAAAAGAGCTGGGTGATACACAGCCAAAACACAGCCAAAAGCATGTAAGCAATAGCAATACCCTACAAGAGTGGCTCAGAGTATTATATACCTTTTACACCGTTAGAAACAAAGTTTACCCAATTAGAGACAAAGGTTCCTTACTAACGTGATCTTTAAAGTGTTCTTTGTTCAGGCCCCTGTCTGCCCACCTTATCTGTGGAGCATCCCTATAGCCTTGTGTATTCAGCAGAATGCTTTCAGGATTCAGAACTGAGGAGGCAGGAAACCTCCCTACTCTGGTTCCTTTAGCTATGGGGTCTGATATTCCTGGGTAACAGTTTCTTCTATATTTTCAAGGATGTGCCTAGCTTTGAAGCCAAGAACAGAAGCAGGACACAGAAGCGAGATAACAAACTTTGCACTAATGCCAACCAGTATTGAGGTTACAATTTAATAAGCTAGAATTAGTTCCCAACAACTAATTTCTGACAGTATACAATAATATAAGCAGGAGCCAATAACAAAGCTCAAATCCTAATAAATGATTTCTAGCAGTATATCATATCAGAAGCAAACAGCAAATGTTGGTTTGATTGCTATGTTCCTTCCGTAGAGAAATTAGCCTGAGGGAAAGGTAGAGAGAGAGGCCTGAGAGGAAAAATAGGGAAAGGAGGAGGAAGGAGAATGAAAGAGATCAAGAGAAAGGGAGGGAGGCCAGGGAATTAACAAAGGAGCAGAGGCAATGGAAGGAGAGACCAGCAAGCAGCAGGAGAAGACAGACAGGAGGGGGGAGGGGGGAGATGGGCCAACTGGCTGTCTGACCACCACCTCACCCCATGACCTGCCAGCTCGGAGAAGACATCATAAGGGACCAGCTGAAACAACAAAACAGCAGAGTCCAGCTGACCGAAGCAACGGGAGCTGCCTGAGTGAGGGACCAGGGTGGACCGGAAGTCCTAAGGACGGACTGCCACAGGGGAAGGCCCCTGGGTGCCTGGAAAAGAGGGCTAGGGGAACCTGGACTCCAGAGACCCTTTTGGCTGGAAAGGGCTGGAAGCCAAGGCTGAGCTGAGCATGGCAGAGTAGACTGGAGATGCCTACAAGATGGACAGAGGTTCAATGGCTCCATGAGGGCACAATCTCGACTTTTGACTACGTCCTGCAGACACTCCTGAAAGTCAGTGCAATTTCTGATAGCATTATTGGAGTTTGAAAATCTCCGCTGTTTTGGAGAGACCATGTATGTCTGAGGTCCACCTCTGGACCCCTCCCCTCAGATCAATTGGAGAGCCATAGGGATAACCGTGGGGTGAAGAGTGGGAAGGGTGTCTAACCTTAACAAGAGAAGCTAGAGGGGGGCTATGGGAAGAACTGCCTCCTTCCAGAAGACCCAAAGTCTTCTCCCTCTTTCCAAACTTGCCAACTTTAAGACTTGTGGACTTCAACTCTCAGAATTCCTCAGGTAGCATAGCAGGATTTCTGGAAGTTGAAGTCCACAAATCTTAAAGTTGTCGAGTTTGGGAACACCTGCCTAGAGGAATGAAGGACCAAGAGAGGTCTTTGCTCTCCACTCTGCTGGACGGTTGTGTAACTCATTTCTCAAACACATTTCCTGTTTCTCTTCTTGCACAATTATTCAGATTTATTCACTTAACTGTGAATAATTAATAGTAAGGCTACTTTCAAAGAGGAAATGAAACTTTTCTCTTTCGTTTTCTGAACGCCCTGAAGAGAAAGCAGAAGACGAGGCTTTCCTTACAATTCCCAGGCCGAGCCTTGAACCCGGGACCGGACGGACAGAGCGGTGGTCCAGCCATTGGAGGAAGTGGGCTGCAGCTGCACCCACTTGCCAGGCTCAGGGGGAAGGGCAGGTAAGGGGCTTCCCAGGGTCTCCTGCTTTCAGGAAGACCCTTTACTTCCCTCATCCTTTCCCCCAGCCTTCCAGGCTGGAGCACATACTGAAGAAGATCTTAAAGCAATGGTAGATTCAAGTAATTTAACAATCGGTTCTCCGTCCTAATGTCCGGCTGGGTAGGCATGGCTGGGTGGTCATGTGACTGGGTAGTTGTCACTCGTATCAAGGGGTGCCTCTCCCCTCCCAGCCACTCCTCACCTGACCTCTTCTCGGCTGGCTGCTCACCTGGCTCCAAGCAGCCCACACAGAGCGGCCAAGCACCAAAGCTCTCCCCACTTACTCCATGGAGAGCAACAGGTCCCTCATCTCAGGCAAATGCCAATGGGTAGATGGGACAGCTGAGATCCTAATGTTAGGAAAAGTAAAGGGGGAGGGGAGGGAGACTAATGGAGGGACATTAGTAGATGAGATCCTAACATTGGGAAGGGGATCCGGAAATGTTTAGGATCCCGTCTTCCTTGGTAGGAAAGGCAAATTTAGGTTGGAGGGGGGAAGGAGGAGAAAAGCAACAAGTGTGGCCCAGAAGCACCTGTGTTGTTCTTGGGTGGGGGGATGTTCCAGGTAATTTGGGGAGGGGAAGAATTGCTCCTTTTCTGAAGGCTGCTGAATTCTCTCCTGGAAGCCAAATAAGGTGAGACCAGGAATCGGGAGCAGGGAAGCAACGATCCACACACACACACACGAATTGTTCTCAATTCCATCTCCCCCACCCAAAATTCCAAATTTTGGTCTTCCTGGAGGGATCACACTTTGCCTGCTGCATGTGAGAGGGGAGGGGGGATTTTCTCCTTGGTTCTAGGTTGCTTCTCTCCTTGGCTAGTTTCCAACAGCGGGTGAAAATTCATCAAGGGGAGAAACAACTTGGATTTAAGGAGAAACTTCCTAACAGTGAGAACAATTAACCAGTGGAATGGCTTGCCACCAGAAGTTGTGGGTCCTGTCCCCTAAGGAGGTCCATCTGGTGAGTCCCAGAAGAAGGGCCTTCTCTGTGGTGGCTCCCTCCTTGTGGAACATCAACCCCGTGGAGTGGCCCCCAATTTGACACCCTTCCGCAAAGCCCTGAGGATCTCGTTTTGCCAAGAGGACTGGGGAACCCAGAGTGGGAAGGAGCCCATCAAGTGGCTCATTAGATTGCTTGTTGTCACCAGGAGGGTTCCTCTTTTTTATTTTTTTATATGAGGGTTGTTTTTTTTTAATGGTGGGTAAGTAGCCCAGAATCACTGGGAGAGAGTGGGCGGCCATATAAATCGTCGAAATGGTGAAGGAATTGTGCAGCAGGTGTCCAAATAAAGTCAGAGACACTGACAGGAATTTAGAGTTATCTATCTAAATACATGTCAAAGAAGATAGTCAGGAACATCATTACATCATCAGGTACAGTGGAGGTATTCAGGTGAATCGGTAGCGGAGATCGTGGGTGGGCCGGCCCACCACCCAGGCGCTACGCCCTCCTATTTAGCTCCGTTTTCAAGGCTGGGCGCATTCGCGAAAGCTGCTCACCTGCAGTGAACCAGTGATAAAAATATGTGAAACGCACCCCTGATCAGGTAAATCTTCTGTGAATCTCCCTGGGGGAAAACCTTTGTTTGCTCTTTCGAACTTCCTTGGAAGAAAACGTTGCTCTTTCCCCGGAATCTCCCTCTCTAAACATTCCTCCGAACTATTCTCGGACCCTGAGCTATTCCAAAGGAGATTGACAGCAGATGAGGTAAAAATGTGTAACCTTTTTTATAAGCCCCAGAATTACCGGGAAGTGTTAAATGTACCTCTGGCAGAACAAGAGAGATGGAGAGAGGCTATGGATGAAGAGACGTCTGTTTATTTATTTATTGGTTCAATTTATATGCCGCCCTTCTATGTAGAGACAGAAAGTTTTCACTCCAGTGAGGTTACCAGAGGGACAAAAAGCTGTTGGTGGGCAGATGGGTTTGCAAAAGGGAACTTGGGATGAGTGATGAAGTACAATATAAAGCACGACAACGGTGGTTAAGGAATGAAAAGATAACGATGGATTGACGGTTGTATTTGCAACCATCATGTTGACTAGAATTGAAATGTTTCATAGATGGTGATTGGGCTCATGATAGGGGTGAAATGCTCCCAGTTCGGACCGGATCGTCCAATCCGGTAGCGATGGAGGTGAGTGGTTCAGAGAACCAGTAGCAAAAATCCCTGCCCCCACCACCACCCCCATACCCAGCTGAGCTGCACAATCATCAGAGGCTTTTTTTTTTAATTTTTAAAAGCATTTTTTCCTACAACCACTTTGGCAGAAAAAATGCTTTTAAAAATAAAAAAAAGGCCTCTAATGATTGTGCGGCTCAGCTGGGATCGTCAGAGTCTTTTAAAAGCATTTTTTCTACAACAGAGGTTGTAGAAAAATGTGTTTAAAAGCCTCTGATGATTCAAACTGAGTTGCCTGATCGGCAGAGGCTTTTAAAAGCCTCTGCCAATCAGGCAACTCATCTGGGATCGTCAGAGCCTTTTGAAAGCATTTTTTAATAGCCTCTTTGCGAAAGAGGTTGTAGAAAAAGTTTTAAAAGTTTAAAAAAAATTGGCCATGCCCTCCCAATCACATTACACACACACACACCAAGCCACGCCCACAGAACCGGTAGTAACAAATTTTAGATTCCACCACTGGCTCATGATGTACAAGATAGAAAGTCAACGTCAGGATCTATTGTCATGTTTGCAAACACTCTGGTTGGCTGGCAATCTAGAAAACGGACTTCCGTGGCCGTTTTCACAGCTGAGGCGGAGCTCATAGCATTGTCAGAATTGTGTTCAGAGTTAGCATGGTAGATACAATAGTGAAAGGATTTGGATATTGAAGCAGAGAGAGCTATACCAGTGTTGGAAGATTACACAACGTGTATACGAATGGCAACAGGTGAGGGAGTAAAAAACCAGAAGCAAGTATGTTGACCTAAAATGTTGTAATGTCAAGAGAAGCAATGAAAGAAGATGTAATAGACCTAATTTATTCTCCACCAGAAAACAATTTAGTTGATGTCATCGCAAAGCCACGGAGTATACAAAGACACAAAGATTTTGTGAAACAACTTGGTTTAAATGCTGTCCAGCGATAAAATTGGAGTGGTTCCAAGATATTTAATAACTGAAACAGCAAAGTGTACACTGGGCCAGAGAGCATGGTTGTCGTTGATTGGTTGGAAGGCACCGCGGGCCCCTGCCTGAGGCAATCTCTGTTATGATTGGTTGCTGGGTGAGAAGGCGGAGTTTCTCTTTTTCCCACCTTTTTTCTTCTGCATGCTCTGTCTGCTGTTCTGTGATTTACCTGATTTACGTCACGATGCTCCTGCTTCCATGGCCGTCTTGTTTGCTGTGTATTGTACATATATATTTATTTAAATAAAACTTCCAAGTTTGTGTCAGAGCTTCTGACTCCATTTGGACACAGGCTGTGGAATTCCCTGACAAACCGAACTGACATGGATGGAGGGTGGCTGGTGCCCATATCCTGCATCCCCTCAGAGAGTCCTCGGTCAGTTTCTCCTCTCTTACAGGGAACCAGAAGCACCAGCGACACTCAGGAGCCAAGCATGGCCCAGGCAGAGGACCCCATTGAGACCCCAGCCCTGGGTCGTCCCTTTCAGCTGGGGATGCTGTACGACTGCCGCAAGGATACCTTCATCCCAGGTAGGAGCTGGAAGAGAAGGAGGCGGATGGACATCTCTTGCGGGAAACTCTGGAGGGAAAAATCTGGAGCTGCCATCAGTTCACAGGCTCAGCCCAGGGACGCTTCAGAGTGGGACTCCTGGGCACATGGCCTGTGTTAGGGTTCCAACCGATACCCTAATTAAATCATGAGCCTCGAGCCACGCTTCAAAAGAAAACCAGTTATTTATTAGGAGTGCCATGTCGGCATGTTCCAAGTGAAGCCAACTCTGACCCCACTTAATTTGCACCTTGGCTCTGACCCTGTTTCCCCCTCCCCCCAAGGTGTGTCATCAGTCACATTCTCCAACGAAGCAACTTTGCGGGTTATAGAAATCCCTCCCTCTGGCCACTCTGGGTCTGCATGGAAATGACCTTGATGTGGCCAGCTGGAATGTGCTTGATTTTGATTCCCTATCTGCCTGCCTATGGCAACTCAGGAGTAGGTCAGGCCTCTCCTGAAGATGATTAGAACATGTGATGAAAAGCATGGTTTTTCCAGGGACTGGGAAATTTGCCTGGAGATCAAGAGGTGCATAGAAATTCCCATTCCTCTCTACTCAGTCAAAAGACTTTGGAGTTTGTGGTATTTTGCAAAACATGCCGGAGGCTTCCTTGGTAATGGTCAGACAGAACAAATGAAGGAGCCCTCTAGATGAAATGATGTCTCTCTTGTCCCACCTCTCTGGAGCTCCTCTGTTCAGCTGCAGCTGTTTTGGAAGACAGTGTTCAATTCATGTCCCTGTTTTCTTCTGTTCCATGCAGGAGTCACCCTTTGGGACTACAGCTCTCTTCAGAAAGACCTGACCAAGAAACCTCAGCCCAAAACTGAATCTGAAATCATTGCTTCCGACACCATTGATGATAAGGCCTCCGCCCTGGACATCTCAGCATCTCTTAAGGCCAGTTTCCTGGGAGGGCTGGTTGAAGTGGGAGGGTCGGCCAAGTATCTATGTGACACCAAGAAGTCCAAGCAACAGGCCAGAGTCACCGTTCAGTACAAAACCACCACCAGGTATGAACAGCTGACAATGAGCCACCTCGGAAGCCAGAATATCTCTTACCCAGCTGTCTTTGAGCAGGGCACAGCCACCCACGTGGTCACAGCTATCCTCTATGGAGCCCAGGCCTTTTTTGTCTTTGACCATGAAGTTTCTTCAAAGGAGAAGGTAAAAAATATAGAAGGAAACCTCCGGGCTACACTCACAAAGGAAATATCTATTGGAGGAAAAGCAAAGGTCAAACTGACTGAGGAGGAGAAAGAGAATGCTCTGAAGTTCAGGTGCAAATTCCATGGAGACTTTTCCTTGGACAAAAATCCAGTGACTTTCCAAGATGCCATGACAGTTTATGAAACTCTCCCCAAAATGTTAGGGAAAGATGGAGAGAACGCTGTGCCTATGAGGATCTGGCTCTACCCACTGAGTAAGCTGGACACCAGAGCAGCTAAGATGGTCCGTGAGATCAGTCTAACATTGATCTTTGATGCTAAAAAGATCTTGGAGGAACTCAATGAAATCGAGATGAAAACCAACAATCTAGCTAACGATCCCATTGCTGAGAGCTTCCCTGAGATCAAGAGGAAGATCCTGCAGTTCAAGGATCTGTGCCAGCAACACAGGCAAACTTTCCAGAAAGAGCTGGCCAGAGTGTTGCCTTCCATCCGGGGAGGAGGGCAGGAGGAAGGGACCCTGGTGGACATCTTCATGTCCGTCAACCAGTCACCCTTCAACAGCCAAAGACTCCATGAATTTCTGGACATGAAGGAAAAAGAAATGAACTTTGTCAAATCTTATCTGACTATTCTAAATAATATAGAAGTTATCTCATCTCAGAACAAGCTGCTAGAAATAGTTCTCGACCCCCAGAATGTACATGTGGTCTCCTTTATATTCACCTCTTTACATGAAGAGGAGCCATTTCTGTTGAGCTTACAGGACTGGCTTCAGGAGCAATTTTTGCCAGAATCACTTAAGTCAACAAGGTCCACTCCTAGGCTGAAGAAAGGCCTGGTGTGGTTTGAGGACAGGGAGAGGACCCGCAATGCTCGCCAAGCTGCCAAATCCATCAAAGACTTTTTCAGGATCAACCAATCCAATGAGAAGGTCTGCTTTGTTGTTGCCTCATTCCCAGATGTGGACACACCAGGAGCCTCAATATACCTTTATGAAGATGGAGAGTTGGTCAGCAAGAACTTTGAGTTGCCCTCAAAACCTCTCCCTTTCCTGATCAGTGAACTGAGACACGACAGCATTCAACTGAAGTTTCAGCCAGCTGAATATGGAAAGGCTACAATCTCCAGTTATCTGGTAGAGTACAAGGTTGCAGGGGAAGAAAACTGGAAGACGGTGAGGACAGAGGATGCTGGGGAGATGTTCCTGCTGAAAGATCTGCCTCCAAACACAGAGTACCAGTTCCAGTATGCTGCTTGTTGCAAGGTAGGCCTTAGTAAAACCAGTGACCTGAGCCCACCCATAAAGACCCTTCCCACCAGCCCCCCTGAGAAATTAAGAATGGTCACTGCAGCATCTTCTGTCATCTCCGTGGCCTGGATGAGTCCCAGCATCGTGGCCTCAGGAGTTGTGGTCAAGGAGTACAAGGTGGAGTACAGAACGGTGGAGGCTGGAATTGGGAGTGTCCAGTGGACTGAAAAAAGGACTGGCAGAAAAGCAGAGGTTTATTCCATTGAAGGTCTGAAGCCCCAGACGGTGTATAGAATACGGGTGTCAGCTGTGTGTGAAAATGGAGTTCTGAGTGTCCCCAGTGAGGATATGAAGGTCTCCACATCACTGGAGGAAGAAAGTGCAGACAATATAACCCGACAGTTCCTTCAGGAGAGCTTCCTGGTGGAGGGCAGCCATCCATTATTGTTCACCCTTCCTCTGAAGAAAGTCCCCTCAGATGCCTCCACCTCCTGTCTGATTTACCAGCTTGGAAAGAAAAACCCAGAAGTACCCAACAAAGTCATCCTGATGATGGGAGCAACAGGGTGTGGGAAAACCACTCTGATCAATGGGATGATCAATTATATTCTGGGTGTCCAGTGGGAAGATAATTTCAGATTCAAACTCATTCATGAAACCACCCAGAGAAGGGAAGCTGGAAGCAGGACATCTGAAGTCACAGCCTACGTGGTGAACCATCAGAAGGGTTTCCAAATTCCCTATTCTCTCACAATCATTGACACACCAGGATTTGGAGGAACCAGAGATGCAGAGCAAGACAAACTAGTTGAAGAGAAGCTCCTGCAGTTTTTCTCTACTCCAGGGAGCATTGACCACGTGGATGCCATCTGCTTGGTGGCCCAGGCGTTCCTTGCCCATTCAACTCATGCCCAGAAATGCGTCTTTGATTCCATGCTCTCCATGTTAGGAAAAGACATGAAGGATAACATCCAACTCCTGATCAGCTTTGCGGATGGAGGGACCACACCTGTGGCCCTCAAGGAGATTGACCTGCCGTGCACTCTGGACGAGTCGGGAATCCCTCTGCACTTCAGGTTCAACCATTCAGCCCTCTTTGCTCCCCGAGAATACGGAGGAAACCCTAATGCTGCTGCTGAAATGTTCTGGAAAACGAGCACTGAGAGCATGAAGAATTTTTTTGACTCATTAAAGATGGTGGAAACCAAAAATTTAACCTTGACCATGGAGGTCCTGAAGAGGCGTCAGCAGCTGGAAGCTGCTCTTAGAAGACCTCCCCCTCCTAAGGTTGAGCAAGTGCACCCAAATAGTTTCCAGGTCAGTATTGATCCGGTAGCCATCGGGAAGGCTTCGGTCTCCAGTTACCAGGTGGAATATCGGATTGCAGGAGACAATTGGAAAAGTCTCAGTACTGAAGGCCCTAAGGATCAATTCACCCTGGAAGATGTCCACCTAAACCTTCAGTACCAATTCCGATGTGCAGCTGTGACTCCAGGAGGGCTCAGTCAATGGAGCGAGTCGATCACTTGCATCTGTCCCATGGGGAGGCTTGCTGAGGTAACTAGAGAAGGAGGAGGAGGAGGAGGAGAATTAGCATAGTCTGATATTAGTTGTGGATGCTCCATCTCTGGAGATTTTTAAGAAAGGACTGGGCAGCCACTTGTCTGAAATGATATAAAGTCTCCTGCTTGAGCAGAGGTTGGACAAGAAGACCCCCAAAGTCCCCCACACCCCACTCAGGGAGGAGAGCCATGGGGCAGGGGAGGTTCCCAAGTGATGGGCTGGGGAAGGTAGGGGGTAACCTAGAGGAACACGATCTGGGGGGACCCTTGGAGACAATCTGGAGCTGTGATAGGAGTAATTAATGCCCCAGAGAACAGGGTCTCTTCGAGCACGGAGTTGGCTGTGGGGAGCTGACGGCCACCTTGGACATCAACCCCACCCCTGTCCTGAACCCCAAAGTGCAGGGTCCCAAGAATTGAAGGGCTGCATAAAGAGGGGGATAGTGGGGGGGCCTCTCCTTTGGCTGACTCTGTTTTGCTTTTTGCCAAGAAATCCCGGCTTTTGTGCTGTGCGACTGGGCTGGAAATGGCTGGAAGCATCCCAGGTAAAGTCTTGGTCCCTTTGGAGGGGGTGGGAGCAACTGTCCTGGGTGGAGGGACAGGCTTTACACTACTGACCAATCCCCTTTTTCTCTCCTCTCCCCTTTGGGTTGCAGGGCCTGAACGGAGGATCGTCCTGGTGGGCCAAAGAGGAAATGGGATAAGTGCAACGGGAAACACAATCCTGGGAAGACAAGTCTTTCAGTCTGGGCGGCCATTTCAGTCACAAACAGAAGTATGCCAAAAGGAGGAGGCGCAGCTGAAGGGCAGGAAGGTTGTGGTTGTTGATACGCCTGGATTTTCCTTTTTACATCGTCTAGACAAGGCTACTGCTGCAGAAATGAGCAAGTGCATGAAGTTTTGCTCTCCAGGTCCCCACGTCATTCTGCATGTGTTGAATCCTTTGCATTTCATCAAGTGGGAGATGAACGTGGTTCAGCAGCTCAAAGAGGTTTTTGGTCTTAAAGCCAAGGATTACACGATCCTCTTATTCACCCACAAAGACTGCCTGAAAGGTCAATCTCTACAAAGTTTTATGAATTCCAGAGTTGTAAATCTGCAGAAATACTTTGCTGAATGTGGGAACCGGATGTTGGCTTTCAACAACAGGGCCGAAGGGGCGGAACGAGAGGCTCAGGTGGCCAAACTGATGCCCATGATTGATGATCTAGTGTGCAAGAACTCCTGTGGTCCTTGTTACACAGAAGACATGATGAGTGTCAACAAAAGACCCAACTTCTGATTGTTTCCATCAGAGACCAGGAAGTCTCTCTAACTGAGCCTCTCCTCCCAAAGGCCCCTGTGGAGCTTCCAAAGGAGATTTTGCTCTTGCAACTATTACAGCTTCTCCGCTTCCAACCAATTATGGGGGGAGGGAAGAGGGAGAGAGAACTTAGTTTCAGACATGAAGATGCCAGCCGTGATGATCTATAGATACTTTCACAGACACTATGTAAGGAATGCTCCACTCCTAGTATGGGAAAAGATTAAAGCCAAAAACTTATTTCAAAATACTAATCTGGCTTTCAACAATGGAAGCACTGATGCATCCAAATGGGATAAACTTGGGAAAAATTGTAACATATAAAGATATTTTAAATGAGAAAGGGGAACTTGAAACTAAAGAGGAATTGCCAAATCAACGGGTGGACCTCGCACGGTGGCCACACTTGCAAATACAGTCAAGATGTGAAAAAGATGTAGAGAAATATGGTTTCTATAAAGAGCCAACAATACTTGACCAGATACTAGTAGGTGTAGATCAGATTTAGTTAAGAAAGAAAATATATAGCTATTTATTAAGCCCTTCATATTTCCAGATGTGGTGGACCTGCCCAAAGGCCAAAAAAAAAAAAAGGATGAAAATACATTCAGGGCTAGAGAAAATTATAAAGCAATATATAGACTTAAAGCCAGAAATATTCTTGTTAGGCATTTTGCCAGAAAAATATAATAAAGGGAATATATATTTGATGCTGCCTGTTTTGACGGCAGGGAGAATTGTGTTTGCCCCACATTGGAAAAATGAGGAAAATCCTTCAGATGATAATAAAATGAAGAACATATTAGATGGTGCGGAAATGGATAGGTTAACATTAAGGATAACAGATGAAGAAGATAGAGAATATTTTTTTAACTTGGGATTTGTTTTATCAATGGTTAGATAATAAAAGTAGAAATTAGAAGTTGGAAGAATATTATTATATACAAGCACACATTATTATTACTATTATTATGTATATGTAACGTGACCCAGACAGTACACTGTTTATTAAATACCTACATATGTTAAAGAAAAAAGAATGAACGAATGAAGATTCCAGCCGTGAGAACCAAGGACACTTCAGGTGTTTACCAGACCGTCTCAGAACAATATCAGGAGACTCCATTGGACAATGGGAGCTGGTCCAATAGGGGGACGGAGAACATGAATTTCAACCATGTGGCTCTTGGTGGGAATTAGTTAGATCTGGTTTTGCCCTCATCTTTGCCAATACGATGAAGTCGATAAAGTTTTGCATTAAGAGATTGAATCGTCTCAACCATGCTTGCTTTGATAGGTCAGTCAGAACGTTGAGCCCTTCTGTTCTGGGTTCCAATTCAGCCCCCACCATGTGACCTCTGAAGAACCCGAGTCTGAGATTCGTGGCCAAGTCTCCCTGAGCCAGTTCCCCAACTCAACTGGGCCACACAAGTGCATGCATAGGATCTAGGAATTACCCCCCTCTGTTTCATCCTGAGATTGTCTTAGTAAATTTCCTCCTTTCTTACAAAAGAGGCTGTCTTTCTGGGGGGGAGGAGGGTCGGGGAAACTGGGAGATTGATCAACTCAGCCGAATTGATTCCACGCAGTGATGCCCTCACAAGGCGGAAGAGAAGAGGGAGACTTCCTGGAGGAGGGAGACATGGAATGAGGAGAATATACTCGGGGGTTGAATCGGAATGCAGGGTCTCCCTGAAAGTTTTTTACGTTGGGTCCTGCTGGGTCCTTCCCATCTCTTTAGTGTCCCTCAGCTCCACTCCAGATGTTTCTTCTCAGCCTTCCCCTTTGTGGGGTGGAGGCTCCCGAGAACGTCTGCAGTGGGTCTGAAAACCTTCCAGCTCCTTCTTATCTCAGTTTCCTCCCCAGTGACGGAGCCCCAAAGCTGAGGGGGTGGGGGTACAGCCCTGCAGAGAAGGAGGTCAAGGGAGCCATGAAAAAAATATGTTTTCCTTGAAAATGGGGGGTGGGGATGCAGGTAGACTCCCCCCCACCCTGTGATGCTTGAGAGCCCCAATTCCAGCTGGCTATTCTAACGGCCCAACCAAACCCAGGGAGCAGACCTTCCCTCCTGGGGCCACTCCTCAGCTCTTTTCCGGTCCCCCGTCTGGAACCCCAATGGGCCCTGAATCCCCTCTCCAGGTGAAGGCCAAGGTGAGGGGGGAGCCAGCCAAGGTGATCAGAGGTGCAGTAGCATCCACCCCACTCTATATAGATACAGGGAAAGTTGAAGAGACCTGTGGGGAAAGTAGAGAGGGAGACGCCTGAGGGAAAGGTAGAAAAAGACATGGACAAATTCATGGTGGACTGGATTTAAATCAAGTCGGTTTAAATCACTTGTATACAGGCTTAATTTAATTCAATTTAAATCATAATTTTAAAAGAGCAACTGTCATCTCTGTCCCGCAGTGGCTCCTCCTCTGACCCGCTGTTGACCGACTGACTGACTGGCCCATTGACTTCAATGGGACGGCTGGCGATGAGACAGGGACCCAACAAGGTGAGGGACGTGGAGGGAGGGGCAGCAGGAGAGGGGATGCCCGCTTACAGGGGCTGCCAGGATGGATCTGAAATGACAGGCGCTCTTTCAATGCTCATTCTGGCTGATAGTGAGAAGCTTTAATATTAATAAATAAACAAATCCTGATATATACAAATATATAATCGTTAATGCAAAAGAAAATGGAGGATGCATTGTTTCTAAAATGCTTAAATGCATAAATGCAAGTAAGTGGAAAAATTATAAGCTGTCTTTAAAAACGCGTAACAGGAAATTGCTAAAAGTCAAACCCCAAAGAGCCAGCTGTAACCGCAAGGAGGGAAGAAAAGAGGCAGTAAAGTTGAAGCTAAGTAAACATTGGTTAAAACTGTGAAGTTTTAAACAGGAACAGTGGAGGGGGAGGAGGTAGGTCTGTTAGGGGGATCAAAAGGCTGACATGTGCCTTGAGATACGTCCACTCTGCTTGCTAACCTCATTGCAAATACGTTAATAACATTCTTTACCCCTTTCAAGTTATTGTCTCGGGTAGTTCCATATGCGAACGAGAGCTGTTTATCACAATATTCTTATCTGCAAAGATAGGAAAATGAAGGTTCCCTATTAATCTTGCAGAGCTTGGATTCCTGGAATGAGTTTACCAAAAATGCAGATATTGCGGAATATAGAGCCTCCTGCCTCATAATTAAACTCCGTTTCACGCTGAATAAACTAAATTATTCATGTATCTTAAATAGAAAACTATTTTAAATAGATTTTTTTTACTCCAAAAGCATTTTATTTAAGTACGATAGAAATAAAAAATCCGATTTAAATTTTTAAAAATCTGAGTTAATTTTTTAAAAAACCAAGGAAAAAAGAAAATCATTGGTTTTTATCCATCCTGGAAAATTAGACTGAGGAAAAAATAGATAAATTAGACTGAGCGAAAAATAGAGAAATTAGCCTGAGGGAAAGGTAGAGAGAGAGAGAGAGAGAGGCCTGAGGGGAAAGATGGGGAAAGGAGGAGGAAGGAAAAAGAGAGAGAAAGGGAGGGAGGGAGACCAGGGAATTAACGAAGGAGGAGAGGCAATGGAAGGAAAACACTGAGGGAGAGGAAGAAGGGCTGACCGACTGTCTGGCTACCATCCCACCTCATGACCTGCCTGCTGGGAGGAGACTTCATAATGGACCGGCTGGAGGGACAAGACAGCAGAGTCCAGCTGGCCAAAGCAACCGGAGCTGCCTGAGCCAGCTGGCCAAAGCTGGCCAAAGCAACCGGAGCGAAGGACAAGGCTGGATGGGCAGCCATAATGATGGACTGTGGCAGGAGAAGGCTCCTGGATGGGTGGAAAAGAGGGCCAGGGGAGCCCGGACTCCGGCGACCCTTTCGGCTGGAAAGGGCTGGAAGCTGAGGCTGGACCGAACACGAGAAAGTCGATTGGAGATGCCTGCAAGATGGGCAGAGTTCAATGGCTCCCCTGTGGCATCACCTCAACTTTTGATGAAATCCTGCAGACGCTCCTGAAACTCGGTGCAATTTCCTTTTTTTTTTGTTCTTTGTTCTTTTCTTTCATTCTTATTGTTTACCTATAACTATATCAAATACAGTGTGATCCACCTGGCATTTCATCCGCCATAAAGACCAAAGTGAAAACAGATAATGTATAATACTACTTGAACATTGCTAGTATTGTACAAATGCTTTTGACCATCATCTTCATCCTAATAGGACGATACATATATAGTATCTCACTCCAGGTCTGCCTAGCCTAATTTTTTCGTGTTCCAACTCCACCCTCGTGCTTTTACCCACTGAGGGAATCTGTTCCATATGTCATAATATTCCGTGTTAGGATATAGGAGAGACAGTGCGATTTCTGACAGCATCTTCGAAGACTGCAAATCCTGGAAAGTCCGAGGTGCACCTCTGGATCCCCCCTCTTAGACCAACCCTAATACTAACCATGGGGTGGGGAGTGGGGGGGTCTCTAACCTCAACAAGAGAAGATAGCCGGGGGGCAGTGGGAGGAAGAACTGCCTCTTTCCAGAAGACCCCAACTCTTCTCTCTCTTGGAAAGGGGTGCTAATTTCAGGAACACACATTCTGGGGAAACATCTGCCAAATTCCCTGTGAGTAGAAGAAGCTCTACAGAGCAGGGCGCCTCCAAACTTGACAACTTTAAGACTTCTGGACTTCAACTCCCAGAATTCCTCAGGAAGCATAGCAGGCTCTGGACTTCTGGGACTAGAAGTTCAGAAATCTTAAAAATTGTCCAGTTGGGGAACATCTGCACAGAGGAGTGAAGGATCCAGAGAGGGGAGAAGTTTCCTTTTTCTGCTCCTTCCACTTTCGTTTCCTGAGCGCCCTGAAGACAAAGCAGAAGACCTGAAGACAGAGCAGAAGACTTTCCATAGAAGAGATCCAGCCGAGAAGCAGATCCTCCTGCCGGTGGGGATTCCCGATTCCCTCCAACCAGGGGAGACCCCCGCCCCCAACTGGCATCGGGTGGGGCAGCGGAGGGAAGCGGGGCGAGGGCAGGGCTCCTCCTGGGCATCGGGGGAGAGCAAGGCGAGAAGAAGCGAGTCCTGGTCTCTGGGAGAGGCTGAGGGGTGGGGAGGAAGGCGGAGACCCATCTCGGGAAAGGCGATCCTCAGAGGGGGATGACGGGAGCAGTGGAGACCCTCGGGAGCCCGTCGAGGGGAAAGCAGGCAACGGAGCGAGAAGCCTGGCACAGAAGCAGCACCTGTGTTGTTGGAACGCAGGGATTTTTGCTACCGGGTCTCTAAACCACCCGCCACCATCGCTACGGGATCGGGTGATCCGGTCTGACCCGGGAGAATTTCACCCCTGGTCTAAATGGTGAAGGAATTGTGCAGCCGGTGTCCAAATAAAGTCAGAGACACTGACAGGAATTTAGAGTTCTCTATCTAAATACATGTCAAAGAAGATAGTCAGGAGCATCATTACATCATCAGGTACAGTGGTGGTATTCAGGTGAATCGGTAGCGGAGATCGCAGGTGGGCCGACCCACCACCCAGGCGCTACGCCCTCCTATTTAGCTCCGTTTTCGAGGCTGGGCGCATTCGCCAAAGGTGCTCACCTGCAGGGAACCAGTCATAAAAATACGTGAAACGCACCTCTGATCAGGTAAATCTGCTGTGAATCTCCCTGGGGGAAAACCTTTGTTTGCTCTTTCGAACTTCCTTGGAAGAAAATGTTCCTCTTTCCCCGGAATCTCCCTCTCTAAACATTCCTCCGAACTATTCTCGGACCCTGAGCTATTCCAAAGGAGATTGACAGCAGATGAGAGTAAAAGTGTGAAAACTTTTTTTATTTATTTAAAAAGTTTTAACAATCATTACAACCATTTCCCCCCCCCCCATCCCTCCTCCTCCCACCCCCCCCCCATCCCCTTTCCCCCTCCAACTCCCCTCCCCCCACCCCTCCCCTCCCCGGACTTCCCAGAGCAAAAACAGGGTACAGCGTAACAAACATAAGCGAAAATAAACTAACTTTCTGTAGTCTTAAATTCCCTCTTGCTCTTTATTTCCCCTTTCAACTAACAAAACATATTTCCAAAAGGAAATATAGGTTTCATTCATAAGTTGTTTGGAAGTTTTTAGTCCAATATTTCTTTTGAATATAGTCAATCCATCTTCTCCATTCCGACATGGATCTTTCATTTGAATGGTCCTTCAAATACGCTGAAATTTTGGCCATCTCTGCTAAGTTCCCTACTTTGAGTGTCCATATTCTCCCATAGTGGGCAAGTCTTCCTCCTTCCAGTACTGCGCCACCAAGAGTCTGGCTGCTGTTATTAAATTTAAAATCAACTTAGTCTCTATGACAGTACAATCTCTAATTATGGCTAACAAAAAGAACTGTGGAGTAGATTTTATCTTCTTTTTGAGAATATTTTGAATAATCCACCATATTTTTATCCAAAAGGCCTTAATTTTTTTTACATGTCCACCATATATGATAATACGTAGCACCATCACATTCACATCTCCAACACTTAAGTTGCACACTTGGATACATAGAGGCTAACTGTTTAGGATCCAGATGCCATCTATAAAACATTTTATAAAAATTCTCTCTTAAATTTTGGGCTTGCGTAAACTTTACATTTCTAACCCATATTTTTTCCCATGTTTCCGTCATTATTGGTTCTTCAATATTTTGTGCCCACTTTATCATACAGTCCTTAACTAACTCCGTTTCGGAATCTCTTTCTACCAAAGCGTTATACGACCTTTTTAATGTGCATTTGACTTTGATCTCTAATCTCTTTTACCAAATTCTCCGCATTTTGCAGAAAACCAATTTTCTGATCTTCTCTCCATCTAGCTTGCAACTGTACATATTGAAACCATGTTCGAATTGTCCTTTCTTCTCTTAGTTGATTCAAAGATTTTAATTGTAATATAGCTCTTTCCTTGTTAAGAAGCTCTTTGTATGTAATCACATCCTGCCTTTGCTCTACACTTATATTCTCTATCGCGTGTCTGGGTATTGCCCACAATGGTAAAACTTCTCGTTTAGGTTATACTTACACTTTTTCCAGACACGCAATAGAGCATTCCTTAATATCTGACTTTTAAAAGTCTTGTCCAGTTTCTTATCATATAATAAATAAGCGTGCCACTGGTAAACCAAAGCTGGCACTTGACTTTCTTTCTTTTTTTTTCAATTTTTATTTATATATACAGACTAAACAAACAATAAAACAATAAAACAAACTAAACAATAAAACAGTAAAACATACAAAACATAAACGTATAAACAGAAAATCAAATATTTATCCAAATTATTGCAACTGTAGTCTGTAATCTTATTTCATAATTTAACTCCTCCTTATTTGGTCTTTCCCTTCTATCTATCTTTCTGGTTTATTATTAACATGTGTGTGTACTATGTTTTCCTCTTTCTGTATTTGGTAGTTCAATTTACTTCCTGACCCTTTTTCTCTTTTCTATTTTCCAACCAACAATACCACCTTTTCCATACTAGATAGTAATCATGTTCCTCCCTGTTTTGTAGTTCCTTAGTGAGTTTATCTAATTCTGCACATTCCATGGTTTTGCTAATTACCCTATCTTCTGTCGGTGTCTCACTACTCTTCCAGTATTGTGCGTATAGTATTCGTGCTGCTGTTATCATATGTATAATTAAATATGTTATTTCTTTTTCATATTGTCCGTTTAATATTCCAAGTAGAAAGGTTTCTGGTCTTATTTCTATCTTTTGCTGTATGGTTTCTTCTATCTGGGATCTAATCATTTGCCAATATTGTTTTGCCATTGGGCAGGTCCACCACATATGGTAGTAGGTGCCTTTATGGAGTTTGCATTTCCAGCATGTTGATAGTGTATTGGGGAACATTCTTGCTAATCTGGCTGGTGGCAGATGCCACCTATAGAACATTTTGTAGAGATTTTCTTTGTACGATACAGACATTGTCAATTTATAGTTTATTGTCCATAGTTTTTGCCATTTGTCTAGTTCGATACTGTAGCCGAATTTTTTTGACCAGGTTATCATGTTTTCTTTCACTACCTCTTCTTCTAATTTATATCCTCGTAGATAATTATAGATTTTTTTAATTAGTTTGTCTTGTGTCCCTTGCAAAATTTTGTGCAATTCAGTTTGACCTTTTTGGAATCCAAATTGAGCCAAATCTTTTTTATATCTTGATTTAATTTGTGCATATGGCCACCAGTCAATGTCTATACCCATCTCCTTCAGTTCTTGCCTTGTTCTTAGTTCCCCCATGTGGTTTAGCAGCTCTTTGTAGCTTTTCATTTTACTACTGTCCATGGCGTTTGGGTAAATCTGGGCTTCCATTGTTGACAGCCATTCCGGGATTTTATTGTAATGTACCTTTTTAATACCTTGCCATGTTTGGTATAATGATTGTCTGATTGTGTGTCTCTGGAAATAATCATGTTTTTTATCTGTGCCTTCCCAGAGGAAGGCATGCCATCCTCGCTGTAGGTCAAATCCTTCCAGACTCAGCAATCTTTGATTTTTTAGATCCATCCATTCCTTTATCCAAATTAATACTGATGCTTTGTAGTAAGATTCCCAGTCGGGTAGTGCCAATCCTCCTCTTTCTCTTGTATCTTGTAAATGCTTTAGTTTGATTCGTGCTTTCTTCCCTTGCCATATGTAGTCAGCTATTAATTTGTTGAAGTCCTTAAAAAAGTTTTTCCCTGGTTTTATTGGAATTGCTTGGAATAAGAATAAAATCCGTGGTAGTACATTCATTTTAATTGAAGCGATCCTCCCCAAGAATAATAATTTTAGCTTTTTCCAAATTCCTAGGTCTTTTTTAATTTGTTTTGTTAATTTATCATAATTATCCTCTCTTATTGAAGAGCTTTTATTAGTCAGCCATATTCCTAGGTATTTTACTTTTTTCGTAGTTTGTATGCCTAATTTATCTTCTAGTTGTTTTTCTTGTTGATTAGTGAGGTTCTTTGTTAATACCTTTGTTTTTTGTTTGTTAATTTTGAGACCGGCTACTTTCCCATATTGCTCTATTCTGTTTAGCAACTTGGCGCCAGATATAGTTGGTTGTTCTATAATGAATACGATATCATCGGCGAAGGCTTGGAGTTTGTATGTTTCTCGTTTGGCTCTTAGACCTATTATTTCGTTGTCTCGTCTGACTTCCTTTAAGAGGGTTTCCAAGGCCAGTATGAATAATAGGGGTGATAGGGGGCAGCCTTGTCTCACCCCTTTTGATATTGGAAATTTTTCTGTTAAGTCGCCATTAATTGTTATTCTCGCTGTCTGTACCGAATAGATTCTTTTTATCATCTTTATAAATTTTTCTCCAAATTTCATAGCTTCCAATTGTAGGGTGAGGAATTTCCAGTTAAGATTATCGAATGCCTTTTGTGCGTCTAAGAAAATTAAGGCTGATTGTTTGTCTACATTCATTTCATAATATTCAAGTACATCAATTATTAGCCTAATGTTATTTTTTAGTTGTCTCCTTGGAATGAAACCATTTTGATCCAGGTGTATGTAATCTTCAATTATTTTCTTGATTCTTTCTGTGATAATTGATGTAAACAATTTATAGTCCACATTCAACAAAGATATTGGTCTATAATTTTGGATATCTGCGTGATCTGTTTCTTCTTTGGGTATTAATGTAATAATAGCCTCTGTCCAGGAATTCAGAATTTTGGCTTCCATAATTGCATCATTAAATACTTCAAGCAGGGTTTCATCCACCGATTGTTGACAATTTTTATAGAACTCCACTGGTATTCCATCAGGTCCCGGGGTCTTATTTATTTTTTGTTTTTTCTTCGCCTCAATAAGTTCCATCATTGTAATTGGTCTGTCCAAAGCGTCTCTGTGCGTCTCTTCTAATTCTTTGATTTCGGCTTCCCTTAGGTATTGTCTAATATCTTCTTCTGAGGGTTTTTCTCGTTCATATAGTTTTTGAAAGAATGCTCTTGCTATATCCTTTTTATCTTTATTTCTATATTGTAGCTCTCCAGTATTGTCTTTAAGTTGGTGAATGGTCCGTTTTTCTTTTTCTTTTTTCAGTCTGTATGCCAGCCATCGCCCTGTCTTGTTGGCATGTTCGAAGTAATTTTGTTTCGCTAGTTTAATTTTCCTGGCTATTTCTATCTGTGTATTCAAATTTATTTTGTGTTTTATCAAATTTATTTTTTCTTTGATTCTTTTATTTTGGGGTTCCTTCTGTAGCTCGTGTTCGTATTCCTTAAGTTCTTTCAGACATTTCTCTCTTCTCTGCCATTGTTCTTTGTTTTTCTTCGCTACATACGCTATTGTCAGCCCTCTTATGTAAGCTTTCGCCGTATCCCAGAGGTTTTGGGTGGAAGTTTGCTCTTTTTTATTAATTGCGAAGAAAATTTTCATTTCTTTTTCTCTTGTTTGTATATAATCCTTACCTTTTAAGATTTCAGTGTTCATCATCCACCTCTTTTTTATTCGATGTCCTTTCCAAGTTATTTTTATCGGACTATGATCTGCCCATATATTTGTGGATATTTCAATTTCGTCTAAATCTTTCCTAAGGTTCGTTGTCATCCATGCCATATCTATCCTAGACCAGGATAGATGTGGATTAGAGTAGAAAGTATACTGCTTTTTTTCCTTATTTACTTCCCTCCAGGCATCTTGTAGACATAGTTCTTGTGCCATTTCCATAAAAGTGTCTGGTAGGGTTTTTTTCTTGGTTTTGTTCTTCTTGGTGCTCTTATAATCTTTTTCTGTGTCTAAGATTGCGTTGAAGTCACCTATGAGGCAGATATTTTCATAGTCTAAATCTTTTATTTTATTATGTAAATTTTTATAGAAGGCCCGTTGGTTTTCATTTGGTGCATAAATCGTGGTCACTAATATTGTTTTTGACTCTGTTTGTATTTCGATCATTAGAACTCTTCCCTCTTCGTCTTGATATACTTGTTTTGTTTTTAAGTGCTTCTTGATGTAAACCGCAATACCTCTTTTTTTTGGTCTGATAGTGAAGTATAAAGATTTCCTAGTCTTGTATTTTCTAGCAATTTTTGGTGTGTTTTTTTAATGTGGACTTCCTGTAGACTGATTATATCCATCTCCAATTTATGTAGTTTGGCTAATGTCCGGGTTCTCTTGGTTGGGGCGTTTAATCCATTTATATTAATCAAGATTATTTTTATTTCCTGTTCCATCTTCCTCCTTATTTAGTAATTGCCTTTTGTTTACTTGTGTTTCTTGTTACCATTTGCGTTTTTCCCCTCGCTCCTTCTCTCTCCATTTCTTTCCTTTCCTGTTTCTTCTTTTTCCCTTGGTCATCTTCCATTTCTTCTATAGAGTGTTCATCTTGGCTCCTATTCTCTGGTTCCTCTCTGGCTTCTTGGTCTTCTTCCATAATAAAATATTGATCAAAAAACTCCTGGGCTCCTTCTAAGTTGTCTATCTTTACTTTCTTATTTTGCCACGAAATCAAAATACCATCTGGTAAAAGCCAGCGGAACATTACTTTATGCTTGTTCAATTGTGTTGTAAGGAAACTATAGTTTTTTCTCTGATCTCTCACGCGTCTCGGGATTTGCCTCAAAGTTATTATTTCCTTCCCTTTATAGTAAATCGCCTCTTCTCTCATTTTCTTATATATTTCCTCTTTTGTTGTTTTTTTTTTTTGTAAATCGGACATGCACTTCCTTTGGGAGCTTGTTCCTTCGTGCGTAATTAGTATGAATCCTGTAAATTTCATCAATATCTCTTCTTATATCGTTTTTGTCTTTGTAATATTTCCGCAAAAATCTCTGTCATAATCTCTCCTAAGTCTTCCTCCTTGGTTTCTGTGATGTTCTGGAACCTTAAGAAAAACGATGTTTTTTCCATTTCGAGAAATGTAAGGGCGTCTTCCATCTCTCGGTTACTTGTCAACTGTTGGTATTCCAGCCTTTCTACTTTTTTTATTGTCTGTTCCATTTTGAGTTCCGTTTTTTGGATCCTTTGTTCATTATTGGCGATGTTCTGTTGAATCTTTTCTATCTTATCATCCATTTTCTGTATATTATCATTTATCCTTCCCACATCAGATTTCAGATCATCGTGATTTCGTCTTGTCTCTTCGTGATTGTTGGCAATTGATTCTTGGGTCTTAATCATCGTTTCCTGTAGCATTGCCAAAGCTGAATGGATAGTTTGCATGCTGGATATGGAAGCTGCCTTTTCTTTTTCAGTTCCTAACATTGTTTCAATAGATCTCTGTTGAGCAGGAGAGGCTGTAAGTGGGGCCTGGCTTGGAATTATTTTTTTGGTTGTTTTGGTTATAGTGGTTGTGGCAGTGCTTGTCATATTGATTCTTTTTAGTAAGTTGTCCCAAAATTTCGTACACTTAAATATTCTTATTGGTTCTTCGCTTTTGTTACTTGTAGTTGTGTGTTTATCTATGATAATTATCTATGATAATGTCTGGGGTTTATCTTGACTTTCTTAAAGGGGAAGGGTTGTTTTAAGTTTTTTATACTGCCGTTGGGAGGAAATACTCCCCTGTTGGAGTTCTTCCAGCCGGGATGCAATGATCAGCACTTTGAAGAAATAGTTGAATAACAAAGCAGTTATTGGCTGTTATTGATCATTATTACCACCGTTTTTCAGACTATCTTAGTGGCGTTTTCCAATTTACTATTACCTAAGACTTATATATTTCCTCCGTTGGATTTTAAACCATCATGGCTAACCCCCTGGTCATAGCCCATCTTTCATTCCTGACATCAGATGTATTCAACAGTAGAACTTCTTGGGCTGTGAGATTCCCCTCTCTCGCAGGTCGGGCCCTCCGCTCTATCGAGGGCCTACCTCGATGACGGGTTTTGGAACCCCGAGAGATGGCATGTAGCAAAAAGGAGAGTGAGGGGTTTTGTGACTAAGACTTATTTAAAGTTTTTAAGGGGTTTTAGGAAGGGGTGGGTAGGACCTGCGGGGGTCCGTAGAACCACAGAGCAGCAGAAGGGGTCTGAGGGTCACGGCGGGGGGAGGGAGGAAGGGGAGTTAGATAGGGAGCCGGGGGGGTGAGATGAAGGGCCATTCCATCAAAATAGTGGGTGGGAGGGGCAGATATGGTGGATATAGGCGGCCATATCATGTTTGGGGAGCACCCAGTCACTGCTTGCGAGCGATGGCATGCTTCGGCCCCCAAGGCGCCTCTTGTACTCCAGGTTGTGCAGTGTCAAAGGGCCTTCGGTTGTTGTTGTGCAATGTCAGGTCTGATTTAGTTCAGGGGGGGCGGACCTGGCTGGGATCACGGAGACCTGGTTGAGCCACAAGGGGGGGTCCCCTTTGTGGAGATGTGCCCACAGGCTTCCTCGCATTTCATCAGCCGAGGGCCCGGGGAAGGGGCTGAGGGGTAGCGGTGATTATTATAGAACGTATTAGTCTGAGGGAGGCCACTGTTCCTCAGATAGCTGGCTGTGAGTCCCTCTTTGTGAAGTGGGGTCATAGGGTGCAGAGGGGTTTGCTGACTATGTACCTGGCTCTTTGCCACATGGCAGCTGCCCTGCCTGAGCTGCTCGACGTAATAGCTGGGGTGGCGGTGGATACACCCAGGCTTACGGTCATGGGGGATTTCAACCTACCATCCGTCGTGAAACGTCAGAAGCAGCTCGGGAGCTTATGACCTCCATGACGGGCATGGACCTGACCCAGTTAGTTCATGATCCCACCCACACTGGGGGACACCTACTGGTTTTGATTTTTGTCTCTCGTCAGTGGTTGAATGATCTCACAATAGGGGACCTAGTCATTAAGCCCTTGTCATGGACAGATCATTTGCTCCTTCAGATGGACTTTTGGACTGCTCCCCCTCGCTGGAGGGAGACGGAACCAATCAGGTGGTTCCGTCCCAGGCGCCTGATGGACCCGGAGAGGTTCCTGACAGAGCTTGGGCCATTCCCTGAGATTCTGACTCACGGCTCGGCTGAGGAACTAGTGGCCACCTGGGATAGGTTGGCCGCTGGAGCCTTGGACTGCATTGCGCCTTTGTGGCCTCTGACTCGGTGCCGTTCTCAATTGGCTCCTTGGTTCTCCGAGGAGCTGAGAGAGATGAAGCACTGGAAAAAACACCTAGAGAGTGATTGGAGGTCCAGCCATACCGAATCTGACCGGACAGTGGTGAGGTCTTATATCAAGACCTACCTAGTGGCAATAAGAGTGGCGAAATCTAATTATTTTTCCACTCTTATTGCATCTGCAGAGAACTGTCCAGCCACCCTGTTCAGGGTGACCCACTCTCTTCTACAGGTGGGAGCGAGGGAGGATTCCTTGCAGGGTAGAGCTGAGGATTTTGGACAATTCCTGCATGATAAAATTGCTCAGATTTGGACCGGCCTGGACTCTGATTGGATAGCCTCGGGCGGGATGATGAGTGTCCGAGAGTGTTACCTGGGAAGAGTTTGACCATGTGACTTCTGGGGACGTGGACAGGATTTTGGGGAGGCTTAACGCTACCATATGTTTACTGGACCCGTGTCCCCCCTGGTTGGTGCTGGCCTCCTGGAAGGTTACACGAGGCTGGTTTCAGGAGATTACCAACACTTCGTTAAATGAGGGTGTTCTTCTCAGCCGCCCTGAAAGAGGCGGTGGTGAGGTCCCTCCTCAAGTAGCCTTCCCTGGACCTGGCTGTATTAGTTAACTATCATCCTGTCTCCAACCTCCGCTTTGCGGTGAAGGTTGTTGAGAGTGTGATGGCGGGACAACTTCCTTGATTCCTGGATGAAGCTGTCTATCTAGATCAGTGCCAGTCGGGCTTCAGGGCGGGTTACAGCATGGAAACGGCATTGATCGCATTGATTGATGATCTCTGGAGGGCCCGGGACAGGGGTTGCTCCTCTGTCCTCCTAGATCTCTCAGTGGCTTTTGATACCATCGATCATGGTATCATGCTGCGTTGGCTGGAAGGGGGGAAGTGGGGGGCACCGTGCTATGGTGGTTCTCCTCCTTCCTCTCTGACCGCACACAGTCTGTGTTGATGGGGGGGCAGAGGTCAACTTCGAGGGTCCTCACTTGTGGGGTGCCACAAGGGTCAGTCCTCTCGCCCCTTCTATTTAATATTTATGTGAAGCCGTTGGGTGAGATCATCCGTGGCTTTGGGGTGAAGTGTCAACTGTATGCCGATGACACGCAGTTGTACATTTCAACCCCAGGCCACCTCAATGATGCCCTTGACCTGATGTCCCACTGCCTGGAGGCCGTGCGGATCTGGATGGGGAGGAACCGGCTCAGACTCAACCTCTCCAAGACTGAGTGGCTGTGGCTCCCGACGGCCCGATATAGCCAGCTAACACCATCGCTGGCTATTGGGGATGAGATCTTACCCCCCTCAGAGAGGGCTCGCAACTTGGGCGTCCTCCTGGACTCACGGTTGTCTTTGGAAGATCATATGACGGCCGTGGACAGGGGGGCTTTCTATCAGATTTGCCTGATCTCCCAGTTGCGTCCCTTTCTGGATCGGGATGCCCTGCGCACAGTCACTCACGCCCTCGTCACTTCCTGGATTATTGTAATGCTCTCTTCCTGGATTATTGTAATGCTCTCTACATGGGGCTCCCCTTGAGGAGCACCCGGAGGCTCCAGCTGGTCCAGAATGCAGCCACGCAAGTAATAATGGGGGCAACTTGTCGCTCCCATGTAACACCCTTCTTGCGCGAGCTGACTGGCTCCTGGTGGTCTTCCGGGTGCGTTTCAAGGTGTTGGTTACCACCTTTAAAGCACTCCATGGCTTAGGACCTGGTTATCTACAGAACCACATTCTGCCACCGATTGTCTCCCACCGACCAATACGCTCCCACAGAGGGGGCCTCCTCAAGGTGCTGTTGGCCAAACAATGTAGGCTAGCGATCCTCAGGGGGAAAGCCTTCTCTGTGGGGGCCCCGGCCCTATGGAACGAACTGCCCCCAGACATACGAAGGATCCCCAACCTCCGGGCCTTCCGTCATGCTCTGAAGACCCTATTATTCCAGCAAGCTGGTCTGATGGGATAAAGGATTTTAAATTGGGTTTTGGTAGGGGTTTTAAAATGATTTTAGTTGAGTGTTTTAAATTCGGCCAATGATTGAATTATTTTAATTAAGTTTTTAAATTTTTGTTGTATATTGTTTTTAGCATGGCTGTTCACCGCCCTGAGTCCTTCGGGAGAGGGGCGGTATATAAATATAATAAACTAAACTAAACTAGACGTATTGCCAAGAATGTAATAAGGGTTAATGGAGAGGCAGTTTCTTTAAGAAGGGCAATAGAGATTAGACTAGAAAAACACCAGAATGTTTCCTTCCTGCCTTCTTTACAGGATTAGCCCTGTAAAATGGTGGGGGGGGGGGGGGGGGGAACAAACACATGGAGATTTCTTCCAACAACCGGTTTTCCGAACTGCTTAGAAAGTTAACAACAGGTTCTAGCGATTAGGTGTGAACGGGTAGAATCCCACCCCTGCCTGCATCCCCTCAGAGAGTCATCAGTCAGTCTCGGCCTCCCCCAGATGGTTCCTCTCTCTTGCAGGGCACCAGAAGTGTCAACAACACACAGGAGCCAAGCATGGCAGAGGACGCCATTGAGATTCCAGCCCTGGGCCGCCCCTTCCAGCTGGGGATGCTTTACGACTGTCGCAAGGATGCCCTCGTCCCAGGTAAGAGCCAGAGGAGAGGCTGAGGGGTGGCAGGAAACCTGGGAGAGAGGGAGACGGGCATTGCCATCAATGCTCAAGGACACTTGAACATGCAGCCGGCTAATACCAGGTAGCTGAGTAGGGTTTTCTGCCTGGGAATGTGTATCCAGCCCTTATTCTATCAGGCAGCACAGCTGGCCCTGTGTACCAAATATGGGGTGGGTTTCCAAAGCCACTGAAATGCTGTGGAAAATGATGAAACCTCTCTACTCAGCCCAAAGCCTTTGGGAGTTTTGCAGTATTTTGGAAAACAGGCAAGAGGTTGCTGCACAGAACTGATGAGGTTATCCTCTGGGAGAAATGATGACCCCTTGTCCAAGCTCTCTCTCAGCTGCAATTCTTTTGGAGGTCAGGTTTCACATTTATCTTCATGTCGTCCCGTGTTCCATGCAGGGTTCACCCTTTGGGATTACAGCTCTCTTCAGAAGGAACTAACAACCAAGCCTCAGCCCAAGACAGCAACTGCAATGATTGCATCTGACAGCATTGATGACAAGGCCTCTGCCCTGGACATCTCAGGATCCCTCAAGGCCAGTTTCCTGGGAGGGCTGATTGAAGTGGGAGGGTCGGCCAAGTATCTACGTGACACCAAGAAGTCCAAGAAACAGGCCAGAGTCACTGTTCAGTACAAAACCACCACCAGGTATGAACAGCTGACAATGAGCCAGCTAGGAATCCAGAATGTCTCTCACCCAGCCATCTTTGAGCAGGGCACAGCCACCCACGTTGTCACCGCCATCCTCTATGGAGCCCAGGCCTTCTTCGTGTTTGACCGAGAAGTTTCTTCAATGGAGATGGTAAAAAACATGGAAGGAAACCTCCAGGCTACACTCACGAAAGTACTATCTATTGGAGGAGAAGCAGAGGTCCAACTGACTGAGGAGGAGAAAGAGAATGCTCTGAAGTTCAGGTGCAAATTCCATGGAGACTTTTCCCTGGACAAAAATCCAGTGACTTTCCAAGATGCCATGAAAGTTTATGAAACTCTCCCAAAAATGTTAGGAGAACATGGGGAGAAGGCTGTGCCTATGAGGGTCTGGCTCTACCCATTGACCAAACTGGACACCAGAGCAGCTAAGATGGTCCGTGAGATCAGCCTAACATTGATCTTTGATGCTCAAGACATCTTGGAGGAACTCAACGAAATTGAGATGCAAAGCAATGACATAGCCAACACTGCTGACAAATTCCCAGAAATCAAGAAAAAGATCCAGAATTTCAAGAATCTGTTAAAGCAACACAGGCAGACTTTCCAAAAACAGCTAGCCAGAATGTTGCCTTCTATCCGGGGAGGAGAGCTGGAGGAAGGGACGCTGGTGGACCTCTTGATGTCCATCAAGGAATCACCCTTCAATAGCCAAAGGCTCTGGGAATTTCTGGACACCAAGGAAAGAGAAATTAATCATGTCAACTCTTATTTGATTATTCTAAATGAAGAAAAGGTTATCTCATCCAAGACCAAGCTGGAAAAAATAGTTCTTGACCCACAGAATTTATCTGTAGTCTCCTTTACATTCACTTCTCTACATAAAACAGAGCCATTTCTGTTGAGTTTACAGGATTGGCTTCATGATCATTTGGTGCAGGAATCAGTGAAGTTGACAAGGTCCAGTCTTGGGCAGGAGGAGGACACACCCTGGTTTGAGGACGAGGAGAGGACCCACAGTGCCCACCAAGCTGCCAAATCCATCAAAGACTTTTTGAGCGTCAATCAATCCAATGAGAAGGTCCGCTTTGTTGTGGCCTCGCTCCCAGATCTGGACACTCCAGGGCCTACCACGTATCTTTATGAAGATGGAAAGCTGATCAGTAAGAATTTTGAATTGCCCTCAAAACCTCTCCCGTTCCTGATCAGTGAACTGAGACATGACAGCATTCAACTGAAGTTTCAACCAGCTGAACATGGGAAGGCTACAATCTCCAACTATCTGGTAGAGTACAAGATTGCAGGGGAAGAAAACTGGAAGACTGTGAGGACAGAGGATGCTGGGGAGATGTTCCTGCTGAAAGATCTGCCTCCAAACACAGAGTACCAGTTCCAGTATGCTGCTAATTGCAAGCTTGGATTTAGTAAATCCAGTGACCTGAGCCCACCCATAAAGACCCTTCCCACCAGCCCTCCTGAGAAATTAAGAACGGTCACTGCAGCATCTTCTGTCATCTCCGTGGCCTGGATGAGTCCCAGCATCATGGCCTTAGGAGTTGTGGTCATGGAATACAAGGTGGAGTACAGAATGGTGGAGGCTGGAATTGAGAGTGTCCAGTGGACTGAAAAAAGGACTGGAAGAAAAACAGAATTGTATTCTATTGAATGTCTGAAGCCCCAGACGGTGTATAGAATACGGGTGTTGGCCATGTGTGATAATGGAGCTCTGAGTGTCCCCAGCGAGGAGTTGGAGGTCTCCACATCACTGGAGGAAGAATATACAGATAATGTAACCCAACAATTCCTTCAGGAAAGCTCCCTGGTGGAGGACAGACAGCCATTAGTGTTCACCCTTCCCCTGGAGAAAGTCTCCTCAGATGCCTCCACCTCCTGTCTCATGTACCAGCTTGGAAAGGAGAACCCGGAAGTTCCCAACAAAGTGATCCTGCTGATGGGAGCAACAGGATGTGGGAAAACCACTCTGATCAATGGGATGATCAATTATATTCTGGGTGTCCAGTGGGAAGATAATTTCAGATTCAAACTCATTCATGAAACCACCCAGAGAAGCGAAGGTGGAAGCAGGACATCTGAAGTCACAGCCTACGTGGTGAACCATCAGAAGGGTTTCCGAATTCCCTATTCTCTCACAATCATTGACACTCCAGGATTTGGAGGCAGAAGAGACATAGAGCAAGACAAATCGGTGGAGAAGCAGCTCCTGGAATTTTTCTCTACCCCAGGGGGTATTGACCATGTCAATGCCATCTGCTTGGTGGCCCAGGTCTTCTTTGCCCATTCAACTCAGGCCCAGAAATGTGTCTTTGATTCCATGCTCTCCATGTTGGGAAAAGACGTGAAGGATAACATCCAACTCCTGATCACCTTTGCAGATGGAGGGACCTCACCTGTCCTGGAGGCCCTCAAGGAGGCTGACTTGCCGTGTGCTCAGGACGAGTCGGGAATCCCTCTGCACTTCAGGTTCAACCATTCAGCCCTCTTTGCTCCCCGAGAATATGGAGGAAGGCACAATATTATTTCTGGAATGTTCTGGAAAATGAGCACTGAGAGCATGAAGAATTTCTTTGACTCGTTAAAGTTGCTGGAAACCAAAAGTTTAACCTTGACCATGGAGGTCCTCAAGGAATGTCAGGAGCTGGGAGCTGCTCTGAGAAGACCTCCCCCTCCTAAGGTTGAGCAATTGCACCCAAAAAGCTTCCAGGTCAGTATTGATCCGGTAGCCATCGGGAAGGCTTCGGTCTCCAGGTACCAAGTGGAATATCGGATTGCAGGAGAGAATTGGAAAAGTCTCAATACCAAAGGCCCAAAGGATCAATTCACCCTGGAAGATGTCCACCCAAATCTTCAGTACCAATTCCGATGTGCAGCTGTGACTCCAGGAGGGCTCAGTCAATGGAGTGAGGCGATCACTTGCATCTGTCCTACAGGAAGGCCTGCTGAGGTAACTTGACACCTTCTTTGGAAGAGGGGGGAGGAGGGGGGAGGGGGAGGAGGAGAAGAATTGGAATAGCCTGATATTAGTTGTGGGTGCTCCATCTCTGGAGATTTTAAAGAAAGGACTGGGCAGCCACTTGTCTGAAATGATATAGGGTCTCCTGCTAGAGCAGAGGTTGGACAAGAAGACCCGCAAAGTCCCCCACTCCCCACTCAGGGAGGAGAGCCATGGGGCAGGGGAGGTTCCCGAGTGATGGGCTGGGGAGGGGGGGTAACCTAGAGGAAGACGATCTGGGGGGAACCCTTGGAGACAATGTGGAGCTGCGGCAGGAGCAACTAAAGCCCCAGAGAACAGGGTCTCTTCGAGCACAGACTTGGCTGTGGGGAGCTGAGAGCCACTTTGGACATCAACCCCCCCCCCAGTCCTGAAACCTGCAAAGTGTAGGGTCCCAAGAATTGAAGGGCTGCATAAAAGGGGGAGTAGTGGCGTGGGGGGAAGGATCAAATGGGTCTGCCTCAAGGGCAGTGAGGAGGGGGTGGCTCGTTTTTAACCCCTCCCCCAATTCCTCCCTGTGTCTTCTGGGGGAAGAGAATTCCTGGCAACCTCCTTGCAAGGCAGCCTCTCCTTTGGCTGACTCTGTTTTGCTTTTCACCCAGGAATCCCGGGTTTTGTGCTGTGCGACTAGTCTGGAAACGCCAGGTAAAGTCTTGGTCCCTGGGTGGGTGGAGGGGGTGGAATATACTGTCCTGGGTGGAGGGACAGGCTTTGCACTACTGACCAATTCCCTTTTTCTCTTCTCTCCCCTTTGGTTGCAGGGTCTGACCGGAGGATCCTCCTGGTGGGCCAAATCAAAAGTGGGAAAAGTGCGATGGGAAACATAATCATGGGAAGGAATTACTTTTTGTCAGAGAAGAAGCGAAGATGCCAAAAGGGGGAAGTGCAGCTGAACGGCAGGACGGTTACGGTTGTTGAGATACCTGGCTTTTTCTACCCCTATCGTCCAGACAAGGATATTGCTGCAGAAGTGAGCGAGTGCATGGAGTTTTGCTCTCCAGCTCCCCACGTCATTGTGCATGTGATGCATCCTTCCTGTTCCTTCCAGGAGGAGACGAACGTGGTTGAGCAGATCAAAGAGATTTTTGGCTTTAAAGCCAAGGATTACACAATCCTCTTGTTCACTGACAAAAATTGCCTCAAAGGTCAAACTCTACAAAGACTTATGAATTCCAAAGATGAAAATCTGAAGAAATACATTGCTGAATGTGGGAACCGGATGTTGGCTTTCAACAACTGGGCCACACGAGGTGAACGAGAGGCTCAGCTGTCCGAACTGATGACCTTGATTGATTATCTGGTGTGCAAGAACAAATATGTGCCTTATTACAGGAGAAACTGGAAAAATTAGAATATCGTGCAAAAGTTCATTTATTTCAGTAGTGCAACTTAAAAGGTGAAACTAATATGTGAGATAAACTACATGCAAAACGAGATAGTATGTAGACATCGCCGTAAGTCTTCGTAGTCCGCTCGTCACCCTGGCTGAAACTCAAAGCTCTTTTTGTTTCGCTTCTTGTGGTCTCATCCCACCTTCGTTGCCAATGTTGTAGCATGGGAATAATGAGAGGCACAAGCAAGCTAGTGACAACAGCTCTTTATTTCAGGGTGAGACTTCAGCAAAGCAACACAGGCAACAGCCCTCTTTATATACAGTTCAGAACTAACCGGTAACCAATCACAGACATTCCTATGTTTGAATTTCCCGCTCAAAATAAATACAACATAACACTTGGTTTATACACACTGCTTTTAAAGGGTCCCAGTGGCTAACACACAGCCCAATGGAGAACATCTTTTTGTTAGATCATTGGTTCCAGACAGACTACTAGCCTCATTGCCCAGAGATTTCTTGGGCCTGACTGGTACGGAGCCTGATCAGACCCTCCCCTGCCTAGGGATTTCTCAGACCTTTGGTGCAGGGCCTGGCAATTGGCACAGACACACTCCTTCCAAAGCGATCTTTTCTGGCTGGTCTCTTCTCGGAGAAACAGAACCACAGATCCAATCTCCACTCACCTCACCGGCAAACCTCTAGTAGGAATTTCCCACATCTCAATCACACACAAGCCAACACACCCCTCAACCGTCCAGGTCAAAGTCACTAGATAAAATTTTCCAGGAGCGCTCTTGACTTCGCCACTGGTCCCAGCTGGTTTCTTCCATTTGCCATAGTGAAGGCCACTGAACGGGCCTGGTGGCTCAGTAGACTAAAGCATTGTGATTAACACCAGCTGTCTGCAATTACTGTAAATTCGAATCTCACCAGGCTCAAGGTCGACTCAGCCTTCCATCCTTTCTAAGGTGGGTAAAATGAGGACCCAGTTTGTGGGGGCAATAAGCTGACTTTGTATAAATATACAAAAGTATGAAGGCTATTGCTTAACACATTGGAAGCCGCCCTGAGTCGCCGGAGAAGGGCGGCATAGAAATCAAATTAAGAAACAAAAAAAAAAAACTTCAAAGGAACTCGGCTTGTGAGGAGCTGAATGCAGCCACCTTGAAGGAACGATGCCTTTGAGCCCCACGTTGGACGCCAGAAAATGTAAGGTCCCAGAAGTTTCCCCAAGCCACTGAGATGCCAAAGAGAGTGAGACTTGAGCCGAGGCTTGCAAAAAAAAATATCAGCTTTTATTTATGGCCAAAGCAAAAGCTGGGTAACAAACCTATATCCAAAACATACAGACAAAAGGCATGTAAGGAATAGCCACACCCCTGTGAGAGTGGCTCAGAGTTGTTGCAATATACTTTTATATGCCTTTTATATGCTTTTGTATGAAATTATATGCATTATATTTCTTACGACAATATATAATCATGTATTGCAATATGCTTTCATATGCATTATATTTACTACAACAATATGCCATTATGCTATTTCTAAGCTCACATATAAAGTTGCCACAAATTGTATTCAGCCCTATCTAAAACTCTCCTCTCGAGGCATGTACAAAGCTCAGGTTGATGGACGACATTATCTTGGTGTGACATTCCTTCTAGCTAGCTACAGCAATGTAACATGCTGCTAGTGAAGAAGAAGGCCTTGGCATTTCGAAATATATCAACTGATAAGCACGTCTAACAACAAAGCAACACGAGAAACGCCTGGCTGGTGAGCTTTCGAGATGGACTATAGAATACGTGTAGGATCCTTTACCCCCCCGTTTCACCCCTTTCCCCCACCTTTGAGGCATCGCTTCTTAATGTGCTGTAACCTCATTATTGGCTTGTTATTAATCATGTGTTTATGATGTAATTGTACACACCAGTTCTTTGTTTGTACTCAATAAAAGGGGCGACTCAGGTTTTGGCAAGGGTTGGCTTCATCCCACAGGAAAACCTCTCCGTGTCTTTCCTTTAATTGGCTCTCATGAGCGACCCACCAGAGGTGCCTTGCCACACAGAGTATTATTGACATTTTCCACCAATAGAAACAAAGTTTACTCAATCAGAGATACGGGTTCATTATCAATGTGATCTTTAAAGTGTCCTTGTTCAGGCCTCCGTCCCTCTCCACCATATCTATGGAGCATCCCTATAGCCTTGTGTAGGGGCGATCCCACCCCCCTTGGCCAAGTTGTTTATTCAGCAGAAGGCTTCCAGGATTCAGAACTGAGGAGGCAGGAAACCTCCCTACTCTGGTTCCTTTAGCTATGGGGCCTGATATTCCTGGGTAACAGTTTCTTCTATATTTTCAAGGATGTGCCTAGCTTTGAAGCCAAGAACAGAAGCAGGACACAGAAGCGAGATAACAAACTTTGCACTAATGCCAACCAGTATTGAGGTTACAATTTACTAAGCTAGAATTAGTTCCCAACAACTAATTTCTGACAGTATACAATAATATAAGCAGGAGCCAATAACAAAGCTCAAATCCTAATAAATGATTTCTAGCAGTATATCATATCAGAAGCAAACAGCAAATGTCGGTTTGATTGCTATGTTCCTTCCGTAGAGAAATTAGCCTGAGGGAAAGGTAGAGAGGCAGGCCTGAGAGGAAAAGGAGGGAAAGGAGGAGGAAGGAGAATGAAGGAGCCTGTGTAGCGTAGAGGGCTAATGCCTCCTACTAAAGGCAGCAATTAACACCAGCTGCCTGTAATTTCTCTGAGTTCAATCCCAGGCAGGCTCAAGGTCGATTCAGCCTTCCATCCTTTCTAAGGTGGGTAAACTGAGGACCCAGTTTGTGGGGGCAATAAGATGACTTTGTATAAATATACAAAAGTATGAAGGCTATTGCTTCACGCATTGTAAGCCGCCCTGAGTCTCCGGAGAAGGGCGGCATATAAATCAAATTAAAATAAATAAATAAATAAAAAAGAGATCAAGAGAAAGGGAGGGAGGCCAGGGAATTAACAAAGGAGCAGAGGCAATGGAAGGAGAGACCAGCAAGCAGCAGGAGAAGACAGACAGGAGAGGGGGGGGAGATGGGCCAACCAGCTGTCTGACTACCACCTCACCCATGACCTGCCTGCTCGGAGAAGACATCATAAGGGACCAGCTGAAACAACAAAACAGCAGAGTCCAGCTGACCGAAGCAACGGAAACTGCCTGAGTGAGGGACCAGGGTGGACCGGAAGCCCTAAGGACGGACTGTCACAGGGGAAGGCCCCTGGGTGCCTGGAAAAGAGGGCTAGTGGAACCTGGACTCCAGAGACCCTTTTGGCTGGAAAGGGCTGGAAGCCAAGGCTGAACTGAGCATGGCAGAGTAGACTGGAGATGCCTACAAGATGGACAGAGGTTCAATGGCTCCATGAGGGCGCAATCTCGACTTTTGACTACGTCCTGCAGACACTCCTGAAAGTCAGTGCAATTCCTGATAGCATCATTGGAGTTTGAAAATCTCCGTTGTTTTGGAGAGACCATGTATGTCTGAGGTCCACCCTCAGATCAATTGGAGAGCCATAGGGATAACCGTGGGTTGAAGAGTGGGAAGGGTGTCTAACCTTAACAAGAGAAGATAGTGGGGGGCTGTGGGAAGAAGAACTGCCTCCTTCCAGAAGACCCAAATTCTTCTCCCTCTTTCCAAACTTGCCAACTTTAAGACTTGTGGACTTCAACTCTCAGAACTCCTCAGGTAGCATAGCAGGATTTCTGGAAGTTGAAGTCCACAAATCTTAAAAGTTGTCGAGTTTGGGAACACCTGCCTAGAGGAATGAAGGACCAAGAGAGGTCTTTGCTCTCCACTCTGCTGGACGGTTGTGTAACTCATTTCTCAAACACATTTCCTGTTTCTCTTCTTGCACAATTATTCACATTTATTCACTTAACTGTGAATAATTAACAGTAAGGCTACTTTCAAAGAGGAAATGAAACTTTCCTCTTTCTGAAGAGGAAAGCACAGAAGAGAAAGCAGAAGACGAGGCTTTCCTTACGATTCCCAGGCTGAGCCTTGAACCCGGGACTGGACGGACAGAGTGGTGGTCCAGCCATTGGAGGAACTGGGCTGCAGCTGCACCCCCTTGCCAGGCTCAGGGGGGAGGGCAGGTAAGGGGCTTCCCAGGGTCTCCTGCTTTCAGGAAGACCCTTTACTTCCCTCATCCTTTCCCCCAGCCTCCCAGGCTGGAGCACATACTGAAGAAGATCTTAAAGCAATGGTAGGATTCAAGTAATTTAACAATCGGTTCTCTGTCCTAATGTCCGGCTGGGTAGGCATGGCTGGGTGGTCATGTGACTGGGTAGTTGTGGCCAACTTAATGTCACTCATATCAAGGGGTGCCTCTCCCCTCCCAGCCACTCCTCACCTGGCCTCTTCTCGGCTGGCTGCTCACCTGGCTCCAAGCAGCCCACACAGAGCAGCCAAGCAACAAAGCCCTCCCCACTTACTCTATGGAGAGCAACAGGTCCCTCATCTTGGGGAAATGCCAATGGGTAGATGGGACAGCTGAGATCCTAATGTTAGGAAAAGTAAAGGGGGAGGGGAGGGAGACTAATGGAGGGACATTAGTAGATGAGATCCTAACATTGGGAAGGGGATCCGGAAATGTTTAGGATCCCGTCTTCCTTGGTAGGAAAGGCAACTTCAGGTTGGAGGGGGGAAGGAGGAGAGAAGCAACAAGTGTGGCCCAGAAGCACCTGTGTTGTTCTTGGGTGGGGGGATGTTCCCGGGAATTTGGGGAGGGGAAGAATTGCTCCTTTTCTGAAGGCTGCTGAATTCTCTCCTGGAAGCCAAATAAGGTGAGACCAGGAATCGGGAGCAGGGAAGCAACGATCCACACACACACAGGAATTGTTCTCAATTCCATCTCCCCCACCCAAAATTCCAAATTTTGGTCTTCCTGGAGGGATCACACTTTGCCTGCTGCATGTGAGAGGGGAGGGGGGATTTTCTCCTTGGTTCTAGGTGGCTTCTCTCCTTGGCTAGTTTCCAACAGCGGGTGAAAATTCATCAAGGGGAGAAACAACTTGGATTTAAGGAGAAACTTCCTAACAGTGAGAACAATTAACCAGTGGAATGGCTTGCCACAGGAAGTTGTGGATCCTGTCCCCTAAGGAGGTCCATCTGGTGAGTCCCAGAAGAAGGGCCTTCTCTGTGGTGGCTCCCTCCTTGTGGAACATCAACCCCGTGGAGTGGCCCCCAATTTGACACCCTTCCGCAAAGCCCTGAGGATCTCGTTTTGCCAACAGGACTGGGGACCCCAGAGTGGGAAGGAGCCCATCAAGTGGCTCATTAGATTGCTTGTTGTCACCAGGACGGTTCCTCTTTTTTATTCTTTTATATGAGGGTTGGTTTTTTTTTAATGGTGGATAAGTAGCCCAGAATCACTGGGAGAGAGTGGGTGGCCATATAAATCGTCGAAATGGTGAAGGAATTGTGCAGCAGGTGTCCAAATAAAGTCAGAGACACTGACAGGAATTTAGAGTTCTCTATCTAAATACACGTCAAAGAAGATAGTCAGGAACATCATTACATCATCAGGTACAGTGGAGGTATTCAGGTGAATCGGTAGCGGAGATCGCGGGTGGGCGGGCCCACCACCCAGGCGCTATGCCCTCCTATTTAGCTCCGTTTTCGAGGCTGGGCACATTCGCGAAAGGTGCTCACCTGCAGGGAACCAGTGATAAAAATACGTGAAACGCACCTCTGATCAGGTAAATCTGCTGTGAATCTCTCTGGGGGAAAACCTTTGTTTGCTCTTTCGAACTTCCTTGGAATAAAATGTTCCTCTTTCCCCGGAATCTCCCTCTCTAAACATTCCTCCAAACTATTCTCGGACCCTGAGCTATTCCAAAGGAGATTGACAGCAGATGAGGTAAACATGTGTAACCATTTTTTTTTTCAGTTTTAAAACAAAACTTTATTAAGTCTTAAAAAAGAAACATTTAAAATATACAGGTTTTTTCTTCATCAAAGAAAAAAAATAGAGTTGTCTGTACAATGCACAACTTCAGCTGATAATAGTTTTCTATTACTACATATACATATATAGACAGTGATTTATTGCCTACTCCATCCATCTGACAGTGCTTTTTGTGTTAATTGTATTAATTTCTTCCAAATTTTTCCTTTATCCAATTTTTCCACTCCTCTGATTTATCCACTGGTATCATCTATTCCATATTGTAAAAAATTTTGAGTCTTCCTTGTCTTTTAACTGTAAGGTTAATTTATCCATTTCTGCGCATGAGACTATTTTCTGGATTACTTCCTGGTCTGTTGGCACGCGATCACTTTTCCATAGTTGTGCTAATGCTATCCTTGCTGCCGTAATTATGTGTAATATTAAATATTTGATCTCATTTCTAATATTTCCTTTAATCATGCCCAATAAAAAAACTTCAGGTTCCAGCTCAATTTCGTACTCTGTTATTTCTGTTATCCACCTTTTTATTTTACTCCAATATTTCTTAATTTCTGGACAGAGCCACCAAGCATGATAGAAAGTTCCCTGCATTTTTTTACATTTCCAACAAGTTTGATTCACATTTGGGTGTATTTTAGTTAACCTTGAAGGAGCCAGATACCATCGATACCACATCTTAAAATAACTTTCTTTATAAGCTACTGATTTTGTCATCTTATAATTATTTTCCCATGCCCTTTCCCAATCTTCTAACTGTATATTGTGGTCTATATTCCTCACCCACGCTATCATCTGGCCTTTAACTAATTCCTCCACTAAGTCGTATTCCAATAAATATTTATAAATGTTTGAAATTAATTTCCCTTCTCTAGATTCTAATAATTTATCTAATCGGTTTTGTTTTGGGTCAATTCCTTCCTCTTTTTGATCTTTTCTGTATCTTATCTTTATTTGTAAATAGGGCCACCAATCGATTATTATTCCTTGTTCTTTAAGTTCTTCTCTTGTTTTCAATTGTCCCTGTACATCTAATATTTCTCTATATCTTAACATTTTTTGTTTTGTTAATGTGTTAGGATGGGTTATTGCTTCTATTATTGATAGCCAGCCAGGAACTTTTGTATAATCTTTGCGTTTGATCTGTTGCCATGTATTTATTAATGATTTTCTAATGGTATGGTTGTTGAAATGTTTATATGTTTTATTTCCAGAGCTCCATATAAAGGCATGCCATCCCTTCATTAGATCGTGTCCTTCTAAATTCAAAAGTCTTTGATTGTCCAGGGTTATCCATTCCTTAATCCATGTTAAGCTTGCAGCTTTATAATATTTTTCCCATGCCAGGAACCCAAATCCGCCTCTAATTTTGTCGTCTTGTAATATATTTAATTTTATTCTTGATTTTTTCCCTCCCCATATGAATTTTGTAGTTATTTCATCCAAATTGGTAAAAAATTTCTTATCTAATTTTATTGGAATTGTTTGGAATAGATAAAGGAGTCTTGGGAGTATATTTGATTTTATCGCCGCTATTTTCCCCAGTAAGGACAAATTTAATTTCCCCCGTTTATCTAAAACTTCTTTTATTTTCTGGACTAAGGGTTCATAATTATTTTCTTTTATTGTCTCAGTTCTAGCGGTCAAATTTATCCCTAAGTATTTCACTTTTTTAACTACCTGTAATCCTGACTCTTTAACTAATTTATCTACTTGTTTTGTTGTCATATTTTTCGTTTTCATTTTTGTCTTTTCTTTATTAATTTTTAGTCCTGCTACCTTTCCAAATTTCTCAATCTCTTCTATTAATTTCAGGGTTATGTCTATTGGGTTTTCTATGAAGACAAGGTCGTCTGCAAAAGCTTGGATCTTGTATTCTTCTTTCCTAATCTTTAATCCTTGTATTTCTTCATTTGCTCTAATTCTAATTAGCAGATTTTCCAAAGTTAAAATAAATAATAACGGTGACAGCGGACATCCCTATCTATTCCAAAGAAATGTATTTGATCCCCATTCACCAGGATGGATGCCTTCTGGTTTTGATATATTGATGCTATCATTTTTGTGAATCTCTCTCCAAAGTTCATGTTTTGAATTTGCTGCTTCATGAATTGCCAGTTTACACAAAATGTGTAACCTTTTTTATAAGCCCCAGAATTACCGGGAAGTGTTAAATGTACCTCTGGCAGAACAAGAGAGATGGACAGAGGCTGTGGATGAAGAGACGTTGTCTATGCAGAGACATAAAGTTTTCACTCCAGTGAGGTTACCAGAGGGACAAAAAGCTGTTGGTGGTGTTAGTTTTGAATAAGGAGAGTTAAAGTGCAAGTGATAGATAAATCTATAGATAGTTAGTATGTGGGTTTTTTTTTAAAGTTTAATAAATGTTTTACCCTGTGTTTGCTCTGGGAAGTCAGGAGCGGGGGGTGGGGGGTGGGATAGGAGGGGGAGGCGAGAGGGGGAATTTATGATTGACTATGTTGTATTTATGTGATGTTGATTATGAAATAAAAAATTATTATTAAAATAAAAAGCTGTTGGTGGGCAGATGGGTTTGCAAAAGGGAACTCGGGATGAGTGATGAAGTACAATATAAAGCACGACAACGGTGGTTAAGGAATGAAAAGATAACGATGGATTGAGGGTTGTATTTGCAACCATCATGTTGACTAGAATTGAAATGTTTCACAGACTGTGATTGGGCTCATGATAGAGGTGAAATGCTCCCAGTTCGGACCGGATCTCCAATCCGGTAGCGATGGAGGTGAGTGGTTCAGAGAACCAGTAGCAAAAATCCCTGCCCCCACCACCACCCCCATGCCCAGCTGAGCTGCACAATCATCAGAGGCTTTTTTTTTTAATTTTTAAAAGCATTTTTTCCTACAACCACTTTGGCAGAAAAAATGCTTTTAAAAATAAAAAAAGGCCTCTGATGATCGTGCAGCTCAGCTGGGATCGTCAGAGGCTTTTAAAAGCATTTTTTCTACAACAGAGGTTGTAGAAAAATGTGTTTAAAAGCATCTGATGATTCAAACTGAGTTGCCTGATAGGCAGAGGCTTTTAAAAGCCTCTGCCAATCAGACAACTCATCTGGGATCGTCAGAGCCTTTTGAAAGCATTTTTTTACAGCCTCTTTGCGAAAGAGGTTGTAGAAAAAGTTTTACAAGTTAAAAAAAAATTGGCCATGCCCTTCCAATCACATTACACACCCCCCCCACCAAGCCACACCCACAGAACCGGTAGTAACAAATTTTAGATTTCACCACTGGCTCATGATGTACAAGATAGAAAGTCAACGTCAGGATCTATTGTCATGTTTGCAAACAGTCTGGTTGGCTGGCAGTCTAGAAAACGGACTTCCGTGGCCGTTTTCACAGCTGAGGCGGAGCTCATAGCATTGTCAGAATTGTGTTCAGAGTTAGCACGGTGGATACAATAGTGAAAGGATTTGGATATTGAAGCAAAGAGAGTATACAAATGTTTGAAGATAACACAACGTGTATACAAATGGCAACAGGTGAGGGAGTAAAAAACCAGAAGCAAGTATGTTGACCTGAAATGCTGTAATATCAAGAGAAGCAATGAAAGAAGATGTAATAGACCTAATTTATTCTCCACCACAAAACAATTTAGTTGATGTCATCGCAAAGCCACGGAGTATACAAAGACACAAAGATTTTGTGAAACAACTTGGTTTAAATGCTGTCCAGCGATAAAATTGGAGTGATTCCAAGATATTTAATAACTCAAACAGCAAAGTGTACACTGGGCCAGAGAGCATGGTTGTCGTTGATTGGTTGGAAGGCATCGCAGGCCCCTGCCTGAGGCAATCTCTGTTATGATTGGTTGCTGGGTGAGAAGGGGGAGTTTCTCTTTTTCCCGCCTTTTTTCTTCTGCATGCTCTGTCTGCTGTTCTGTGATTTACCTGATTTACGTCACGATGCTCCTGCTTCCATGGCCGTCTTGTTTGCTGTGTATTGTACATATATATTTATTTAAATAAAACTTCAAGTTCGTGTCAGAGCTTCTGACTCCATTTGGACACAGGCTGTGGAATTCCCTGACAAACCGAACTGACATGGATGGAGGGTGGCTGGTGCCCATATCCTGCATCCCCTCAGAGAGTCATCGGTCAGTTTCTCCTCTCTTACAGGGAACCAGAAGCACCAGCGACACTCAGGAGCCAAGCATGGCCCAGGCAGAGGACCCCATTGAGACCCCGGCCCTGGGCCGCCCCTTCCAGCTGGGGATGCTGTACGACTGCCGCAAGGATACCCTCATCCCAGGTAGGAGCTGGAAGAGAAGGAGGCGGATGGACATCTCCTGCGGGAAACTCTGGAGGGAAAAAAACTGGAGCTGCCATCAGTTCACAGGCTCAGCCCAGGGACGCTTCAGAGTGGGACTCCTCGGCACATGGCCTGTGTTAGGGTTCCAACCGATACCCTAATTAAATCATGAGCCTCGAGCCACGCTTCAAAAGAAAACCAGTTATTTATTAGGAGTGCCATGTCGGCACGTTCCAAGTGAAGCCAACTCTGACCCCACTTAATTTGCACCTTGGCTCTGACCCTGTTTTTCCCTCCCCCCAAGGTGTGTCATCAGTCACATTCTCCAACGAAGCAACTTTGCGGGTTATAGAAATCCCTCCCTCTGGCCACTCTGGGTCTGCATGGAAATGACCTTGATGTGGCCAGCTGGAATGTGCTTGATTTTGATTCCCTATCTGCCTGCCTATGACAACTCAGGAGTAGGTCAGGCCTCTCCTGAAGATGATTAGAACATGTGATGAAAAGCATGGTTTTTCCAGGGACTGGGAAATCTGCCTGGAGATCAAGAGGTGCATAGATATTCCCATTCCTCTCTACTCAGTCAAAAGACTTTGGAGTTTGTGGTATTTTGCAAAACATCCCGGAGGCTTCCTTGGTGATGGTCAGACAGAACAAATGAAGGAGCCCTCTAGATGAAATGATGTCTCTCTTGTCCCACCTCTCTGGAGCTCCTCTGTCCAGCTGCAGGTGTTTTGGAAGACGGTGTTCAATTCATGTCCCTGTTTTCTTCTGTTCCATGCAGGAGTCACCCTTTGGGACTACAGCTCTCTTCAGAAAGACCTGACCAAGAAACCTCAGCCCAAAACTGAATCTGAAATCATTGCTTCCGACACCATTGATGACAAGGCCTCTGCCCTAGACATCTCAGCATCTCTTAAGGCCAGTTTCCTGGGAGGGCTGATTGAAGTGGGAGGGTCAGCCAAATATCTACGTGACACCAAGAAGTCCAAGCAACAGGCCAGAGTCACCGTTCAGTACAAAACCACCACCAGGTATGAACAGCTGACAATGAGCCACCTTGGAAGCCAGAATATCTCTTACCCAGCTGTCTTTGAGCAGGGCACAGCCACCCACGTGGTCACCGCTATCCTCTATGGAGCCCAGGCCTTTTTTGTCTTTGACCGAGAAGTTTCTTCAACAGAGATGGTAAAAAATATAGAAGGAAGTCTCCGGGCTACACTCACAATGGAAATATCTATTGGAGGAAAAGCAGAGGTCAAACTGACTGAGGAGGAGAAAGAGAATGCTCTGAAGTTCAGGTGCAAATTCCATGGAGACTTTTCCTTGGACAAAAATCCAGTGACTTTCCAAGATGCCATGAAAGTTTATGAAACTCTCCCCAAAATGTTAGGGAAAGATGGAGAGAACGCTGTGCCTATGAGGATCTGGCTCTACCCACTGAGCAAGCTGGACACCAGAGCAGCTAAGATGGTCCGTGAGATCAGTCTAACATTGATCTTTGATGCTAAAAAGATCTTGGAGGAACTCAATGAAATCCAGATGAAAAGCAACGATCTAGCCAAGAATCCCATTGCTGAGACCTTCCCTGAGATCCAGAGGAAGATCCTGCAGTTCAAGGATCTGTGCCAGCAACACAGGCAAACTTTCCAGAAAGAGCTGGCCAGAGTGTTGCCTTCCATCCGGGGAGGAGGGCAGGAGGAAGGGATCCTGGTGGACATCTTCATGTCCGTCAACCAGTCACCCTTCAACAGCCAAAGACTCCATGAATTTCTGGACACCAAGGAAAAAGAAATGAACTTTGTCAAATCTTATCTGACTATTCTAAATAATATAGAAGTTATCTCATCTCAGAACAAGCTACTAGAAATAGTTCTGGATCCCCAGAATGTACATGTAGTCTCCTTTATATTCACTTCTTTACATGAAGAGGAGCCATTTCTGTTGAGTTTACAGGACTGGCTTACGAAGCAATTCTCACCAGAACCAGCGAAGTCAGCAACGTCCCCTCCGGAGGTGAAGGAAGGCATGGCCTGGTTTGAGGACAAGGAGAGGACCCGCAATGCTCGCCAAGCTGCAAAATCTATCAAAGACTTTTTCAGCGTCAATCAATCCAATGAGGAAGTCTGCTTTGTCGTGGCCTCTCTCCCAGATCTGGACACACCAGGGCCTACCATGTATCTTTATGAAGAGGGCGAGCTGGTCAGCAAGAACTTTGAGTTGCCCTCAAAACCTCTCCCTTTCCTCATCAGTGAACTGAGAAACGACAGCATTCAACTGAAGTTTCAGCCAGCTGAATATGGGAGGGCTACAATCTCCAGTTATCTGGTAGAGTACAAGGTTGCAGGAGAAGAAAACTGGAAGACCGTGAGGACAGAGGATGCTGGGGAGATGTTCCTGCTGAAAGATCGGCCTCCAAACACAGAATACCAGTTCCGGTATGCTGCTTGTTGCAAGGTAGGCCTTAGTAAAACCAGTCACCTGAGCCCACCCATAAAGACCCTTCCCACCAGCCCTCCTGAGAAATTAAGAATGGTCACTGCAGCACCTTCTGTCATCTCTGTGGCCTGGATGAGTCCCAGCATCATTGCCTCAGGAGTTGTGGTCACGGAATACAAGGTGGAGTACAGAATGGTGGAGGCTGGAATTGGGAGTGTCCAGTGGACTGAAAAAAGGACTGGAAGAAAAACAGAAGTTTATTCCATTGAAGGTCTGAAGCCTGAGACGGCGTATAAAATACAGGTGTCAGCTGTGTGTGATAATGGATTTCTGAGTGTCCCCAGCAAAGAGTTGGAGGTCTCTACATCACTGGAGGAAGAATATAAAGATAATGTAACCCGACAGTTCCTTCAGGAGAGCTTCCTGGTGGAGGGCAGCCATCCATTATTGTTCACCCTTCCTCTGAAGAAAGTCCCCTCAGATGCCTCCAGCTCCTGTCTGATTTACCAGCTTGGAAAGGAGAACCCAGAAGTGCCCAACAAAGTGATCCTGGTGATGGGAGCAACAGGATGTGGGAAAGCCACTCTGATCAACGGGATGATCAATTATATTCTGGGTGTCCAGTGGGAAGATAATTTCAGATTCAGACTCATTCACAAAACCACCCAGAGAAGAGAAGCTGGAAGCAGGACATCTGAAGTCACAGCCTACATGGTGAACCATCAGAAGGGTTTCCAAATTCCCTATTCTCTTACAATCATTGACACTCCAGGATTTGGAGGAACAAGAGATGCAGAGCAAGACAAATTGGTGGAGAATCAGCTCCTGGAGTTTTTCTCCACCCCAGGGGGCACTGACCACGTGGATGCCATCTGCTTGGTGGCCCAGGCGTTCCTTGCCCATTCAACTCATGCCCAGAAATGCGTCTTTGATTCCATGCTCTCCATGTTAGGAAAAGACGTGAAGGATAACATCCAACTCCTGATCACCTTTGCGGATGGAGGGACCTCACCTGTCCTGGAGGCCTTCAAGGAGATTGACCTGCCGTGTACTCTGGACGAGTCGGGAATCCCTCTGCACTTCAGATTCAACCATTCAGCCCTCTTTGCTCCCCGAGAATATGGAGGAAGCCCTAATGCTGCTGCTGAAATGTTCTGGAAAATGAGCATTGAGAGCATGAAGAATTTCTTTGACTCGTTAAAGTTGCTGGAAACCAAAAATTTAACCTTGACCATGGAGGTCCTGAAGAGACGTCAGGAGCTGGAAGCTGCTCTTAGAAGACTTCCCCCTCCTAAGGTTGAGCAATTGCACCCAAATAGTTTCCAGGTCAGTATTGATCCGATAGCCATTGGGAAGGCTTCAGTCTCCAGTTACCAGGTGGAATATTGGATTGCAGGAGACAATTGGAAAAGTCTCAACACTGAAGGCCCTGAGGATCAATTCATCCTGGAAGATGTCCACTTAAATCTTCAGTTCCAATTCATGCAGCTGTGTGCAGCTGTGACTCCAGGAGGGCTCAGTCAATGGAGCAAGGAGATCACTTGCATCTGTCCTACGGGAAGGCCTGCTGAGGTAACTGGAGGAGGAGGAGGAGGAGGAGGAGGAGGAGGAGGAGGAGGAGGAGGAGGAGGAGGAGGAAATTAAAATAGCCTGATATTAGTTGTGGATGCTCCATCTCTGGAGATTTTTAAGAAAGGACTGGCAGCCACTTGTCTGAAATGATATAGGGTCTCCTGCTTGAGCAGAGGTTGGATGAGAAGACCCCCAAAGTCCCCCACACCCCACTCAGGGAGGAGAGCCATGGGGCAGGGGAGGTTCCCAAGTGATGGGCCGGGGAGGGGAGAGGGTAACCTAGAAGAAGACCCTTGGAGACAATGTAGAGCTGCGACAGGAGCAAATAAAGCCCCAGAGAATGGAGTTGGCTGTGGGGAGCTGACAGACATTTTAGACATCAACCCCCTCCCCCAGGTCCTGAAACCCCCAAAGTGCAGGGTCCCAAGAATTGAAGGGCTGCATAAAAGGAGGGGTGGTGACGTGGAGGGGGGGGAAGGATCAGATGGGTCTGCATGAAGGGCAGTGAGGAGGGGGTGGCTCATTTTTAAACCCTCCCCCAATTCCTCCCTGTGTTTTCTGGGGGAAGAGAGTTTCTGCAACCTTCCTGCAAGGCAGCCTCTCCTTTGGCTGACTCTGTTTTGCTTTTCACCCAGAAATCCCAGGTTTTGTGCTGTGCGAATTGTCTGGAAACGGCTGGAAGCATCCCAGGTAAAGTCTTGGTCCCTGGGGGTGGGTGGGTGGAGGGGGTGGGAGCAACTGTCCTGGGTGGAGGGACAGGATTTACACTACTGACGAATCCCCTTTTTCTCTCCTCTCCCCTTTGGGTTGCAGGGCCTGAACGGAGGATCGTCCTGGTGGGCAATTGGGGAAATGAGAAAAGTGCAACGGGAAACACAATCCTGGGAAGAAAAGTCTTTCAGGCTGGGTGGTCATTTCAGTCAGAAACAGAAGTATGCCAAAAGGGAGAAGTGCTGCTGATGGGCAGGAAGGTTGTGGTTGTTGATACGCCTGGATTTTCCTCTTCCCATCGTCCAGACAAGGATACTGCTGCAGAAGTGAGCAAGTGCATGGAGTTTTGCTCTCCGGGTCCCCACGTCATTCTGCACGTGATGCATCCTTTCCCTTCCTTCCAGCAGCAGACGAATGTGGTTCAGCAGATCAAAGAGGTTTTTGGCCTTAAAGCCAAGGATTACACCATCCTCTTGTTCACCCAGAAAGGTCGCCTGAAAGGTCAATCTCAACAAAGTTTTATATATTCCAGAGGGGGAAATCAATTCAAATACATTGCTGAATGTGGGAACCGGATGTTGGCTTTCAACAATAGGGCCGAAGGGGCAGAACGAGAGGCTCAGGTTGCCGAACTGATGACCATGATTGATGACCTGGTGGAAACTAACAGATACGCTCCTTATTACACAGAAGACATGATGAACGTCGACAAAAGACCCAACTTCTGATTGTTTCCATCAGAGACTGGGAAGTCTCTCTAACTGAGCCTCTCCTCCCAAAGGCCCCTGTGGAGCTTCCAAAGGAGATTTTGCTCTTGCAACTATTACAGCGTCTCCGCTTCCAACCAATTATGGGGGGAGGGAAGAGGGAGAGAGAACTTAGTTTCAGACATGAAGATGCCACCTTGAGTATCTATAGATACTTTCACAGACATTATGTAAGGAATGCTCCACTCCTAGTTAAAGCAAAAAACCTATATCAAAATACCAACCTGGCTTTCAACAATGGAAGCACTGATGCATCCAAATGGGAATCAGGCATGCCCTTTCCGCACCCTTTCATCCAGCCAGTAACGGGCTTGCTGAGAGATTCGTGAGAATGTCTCACACTCATGAGAGTGCCAAAGAGGCACTCTCACGGCTGGACGCGGGAGACTGGTAGGCCCGAGTGGATAAGTTCCTAGCGGTCCAGCATGCCACCCCATGTACCGCCACAGGGCACAGTCCCACTGAACTCCTAATGGGTAGAAAGCTTAGGTGCATCCTGGACCGGTTACATCCAAACTATTCCCCGGATGGGTTCAAGAGGGCCGAACAGAAGTTGAGGGAATTCCAGAGAGGGACACCAGTGTTTGACAGGAATTACACAAATGGGCCCCTATGGGAAGCCGGAATGAGTTCTGACATCAAGGGCCCAAAATCATACATGGTAGACATGGGAGATGGGAGGATCTGGTGTAGGCACATTGATCAACTCAGGAAAAGGTCGGCCACGGAACCAGAACTGCACACAGAAGATCCCAGCCCTGACTACCAAACTCTTCCCACAACAGCTAGCTCAATCCCAAGAGGGTTGGAAGACTTATCTGGGAATCCCGGGATCCAGCGCCGCCTCAGCGAGACGCCACTCCCAGCCGAGGAGATCAATACCCCTGAAGTAATCCAGGAGGTTCCATTGGCGGAGCCGGGTGAAAAAAAAGGTCCCTCCGATTGGCTCAACGCCACGCCTCAGATTGAACTGCGCAGGGAACCTGGGTCCGGACACGCCCTGGTCACCTGCAAGATTTTGTATGCAAATGTATAGACTAAGTGCCTTCTGGGAGGGGAAGGGTGTTATGTGTATAGTTTTGGCGGGAAATTTAAAAGACAATGGGTCAACTGTGATTGGTCAGCTCCCGGTCCAGCAAGCTATATACAGGGAGCTGTGTTATTGTACCTTCAGCTGAAGTCTCACTCTAAAATAAAGAGCTGTTGTTACTGAAGACCCTGCTTCTGCCTCTGCACTCCCACGACCCAACAGGGAGGAAATGGGTCTGTCTAGGGGAACAAAAAGGCTGACATGTGCCTTGACACATGTCCACTCTGCTTGCTAACCTCATTGCAAACACGTTAATAAAATTCTTTGCTACTTTCAAGTTATTGTCTCGGGTAGTTCCATATGCCTGGAAGCGGTATGGACCTGGACGGGGAATCCTGATGCATTTGCCCAGGTTCGCCTTGTGCGACACTTGCGCCCTTACTTGGACCAAGATGCCCTATGCACTGTTACTCATGTGCTGGTCACCTCCCGTCTTGACTAGTGCAATGCTCTCTACCTAGGGCTGCCCTTGAAGACCACTCGAAGGCTTCAGCTGGTGCAAAATGCGGCCACGCAAGTTGTGATAGGAGCATCCCAACACTCCCATGTTACACCCCTCCTGCGTGGCTTGCATTGGTTACCAGTTGCCCTTCGGGTGAGGTTCAAGATGCTGGTTATCACCTATTATAAAGCCCTTCATGGCCTTGGCCCGGGATACCTGTCGGATCCCCTGCAGCCAGCGACAATTCCCAAGCGCCCGGTGCGTTCCCATAGACAGGGCCTCCTCAGGGTGCCGTTGGCCAGACAGTGTCGGCTGGCGACCCCCAGGGGGAGAGCTTTCTCTGTGAGTGCACCCACCCCTTGGAACCAACTTCTATTGGAGCTCCAGATGGCCCCTGGCCTTCGCTTGTTCTGCCGCGAGTTGAAGACCTGGTTGTTCCATAGCCTGGACTGATGGTGTGTTTTTTTTTAGTGAATTTTAAACTGTTTTTAAACTGGGTTTTAATTCTATATTGTTTTAATAGGAATTATGCATTTTACTGGTGTGAGTCGCCCCGAGTCCTAGGAGATAGGGCAGCATATAAATTGCATAAATAAATAAATAAAATAAATATGCGAACAGCTGTTTATCACAATATTCTTATTATTTGCAAACATAGGAAAATGAAGGTTCCCTATTCATCTTGCAGAGTTTGGATTCCTTGAATGAGTTTAAGGAAAAATGCAGATATTGCAGCCTCCTGCTGCATAATTAAGCTCCATTTCATGCTGAATAAACTAAATTATTCATGTATCTTAAATAGAAAACTATTTTAAATAGATTTTTTTTACTCCAAAAGCATTTTATTAAAATAAATATGATAGAAATAAAAAATCTGATTTAAATTTTTAAAAATCTGATTTAAATTTTTTTAAAAATAATTTTAAAAAAAAATCATCGATTTTTATCCAGCCTGGAAAATTAGATTGAGGAAAAAATAGAGAAATTAGACTGAGAAAAATAGAGAAATTAGACTGAGAAAAATAGAGAAATTAGACTGAGGAAAAAATAGATAAATTAGACTGAGAAAAATAGAGAAATTAGACTGAGGGAAAAATAGGTAAATTAGACTGAGAAAAAAAATAGATAAATTAGACTGAGGAAAAAACAGAGAAATTAGACTGAGGGAAAAACAGAGAAATTAGACTGAGGAAAAAATAGAGAAATTAGACTGAGGAAAAAATAGATAAATTAGCCTGAGGGGAAAATAGATAAATTAGCCTGAGGGGAAAATAGAGAAATTAGACTGAGGGAAAAATAGGTAAATTAGACTGAGAAAAAAAATAGATAAATTAGACTGAGGAAAAAACAGAGAAATTAGACTGAGGGGAAAATAGATAAATTAGCCTGAGGGGAAAATAGATAAATTAGCCTGAGGGAAAAATAAAGAAATTAGCCTGAGGGAAATTTGAAGAGAGAGAGGCCTGAGGGGAAAGATTGGGAAAGGAGGAGAAGGAAAAAGAGAGAGATTGAGAGAAAGGGAGGGAGGGAGGCAGGGGAATTAACAAAGGAGGAGAAACAATGGAAGGAGAGACCTGCAAGCTGCAGGAGAAAACACTGAGGGAGAGGAAGGAAGAGCCGACCGGCCATCTGACCACCATCCCACCTCATGACCTGCCTGCTGGGAGGAGACTTCATAAGGGACCGGCTGGAAGGACAAGACAGCAGAGTCCAGTTGGCCGAAGCTGCCTGAGTGAGGGACCAGGCTGGACTCGCAGCCATAATGACGGACTTGACCACTTTAAGTCTTGACCTCTTTAAGTCTCAGGAACTTCTGGGATTTGAAGTCCTGAAATCTTAAAAGTTGTCTTGTCATTGCACAGAGGAGTGGAGGACCAAGAGGGGTCTTTGCTGCCCTCTGCTGGACGGTTGTGGAACTCATTTCTCAAACACATTTTCCTGTTTTGTTGGTTTTTTCCCTGCTCCTTCCACTTTCGTTTCCTGAGCGCCCTGAAGACAGAGCAGAAGAGCAGGATTTCCTTAGAAGAGATCCCGCAGAGAAGCAGATCCTCCTGCCGGTGGGGATTCCCGATTCCCTCCAACCAGGGCAGACCCCCGCCCCCAATTGGCATCGGGTGGGGCAGCGGAGGGAAGCGGGGCGAGGGCAGGGCTCCTCCTGGGCATCGGGGGAGAGCAAGGCAAGAAGAAAGGCGATCCTCAGACGGGGATGACGGGAGCAGCACCCGTATTGTTGGGGGGGGGGAGATTCCAGGTAATTTGGGGAGGGGGGATCGCTCCTTTTCTGAAGGCTGCTGAGTTCAGCCGCCATGGAGTGCAGGGAGGGTCCCCTTCCTCCCCCTCCCCCTCCCCCTCCCCCTCCCGGGAGCTTTTCCATGGAGGGGCCCAATACTGGCTCTCCTGGGGTGGGGGTGGGGATCGGGCTTGGTCTTCTGGTCCAATCTCCTGCTCCTCCATTTCCCACAACTGCCCGTCCGATCTCTTTCTCAAAAGCCTCCAGTGTGGGAGCACCCACAACTTCCAGTGGCCAGCTGTTCTACTGGTGAACGGTCCTCCCTGTTAGGAAGCTTCCCCTTTTATGGATGCTGATATCTTTGCCATTTCTGCAAAACTAGCCACCTTCAAAGTCCATTCGTCAAGAGGAGGTAGAGTATCTTTTTTCCAATATTGTCCAATCAGTAACCTAGCTGCTGTAACCATATATAATATCAGTTTTGTTTCATTCAATGAAAAATCCTTAACTATACCCAATAAAAACAATTGAGGAGAAAATTGGAGTTTCTTCTTCAAAACATTTTGCATAACCCACCAAAGTTTGATCCAAAAAGCCTTCACTTTCTTGCAAGTCCACCATATATGATATTATGTAGCAGCTAAACAATGACATCGCCAACATCTTGGCTGAACATTAGGATACACGCATGACAATTTCTTAGGATCTAAATGCCACCTATAACACATTTTATAAAAATTTTCCCTCAAATTCTGTGACTGAGTCAAGAAACCTTCGTCTGGGAATGGAAGAAATGGATAGACGGTGTGCAGAAGAAATCTCAAACAAAGAGGTATCAGATAGCTTTTAGTTGAATGTTAAGTATGATTTGTTATATAGATGTAGAATGTTATATAGAAAATATTATGCTGTGTTGAAAATTATAGTATATAGGGTGCAATGTAATGTAATTGGGGGGAATTATGATCTGGGTTAAATAAAAGTTGGTAGATGTAGAATGTTATGTAAATGCTAAACAGAAAGTTACAGTATATATAGGGGGTAAAGTAATTGGGGGGAACTATGATGTGGATTTTATTTCGTAATATTTGGGATCGATTATGTGTAGATATTATAAATTAAGGAAGGAATAGATAGTTATTACTTGGATGTTATATAGAAGTTTTTAGTATTGACAGGGGGTAGAGTAGATGAGGAAATTGTATGGTACGGTATGATTTGGATTTCACCTTTTATATATATATCTGTGGAATTAATATGAATAGTAATCTTTAAGGTTATAATGGAAGCCAAGGGAGGGGGGGAGGGGTTAGCGGGGGTTAGGGGGGTAGTGGGGGGGGAGGGGGGGAAAATTTGTATTTGTAAAACTTTTTCAATAATAAAAAAAGGAAGCTTCCCCTTCATTCCAGGCTGCTTCTCTTCTTGATGAGTTTCCATCCCTGGTTTCTTGTCCTGCCTTCTCCTGCTTTGGAAAATAGGTGGCACCCCCCCCACCTCTTCTTTGGGGCAGCCCCTCAAATGCTGCTATCATGTCACCCCCAGTCCTTCTTTTCTCCAGACTGCCCGAAGCCAATTCCTGCAACCGTTCTTCATAAGATTTCGTCTCCAGCTCTTCAATCGTCTTACTTGCTCTTCTTTGCACTCTTTCCGAAGTAGTTTCGATTTCCCTTCTTGTGGCCCTCCCTTTACCTCCCGGCAGCTCCCTCCCCGTATTGTGTATTGTATGTGGCAGGCTGGCATCTGTCAAGGATATCTGGTGTGGCAGGATGGCAGTCCTAATCATCCACTTCAGAACTAAAGAAGCTGCTTGATCAGAATCGAAATGTCTTCAAGGACGTGGCCAGGGGGCGTGGCCAGCTCGACGTCACTCATCGAGGCTCCATTTTCGGCCGTGACCACCTCCTGCAAACCTCTCCAGCAAAAATGGAGCTCCATTTGCACCGTCAGAGGGCTGCAGGAGGCCATTGCAGCTGAAAATGAAGCCTTGGAGGGCCGTGTGGGACCCCAAGCTCTGTTTTTGCTGGCAGAGGCACTATAGGCTGGTCCTTTACTGGGCCAGATCTAAGCCCCCCCTGAGTTTGCCACCCGTGATCTAAAGGGAAAAGGGGCCCTGTCTGCTTTGGGATTGTGGACCTCAAAGCTCCCCAATAAATCTAGGGAGATTCTTCAGTGACACAGAAGTTCCTGTCCAGAAGGATCCCACATTTGCTGGAGGAGTTGCCAATGTTGGCTTCCAGAAGGCTTCAGCCCTGCCACCTGCTATGCACAATGACTGCTAGTCCGGCCCCACTGCTCTGGGCAGAGAGCCTTCCTCAGCCACCCCAGAAATCGGTCCAACATCAGTGGGTGGGATGTGGCATGTGCCCACATCCTGCATCCCCTCGGAGAGTCATTGGTCAGTCTCGGCCTCCCCCAGACGGTTCCTCTCTCTTGCAGGGCACCAGAAGTGTCAACAACCCACAAGAACCAAGCATGGCCCGGGCAGAGGACATCATCGAGATTCCAGCCCTGGGCCGCCCCTTCCAGCTGGGGATGCTTTACGACTGTCGCAAGGATGTCCTCATCCCAGGTAGGAGCCGGAGGAGAGGCTGAGGGGTGGCAGGAAACCTGGGAGGGAGAGAGACGGGCTCTGCCATCAATGCGCAAGCTTAGCCCAGGAACGCTTGAGAGCTGGCATCCTGAATACGCGGCCTGCTAGCACCAGTTAGTGTCAACCCTGAAGCTGGCTGGACTGAGGCCATTTTGAGGCTTCGGTGCTGACACACTGGAGCTAAGGAATAGGAAGAGGGGAATAAAGATCTTGGGGTAAGTGTATTCAAAACAAAATGCTTTCTTTTGGGAACCAAGGACATTCCTGCCGGTGTTCAGAAGGAGGGGACTGAGATCACTTAGCAAGTCGAATGTGTCCTGATTGGACCATGTGACTGATTGTTTTGGCAGAGTGACAAAACTTCTACTTTTAATGTTTATAATAATGTTTTCACCACCTGTGCCAGTATGACACATGTTGATTCGATGAACAAAGACGCGTAGGCAGGAACGATGGTTCATGGGAGGGCCCCTTGGTGGGAAGGCACCCTGGTGAAAGATACCTTGTTGAAGGCACCCTGACTCCATCCAGAAGGCTCCCTTTTATTGTCATTTTACAACTGCGTGGCAAAACATTTACTTGTTCTTGTTGGCTAAAGAAAGCTCATGATTTTCACGTGGACCCCTCGTGTCCCCCTCATGTTTCCTGTAACAAACAATGCTTACGTGAGGGTCCTCATGTCCTTCCTGTAACAGACAATGCTCAGGGTCTTGCATATTTGAGATAAGGTTTAGGGTCTCTGCCAGATATCCTGTCCTACTGTCCTGATGAAAGATAAGGATTTTATGGAGAAACTGTTTTACTCAGTGCGGCTTGCCGACCTCTGAGCTTCCACAGACATATGCAAAAAACTTACTCTTTGAGGGATCGCCCTGCCTCAGAGGTTTGTTTGCGATGGGTAGGTTAGTTGGAACCCCGAAAGCTAGCTGAGTAGGGTCTTCTGCCTGGGAATGTGTATCCAGGGCTTGGCCTACCACGCAGCAGGGCTGTCCCTGTGTACCAAACATGGGGTGGGTTTCCAAACCTAACTCACTGAAATGCTGTGGAAATTGACGAAACCTCTCTACTTAGTCAAAAGCCTTTGGGGGGCTTTGCAGTATTTTGCAAACCAGGCAAGAGGTTCCTGAAGCGATTGTTGGATAGATGAAGTTCTCCTCTGAGGGAAATGAAGTCCCCCCTTGTCTGAATTCTCTGGGGCTTCTCTATCCAGCTACAAGTCTTTTGGAGGTCAGGTTTCCCATTTCTCTTCATGTTCTCTCCTGTTCTATGCAGGGTTCACCCTTTGGGATTATAACTATAATCAAAAGGACATGAACGTCAACTTTCAGCTCAAGACAGAATCAGAAATCATTGCTTCTGACAGCATAGATGACAAGGCCTCTGCCTTGGACATCTCAGCCTCCCTCAAGGCCAGTTTCCTGGGGGGGCTGATTAAAGTGGGAGGGTCAGCAGAGTATCTCCATGACACCAAGAAGTCCAAGCAACAGGCCAGAGTCACCGTTCAGTACAAAACTACCACCAGATACGAACAGCTGACAATGAACTACCTACATAGAGAGAATGTGTCTTACCCAGCCGTCTTTGAGAATGGCACAGCCACCCATGTGGTCACCGCCATCCTCTACGGAGCTCAGGCCTTCTTTGTCTTTGACCAAGAAGTTCCTTCAACGGAGATGGTGAAAGATATAGAAGGAAACCTCCAGGCTACACTCACAAAAGTAATATCTATAGGAGGAGAGGCAGAGGTCCAATTGACTGAGGAGGAGAAAGAGAATGCTCTGAAGTTCAGGTGCAAATTTCACGGAGACTTTTCTTTGCAGAGAAATCCAGTCACTTTCCAAGATGCCATGAAAGTTTATGAATCTCTACCAAAAATATTAAGAGAACGTGGTCAGAAGGCTATGCAGGTCTGGCTCTACCCACTGAGCAAGCTGGACACCAGAGCAGCTAAAATGGTCTGTGAAATCAGCCTAACATTGATCTTTGATGCTCAAAAGATCGTGGAGGAACTCAACGAAATTGAGATGCAAACCAACGATCTAGCCAAGAATCCCATTGCTGAGACCTTCCCTGAGATCAAGAGGAAGATCCAACTGTTCAAGGATCTGTGCAAGCAACACAGGCAGACTTTCCAGAAAAAGCTGGCCAGAGAGTTGCCTTCCATCCGGGGAGGAGAGCAGGAGGAAGGGACCCTGCTAGACATCTTGACATCTGTCAATCAGTCGCCCTTCAACAGTCAAAAACTCTTTGAATTTCTGGACACCAAGGAAAGAGAAATTAACTTTATCAAATCTTATCTGACTATTCTCAATAATATAGAAGTGATCTCATCTCAGAACAAGCTGGAAGAAATAGTTCTTGACCCCCAGAACGTATATGTGGTCTCCTTCATATTTACTTCTTTACATAAAGAGGAACAATTTCTCTTGAGATTACAGGATTGGCTTCAGGAGCAATTCTTGAAAGAATCAGGTAACTTGATAAGGTTCTTTTATCCGCAGGAGGAAGACACTCCCTGGTTTGAGGACAAGGAGAGGACCCGCAATGCTCGCCAAGCTGCCAAATCCATCAAAGACTTTTTCAGTGTCAATCAGTCCAATGAGGAAGTTCGCTTTGTCGTGGCCTCTCTCCCAGATGTGGACACCCCAGGAGCCTCAATATACCTCTATGAAGATGGAGAGCTGGTCAGCAAGAACTTTGAGTTGCCCTCAAAACCTCTCCCGTTCCTGATCAATGAACTGAGACACGACAGCATTCAACTGAAGTTTCAGCCAGCTGAATATGGGAGGGCTACAATCTCCAGTTATCTGGTAGAGTACAAGGTTGCAGGGGAAGAAAACTGGAGGACCGTGAGGACAGCGGATGCTGGGGAGATGTTCCTGCTGAAAGATCTGCCTCCAAACACAGAGTACCAGTTCCAGTATGCTGCTTGTTGCAAGGTAGGCCTTAGTAAAACCAGTCACCTGAGCCCACCCATAAAGACCCTTCCCACCAGCCCTCCTGAGGAATTAAGAATGGTCACTGCAGCATCTTCTGTCATCTCTGTGGCCTGGGTGAGTCCCAGCATCGTTGCCTCCGGAGTTGTGGTCAAGGAGTACAAGGTGGAGTACAGAATAGAGGAGGCTGGAGTTGGGAAGGACCAGTGGACTGAAAAAAGGACTGGGAGGAAAACAGAATTTTATCCCATTGAAGGTCTAAAGCCCCAGACAGTGTATAGAATACGGGTGTCAGCCGTGTGTGATAATGGAGCTCTGGGTGTCCCCAGCGAGGAAGTGGAGGTCTCCACATCACTGGAGGAAGAAAGTGTAGATAATGTAGCTCACCAGTTCCTTCAGGAAAGCTCCCTGGTGGAGGACACACAGCCACTAGTCTTCACCCTTCCTCTGGAGAAAGTCCCTTTAGATGCCTCCACTTCCTGTCTGATGTATCAGCTTGGAAAGAAAAACCTGGAAGTGCCCAACAAAGTGATCCTGGTGATGGGAGCAACAGGAAGTGGGAAAACCACTCTGATCAATGGGATGATCAATTATATTCTGGGTGTCCGGTGGGAAGATAATTTCAGATTCAAACTCATTCATGAAACCACCCAGAGAAGGGAAGCTGGAAGCAGGACGTCTGAAGTGACAGCCTACGTGGTGAACCATCAGAAGGGTTTCCAAATTCCCTATTCTCTCACAATCATTGACACTCCAGGATTTGGAGGCTCAAGAGATGCAGAGCAAGACAAATTGGTGGAGAAGCAGTTCCTGGAGTTTTTCTCCACCCCAGAGGGCATTGACTACGTGGATGCCATCTGCTTGGTGGCCCAGGCCTTCCTTGCCCATTCAACTCATGCCCAGAAACGCGTCTTTGATTCCATGCTGTCCATGTTGGGAAAAGACGTGAAGGATAATGTCCAACTCCTGATCACCTTTGCAGATGGTGGGACCTCACCTGTCCTGGAGGCCCTCAAGGTGACTGACCTGCTGTGTGCTCAGGATGAGTCGGGAATCCCTCTGCACTTCAGATTCAACCATTCAGCCCTCTTTGCTCACCAAGAATATGGAGGAAGACCTAATGCTGCTGCTGAAATGTTCTGGAAAACGAGCACTGAGAGCATGAAGAATTTCTTTGACTCATTAAAGTTGCTGGAAACCAAAACTTTAACCTTGACCATGGAGGTCCTCAAGGAACGTCAGGAGCTGGAAGCTGCTCTGAGAAGACCTCCCCCTCCTAAGGTTGAGCAATTGCACCCAAATAGTTTCCAGGTCAGTATTGATCCAGTAGCCATCGGGAAGGCTTCAGTCTCCAGGTACCAAGTGGAATATCGGATTGCAGGAGACAATTGGAAAAGTCTCCAAACAGAAGGCCCTAAGGATCAATTCACCCTGGAAGATGTCCACCTAAATCTTCAGTACCAGTTCCGATGTGCAGCTGTGACTCCAGTAGGACTCGGTCAATGGAGCGAGTCGATCACTTGCATCTGTCCCATGGGGAGGCTTGCTGAGGTAACTGGAGGAGGAGGAGGAGGAGGAGGAGCAGGAAGAGGAGGAGCAGGAAGAGGAGGAGGAGGGAGGGGGGAGGGGGGAGGAGGAGGAGAATTAGAATAGCCTGATATTAGTTGTGGATGCTCCATCTCTGGAGATTTTAAAGAAAGGACTGGGCAGCCACTTGTCTGAAATGATATAGGGTCTCCTGCTTGAGCAGAGGTCAGACGAGAAGACCCCCAAAGTCCCCCACTCCCCACTCAGGGAGGAGAGCCATGGGGCAGGGGAGATTCCTGAGTGATGGGCTGGGGAGGGGAGAGGGTAACCTAGAGGAAAACCCTTGGAGACAATGTGGAGCTGCGACAGGAGCAAATAAAGCTCCAGAGAACGGAGTTCACTGTGGGGAGCTGACTGCCACTTTGGACATCAACCCCCTCCCCCCCTTCCTGAAACCCTCAAAGTGCAGGGTCCCAAGAATTGAAGGGCTGCATAAAAGGGGGGGGGGTAGTGGCATGGGGGGGAGGATCAGTTGGGTCTGCATGAAGGGCAGTGAGGAGGGGGTAGCTCGTTTTTAAACCCCCTCCCCCCAATTCCTCCCTGTGTCTTCTGGGGGAAGAGAGTTTGTAAAACGTCTCTGCAAGGCAGCCTCTCGTTTGGCTGACTCTGTTTCTTTTTTCGCCCAGAAATCCCGGCTTTTGTGCTGTGCGACTGGTCTGGAAATGGTTGGAAGCATCCAAGGTAAAGTCTTGGTCCCTGGGGGGGGGGTGGAGGGGGTGGGAGCAACTGTCCTGGGTGGAGGGACAGGCTTTACACTACTGACCAATCCCCTTTTTCTCTCCTCTCCCCTTTGGGTTGCAGGGCCTGAACGGAGGATCGTCCTGGTGGGCCAAAGAGGAAGTGGGAAAAGTGCGACGGGAAACACAATCCTGGGAAGGGAAGTCTTTCAGTCTTCGCGATCATCTGAGTTAGGAACAAAAGTATGCCAAAAGGAGGAGGCGCAGCTGAAGGGCAGGAAGGTTGTGGTTGTTGATACGCCTGGATTTTACTCTTCCCATCGTCCAGACAAGGCTATTGCTGCAGAAGTGAGCGAGTGCATGAAGTTCTGCTCTCCAGGTCCCCACGTCATTCTGCACGTGATGGATATTTCCTATGCCTTCCATCAGGAAATGAATGTGGTTCAGCAGATCAAAGAGGTTTTTGGCCTTAAAGCCAAGGATTACACGATCCTCTTGTGCACCCACAAAGATCGCCTGAAACGTCAATCTCTAGAAGAGTTTATGTATTTCAGAGATGAAGATCTGAAGAAATACGTTGCTGAATGTGGGAACCGGATGTTGGCTTTCAACAACTGGGCCAAAGGGGCGGAACGAGAGGCTCAGGTGGCCAAACTGATGACCATGATTGATGATCTAGTGTGCAAGAACTCCTGTGGTCCTTGTTACACAGAAGACATGAAGAACGTCAACAAAATACCCAACTTCTGATTGTTTCCATCAGAGACCAGGAAGTCTCTCTAACTGAGCCTCTCCTCCCAAAGGCCCCTGTGGAGCTTCCAAAGGAGATTTTGCTCTTGCAACTATTACAGCTTCTCCGCTTCCAACCAATTATGGGGGGAGGGAGGAGGGAGAGAGAACTTAGTTTCAGACATGAAAATGCCAGCCGTGAGGATCTATAGATACTTTCACAGACATTATGTAAGGAATGCTCCACTCCTAGTATGGGAAAAGATTAAAGCCAAAAACTTATATCAAAATACTAATCTGGCTTTCAACAATGGAAGCACTGATGCATCCAAATGGGATAAACTTGGGAAAAATGTTAACGTATAAAGTTATTTTAAATGAGAAAGGGGAACGTGAAACTAAAGAGGAATTGCCAAATCACGGGGTGGACCTCGCACGGTGGCCACACTGGCCAATACAGTCAAGATGCGAAAAAGATGTAGAGAAATGTGGTTTCTATAAAGAGCCAACAATACTTGACCAGATACTATTAGGTGTGGATGAAAGGTTAAGAAAGAAAATATATAGCTATTTATTAATCCCCTCGTATTTCCAGATGTGGTGGACCTGCCCAAAGGCCAAAAAAAAAGGGGGGGATGAAAATACATTCAGGGGTAGAGAAAATTGTAAAGCACCATATAGACTTAAAGCCAGAAATATTCTTGTTAGGCATTTTGCCAGAAAAATATAATAAAGGGAATATATATTAGATGCTGCCTATTTTGACGGCAGGGACAATTGTGTTTGCCCCACATTGGAAAAATGAGGAAGGTCCTTCAGATAATATAATCAAGAAAATATTAGATTGTTCAGAAATGGATAGGTTAACATTAAGGATAAAGGATAAAGAAGATATAGAATATTTTTTAACTTGGGATTTGTTTTATCAATGGTTAGATAATAAAAGTAGAAATTAGAAGTTGGAAGCATATTATTATATACAAGCAAACAGTATTATTATTACTATTATTATGTATATGTAACGTGACCCAGACAATACACTGTTTATTAAATACCTACATATGTTAAAGAAGAATGAAGAAAGAAAGAAAGAAAGAAAGAAAGAAAGAAAGAAAGAAAGAAAGAAAGAAAGAAAGAAAGAAAGAAAGAAAGAAAGAAAGAAAGAAAGATGCCAGCTGTGAGAACCAAGGACACTTCAGCAGGTGTTTACCAGACTTTCTCAGAACAATACCAGGAGACTCCATTGGACAATGGGAGCTGGTTCAATAGGGGAACTTCAACTATGTGGCTCTCGGTGGGAATAAGCTAGATCTGGTTTTGCCCTAATCTTTGCCAATATAATGAACTTAATAAAGTTTTGCATTAAGAGATTGGAGTGTCTCTACTGTGCTTCCTTTGATTGGTCACTCAGAACGTTGAGCCCTTCTGTTCTGTGTTCCAATTCAGCCTCCACCATGTGACCTCTGAAGAACCCAAGTTTGAGATTCGTGGCCGACTTTCCCTGAGCCAATTCCCCAACTCAACTGGGCCACACAAGTGAGCAAAGCCCCATACGTCCATGCATAGGATCTAAGCACCGTGTGAAACTACCCCCCTCTGTTTCATCCTGAGATTGTCTTAGTAAATTTCCTCCTTTCTTACAAAAGAGGCTGTCTTTTTGGGAAGGGGGGTTGGGGAAAGTGGGAGATTGGTCAACTCGGCATAATTGATTCCATGCAGTGATGCACTCACAAGGCGGAAGAAAAGGGGAGGCTGTCTGACTTCCTGGAGGAGGGGGACATGGAATGAGGAGAATATACTCGAGGGGTGAGTCGGAATGCAGGGTCTCCCCAAAAGCTCTTCACTTTGGGTCCTTCTGGGTCCTTCCCATCTCTTTAGTGTCCCTCAGCTCCACTCCAGATGTTTCTTCTCAGCCTTCCCTTTTGTGGGGTGGAGGCTCCCAAGAACATCTGCAGTGGGTCTGAAAACCCTCCAGCTCCTTCTTATCTCAGTTTCCTCCCCAGAGATGGAGCCCCAAAGCTGGGAAGGGGGGGGGCACAGCCCTGGAGAGAATGAGTTCAAGGAAGCCATGAAAAAAAATATGTTCTTGAAAACAGGTTGACTACCCCCCCATCCCCTGTGATGCTTGAGAGCCCGCACTCCAGCTGGTTTAACGGCCCAGCCAAACCCAGAAAGCAGATCTTCCCTCCTGGGGCCATTCCTCGGCTCTTTTCGAGTCCCCAACCTGGAACCCCAATTGGTCCTGAATCCCCTCTCCAGGTGTGCCCTGGGGATAAGGGCCAAGGTGACAACAGACCCACCCCTCCTCTGATCAGGACTGCACTAGCACCCACCGCACTCTATATAGGTATAGGGAAAGTTAAAGAGACTGTGGGGAAAGTAGAGAGAGAGAAGCCTGAGGGAAACGTAGAGAAATTAACCTGAGAAAGACATAGAGAAATTCATGGTGGATTTCTTCCACTAACAATCTTGCTGCCGTTATTAAATTTAACATCAAGTTAGTTTCAATAACAGTACAGTCTGCAATAATACCCAGCAAAAATAACTGTGGGTGATCTGTCCCCCTCTACAGACACCCACAAAAACACAGCCAGTCGAGGGTTAAAGAAGCACTTGGCACACACCACAGTTCTTATCTCTAACTTGGCAGAGATGCACACCGTCTGCCAAGTGCTTTAATAGTTCACAGAAAGAAAATCACATACGTAGCTTTGCCAAAATCCGTTCTTTTAGCTCCAATGACTACCAGATTGAGTTATTGTTCGTCACAGGGATCATTAACCACCACCCTGTCTTATATAGTCTCTGGGTGTGATCCAGTGACTCATTGGTCCTGTGACTCAAGTCCAGTGACTCAGGTCTATTCCCTCGTACATCTCCTCAGCTGCTGCAAGCGCTTATCTCGCCTTCGTTGATGTGCGTCCAGGAATGACGTCTCTCCCTCACTCTCATCTGAGACACCTGTTTCCCCACTACTTTGCTCTCTTTCAGCTGGCACCTGAGACGGTGCCAGAGTGGGGGGGGGCTGGGAGATCTGGCTGGCTCCTCTTCCTCATGCTCAGAGCTTCCTTCCTCCAATGGGATAGGCTCAGAGGACGGGGCCACAACAGTGGGGTGAAACTTATTTTTTTCCAAAAATCTTCTCAATAATCCACCATATTTTTATCCAGAAAGCTTTAACTTTTTTACACGTCCACCATATATGATCACTTTGTATATAAACTATTTTTCACCCGAGCTGCACGTTTCTCTCCTTCCCGGTGTGTTTTTGCTCTGCTCGTTGCAAAAGCAACACACACTTGCACACACACCCTAACAGAATGAATGAAGATGCCAGGCATGAGAACCAAGGACCCTTCAGCAGGTGTTTCACAGACTGTCTCAGAACAATACCGGGAGACTCCATTGGACAATGGGAGCTGGTCCAATAGGGGGAGGGAGAACATGAACTTCAACTATGTGGCTCTGGGTGGGAATTAGCTAGATCTGGTTTTGCCCTCATCTTTGCCAATACGATGAACTCGATAAAGTTTTGCATTAACAGATTGAATCGTCTTGACTGGGCTTGCTTTGATTGGTCGGTCAGAAGGTTGAGCCCTTCTGTTCTGTGTTCCAATTCAGCCCTCACCATGTGACCTGTGAAGAACCCAAGTCTGAGGTTCATGGCCAAGTCTCCCTGAGCCAATTCCCCAACTCAACAGGGCCACACAAGTGCATGCATAGGATCTAGGCACCGTGTGAAACTACCCCCCTCTGTTTCATCCTGAGATTGTCTTAGTAAATTTCCTCCATTCTTACAAAAGAGGCTGGCTTTTTGGGGGGGGGGGTGTCTGGAAAACTGGGAGATTGGTCAACTCAGCATAATTGATTCCATGCAGTGATGCACTCACAAGGCAGAAGAGAAGAGGGAGACTGCCCTGACTTCCTGGAGGAGGGAGACATGCAATGAGGAGAATATACTCGAGGGGTGAGTCAGAATGCATGGTCTCTTCCCTTTGGGTCCTTTGGGGTGGAAATCAGGCTCCTGCTGGGTCCTTCCCATCTCTTTGGTGTCCCTCAGCTCCACTCCAGATGTTTCTTCTCAGCCTTCCCCTTTGTGGGGTGGAAGCTCCTAAAAACGTCTGCAGTGGGTCTGCAAACCCTCCAGCTCCTTCTTATCTCACTTTCCTTCTCAGAGACGGATCCATCCATTATCTATCTATCTATCTATCTATCTATCTATCTATCTATCTATCTATCTATCTATCTATCTATCTATCTCTATCTATCTATCTATCTATCTATCTATCTATCTATCTATCTATCTATCTATCTATCTATCTCTATCTCTATCTCTATCTCTATCTCTATCTATCTCTATCTATCTATCTATCTATCTATCTATCTATCTATCTATCTATCTATTTATCTATCTATCTATCAGAATAGAACTGGAAGCGACTTTGGAGGTCTTCTACCATGTTTCACTGAAAATAGGACCTACCCCGAAAATAAGCTCTAGTCCACTTTTCACGTCTACACCAGATATAAACCCAACTCATAAAATAAGCCCTACTTATGTGCCTGTGCAGCCAGTCCCCCACCCATTATGACTGGTTGCTGCCAACACGAGGCAGGTGTGTGTGTGCTATGGCCATGAAACGAGGCAGTGTGGGGGTGGAGGACAAAGCAAGGCAGTGGGGGTGGGGGGTGGAGGACAAAGCCCCAACTTGGCTGCCCAGCTTGCAAAGTCCTGGTGCTGGTGGAGTGAGGTGGTGGCGGCTGAAGCAGCTCCTTCCTTGTCTCACCTGCCGGCCAGCAGGGCGCCTCCTCTGCCACTCCTGTTCCAGTGGTGGGTTCCTCCCAGTTCGGCCCACTTCCACCAAGCCGGTAGCAATGACAATATGATGTCACCAAACCGGTTCTGCCCCACCCACCCCCTACGCCCTGCATTATTCTTACCTTTTATTTGGCCCCACCCCCAATCTATTGCTGCCTGCTGAGTCCCAGCTGATGGCTAGAGGGGAAAAAAACTGTTTAAACTCTTGCCGTGGGGCTTCAAAGGGCCACGCTACAGCTGATCAGTGTTAAAAGAAAACAAATGAGTAGAACGGTGACTCCAAAAACAACTAGGTAGACCACTGCCTGCAAAAATAAATGGGTAGACCGGTGCCTCCAAGAACAAATGGATAAACCGGTATAGCTCTGCAAGCAGTTAAAAGCCTGGTAGACCAGTACCGCTGCTAAATCCTAAAGAATTGTCACATGACCATCAAGCCACGCCCACACAATAAGCTGCGCCCACAGAACCGGTAGTAAAAATTTAGAACCCACCCCTGTCCTGTTCCACCACCAGTTGCCTTTCCCCCGGCTTTCCAGCTCCCGCCCAGCTCCCCTCTCTTCCCCAAAGCATCCTTTCATTAACCTGCTATCCACCTCCGTTCTCCACCGCCACATGCAGGGCAACAAAAGAAGACTGGGGGACTACCGGTAAAAAATTTCAATCAGACCTTCCGACTTCACGAGATCTTTTTTTTTTCTCCACTAGAAGTTGGAAGATCTGATTGATCTTTTTTTCTTTTCTTTTTTTTTAGTCGCACAGTCTTTCGTTGCCCTGCACGTGGCGACGGAGAACGGAGCTGGAAAGCAGGTTAGTGAAGGGATGCTTCGGGGAAACGAGGGGAGCTGGGTGGGAATTGGAAAGCAGGGGGCAAGGCAAACCTCCCAAGACAAAGTGAGGCGTGGAGGAAAGGCAGGCAATCCGGACACGCCATACAGGCTACAGGAAAACCAAGTGGCGGTGGACCAGAGTGGCATCTAGCCACGGGAGCCTCATCTTTGCCTCTCTCGATTTGCCTGCAGCCTGAGAGGTGCATCAGCTGCCTTCCACTCCATGCCTTCCCTTGGTCACTGCACTGACTGGCCGGCTGCAGCTTCTCCCGGATACTGTCGGTACCCTTACACTTTCTGGCTCTTGTGTGCATGCCGGGGGCAGGGCGGGGTGCCCAGCTGGGCTAATCACCCTGAAATCTTCTTTCCCCAAAAAATAAAGCCCTAGTGCTTATTTTGGAGCCTAAACAAAAATAAGACTGGGTCTTATTTTTGGAGAAACGTGGTACTTCAACCCCCTGCTCAAGCAAGAGATCGTACACCATCCCAGACAAATGGTATCCACTCTCTTCTTAAAACCCTCCAGTGATGGAGCATTCACAACTTCTGGTGGCAAGCAGTTCCACTGGTTAATTGTCCTCACTGTGAGGAAGTTTCTCCTCAGTTCCAGGTTGCTTCTCTCCTCTGTTCGTTTCCATCGATTATTTCTTATCTTGCCTTCTGGTGCTTTGGAGAATAAGTGGACTCCCCTCTTCTTTGTGGCAGCCCCCCAAATACTGAAAGACTGCTCTCCCATCCTCCCCGGTCTTCCTTTTCTCTAGACTGGCCTTAACCAAATTCTGCAACTGTTCTTTATATGTTACAGGCTCCAGGCCTTGAATCGTCTTAGTTGCTCTTCTCTGCACCTTTTCCAAAGTCTCAACATCTTTTTTGTGATGTGGTGACCAAAACTGGATGCAGGATTCCGGGTGCTGCCTTACTAAGGCTTTACAAAGCAGTGCTGAAACTTCCCATGATTTTGATTCTATACCTCCGTTTACACAACCGAGGATCGTGTTAGCTTTTTTGGCTGTTGGGAGATGCCGTCTCGCAGTCACGGCTTGCAAGGGTTTTACAATCTCTGCCCTCTGTTCCCATCATAAACCCCGTCAGCAGTTCAAAGGACGCAGAGATTGAGCAGCCACGGAGAGCAGGAGATCCACCTGCCACCATGGATTCCTGATTCCTCCGACCAGGTGAGGACCCCCCAGAAGCACTGTAACCCCCCAGTTGGCATTTGCTGGGCAGTGGAGGAGAGTGGGGCAAGAGCAGGGCTGTTCCTGGGTACCTGGTGGAAAGCAGGTGGGTCTTGGACTGGGCCGCTCACTGCTTTTATATGAGAGTAAGCGCTCCCTCCTCTTTCGGAAACTCTCAGGGTGGATAAGACACCAGAGTCCATTAATGCTGGGCAGTTTCCCCAGGACAGAAAAGCAGGAGATTTAACCACAGAGCTGATACAGAAGCACCTGTCTCGTTGGGAGGGGGATAATCTAGGAAATTTGGGGAAGGGGTTGCTCGTTTTTGGAAGGCTACTGAATTCTGTGCAGGCAGCCAAACAAGGCAGGAGCTGGAATGGGAGGGAGGGAGGGAGGGAGGGAGGGAAAGTGCCGATGCCTTCTTCCAAATCCCCCACACCATTATGACTCTCAATCCCACCTCCCAACTTGCCAGGAATTTTTCCCGTGAGATTCCACCCTGTGATCCTTCCAGAGGATCAGACTTTGCTCTCTGTGCTGGGGGAGGGGGGGAGGGGAGAGGGAGAATAGGAGGGGCTAGAGACAAACCACTTTGCTCTTGCTCCTGAAAGCCTCCCATGAGCGGCAAGGAGGGAGGGGCTTAGCTGAAGCCCCAATGTTGACGGGCTCCTTCCTGGAGGGGCGAAGGATGAAGTGGGCAGGCATGTCCATGATCTATCTATCTATCTATCTATCTATCTATCTATCTATCTATCTATCTATCTATCTATCTATCTATCTATCTATCTATCTATCTATCTATCTATCTATCTATCTTCTATCAGAATAGAGCTGGAAGGGACTTTGGAGGTCTTCTACCATGTTTCACTGAAAATAGGACCTACCCCGAAAATAAGCCCTAGCCCGCTTTTCATGTCTACACTGAATATAAGCCCTACTCATAAAATAAGCCCTGCTTATGAGCCTGTGCAGCCGGTCCCCCACCCACTATGACTGGTTGCTGCCAACACGAGGCGGGTGTGTGTGTGCTGTGGCCATGAAGCAAAGCAGTGTGGGGGTGGAGGACAAAGGAAGGCAGTGTGTGTGGGGTGGGGATGGTGGAGGACAAAGCCCCAACTTGGCTACCTGACCTGCAAAGTCCTGAGGCTGGTGGAGTGAGGTGGTGGCGGCCTGATTCCTCCAACCAGGTCAGGACCCCCAGAAGCACCGTGACCCCCCAGTTGGCATTTGCTGGGCCAGTGGAGGAGAGTGGGGCTAGAGCAGGGCTGTTCCTGGATACTTGGATGGAGCATTCACAAGTTCTGGTGGCAAGCTGTTCCACAGGTTAATTGTCCTCATTGTTAGGAAGTTTCTCCTTAGTTCCAGGTTGCTTCTCTCCTGGATTAGTTTCCATCCATTGCTTCCTGTCCTGCCTTCTGGTGCTTTGGAGAATAAGTGGAACCCCTCTTCTTTGGGGCAGCCCCTCAAACACTGGAAGGCTGCTATCATGTCCCTCCTAGTCTTTCTTTTCTCTAGACTGGACAAATCCAAATCCTGCAACCGTCCTTCGTATGTTTTAGACTCCAGACCTTTAATTACCTTAGTTGCTCTGTATCCCAAAGGTGCTTTTTTCAAGAGGCAACCGGACTTTCTGGTTTTTCTTTGAAGAAGTTTTGCTTCTCACTCAAGAAGCTCAGTTCTTAGTTGCTCTTCTCTGCACTTTTTGTGATGGAGCGTTCCTTTGCTCAGCCAACCCAGAATGTGGACCACCATCAGTGGGGGGAATGTGGCTTGTGCCCACATCCTGCATCTCCTGACAGAATCAACCGTCAGTTTTTGCCTCCTCCAGATGTTTCTCCTCTCTTGTAGGGCAGGAGAAGCGTCGGCAACTGTAGGAACCGAGCATGGCTCTGGAAGACGACACCGTAGAGATCGCAGCCCTGGGCCGCCCCTTCCAGCTGGGGACCTTGTACGACTGCCGCAAGGATGTGCTCATCCCAGGTAGGAGCTGGAGGAGAGGCTGATGGGTCTCTGGAGGGAGGGGGTGGGAGGGAAGGAAAGAGGGAGGGAGGGAGACGGGCTGATGGGTCTCTGGAGGGAGGGAGGGTGGGAGGGAAGGAAAGAGGGAGGGAGGGAGATGGGCACAGCCATCAATGCGTAGGCTCAGCCAAGGGACAGAGTTGAGCTCCTGGGTATACAGCCTGCTAGTAACAGCTAGCTAAGTAGGACCTTCTTGCTGGGAATGTGTATCCAACCCTTCGCCAAGGATGCAGCAGGCCTGGCACTGATTACCAAACACAGGGTGGGTTTCCTCCCCAGAAGCAAAGTCCCTGAAATGGTTTGGAAAACAGCTAATAAAAGAAGTCTAGGGTCCCCCGGAATGGTGAGTTCAAGGACAGAATTAATTCTGAAGTTGTGGTGCAAGTGATTCTGAACCCTTCATGAAAATACTTAGCTTTTTAATTGTTTATGGGTTTTAGTCGCGATGTTTTAAATTTTTTGGGCCAAAACTTGTTTAATTCTTTTTAAAAATTTTAAATTTTGTACTGAAATGTTTTTTTTAGTCTTGGCTCCTTGAGTCCACCAGGAGAAGGGCGGTATACAAATTTAATAAAATAAAATAAAATAAAATAAAATAAAATAATAAAATAAAATAAAATAAAATAAAATAAAATAAAATAAAATAAAATAAAATAAAATAATAAAATAAAATAAAATAAAATAAAATAAAATAAAATAAAATAAAATAAAATAAAATAAAATAAAATAATAATAAAATAAAATAAAATAAAATAAAATAAAATAAAATAAAATAAAATAAAATAAAATAAAATAAAATAAAATAAAATAAATAAAAAATAATAAAATAAAATAAAATAAAATAAATGAAACAAAATAAAATAAAATAAAATAATAAAATAAAATAAAATAAAATAAAATAAAATAAAATAAAATAAAATAAAATAAAATAAAATAAAATAAAATAAAATAAAATAAAATAAAATAAAATAAAATAAAATAAAATAAAATAATAAAATAAAATAATAATAATATAAAATAAAATAATAAAATAAAATAAAAAAATAATAAAATAAAATAAAATAAAATAATAAAATAAAATAAAATAAAATAATAAAATAAAATAAAATAAAATAAAATAAAATAAAATAAAATAAAATAATAAAATAAAATAAAATAAAATAAAATAAAATAAAATAATAAAATAAAATAAAATAAAATAAAATAATAAAATAAAATAAAATAAAATAAAATAAAATAATAAAATAATAAAATAATAAAATAAAATAAAATAAAATAAAATAAAATAAAATAAAATAAAATAAAATAATAAAATAAAATAAAATAAAATAAAATAAAATAAAATAAAATAAAATAAAATAAAATAAAATAAAATAAATAAAATAAAATAAAATAAAATAAAATAAAATAAAATAAATAAAATAAAATAAAATAAAATAAAATAAAATAAATAAAATAAAATAAAATAAAATAAAATAAAATAAAACAAAACAAAACAAAACAAAACAAAACAAAACAAAACAAAACAAAACAAAACAATAAAATAAAATAATAAAATAAAATAAAATAATAAAATAAAATAAAATAAATAAATAAAATAAAATAAAAAATAATAAAATAAAAAATAATAAAATAAAATAAAATAAAATAAAAATAATAAAATAAAATAAAATAAAAATAATAAAATAAAATAATAAAATAAAATAAAATAAAATAAAATAAAATAAAAATAATAAAATAAAATAAAATAAAATTAAAATAATAAAATAAAATAAAATAATAAAATAAAATAAAATAAAATAAAATAAAATAAAATAAAATAAAATAAAATAAAATAAAATAAAATAAAATACATACATACGGTTTCTCCAGGGAGTTGGAGGCCTTTCTTGAAATCAATAGCTGCATAGTCCCAAAGGCACTTTTTCTGGAGGCAACTGGACTTCCTTGTTTTTTCTTCTGAAGATGTTTCGCTTCTCATCCAAGAGGCTTCTTCAGCTCTGACAGGAAAGTGGGGAATGGAAGGATTGATATTCCTTGCAGACTGCTGGTCATTTGCATCCTTTGAGAGGGTCCTTGAAGGACCTTGAAGGAGGTTTATTTGTGTCCTCAGGGTCACCTGAGTAGCGCAAATGGTTCCTTAGTCTGCCATTTTTTCCTCTGGAAATCCATTCCTACTCCCACGCCATTGAAAGGGTCTTCATCCCAAATTGCTAAAAGTCTGGATGATTCTCAGTCCTCGAGGTCATGGTTGTCCCAAAGGTAGGAATGGATTTCCAGAGGGGAAAAAAAATTGCAGACTACAGGAACCAGGTGACTGAGGACACCGATGGACCTCCAAGTGCTTCAAGGGCCCTCTCAAAGGATGCAAATGACCAGCTGTCTGCAAGGAGCATCAATCCTTCCATTCCCCACCATCCAGTCAGAGCTGAAGAATCTCCTTGGATGAGAAGCGAAACGTCTTCCACTGGCAACCAATGCAGCTCGCGCAGGAGAGGTGTCAAATTAGGGAAGTCTCCAGGGGGAAGATGTTTCTATTGCTCCACCTCTCTGGAGCTTCTCTATCCAGCAACTGATCTTTTGGAGGTCAGGGTTCATTTCATCCTTCTATCTTCTTGTGCTCCATGCAGGCGTCACCCTTTGGGATTACAGCTCTCTTCAGAAGGACCTGACAATCAAGCCTCAGCCCAAGACAGCAACTGAAATCATTGCATCCGACAGCATAGATGACAAGGCCTCTGCCCTGGACATCTCAGGACCCATTAAGGCCAGTTTCCTCGGGGGGCTGATTGACATGAGAGGGTCAGCAGAATATCTCCATGACTTCAAAAAGTCCAAGCAACAAGCCAGAGTCACCATTCAGTATAAAACTACCACAAAGTATGAACAGTTGACAATGAGCCACCTGGGAATCCAGAATGTCTCTTACCCAGCTGTCTTTGAGCATGGCACAGCCACCCATGTGGTCACCGCCATCCTCTATGGAGCCCAGGCCTTCTTTGTCTTTGACCGAGAAGTTTCTTCAACGGAGATGGTAAAGAATATGGAAGGAAACCTCCAGGCTGCACTCATGAAGGAAATATCTATTGGAGGAGAAGCAGAGGTCAAACTGACTGAGGAGGAAAAAGAGAATGCTCTGAAGTTCAGGTGCAAATTCCATGGAGACTTTTCCCTGGACAAAAATCCAGTGACTTTCCAAGATGCCATGAAAGTTTATGAAACTCTTCCCAAACTGTTAGGGAAAGATGGAGAGAATGCTGTGCCAATGAGGATCTGGCTCTACCCACTGAGCAAACTGGACACCAGAGCAGCTAAAATAGTCCGTGAGATCAACCTAATGTTGATTTTTGATGCTGAAAAGATCTTGGAGGAACTCAATGAAATCAGAATGCAAAGCAACGATCTAGCCAACGATCCCATTGTTGAGATCTTCCCTGAGATCAAGAGGAAGATCCAGCAGTTCAAGGATCTGTGCAAGCAACACAGGCAGACTTTCCAGAAACAGCTGGCCAGAGAGTTGCCTTCCATCCGGGGAGGCAGGCAGGAGGAAAGGACCCTGGTGGACCTCTTGATGTCTGTCAGCCAGTCGCCCTTCAACAGCCAAAGCCTCTGTGAATTTCTGAAAACCAAGAAAAGAGAAATTAACATTGTCAAATCTTATCTGGCTATTCTAAGTGAAATAAAAGTTATCTCTTCTGAGAATGAGATGGAAGAAATAGTTCTTCACCCCCAGAATGTATATGTGGTTTCCTTCGTATTCACTTCTTTACATGAAGAGGAGCCATTTCTGTTGAGCTTCCAGAGTTGGCTTCAGGAGCAATTCTTGCTAGAATCTCTAAAGTCCACAAGGTCCCCTCCTGAGGTCAAGAAAGGCCTGGCTTGGTCTGAAGACAAGGAGAGGACCCACAATGCTCGCCAAGCTGCCAAATCCTTCAAAGACTTTTTCAGTGTCAATCAATCAAATAAAGAAGTCCACTTTGTTGTGGCCTCAATCCCAGATGTGGAGATCCCAGGAGCCTCAATATACCTTTATGAAGATGGAGACCTGGTCAGCAAGAACTTTGAGTTGCCCTCAAAACCTCTCCCGTTCCTGATCAGTGAACAGAGACATGACAGCATTCAACTGAAGTTTCAACCAGCTGAATATGGGAGGGCTGCAATCTCCAGCTATGAGGTAAAGTACAAGGTTGCAGGAGAAGAAAACTGGAAGACTGTGAGGACAGAGGATGCTGGGGAGCTGTTCCTGCTGAAAGATCTGTCTCCAAACACAAGTTATTTGTTCCAGTATGCTGCTTGTTGCAAGGTAGGCCTTACTATATCCAGTGATCTTAGCCCACCCATAAAGACCCTTCCCACCAGCCCTCCTGAGAAATTAAGAATGGTCACTGCAGCATCTTCTGTCATCTCTGTGGCCTGGATGAGTCCCACCATCGTTGCTTCAGGAGTTGCGGTCAAGGAGTACAAAGTGGAGTACAGAACGGTGGAGGCTGGAGTTGGGAAGGACCAGTGGACTGGAAAAATGACTGGGAGAAAATCAGAGTTTTACCCCATTGAAGGTCTGAAGCCCCAGACAGTGTATAGAATAAGGGTGTCAGCCATGTGTGATAATGGAGCTCTGGGGGTCCCCAGCAAAGAGGTAGAGATTTCCACATCACTGGAGAAAGAACAAGGTGTAGACAATGTTGCCCACCAGTTCCTCCAGGAAATCTTCCTGGTGGAGGACAGACAGCCATTCGTGTTCACCCTTCCTCTGGAGAAAGTCACCTTAGATGCTTCCACCTCCTGTCTGATGTATCAGCTTGGAAAGGAGAACCTGGAAGTGCCCAACAAGGTGATCCTGATGATGGGAGTAACAGGATGTGGAAAAACCACTCTCATCAATGGGATGATCAATTATATCCTGGGTGTTCAGTGGAGAAATAATTTCAGAATCAAAATGATTCATGAAACCACCCAGAGAAGCAAAGCTGGAAGTAGGACATCTAAAGTCACAGCCTATGTGGTGAACCAACAGAAGGGTTTCCAAATTCCCTATTCTCTCACAATCATTGACACTCCAGGATTTGGAGGCTCAAGAGATGCAGAGCAAGACAAGCTGGTTGAGGAGCAGCTCCAGGAGTTTTTCTCCATCCCAGGAAGCATTGACCATGTGGATGCCATCTGCTTAGTGGCCCAGGCCTTCCTTGCCCATTCAACTCACGCCCAGAAATGCCTCTTTGATTCTATGCTCTCCATTTTGGGAAAAGACGTGAAGGAAAACATCCAACTCCTGATCACCTTTGCAGATGAGAGGACCCCACCTGTCCTGGAGGCCCTCAAGGAGGCTGACCTGCCGTGTGCTCAGGATGAGTCAGGAACCCCTCTGCACTTCAGATTCAATTATTCATCTTTTTTTGCTCACCAAGGAAACTGTAATGCTGTTTCTGAAATGTTCTGGGAAATGAGCACCGAGAGCATGAAGAATTTCTTTGACTCATTAAATACAGTGGAAACCAAAAGTTTAACCTTGACAATGGAGGTCCTCAAGAGACGTCGGGAGCTGGAAGCTGCTCTTAGAAGACCTCCCTCTCTTAATATTGAGCCAATCCAACCAAATTGTTTCCAGATCAGTATTAATGCACTGACCTATGGGATGTCCCCAGTCTCCAGGTACCTGGTGGAATATCGGATTGCAGGAGAAAAGAATTGGAAAAGTCTTCTAACAGATGTTCCTAAGGATCGATTCACCTTAGAAGATGTGCGTTTAAATCTTCCATACCAATTCCGATGCGCGGCTGTGACTCAACTAACTCTTGGTCAATGGAGCGAGGAGATCACTAGCGTCTATCCCTCGGTAAATGTTTTCCCTGTCCTGTCATATTCCAACTCTGGGGGAGGGGTGGTGCTCATCTCTGTTTCTTAGTTGAGGGAGCCAGCATTATCCAAAGATGCTTCTGTGGTCATCTGACTGGCACGACTATATGCCAAGGTGCATGGAGTGCGGTTATATTCCCACCTCAGTGCTATTTTTCTACTTGCCTTTGCATGATTTTGAACTGCTAGATGGGCAGGAGCTGGATCAAGGAACAGGAGCTCATCCTGTCTCATCCGGTGCTCAGGTCTCGCACTTGGGATGTCAGCTTTCCAGCTGACAAGCTCAGCATCTTTAATCACTGAGCCACTTTGCCCCCACTCCCTTCCTCAGAGAGGCCGTCAAAGGTAACTTGAGGGAGGAGGAGGAGGAGGAGGAGGAAGGAGCTGGGTGGTTTGCTTTCAGACGTTTCATGACCCAACTAGATAACATCCTCAGTGCTGGAAAGGAGTGAGGTTTGCAGAAAGGAGGAGGAGGTGGAGGACGATGACAAAGTATGCAGCATTTTTGTAAGAACTTCAGCCACAGGTTCCACAACCTCCCAGTTGTCTTGCTGATAGAAAATACAGCACATGGAATATTGCTGCAGTAACTGGTTAAACTTCTCTGCCTGTCCCTTCGGAGCTGGATGATGGGCAAATGACATATGAAGTTCAATAGTTAATAACTGCAAGAGTGCCATTCAAAATTTGGAAGCAAATTGAATTCCCCTGTTGATTATGACATAATTAACTAATAATCTAGATCTAAAAAGACATAATCCAAAAAGTTGATCCTTTTCTTGGGCCTTTGTGAGATGGTTGCAAGGAATGAAAAGGGCGAATTTGTAAATAAATCCACTACTACCAGTATGATCATATATCTCTGCACTGAAGGAAGATCATTGATTAAATCTAAGGAACTCATGTCCCGGGATTAGGAGATTTGCCTAGTGGTTGCAACCACCATCTAACTGACTTTCCAGATGTTGATTTCACCCTCCAACAGGCATGGCAAAAGGATACATAATCCATACATTCTCTGGGGATGTTGGGCCAACAAAATTCTTTGAGGGTTCTCAATGTTGGGTTGTTAATACCACCACTGTTATGGGATGAAGTGACCAAGCAACATCCCTAGGTCAGCCAGAGAGAGAGTTTATTTGCGCAAAGACTCAAGCTAGGTTCCCATCTTAGCTTTGAGTAAAGACTCCATGCTTACATGAGAATTATATATAGTTTCAAACACAGGATTCTGCTAACACAGCAACTTTCCATATATGGTTAACATACATTTGTTACATTTAATTGACATCTCCTTATTACTAAAGTTTTACATCATCCTTGCCAAACAGTCATAATTCTTCTTTAACTGGCTAAAGTACAAATTCTTCTTTTGATATTTGCTTCTCGTCCAGGTGCTATTTTCTGGCCTAATCACCTTTAACAATGTTTCATTAAGATGCTCCTTTTTCTTCTGACAAGTTAGGGGGTCACTTAGAGTATCAAAGGAGGTTATGCTGACTTTGTATTCTCTCCAGCTGGATGTATTTCCTGCTTTCAGAATATAGTTGCTTTTAGAATATCTTTTAGAATATAGTGAATAGAAAGTTATCCAGTGGTCATCCAACCGCTCCCTCTACATTACCACCACCTCCCTGTCTTGCTGTGGACCCTGGTGCTTGGCCTCCTCTTTCTGCTGCACCTTAATCCAATCAAAGGGTTCAACAGGTTTCCTTCCTTCTCAGACCCTTTCATGTCGGCCTGCCTTATGGTTGAATGGCCTCACTGTTATGGCCGGTGGGCGGGAGGGGTGATTGGAGAACCTCACAACAGCTGAGTGAAACCAAGTGAAAAGTGAAACCAAGACACCTCCCCTCCTCTTTCCTAAAAAAAATATAAATATCATTCTTTCTCCACCCCATCCCCTAAATTCTGAAGGGTTGAGCTCCCAAGAACTTCTTTGCTGGGTCTGAAAACCCTGCAGCTCCTCATCTTAATCCAAAGATGAGGCTTTGTGCCCCTGATCCACCTGTGCAGGGTTCAACAATGAGGCCGTGGGGAATGAACAGGAGAGGCAGGTCTCCGAATTGATAGAGATGGTGGAGAGAACCGTTTTCGAGAATGCTACATGATCCAACTTTACTCAGAGCGGAGCCTTGGGAACAGTGCTTAGTAGGACTGGCAGGACCACTCTGGAGTAAATCAGAATGCCACAAGAGCCTCTCTCTCCTCTCTCTCTCCCTCCCTCCCTTCCTCCCTCCCTCCATCATCTATCTAATTTACACGCTGCTCATATTTTGGCATAAATAAATAAATCAGCATTTCAGGGGCAGATCGGATCCAAGTCACCTATTTTGGGGGAGGAATGTGGAGGCTTGAGCTTCATTTGGGGGCTCCCTGCTGCAGAGACAGGGGAAAGGGAACCTGGACAGTGAAAAATAATGCAGGGAGATAGCAGTTTTGGGGAGAGTTGCTTTGCTCCTTTCTCCAGGAGGATGGGTTTAGGGGCTCCCTCTCTCCTGCATGATCCTTTGAAGGCTCTCCGCTCTTCAATCTCTTCTGAGTTTGTGTGTGGAACTTGGATGGAAGAAATAACAATTTACTCCATCCTTAAATCAGCTGCTGGGAAGGCCCAAACTTCAAGGTTCCTTCCTCAGGTTTATCAGGAACTGAGGTGACCTTCTCAAAATGTAGAGGGGCCCTTGCATCCTACTCCCCATTCATGAAGAAGGGGCAAGGGGCAAGGGAGGTTCAGTGGGGCTGAGGGAGAGGCGGGTGCAAACCAGCATTCTCCGCAGAGGTTGTTCTCCCGGGGGGATGCAGGAGAGTCCCCATCAATGGAGCTTCCCACCCCCCAGGAAGGATGAGATTCAGACATCCTTGGAGGTGCAGCTGGGAGACCAAGGAGGAATCTGGGGTGGCCAGGGGGGAACCTGGAGGAAAATGACCCTTGGAGACAATCTGGAGCTGTAGCAGGAGCAACTAAAGCCACAGAGAACAGGGTCTCTTCGAGCATGGAGCCAGCTGTGGGGAGCTGCCAGGCACTCTGGACATCAACCCCCATCATTCCTGAAACCCCCCAAAGAATTGAAGGGCTGCATGAAAGGGTGGAGTGGAGACCGCCTCTCCTTTGGCTGATTCTGTTTCTCTTTTCACACAGAAATCCCAGGTTTTGTGCGGTGCGACTGTTCCGGAAATGACTGCAAGCATCCAAGGTAAAGCCTTAGCCCCTGGGGGTGGTGTGGGAGCTATTGTCCTGGGTTGAGGGAGAGGCTATGATGTCTTTATGCTGCTGACCAATCCCCTTCTTTTCTCCTCTCCCCTTTGGGTTATAGAGCCTGAAAGGAGGATTGTTCTTGTGGGTAAAACCGGAAATGGGAAAAGTGCAACAGGAAACAGAATTCTGGGAAGCCATGTCTTTCAGTTTAGACGGTCATACAAGTCAGAAACAAAAACATGCCAAAAGGAGGAGATGCAGCTGAACGGCAGGAAGGTTGTGGTTGTTGATACGCCCGGCTTTTTCGATACCAGCCGTCCACAGGAGGCCATTGCTGCAGAAGTGAGCAAGTGTGTGAAGCTTTGCTTCCCGGGTCCCCACGTCATTCTGCACATCATGCGTTCTCATCGTTTCTCCCAGGAAGAGAAGGACACGCCTCAGTTGATCAAAGAGATTTTTGGCCTTAAAGCCAAGGATTACACGATTCTCTAGTTCACCCGCAAAGATTACCTCGAAGGTAATGAAAATCTGAAGGAATATATTGCTGAATGTGGGAACAGATGCCTGACTTTCAACAACAGGGCCGAAGGGGCAGAACGAGAGGCTCAGGTGGCCAAATTGATGACCATGATTGATGATCTGGTGCACACAAACAGATATGCTCCTTGTTACACAGAAGAGATGATGAACGTCAACAAATGACACAACCTCTGATTGTTTCCCTTTCCAACAGGGACCAAAATGTCTCTCTAACTGAACCTCTGCTCCCAAGATGGCAACTCTGCCATGTCGTCTTGTGTTCCATGCAGGGTTCACCCTTTGGGATTACAGCTCTCTTCAGAAGGAACTAACAACCAAGCCTCAGCCCAAGACAGCAACTGTAATGATTGCATCTGACAGCATTGATGACAAGACCTCTGCCCTGGACATCTCAGGATCCCTCAAGGCCAGTTTCCTTGTGGGGCTGATTGATGTGAGGGGGTCAGCAGAGTAACTCCACTGTCAAGTGTCAAAAGGTGTTTTTGCTGTTGCAATTATTATCGCTTCTCAGCTTCCAAAGCATTATGGGGAAAGGGAAGAGGGAAATAAAATTTAGGTTTCAGATATTAAGATGACAGCTGTGGGAACCAAGGACACTTCAGCAGGTGTTTTCCAGACTTTCTCACAACAATATCAGGAAACACCATTGGACAATGGGACTTGGTCTAATAGGGAGAGGCAGAACTTTAACTGTGTGGCTCTGGGTGGGAATTAGCTAGATCTGGTTTTGCCCTCATCTTTGCCGATACAACGTGCTTAATAACGTATTGCATTAAGAGATTGGATCATCTCAACCATGCTTGCTTTGATTGGTCAGTCAGAACATTGAGCTCTTCTGTTCTGTGTTCTAATCCAGCCCTCGCCATGTGACCTTTGAAGAACCCCAGTCAGAGATTCATGGCCAAGTCTCCCTGAGCCAATTCCTTCTCTTAGAGAACCTGGTTTCTCCCCTCAGATGAAGAGACTTCAAGTACATGAGAAAATCTAGCCCCCACTGAATCAACTGGCCCCATAGTCTAATCTCCACCATCCTGGACCCATGTCTCTTCAGAAGCACAAGCTCTTTGGAGCTTCCCCATCTGTCAATCCTTTGAGGTACATCAGACTGGGAAGTCACCAACACAAGAAAGATTAGAACTCATCTTTATGGGTATAAATGACAGCAGCAGAATCTTGAAAACGTCTCCCCTTCGCTCCCATAGGCACCAAAGAGCATCAAGAGAGGGCAGCCTTGAGGTTCTTTCTCACCCCTTCCTGTTTTCCTGCGGTGAATCCATGTTTTCCTAACAGTTGCACATATTTTCTGCAAGGCCATCTCTGTAATTATCTATACTTTGGGTCGTCAACTCATGGGCTATGGACCAGCACCAAGCAGTGGCCCACCAGGAACCATCTGTGGCCACCTTGTCCGTGTAAAAACTGCCTTCCATGGAATCGGTCCCTGGTGTCCAAAAGATTGGGGGTCATTGCTCTATACCATCTTCCAGGGGCAAAATCTGGATTCACTGGCGGGGCGGGGGAGAGGGGGGGGCATCTGTTTCAACCTGAGATCTTCTTATCAAATCCCCTCCTTCTTTACAAAAGAGGCTGTGTCTTTGTGGGTGGGTCAGGGGGACTGGTGAGGCTTAGCATAATCAGCTCTGTGCTGCAATGAACTCAAAAGGCAGAGGGGAAGAGGGACATTGTACTACCACCCTGAAGCGGGGGGGGGGGGGGGGCGGGGGACATGGAATTCAGTAGCTTATACTCCAAGGGTGGATCAGACCCTCATGCAGGGTGTCGCCTGAAGCTTTTCACACTAGATCCAGGAAGGGGGTCCTTCTTGGTGGAAATCAGGCTCCTGCTGGGTCCATCCATCTCTTAGCATCCTTCAAATCCACTCCAGATGCTTCTCTTCGCCGACTTGCTTCTGGTTTCCTGGTCAAGCAACAGGAAGAAGGGCACATGTCCAACAGCCAAATATGCAGCAGGAAGTTTGGGTCTGTCTCCTGAACAAATCTGGCTGCTGGACATGTGTCCTTCTTCCTCTTGCTTGACCAGGGGACCCGAAGTAAGTTGGTGAAGGGAAGCATCTGGAGCGAAGTTGAAAGACGCTAAGAGATGAGAAGGACCCAGCAGGAGCCTGATTTCCACCAAGAAGGACCTTGATGGCGCAGCAGACTAAAGTGCTGTTAAGTAGCACCAGCTGCCTGCAATTACTGCAAGTTCAAATCTCACCAGGCTCAAGGTTAACTCAGCCTTCCATCCTTTCAAGGTAGGTAAAATGAGGACCCGGATTGTGGGGGCAATAAGGTGACTTTGTATAAAAAAGAACACCACTTGGGGGGGCCGAAAGCCCTACTAAGCAGGGTTATACAAAAGTATGAAGGCTATTGCTTAACGCATTGTAAGCCGCCCTGAGTCTCCGGAGAAGGGCAGCATATAAATCAAACAAACAAACAAACAAACAAACAAACAAATAAATAAATAAATAACCAATTTAGGTTAATAATGAATTAAAAATATTGACTAAGAGAAGATGTAGAAATGATATATTAGGAATATAGATATAAGAGATAGGTTAAAACAAGAAAGAGTAAAGGTATAAACAAGAATATAGATTACCGATGCGATAATTTTGAAAAGAGAATGTATAGTTGATTTTTGTTTACTTGTTTGTATTTATTTGTTTTGTTTGTTTGTACTTTCTAATAATTTTTTTTTTAAAAAAATCTGGAGTTATTTCTCTGCTTGTGCCAATTTCCTCTTTGGCCCAACCGGAGTCCACTTCTTCAGCCCTTCTCACTCAGCCACAGTACAGGTAATCCTCAAGTTATGACAGTTCACTTAGCAACCATTCAAAGTTATGACATAACTCCCCCCGCCTAGTACTTAGGACACAGTCCTGAAATTACGAATGTTGCAACACCACACAGTTGAAGCAAATTCACTTACGAACAATTGCAGAGGCACTGCAACATTCAGCTTGCCTATTCCACCACCCCCATCCCCCCCAGACGGGTCTTCACAGGAACTGGGCCTGGGGAGACTCACCTTGCGACGACCCTGTGAGCCATCAGTTCCTCTTCCTGCTTCGAAACATTCGTGGAGAACAGACGCCTAATGTAGTGCAAGATCACATGAGATCAGTAGAGCGTGCAGACGACCGATCTCGCGTGATTGCCCACGACAGTACTTTAGGCCTCTGTTCTCTATGAACCAAAACCTGCACAAGATCTGTGGCAAAAGGCTTTGCAAAGGGAGGGATGGCCTCTCTCTTTGCAAAGCCTTTTGCCACAGATCTCGCGCAGGCCTCGGTTGGCAGAGAACAGATATTGTAGCACATGTCCATGTGAGATCACGGCCCCCAGAAGCTTCAAGTCTTGGCACAAAAAGTGTTTGCAAGCCTTTGGCAGCATTGGAGCGATGCGATTTTGTTGCCCCAAAGTCTCGTCTGCTTGCAAAGGCTTTTCGCACTGAGATTGCAAGCAGACAACAAAACAGCGGCAGAGAGGCTGGAGAGGAGACAGCTCGCTACACCTTCACAATGGAAAGTGACCCAGCACAGCAGGATGTGGGGGGGAGCAATTGTGGGGAGCCGAGGAGAGGGAGCATGAGATAACTCACTGGGTGGGAGGGGGCCTTGGGTGGTCTGAAGCAGGTGGCCTCTTCTATCGCCAGCCCCCATGGCCTTCCCTACCCTGAGATATCTCCTGTATACTTGAACAACCCAAGGCCTAAAGGAAAGGAAGAGAGAGAAGCTAGATCGAAAATGGAGTGAAGGAGGCCTGAGGGAAAAGTAGAGAAAGAGGCCTGAGGGTGTAGGATATGAGAAAGTTCAAAAATAAAATAGTATGTAAGTATATAGGTTAGAAATGCATTTAAGTGAAGATTCAATTTTGCTCAGGCAGGAGGTCGGACTGGATGACCTTCAAGTTCCCTTTCAGCTCTGCAACTCTGTTAAATTTGTTAGACATTATTCTGCTTTAAAATAGTTGGACAACATGCTGAAAGCATACCAATATGTAACAATGTTAGATCTTTTGTTTGAGGCCCATTAGAAAGAGGCCCACTCTTTAATGCCAAGGCAATAGAGATAAGAAAGAGCTATGCTTGCAAAATATTGTATGGGTAGTTATAGGGAGGTGTTGATGAACATGTAATTAGAGAAAGAGATGATGTTCTCTCTAAAAGCGCTTCGGATTAGCCGTGATCGGTCACTGAATGCGATGAAGGAGTGGCGGGGGCGGGGGGGGCGTCGGGATAGGGAACTATAAAATGTAATGCTTTTGAAACTTTAGGTGTGGCTTCCTGGCTCAAACTCTTTGTTGAGATCTCGCTGGGATACCACTCTATTTTGCAAAATTGTTTTTATTATTTTCTTTTAATAAAATCTCTTTGTTTTCATCAACCCATGCTTGTTAGTTGAATTGATTTCCAACACCTCCAAGGGGCAAGGCTTTGCTAGCATCTGGGGGAGGGGGCGGGTTGGTTTATTTTCTAGAGCCATTACCAAAGAAAATTAACACTTTTTTCAGTTTCTCACCCTACCCTCTCCTCACACCCAAAAGAGCAAATGTCACTCTGTCTCCCCCATCCCGCATCCCCTAAATTCTCTAGGCTGGAGGCTCTCCAGAAGTTCTGTGATGGGTCTGCAAACCCCTCAGCTTCTCCTCATGTTGGTTTCCTTCAAAGAGATGGAGCCCCAAGGGCACTGGGATGGGGGAGTGGGGGCACAGTCATAGGGGGGGAAAATATCCTTGAGAATTGGAGATGCAAGCAAGTACTTTAGGCTTCTGTTTTCTGCAAATTGAGACTTGCATGAGACCTGTGGCAAAATGGAGGAAAGGCCTCTCTATTTGCTAAGCCTTTTGCCATAGATTTTGTGCTGGTCTGGGTTTGCAGAGAATAGAGGCCTAAAGTACTATAGTACAAGATCAACAAGTTTCAAGCCTTGGAGCAAAAAGCATTTGTTTGCAAGCCGGTGGCAGGCGTGAAGCGATGTGATTTCGCTGCCCCAGAGTCTTGTCTGCTTGCAAAGGCTTTTCGCACCAAGATTGCAAGCAGGCAAAGAAACAGGGGCAGAGAGGCTGGAGAGGAAACAGATTGCCACATCTTCACAAGGAAAGTGACCCAGCACAGCAGGATGTGGGGGAGGGGAGGAGCAATTCTGGGGACCCCAGGAGAGGGAACATGAGGTAATCCACTGGGTCAGAGGAGGCCTTGGGTGGGGCAAGCCTGAGGGAAAGGTAGAGAAAGTAGCCTGAGGGAAAGGTAGAGAAATTAGTCTGAGGGAAAGACAGAGAAATTAGCCTGAGGAAAAGGAAGAGAAATTAGCCTGAGGAAAAGGGAGAGAAATTAGTCTGAGGAAAAGACAGAGAAATTAGCCTGAGGAAAACGAAGAGAAATTAGCCTGAGGAAAACGGAGAGAAATTAGCCTGAGATAAAGGTAGAGAAATTAGTCTGAGGGAAAGACAGAGAAATTAGCCTGAAGAAAACGAAGAGAAATTAGCCTGAGGAAAAGGGAGAGAAATTAGCCTGAGGAAAAGGTAGAGAAATTAGCCTGAGGAAAAGGGAGAGAAATTAGTCTGAGGAAAAGACAGAGAAATTAGCCTGAGGAAAACGAAGAGAAATTAGCCTGAGGAAAAGGGAGAGAAATTAGTCTGAGGGAAAAATAGAGAAATTAGCCTGAGGAAAAGGGAGAGAAATTAGCCTGAGGAAAAGGGAGAGAAATTAGCCTGAGGAAAACGAAGAGAAATTAGCCTGAGGAAAACGAAGAGAAATTAGCTTGAGGAAAAGGGAGAGAAATTAGCCTGAGGAAAAGGGAGAGAAATTAGCCTGAGGAAAACGAAGAGAAATTAGCCTGAGGAAAAGGGAGAGAAATTAGCCTGAGGGAAAGATAGAGAAATTAGTCTGAGGGAAAGACAGAGAAATTAGGCTGAGGAAAACGAAGAGAAATTAGCCTGAGGAAAAGGGAGAGAAATTAGCCTGAGGGAAAAATAGAGAAATTAGCCTGAGGGAAAGACAGAGAAATTAGTCTGAGGAAAAGGGAGAGAAATTAGCCTGAGGAAAAGGGAGAGAAATTAGTCTGAGGGAAAGACAGAGAAATTAGCCTGAGGGAAAGGAAGAGAAATTAGTCTGAGGGAAAGACAGAGAAATTAGCCTGAGGAAAAGGAAGAGAAATTAGTCTGAGGGAAAGACAGAGAAATTAGCCTGAGGAAAAGGGAGAGAAATTAGTCTGAGGAAAAGGGAGAGAAATTAGTCTGAGGGAAAGACAGAGAAATTAGCCTGAGGGAAAGGGAGAGAAATTAGCCTGAGGGAAAGACAGAGAAATTAGCCTGAGGGAAAGAGAGAAATTAGACTGAAGGAAGGGTAGAGAAATTAGCTTTGAGGGAAAGACAGAGAAATTAGTGAGAGAGAGAGAGAGATGAAGAAGGGCCCACTGGCCATCTGACCATCATCTCTCAGCATGACCCACCTGCTGGTAGGAGAACTGCACATGGGACCAGCTGGATGGACAAGACAGCAGAGTCCAGCTGACACTGGCAAGTGGAGGTGCCTGAGTGAGGGACCAGGGTGGACTGGCAGCCATAACGACGGCCTGTCGCAGGCGAAGGCATCTGGTTGCCTGGAAAAGACAGGTGCTTTGTATAGAGGGGTGCAAAGTGATAGCGGCTTTTGTAGGCAGAGGTGTATATGGGGAACATAACCCCAAAGACCCATTGTGACTTAAGAGCCAAGGGGAGAGATGGCCTGTTTTGCATTGGCTTCTTTCCTGGTCTTTTTATCCTCAGTCACAAGATCTCCTGGCAGTGCAGGCGCCCGAGATACCTTTCACTTTCACTTCCCTTTCCTACTATTTAAATGCATTCACTTTCTCAGTGCCTGGGATTGGGAAGGAGAGGGAGGGGGAGGCGCGTGGAGGTCGCAAATCCAGTTATGGTTGCAGTTGAGGTGGTCCACCAGCAGGGGACACACTCGGGGCCCTGGGGAGAACAAACCATGCAGAAGATTTCCCAATTGTTAGAATTGGGAAATCTCTTGAGGCCATCTAGTCTAGCCCCTGCTCAGATCAATTACCCACCTAGAGCCTTTCAGATCTTCACAAGGTCTTCTGTAGCTCTTCTCAAGGTCAACATTCCTCCTACTCTCCAACATCTTTTAAGGTTAGGAACCCATTTTAAGAGTTGGACTACCTTGTACGTAGTTGCTATTGTCAATTTATAGTTTCTTTTTTTTTAATTTTCAAAAGACCTTTATTAAAATTTAAAATATTAAAATACAAATACAAATTCATCTGTAACAAAATTACATCCATGATAGTTGTACAATTCGACGTCGTTCTAACAGTTTTCAAATCTTAACTCTATTCATATATTCTCAGATATTCCTTCCTGATCACATATATGTAAACACAAATTATATCTTATTTTGATCTCTATATTTCCTATTTTTATTTTCTATCCATTGATATCAGTTTTCCCAAGTTGAGTAATATTCTGAGTCTTCCTTATTATTTAATTCTATAGTAGGTTTGTCCATTTCTGCACATTCAAACAATTTTCCGGATTATTACACAATCTGTTGATCTAGTGAACATTTTCCAGGCTTGTGCGAGTAACAATTCTCGATGCTGTAATAATATGAATGATCAATTTTTTTTTTAGGATATTTTCCTTTAATGATCCCCAGAATCATTAGTTTAGCCTTCAATTCTATTTGGCAATGCATAATTTCATTTAACCATTTTTGTATTTTAATCCAGTATTTTTTTATTTCTGGGCAAAGCCACCATATATGAAAATAGGTACCTTGTGCTTTTTTACATTTCCAGCAGTTAGGCTTTAGATTGGGGTACATTTTTGCAGGTCTTGTTGGGGCTAAGTGCCTCCGATAGAACATTTTATACTGATTTTCTTCATATGCAGCAGATTTTGTTAATGTATAATTTTTCTTCCAAATTTTTTCCCAATCTTCTAACTCAATATTATGTCCCACATATTTAGCCCATGCTATCCCTTTACGATTTCCTCTTCCAAATCAAAATTTAATTAATAATTATATATTTTAGATAGTAATTTCTCTTTCGGGCCTGTTAATAATTTATCTAGTTGTGTTAAATTCGGTTCAAATCCAAATTCCTCTAAATCTTTTTTGTATCTCGATTGTAGCTGGAGATAAGGCCATCAGTCTATAATTATTCCCTGCTCCTTTAATTCTTGGTTGGATTTTAATCTTCCCCCCATTATCCAAAATCTCGTTCCATTTTACCAATGTCTAATGTGTTAGGGTGAATCATTGCCTGCATAGTGGATTACAGTTTCTATCCCAAAGTTTATCTATCTAATTTATCTAATTCCATAGTATACCCAAAAGTTTTTTGCCCATGTTATCATTGTTTCTTTCACTTGTTTATCTTTCCTGGCTAATTTTTGGCTTTAACCTTTTCCCATACTAGGAGTGGAGCATTCCTTATATTTTGTCTTTGAAAGTATCTATAGATACTCACGGTGGCATCTTGATATCTGAAACCTAAGTTCTATCTCCCCCTCCCCTTCCCCCATAATTCGTTGGAAGCAGAGAAACGATAATAGTTGCCACAGCAAAAAAGCCTTTTGAAGCTTCAGAGTGGCCTTTGGCAGAGTTGCCACCTTGGGAGCAGAGCAATAGTCAGTTTCAATTTCGGCTGCTACCACTTCTGTGCATGTGCAGAGACATATGGGTGGGTGGGCAGAGCCTCCGCAACCCACCACTGGAGCAGAGGCTGAATTAGAGAGACTTTCTAGTCCCTTATGGAAAGGGAGGCAATCTGAAATCATGTCTTTTGTTGACTTTCATCATGTCTTCTGTGTAACAAGGAGCGCATCTGTTCTTTTCCACCAGATCATCAATCATGGTCATCAGTTCGGCCACCTGAGCCTCTCGTTCCACTCCTTCTGCCTCGTTGTTGAAAGCCAGGTACCGGTTCCCGCATTCAGCAATATATTCCTTCACTTTTTTATCTCTGGAAGATATAAAATTTTCTAGAGATCGACCTTCCAGGCCATTTTTGCAGGTGAACAAGAGGATCGTGTAATCCTTGGCTTTAAGGCCAAAAATCTCTTTGACCTGCTGAGCCACATCCGTCTCCTCCTGGGAGAAATGCAAAGGATCCGTCACATGCAGAATGACATGGGGACCTGGGCAGCAAAACTTCACACACTTGCTCACTTCTGCAGCAGTATCCTTGTCTGGACGATAGGTATGGAAAAAGCCAGGCGTATCAACAACCACAACCTTCCTGCCCTTCAGCTGTGTCTCCTCCTTCTGGCAGGTTTGTGTTACTGACCGAGATGACAGCCCAAACGCAAAGATTTTGCTTCCCAGGATTGTGTTTCCGGTTGCACTTTTCCCATTTCCCCATTTGCCCACCAGGACAATCCTTCGTTCAGGTCCTACAACCCAAAGAGGAGAGGAGAGAAAAAGGGGACTGGTCAACAGCATACGACCATCATAGCCTGTCCTTCCACCCAGGACAGTATCGTCCTCCCCACCCCAACCCCAGAGGCCAAGACTTTACCTCGGATGCTTCCAGCCATTTCCAGACAAGTGGCACAGCACAAAACTCGGGATTTCTGCGTGAAAAGCAAAACAGTCAGTCAAAGGAGAGCCTGCCTTGCAGGGAGGTTGCAGGAACTCCCCTCCCTGAGAAGACACATGGAGGAATTGGAGGGGGGGGTAAAAATGAGCCACCCCCTCAACACTGCCTATCTGATCCTTCCACCCATGCCACCCCTTTTTTATGCAGGGACATTCTTGAGACCCTGCAGTTTGGGAGTTTCACGAATGGAGGGGGTGTTGATGTCAGAAGTGGCTGGCAGCTCCCCACAGCTGGCTCGTGCTTGAAGAGACCCTGTTCTATGGGTCCTGCTGCAACTCCAGATGGTCTCCAAGGGTCACCCCAGATTGTCTTCCTCCAGGTCCCCCTCTTCCATACTGGCCAACCTCTCGGGAATCTCCCCTGCCCCATGCCTCTTCTCCTTCAGTGGGGAGTGGGGGACTTCGGGGGTCTTCTTGTCCAACCCCCTGCTCAAACAGAAGACCCTATTTCCATGATGGCGAATCTATTGGCAAGCATGCTACAGGTGGCACACAGGTGGCCATCATTGGTGGCTCGCGAGCCATTGCCCTAAGTCACCTCCACCGTGCATGCTCCAGCTGATTTTCACCACCCCTCCCCTCCCAGGAATCTCCATGCAGCCCATTTTGGATGCCAGATAAGTACTGGACTTGCACAGAGGCTCTGGGAGGGCGAAAAACGGGCCTCCCAGAAGTTCGGAAACAGGCTGTTTCCAGCCTCCAGAAGCCCTCCGGAGGGTCAGGGGAGGCCGTTTTTGCCCTCCCCAGGCTCCAGAAAAGCCTCTTTTGGCCTCTGGAGGCTTCAGGGAGGCCTGCTAGGCCCAAAATGGGGCTTGGGGCAGGTTGTGTGTGCATGTACGGCGAGGGGAGGGGCAGGGGAGTGCGGGGGGGGGGGCAGGTGGTGCACATATGCATTGAGGGGCAGGGGAGCACGGGGGGGCATTGCATCATGGGTGTGAGCACGGCCAGGCGTGCGTGCTATATGCACACTTTCGGCATCCGAGCAAAGAAAGGTTAGCCACCACTGCCCTATATCATTTCAGACAAGAGACTACCCAGTCTTTTCTTAAAAATCTCCAGAGTACCCACAACTGGTATAAGATTATTCTAATTCTCCTCCTCCTCCTCCTCCTCCTCCTCCTCCTCCCTCTTCCAAGGAAGGTGTCAAGTTACCTCAGCAGGCCTTCCCGTAGGACAGATGCAAGTGATCGCCTCGCTCCATTGACTTAGCCCTACTGGAGTCACAGCTGCACATCGGAATTGGTACTGAAGATTTAGGTGGACATCTTCCAGGGTGAACTGATCCTTAGGATCCTTTGCATCGAGACTTTTCCAATTATCTCCTGTAATCCGATATTCTACATGGTACCTGGAGGTGGAAGGTTTCCCGATGGCTACTGGAGCAATACTGATCTGGAAACTATTTGGGTGCACTTGCTCAATCTTAGGAGGGGGAGGTCTTCTAAGAGCGGTTTCCAGCTCCTGACGTTTCTTGAGGGTCTCCATGGTCAAGGTTAAACTTTTGGTTTCCAGCATCTTTAACCAGTCAAAGAAATCCTTCATGCTCTCAGTGCTCATTTTCCAGAACATTTCACCAGCAGCATTATGGCTTGTTCCATTTTCTTGGTTAACAAAAAGAACAGAATGGTTGAATCTGAAGTGCAGAGGGATTCCCGACTCATCCTGAGCACACGACAAGTCAGCCTCTCTGAGGGCCTCCAGGACAGGTGGGGTCTCCCCATCTGCAAAGCTGATCAGGAGTTGGATGTTATCCTTCACGTCTTTTCCCAAAATGGAGAGCATGGAATCAAAGACGCGTTTCTGGGCATGAGTTGAATGGGCAAGGAAGGCCTGGGCCACCAAGCAGATGGCATCCACATGGTCAATGCCCCCTGGGGTGGAAAAAAAGTCCAGGAGCTGCTTCTCCACCAGTTTGTCTTGCTCTGCATCTCTTGTGCCTCCAAATCCTGGAGTGTCGATTATTGTGAGAGAATAGGGAATTTGGAAACCCTTCTGATGGTTCACCACGTAGGCTGTGACTTCAGACGTCCTGCTTCCAGCTTCCCTTCTCTGGGTGGTTTCATGAATGAGTTTGAATCTGAAGTTATCTTCCCACTGGACACCCAAGATATAATTGATCATCCCATTGATCAGAGTGGTTTTCCCACACCCTGTTGATCCCATTATAAGGATCACTTTATTGGGCACTTCTGGGTTCTTCTTTCCAAGCTGGTAACCAAGACAGGAGGTGGAGGCATCTGAGGAGATTTTCTCCAGATGAAAGGCGAACACTAATGGCTGTTTGTCCTCCACCAGGTAGCTTTTCTGAAGGAACTGGTGGGATACATTGTGTGCACTTTCTTTCTCCAGTGTTGTGGAGACCTTCATCTCCTTGCTGGGGACACTCAGAACTCCATTGTCACACATGGCTGACACCCGTATTCTGTATGCGGTCTGGGGCCTAAGGCCTTCAATGCTGTAAAATTCTGTTTTATTCCCAGTCCTTTTTTCAATCCATTGGTCATTTCCATATTCAACCTCCACCATTCTGTACTCCACCTTGTACTCCTTGACCACAACTCCTGAGGCAACAATGCTGGGACTCATCCAGGCCACAGAGATGACAGAAGGTGCTGCAGTGACCATTCTTAATTCCTCAGGAGGGCTGGTGGGAAGGGTCTTTATGGGTGGGCTCGGGTCACTGGATATAGTAAGGCCTGGCTTGCAACAAACAGCATACTGGAACTGGTATTCTGTGTTTGGAGGCAGATCTTTCAGCAGGAACATCTCCCCAGTGTCCTCTGTCCTCACCGTCTTCCAGTTTTCTTCCCCTGCAACCTTGTACTCGACCAGATAACTGGAGATTGTAGCCCTCCCATATTCAGCTGGCTGAAACTTCAGTTGAATGCTGTCGTGTCTCAGTTCAGTTATGAGGAAAGGGAGAGGTTTTGAGGGCAACTCAAAATTCTTACTGATCAGCTCTCCATCTTCATAAAGGTATATTGAGGCTCCTGGTGTGGCCACATCTTGGAGTGAGGCCACAACAATGCGGATCTTCTCATTGGATTGATTGATACTGAAAAAGTCTTTGATAGATTTGGCAGCTCGGCGAGCATTGCGCGTCCACTCCTTGTCCTCAAACCAGGCTGTGTCTTCCTTCAGCCCAGGACTGGATCTTGTGGATTTAGCTGATTCTTGTGAGAATTGCTCCTGAAGCCAATCCTGTAAACTCAACAGAAATGGCTCCTTTTTATGTAAAGAGGTGAATATAAAGGAGACCACATATACATTCTGGGGGTCAAGAACTATTTCTTCCAACTTATTCTGAGATGAGATAACTTCTATATTATTTAATATAGTCAGATAAGATTTGATAAAGTTAATTTCTCTTTTCTTGCTGTCTAGAAATTCACAGAGACTTTGTCCATTGAAGGGTGACTCTTTAATGGAGATCAAGATGTCCCCTAGGGTCCCTTCCTCCTTTCTTCCTCCGCGGATAGAAGGCAACATTCTGGCCAGCTGTTTCTGGAAAATCTGCCTGTGTTGCTTGCACAGATCCTTGAACTGCTGGATCTTCCTCTTGATCTCAGGGAAGGTCTCAGCAATGGGATTCTTGGCTAGATCGTTGCTTTGCATCTGGATTTCATTGAGTTCCTCCAAGATCTTTTCAGCATCAAAGATCAACATTAGGCTGATCTCACGGACTATCTTAGCTGCTCTGGTGTCTAGCTTGGTCAGGGGGTAGAGCCAGACTCTCATAGGCACAGCATTCTCCCCATCTTCCCCTAACAATTTTGGGAGAGTTTCATAAGCTGTGATGGCATCTTGCAAAGTCACTGGATTTTTCTCCAAAGAAAAGTCTCCATGGAACTTGCAACTAAACTTCAGAGCATTCTCTTTCTCTTTCTCAGTCAGTTTGACCTCTGCTTCTCCTGTGATGGATATCAGCTTCTGGACTGTAAGCTGGAGACTTCCTTGAATATTTTTCACCATCTCCGTTGAAGAAACTTCTCGGTCAAAGACAAAAAAGGCCTGGGCTCCATAGAGGATGGCGGTGACCACGTGAGTGGCTGTGCCCTGCTCAAAGACAGCTGGGTAAGAGACATTCTGGATTCCTAGGTGGCTCATTGTCAGCTGTTCATATTTGGTGGTGGTTTTATACTGAACAGTGACTCTGGCCTGTTGCTTGGACTTCTTGGTGTCATGAAGATACTTGGCCGACCCTCCCACTTCAACCAGCCCTCCCAGGAAACTGGCCTTGAGGGAGGCTGAGATGTCCAGGGCAGAGGCCTTATCATCTATGCTGTCAGAAACAATGATTTCAGATTCTGTCTTGGGCTGAGGCTTGATGGTCAGGTCCTTCTGAAGAGAGCTGTAATCCCAAAGGGTGACTCCTGCATGGAACAGAAGGAAACAGGGACATGAATTGAACACCATCTTCCAAACACCGGCAGCTGGGTAGAAGACCTCCAGAGAGGTGGGAGAAAGGAGACATCATTTCCCTTAGAAGTTTCCTTCATTTATTCTGTCCAGCCATCCCCAGAGAAACTTCCTTCCCATTTTGCAAAATATCGCAAAGTCCAGAGGCTTTTGACAGAGTAGAGATTAAAGGTAATTTTTATGAACCTCTTGATTTCCAAAAAGAACTCCAAGCTCCCTGGAGGAACCATGTCTTTCATCAGGGACTCAAAGGCTTCTTCTCTCTCCAGGCCTTCCCCCCCCTGAGAAAAGCACCAGGACCACAACCTGAGAATAACACCCCTCAGCCCTCTGGCTTCTCCTTTTTTCAACCATTTTCCAAAACATTTCACAGACTTTGGTTTGGAAACCTACCCTCTGATTGGTAGGCAAGGTTGGCCCTTCTGTGTGCCTGGCCAAGGGATGTATACACATTCCCAGCTAGCAGCTCCTACTGAGTTAGCTGCTTCTAGTAGGCCATGTGCCCAGGAGCTGAACTCGATCCCTAGCCTGAGCCTGCGCATCTCTGGCAGTGCCCATCTCCTTCCCGCCTTCCCTCCCGAGACCCATCAACCTCTCCTCCAGCTCCTACCTGGGATGAGGGCATCCTTGTGACAGTCGTAAAGCATCCCCAGCTGGAAGGGGCGGCCCAGGGCTGGGGTCTCAATGGCATCTTCTCTCTGGGCCATGCTCGGTTCCTGCATGTCGCTGACTCTTCTACTGACCTGCAAGAGACAAGAACCATCCATAGGAGGCCATGACTGACCGTTGTCTCTATAAGTTGTGCTGGGACACTTCTTACCCCTTCCTGGAGCCCCTCCACCCTCTCCAACACTGAAAGCAGTTCCAAGAAAGGGTTCATGGGCCAAAGACCACCCCTGTAAAGAGTTTGGGGAAGGGGATTTCTGTCATGGAATTGCACCGCCGGTGTCCAAATGGAGTCAGAGATGCTGACACTGAACGTGGTTTCGTGTAAATGAATATCATGTCAGTAAATAAGAGAGGCAACCAGGAGCTTCGTTTGGTAAATCAACACAGCAGGAACATTATGAAGTAAATCTCATAGAGCAGACAGCAGTGGTCTCTGATTTTGGGGCACTGCGGACCATTTTCACGGAAGACAATTTTTCCATGGACCAGGGGAGAGTGTGTAGGAGGATTGTTTCACACGCTGCCTAGATTCCGCAAACGCACAGATGAAACTTTGCTCACTTTTGCGGACCAGTTGTTAATAGGCTGTGGACCGGTATTGATCCACACCCGGGGGCTGGGGACCACTGTCATACAGGACACACTGAGCATAATGGCGGGACACAAGGAACCCGCTCCCCCCCACCTGTTCTGTCCTCACTACACGTTAGTCTGTGTGCAACTCGGAATGCAGTTAAACCCACCTATCCTCCAATAAAACCGACTTTGTGTGTAGATCTGAATGCTTTATTGGAAGAACAGGATATGATGAAAACGAGAAAAATAGGGATACATCCAATAAGAACTAAGTATAAGATAGACAGTATTATGTTACTGCTGAACATAATAATTAATAAATACAAGCAATTTAAATCTCATCAGGGATGCTTGGTGTGTGGGATGTGGGTTTGTCCTTGGATGACCACATGCCGCAGATTAAGATGGATTCTTCTTTGTGCTCCTGCCTTCCCGTAATGCTAAAGGAAATGGAGTCTGGCTTCCCAGCATGCACTTGGTTTGAGAGAGTGACAGGTAAAATGGGTTGGGTCAGTTTCAAACAATATACTTGATATTTTGTCTCTTCAGCCTGTACATAGGGCTGGAGGGCAACAACAGTATATAAAGATTGTATGTTAGGGCATATTGTCCCTCCGGCCACTAGATGGGGCTAGAAAGCAACAACGGTGTATAAAAGTTATATGTTGTTATATAAATTATATAAGGCAACCAATCATAGCTCAGATTACCTCATGCAGTAGCCAGCTCACTTTACTCCAGAGTTCCCTGATCTCTGTTGGCATGGAACCTGCAGGCACCAGAGATGCCATGTTGCGTCACCAGGAGCACAACCCCCTCAATTCGGCTATCCAGTGATAGGTTGCTACCGGTTCGCTCCGGATTGGGCGAACTGGTAACGGTGTCAGGAAGCTCCACCCACCCGCCTGGATGTCTCTGCGCATGCCCAGAACTTCTACACATGCCCAGAAGTGTTGTGTGTGCACCCGCAAGCGAAACGGTAGCAACGGGGTTTGAAACCCACTACTGGCCCTAACATTCCATCGTGCCAGCACCAGTGATGACATGAGAGTTGTTTGGGCTCGAGAGTTACTGGGAGTGCACACTCCCCCCTCTCATGCTAGCATCATAGCATCACACGGGCGCTATCGTCTCCGTGAGCGTACGCATCGCCACTCGCGCTAGCATCACTGTTATGGAATGAAGTGACCAAGCAATATTCCTGGGTCAGTCAGAGAGAGAGTTTTTATTTGCGCAAAGACTCAAGCTAGCATCCAATCTTAGCTTGGAGTAAAGTCTCCATGCTTGTATGACACATTATATAACTTTCTAAACAAAGGATTCTGCCGACATACATTTGTTATTTTGACATTTCTTAATTATTAAAGTTTTACATCATCCTTGCCAAACAATCATAATTCTTCTGTAACTGGCTAAAGTACAAATTCTTCTTTTGATGGATTAATTCCCAACCAGATGGGTATCCTCGACCTAACCACCTCTAGCTATATGTTATTAGGATTGTTCCTTTCTTCTGACAAGTTAGGGGGCCTCTTAGAGTGCTAAAGGAAATTACACGTTGGCTTTGTATTCTCTGCAGCTGCAGGCATTTCTTGTCTTCAGAATATAGTTGCTTTTAGAATATAGTGAATATAAAGTTATCCAGCGGTCATCCAACCGCTCCCACTTTATCACAGTTAAGCAACTAAGATGATCAAAGCCCTGAAGACTAAAACATACAAAAAATAAAGGAATTGTTTATGGCCAGTCTAGAGAAAAGAAGGACTAGGGGTGACACGATAGCAGCCTTCGAGTATTTGAGTGGCTGCCCCAAAGAAGAGGGGGTCAACTTATTCTCCAAAGCACCCAAAGGCTGGACGAGAAACAAGGGATGGAAACTAATCCAGGAGAGAAGCAACCTGGAATGAAGGAGAACCTGCCTAACAGGGAGGACGATTAACCTGTGGAACTGCTGGCCACCAGAAGTTCCATCACTGGAGATTTTTAAGAAGAGCCTGGACAGTTATTTGTCTGAACTAGAAGACCTCCAAAGTCCCTCTATTCTGATGGATCGATGCAGTTCCTCTCTTCACCAGCAGAAAGCAAGGCAAGGTTGGGACTCTGCTTCTCAATAGGGAAAAGGCTGCCCCAGTTTTAGTGTTCAGGATTTTTGGGAGGGGGGGGGCTGGAGAAGATAATCCTTTCCTTCCCCTAAAATCAAGGCTGCCTACTGAGCATCTCTTAATATTTTTTTATCGGGGGGAATAACACCCCCCATAAAGAATGCACTCACAGGCACAAGCATGTACACACCTGCAAACTTCCTCCTTTCCCCTTCCTGGATGGGATGCCCCCTTCAGCTAAGCCCCCTCCCCATCCCCTGTCCGCCCACAAAAGGCTGTCTAGGAAGGAGGAAGGAGAGCGAAGCCCCAATTCCTATCATTCTTCCCCCCACCCCCCTTGCAAGGAGGGCAAATCCTGATCTCACCAGGAGTCTTCAAACAGTTCCTGTGGGGGAGGACTTGGGTGGAGGGGGGAGATGGGATTGGGAGTCCTAAGGGCATGGGGAGCTTTAGAAAAAGGTCTCCCTTCCCTGCTCCCTGATTCTAGCTCTACCTGGACAGAACTCTTCGGAAACTTCAGAAAAGGAGCAAGCCCCTTTAGAAAAGCCCCTTCCCCAAATGACCTGGGATATCGCCTCACCCCCAACAACATAGCTGCTTCTGTGTCACACCTATTGCTAACTCACCTGCCATTCTCTCCCCTTCCCTTCTCTGCCTCCGGTTGCCTATCCAACGAGGAAGACAGTGATCCTGACCGCATTCAGCCTGTCCCATTCCTAAAGTTAGGATCTCGGCTGTCATCTCCTCCTCCCTCCCTCCTCCCTTCTCTGCTTGCCTTTCTTCAGAGGAGGGTCTCAGCTCTCCCACTCAACCATTAGTGTCCCCCAGAAAGGAAGGACTGCTCGCCCTCGGGTCAAAGGAGAAGCTCCTTGTCCTAATTCCCACCAGAGGCCCAGAAGAAGATCTTCCCTTGCCCCACTCTCCTCGGCTGCCCCTAACTTGGGGGTCTCATGCCTGTGGGATGGGATCTCACCTCTTTGGAAGGATCAGGAAACCTCAGCAGAGGGTGGATCTGCTGCTCTCCTTCGCTGCTTCTCTGCTCGATCTCTCCGTCCTTTTAACTGCTGGCGATGGGAACAGAGTCCAACAATTTCATGACCATTGGAAGCTGCCAAAAATTCTTGGCTTCAAGACGGCATCTCTCTAAGTCTTCTGGGGTTTCCTTTACATCCATCAGTATATCCATCAATCTATCACCATCTCCTGCAGAAGGGTCAATTACACTGTCAAAGAGTGCAGGGGAGTGAAATCACATGGTCCACAAGAGGGGTGTGTATGTGTGTGTGTGTGCGTGTGTGCGTGTGTGCGTGTATGAGCCGAAGGATACTTAGAAACTTTGCCAGCTCTGAGGATGTTCAGTGTCAAAGTTCTCAGAAGATCCAAAAAAGAACAAATATCTAATTTTATGGAACCGCAAGACTCCTCAAGACTGACCCATTTCTCTGCTGCCCCATGGCAGGGAAGCCGTGTTTGTCCCACAGACGTAGCACCTGTTTGCTGACCCCTCAGTCGAGCCACCTTCCCTGAATAACATCCAGCTCTAATTTTGGTTTCCAGGATCAGCTGAAGATTTCTAGAAACTGCCGCAGCTTTCTCTTTCTTTTTCAACTTTCTCTTCTGGAGTTGCTCTCAGGGGAGGAGAAAGGCCAGGTGGTCTGGCTGATCTTGGAAAAAGCCAAAGACGGAGACACATGAAGGCTTTCAGAGTAGTACAAACACAGAGTAGGCCAAACCCGGCTCAGAAACAGGGAGATGGACCTCAGAGTCCTAGCGGATGATCCCTTAAACACAAGGCAGCCATAAAAGCTAAGACGATCCTCGGTTGCATCAACAGAGGCATAGAACCAAAATCACAAGAAGGGTTAGTAGCACTTTGTAAAACCTTAGTAAAGCCACACCTGGAATGCGGCATCCAGTTTTCGCCACCACATTTAAAAAAAAAATGTTGAGACATTGGAAAAAGTGCAGAGAAGAGCAAATGAGATGATCAAAGGCCCGGAGAGTAAAACATATGAAGAACAGTTGCAGCAGAGAGGATATTCAGCTGGTTCACACCAGCTGAATATCCTCTGGTATTCACACGAACCGTTGGTGGAAATTTGGCCAAGGTCGCCGAACCGGTAGTGATGGCCAGCTGGCCATGCACCCGAACCGGTCCCCCTGTCGCTGCTTGCTCACCCTGCCAGCCATGTTCATCGCCACCATGTTTTTTGCGCATGCGCACTCTATTGCCTTGCAAGTCCAATGGGATGCACATGTATGATGGACATGTTGGCAATGGCAGCAGCTTTTTCTGCGACTTCTGGTACTTTTTGCTGGCCTGGGAGGCTTCTTTGCCAGCCACTTTCCAGCAGCGGCGGCTGTCTGGGAGCTGCAAAAAAGTCCAGTCAGCTTGCCTTCCGGACTCTGGACCAGCCGCCGTGGAAGGTAAGCAGCCCGAACAAAGAGGCGGTGGTGGGGGGGGGGGAAGAAGCGGGGCTACATCCAGGGCCACTAAAGGAGGAGAAATGGGGGCAACTGGCGAAGGGAGGGCAGGAGTAGATAGATAGAAATTCCAAAAATTTTCCTATCTTTTTCTGTAGACATGGCTAGGTGAGGGGAGGGGGTGTCATGTGACTGAGTGGAGATGGGTGTGAGTGACATCAAATTGGGCATGCTCACTCAGTCACATGCTCCTCCCACCTAGCCACACCCACCGAACCGGTAGCGAAAAATTTTGAAACCTATCATTAGTTTGCAGCATTTGGGTTTGAACAGTCTAGAGAAAAGAAGGATGCGGTGATGGAGAACCCATGGCACACTTCCAGAAGTGGCACTCGGAGCCCTCTCTGTGGGCACACACGGGCCGTTGCCCCAGCTCAGCTCCACCATGTTTCTCTCTGGCATTTCTCACTGTCGTTTGCAGGTAAACGACGAAACAGAAGCTCGCGAAAGAAAAAGATCTCGCCGCTTGCAGAGCTGCCGGTGTTGTGATGCCCCGCCTCCTGCCAGCCAGCTGGTCTTCGGGACTCTGCTGAGTGTGTCTGTGTGCGTGAAACTTGCAGTTCGGGCACTTGGTCTCTAAAAGTTTCGTCATCACCGGACTAAGATGTGTGTATGTGTGGCAAACCAGATAGCATCCTTCCAATATTTGAGGGGCTGCCCCCAAAGAAGAGGGGGGGGTCAATCTATTCTCCAAAGCACCCGAGGGCAGGAGAAGAAGCAACGGATGGAAACTAAGCAAAGAGAACGAAGGAGAAACTTCCTAGCTCGGAGGAAAAAGCAGTGGAACAGTGATTAATTATTTCATTAATTAGTTATTATTACTAATAAGGAAGTAGTGTTATTAATTATTAATAACTAAGGCTAATCATTAATATTCACCCCAAAGGTGCTTTTTCAAGAGGCAACTGGACTTTGGGGTTTTTTTGGAAGGCGTTTCGCTTCTCATCCAAGGAGCTTCTTCAGCTCTGTTCATTAATATCCATAAATAAATTATTATTAATAACTAATGTTATTAATAATAATTCAATACTATAATTTAATAGTATATACTTTAATAATAATTTAATACTATTATTAATAATAATTAATAATAATGTTAGTAATCAATAAGAATAATTATTAATAACTAATCTTAGTAGAATGATTATTATTTATGTACTGTATTTTCCTGCGTATAAGACTACTTTCTAACACACAAAAATCTTCTCAAAAGTCGGGGGTCGTCTTATACGCCGGGTCTCATTCTCCTGTAACCCGGCAGACCAGCCCATAAGGCTCTGACGAGCCTTAAATGGCTCTGAGGAGGGTCGTCTTATACGCCCAGTTGTCTTATACGCCGGAAAATACGGTAATTAATTTTTACTCATTTAACTGAAATAATTATTAATATTAATAAATATTAATAACTAATGTTAAAAATCAATATGAATAACTAATTATTATCAATAACAAATGCTCATAGTTAAAACTAATAGCATTATTCGTTCATTGCATTTTGGGGGTTTGGGCACAGATGCATGCATGTGCTTTGGGCGCTCAGTCCGGAAAAGGTTCACCATCACTCATCTGGGACCTCCTGCTTGAGCAGGGGCTGGACTAGAAGACCTCCGAGGTTCCCTTCCAACTCTTTTCCGATTGACTGATTGCAGATGGGGTGGCCCACAGGTAGGGGACAGAGAAGGAGAGCAGAAGAGCTCCTGATGGTAGAATTGGGGACTCTTGAACTGGAAGGGTTCCTTGAGGCCATCTAGTCCAGGCCATGGTCAGATCAAGTACCCAGGCTAGAGCCTCACAGGCTGTCTGATCTTCTCAATGTTCTTCCTGCTTTCCAACATCTTCCAAAATCCAATAAACACAGTTGGCAGCCTGCCTGACTGGACATATCTGCTCACTGGGGGACGGGGGGAATCTCCCTGGCCTCAAAATCCTGCAGATCCACTGTTGTGGCTCCGTTGCCTGAGCCTGTGTCATCGGCAGAGACAGACTCTGAGAGTGAGGGGGAGGAATTGGCAAGGCCTCCCTCTCCAGGACCCTCCTCTCTGGCAATGCCTCCAGAGGACACTGAAGCGCAAGAGATAGGCCCAGAGCCAAGCACGTCCATGCAGCCACAGGTGATGAGGGTAATGAGTCTTGGCTGGATCCTCGGCAGAATCGCAGGGACAAGCGCGCGCAACGGAAGAAAAGGCGTGCCAGAGATTAGGCTGAGTCACTGGACCACACCCCACAAGGTATAAAAGGGGGTGAGTTAGCCTTTCAGAGTCTGTGACAGACAAAACTAACTCCTATCAAGTCACATTGCATCTCTGGAAACAGCAAGATTGGTTTTGGTTTTATTCTCATAAGCTGGACAATTCCTTACCATGTGTATTTCTGTTTGTTGATAAAAGTTCTTGGCAAATAGCTATTGGGTGGCTGCCAAGCATCTTATCGGAAGAATTGGTTGTCTGCCAGTTTATTTAACTCCCGGCTGTCTGTCTGTGTGTGTGTGTGAGACGGGGACAGAACATCCACTGCCCAAGTCATCTGTCAATCACTCCATAGGAGTAGAGCTGGAAGAGACCTTTGAGGTCTTCTACTCCAACTCCCGCCCCAAGCAGGAGACCCTATACACACAGGTCCTTAAGATGCAAGCATTTTGCCTGAGGGGGCCCCTGTGGCCCAGCAGAAACTTTCAGAGATGAGGTGTGGCCACAAGGGAAGACATCGGAAGCCACCCTTCCCCAATGACTGGGCCAGGGACCACTGTCACTCTATGTAGAGTGGGGTGGATGCTGCTGCAGTTCTGACCGGGTGAGGAGGGGTCTGCTACGACCTGGCTCACCCCACCCCCACCTTGGCTCTTATCATTGTGGCACACCTCAAGAGGGGATACGAGGTCCACTCAGTTTGGGGATCCCACAAGAGAGAGCTGTGGGATGGCCCCAGAAGGAAATGCCTGGTTCCTGGGCTCTTGGGTTTATTGGGCCTTGGAGTCGACTGGGATGGGGTCTCTCAAACACCACGGGCCAGGGAGGGTTTTTTATGTGACATGCATTTGCATCCCCAATTCTCAAGCAGATATTTTTTTCATAGCTCTCATGCCTGGCTTCTCGGGACATTTGAATGGCTGTACCCACCGCCTTTGGGGTGCCCTCTCTGGGGAGGAAGCTGAGATAAAAAGGAGCTGTGAGGTTTTCAACCCCTTTGCAGATAATCTGGTGGGGTCTGCACCCCAGAAAGGGGAAGGCTCAGAAGAAAGATCTGGAGTGGAGCTGAAGGACATGAAAGAGATGGTGAAATACCCAGCAGACACTGTCTTTTCACCAAGAAGGACCTGCTTCCTCGACCCAACATGGAAAGCTTCATGGGAAGTCCTGTATTCTGACTGAACCATCCGGTATATTCTGCTCATTCCATATCCCCCTCCTCCAAGAAGTCAGGGCTGTCTCCCCCTTCTCTTCTGCCTGGTGAGGGCATCGTTGCATGGTATCCATTTGGCTGAGTGGACACGTCCCCACCTCCAAAAAGACACAGCCTCTTTTGTAAGAAAGGATGAGATTTAATAAGATGATGGTTGGTTGAACGAGTCCACATTGACCACTGGAAGGCATAGAGACAGCTGTGTCAGCCATTAAGAAAACATACATTTGCCCCAGGAAAACAGGAAGGAGTGAGAAAGAACCTCAAGGCTGCCCTGCCTTGATGCTCTTTGGTGCCAGAGGGAATGAAGAGGAAACATTTTCAAGATTCTGCTAGTATAATCCGTAGCTATGAAATCGAGTTCTAATATTTCTTGTGTTGGGGACTTCCCGGCCTGGTCTACCTCAAAGGACTGATAGGTGGGAAGCCCAAAAGAGTGTGCACTTCCAAAGAGACATGAGTCTAAAAGAATTACTGAATCAAAAGAGGAAAACAACAAGGAGAAGGCATTTTAATTTTATTGCTTCTTTATATCTGCTTTTAACATCTCCTCTGTGTAACAAGGAGCATCTTTGTTCTTCTGCACCAGGTCATCAATCATAGTCATCAGTTGGGCCACCTGAGCTTCTCGTTCTTCTCCTTCGGCCTCGTTGTTGAAAGCAAGGAACCGGTTCCCATAGTGGGACATTTCATTCCTAAGAGAGGGATCTTCCTCGGATATGAATTCCTCCAGAGCCCTCCCTTTCAGCTCCTCTTTGTGAGTGAACAAGACGATCGTATAGTTCTTGCCTTTAAGGCTGAAAATATCTTTGAACAGCTCAGCCACCAACCTCTGCTCGGTGAAAGAGCCAAGATGAATGACCCACAGAATAACGTGGAGACCTAGGGAGTAATGGCTGACAAAGTTCGTAATTCTATTTATCATGTAGTGGGAGAAAAACACTGGATTCCAAAAGCCAGGAGTATCTTCAAAGCCGGGGGTATCGAGAACCACAATTTTCCTGCCCTTCAGCCATGCCTCCTCCTTTTGGCATATTTTGGTGGCTGAACCGAATTCAAAGACTTTGCTTCCCAGAATTGTGTTTCCTGTTGCACTTTTCCCATTTCCACTTTTTCCCATCAGGATGATCCTACGTTCAGGCCCTAGGACCCAAAGAGGAGAGGAGACAAGAAGGGGATCCGGTCAGCAGCATATGGCCATCATAGCCTATTCCCTCTATCCAGGACAGTAGCTCCCCCAACCCCCAGGGCCCAAGAGCTTACCTCGGATGCTTCCAGGAATTTCCAGACAAGTCGCACAACACAAAACTCGGGACTTCTGGATGAAAAGTGGGAAAAAAAATTAGCTGATGGAGAGGCTTCCTTGCTCGGACGTTGCTAGGAACTCGCAATCCCCAAGAAGACACAAGCAGGAATTGGAGAGGGGCTAAAAGAGGGCCAACCCTTCCCCGCTGCCCTGGAGGCTGACCCATCTTGATCCTGCACCCCATCCCTCCCCCACAATAAGATGAGCCAGTTGTTTTCTGAATATATTCTTTCTCGTTGTTGTGAGGTGCCGTCCATCCCTTGCTAGGAGCCCTTCATGTAGGTAATGCAGATCAGTGTCTAGGACACCAAAGTTCTCTAGATGGCCAATTTTTAAGCCACTGGTTTGTTTCTGAAATCCTTTGCTCCCTCCTTGGATGTTGGTCTTTTGCTGGATGAATGGATGAAAAATCACCTGGGCTCCTAAGTCCTTAACTTTCTTCCGTAGCTGTTTGTAATTTTTTTATTATTATTATTTTCAAGTTCATCATTATGTCACTTGTCCCACTGTGAAGGAGATCTTTGCTTGTTTACCTTTTAGTCATGTTTTTGAAATGTAAGAAAAATTATATGAAAGAAACAAAAAAGAGTAAGGCAAGGAACCTAATGACTTCATTCTCACACAAACCGAATCGGCTTAAATGGTCATTGTGTGGAAGGGATCCCTCATTTCTGGAGCAGCAGAGAGAAAAGACCTGGGGTGGTGGGCCTTCTGGGAGGACAAGCAAGGATTCTGGGATCTCCATCTCCCCCCCACTTTTCCCCCCTCCTCCTCCACCCCACAAGTTACCTCAGCAGGCCTTCCCGTAGGACAGATGCAAGTGATCGCCTCGCTCCATTGACTGAGCCCTCCTGGAGTCACAGCTGCACATCGGAATTGGTACTGAAGATTTAGGTGGACATCTTCCAGAATGAATTGATCCTTAGGGCCTTCAGTACTGAGACTTTTCCAATTATCTCCTGCAATCCGATATTCCAATTGGTACCTGGAGACCGAAGCCTTCCCGATGGCTACCGGATCAATACTGATCTGGAAACTATTTGGATGCACTTGCTCAACCTTAGGAGGGGGAGGTCTTCTAAGAGCGGTTTCCAGTTCCTGACGTTCCTTGAGGACCTCCATAGTCAAGGTTAAACTTTTGGTTTCCAGCAACCTTAACGAGTCAAAGAAATTCTTCATGCTCTCAGTGTTCATTTTCCAGAACATTTCACCAGCAGCATTAGGGCTTCTTCGGTATTCTCGGGGAGCAAAGAGGGCTGAATGGTTGAATCTGAAATGCAGGGGGGTTCTCAACTCATCCTGAGTACATGGCAGATCAGCCTCCTTGAGGGCCTCCAGGACAGGTGGGGTCCCCCCATCTGCAAAGGTGATCAGGAGTTGGACATTATCCTTCAGGTCTTTTCCCAAGATGGACAGCATGGAATCAAAGACACATTTCTGGATGTGGGTTGAATGGGCAAGGAACGCCTGGGCCACCAAGCAGATGGCATCCACATGGTCAATGCTTCCTGGGGTGGAGAAAAAGTCCAGGAGCTGCTTCTCAACCAGTTTGTCTTGCTGTGCATCTCTTGTGCCTCCAAATCCTGGAGTGTCAATGATTGTGAGAGAATGGGGAATTTGGAAACCCTTCTGATGGTTCACCACGTGGGCTGTGACTTCAGATGTCCTGCTTCCAGCTTCTCTTCTCTGAGTGGTTTCATGAATGAATTTGAATCTGAAATTATCTTCCCACTGGACACCCAGGATATAATTGATCATCCCATTGATGAGAGTGGTTTTCCCACAACCTGTTGCTCCCATCACCAGAATCACTTTGTTGGGCACTTCCAGGTTTTTCTTTCCAAGCTGATACACAAGACAGGAAGTGGAGCCATCTGAGGGGACTTTCTCCAGAGGAAGGGCGAAGACTAGTGGCTGTGTGTCCTCTACCAGGGAGCTTTCCTGAAGGAACTGGGTGGCTACATTATCTACACTTTCGTCCTCCAGTGATGTGGAGACCTCTACTTCCTCGCTAGGGACACTTAGAACTCCATTATCACACATGGCTGACACCCGTATTTTATAAACCGTCTGGGGCTTTAGACCTTCAATGGGATAAAATTCTGTTTTCCTCCCAGTCCCTTTTTCAGTCCACTGGTCCTTCCCAACTCCAGCCTCCTCTATTCTGTACTCTACCTTGTACTCCTTGACCACAACTCCGGAGGCAACGATGCTGGGACTCACCCAGGCCACAGAGATGACAGAAGATGCTGCAGTGACCATTCTTAATTTCTCAGGAGGGCTGGTGGGAAGGGTCTTTATGGGCGGGCTCAGGTCACTGGTTCTACCATGGCCTACCTTGCAACAAGCAGCATACTGGAACTGGTACTCTGTGTTTGGAGGCAGATCTTTCAGCAGGAACATCTCCCTGGTGTCCTCTGTCCTCACAGTCTTCCAGTTTTCTTCCCCTGCAACCTTGTACTCTACCAGATAACTGGAGATGGAAGCCTTTCCATATTCAGCTGGCTGAAACTTCAGTTGAATGCTGTCGTGTCTCAGTTCACTGATCAGGAAAGGGAGAGGTTTTGAGGGCAACTCAAAGTTCTTGCTGACCAGCTCTCCATCCTCATAAAAGTATATTGAGGCTCCTGGTGTGGCCACATCTGGGATTGAGGCCACAACAAAGCAGACCTTCTCATTGGATTGGTTGATACTGAAATAGTCTTTAATGGATTTGGCAGCTTGGCGAGCATTGCGGGTCCATCCCTTGTCCTGAAACCAGGCTGTGTCTTCCTCCTGGCCAGAACTGGACCTTGTGGACTTAACTGATTCTTGCAAGAATTGCTCCTCAAGCCAGTCTTGTAAGCTCAACAGAAATGGCTCCTTTTTATATAAAGAAGTGAATATAAAGGAGACCACATATACATTCTGGGGGTCAAGAATTATTTCTTCCAACTTGTTCTGAGATGAGATAACTTGCATTTCATTTAGAATAGTCAGATAAGATTTAACAAAGTTAATTTCTCTTTTCTTGGTGTCCAGAAATTCACAGAGCCTTTGGCTGTTGAAGGGCGACTGGTTGATGGACATCAAGATGTCCACCAGAATCCCTTCCTCCTGCCCTCCTCCCCGGATGGAAGGCAACATTCTGGCCAGCTGTTTCTGGAAAGTCTGCCTGTGTTGCTTGCACAGATCCTTGAGGTTCTGGATCTTCCTCTTGATCTCAGGGAAGATCTCAGCGATGGGATTCTTGGACAGATCATTGCTTTGCATCTGAATTTCATTGAGTTCCTCCAAGATCTTTTCAGCATCAAAGATCAATGCTAGGCTGATTTCTCGGACCATCTTAGCTGCTCTGGTGTCTAGCTTGGTCAGAGGGTAGAGCCAGACTCTCATAGGCACAGTGTTCTCCCCATGTTCCCCTAACAATTTTGGAAGAGTTTCATAAACTTTCATGGCATCTTGGAAAGTCACTGGATTTTTCTCCAAAGAAAAGTCTCCGTGGAACTTGCAACTAAACCTCATAGCATTCTCTTTCTCTTTCTCAGTCAGTTTGACCTCTGCTTCTCCCGTGATGGATATCAACTTCTTGACTGTAAGCTGGAGACTTCCTTGAATATCTTTCACTGTCTCTGTTGAAGAAACTTCTCGGTCAAAGACAAAAAAGGCCTGGGCTCCATAAAGGATGGCGGTGACCACATGGGTGGCTGTGCCATGCTCAAAGACAGCTGGGTAAGAGACATTCTGGATTCCTAGGTGGCTCATTGTCAGCTGTTCATACTTTGTGGTGGTTTTGTACTGAACGGTGACTCTGGCCTGTTGCTTGGACTGCTTGGTGTCGTGAAGATACTTGGCCGACCCTCCCACTTCAACCAGCCCTCCCAGGAAACTGGCCTTGAGGGACGCTGAGATGTCCAGGGCGGAGGCCTTATCATCTATGCTATCAGAAGCAATGATTTCTGATTCTGTCTTGGGTTGAGGTTTGATAGTCAGATCCTTCTGAAGAGAGCTGTAGTTCCAAAGGGTGACTCCTGCATGGAACAGAAGAAAACATGAATTGAAAACCATCTTCCAAAAATCTGCAGCTGGAAAACGGAGTTCCAGAGAGATGAGACAAGTGAGACATTATTGTACGGTTGTAAGGTTCCCTCATTTGTTCTGTTCGGCCATCACCAGGGAAGCTTCATTCCTGTTTTGCAAAAAATAGCAAAATCCAAAGGCTTTTGACTGAATAGAGAGGAACGGGAAATGCTCTGCACATCTTGCTCTTGTGGTCTATTTCCAACTCCCTGGAAAAACCATGTCATTCAACACAGAAGAACCAGAGGCTTCTTCTCTGTTCAGACCACCACCACCACCCCGTAAGAAAAGCACCAGTACCACAACCTGAGAATAACACCCCTTACTTCAGCCCCTTGGAAATTTCACTCTTTTTTAAAGCCGTTCTCCAAATCATTTCACTGACATTGGTTTGGAAACCTACCCTCTGATTGGTAGGCAAGGCCAGCCGTCCTGTCTGCCTGGCCAAGGGATGGATACACATTCCAGCTAGAAAGTCCTACTTAGTTAGCTGCTACTAGCAGGCCATGTGCCCAGGAGCTCAACTCTGGGCCTGCGCATTTCTGGCAGCACCCATCTCCCTCCCTCCCTCCCAAGACCCATCAACCTCTTCTCTAGCTCCTACCTGGGATGAGGGCATCCTTGCGACAGTCATAAAGCATCCCCAGCTGGAAGGGGCGGCCCAGGGCTGGGGTCTCAATGGCATCCTCTGTTTGGGCCATGCGTGTCGCTGACTCTTCTACTGACCTGCAAGAGACAAGAACCATCCATAGGAGGCCATGACTGACTGGTGTCTCTGAGTTGTGCTGGGGATACTTTCTACCCCTTCCTGAAGCCCCTTCCCCAGTTTTCTCCCCCATCTCCAACACCGGAAACCATTCCAAGAAAGGCCTTTGGATACACCGACCAAAGACCACCCTTGTAAAGAGTTTGGGGAAGGGCATTCCTGTCAGGGAATTGGGCTGCCAGAATACAAATGGAGTCAGAGACAGAAGGAAAGAAGGACACCACCACCCAGCCCAGATCAACTCTGTAGCCGAGACACTCATCTCGAGAACAAAACGCTTAGCTGACGAACAACATCTAAAAACTGAACTACGCACTCTCACTAACGTACTAACATCCAATGGATTCCAAAGAAATAAGATTACCAACCTAATCCAAAAAGAAACCCCCACTAAAATTCAAGACAGAGAACAAGAAAACGGCAAAGCCCTCCTCCCATACATAAAAGGCACCACAGACAGAATAAGCAAAATCCTCCACAAATACAACATCAAGACAGCATTCTGCACAAACCGAAAAATATCCACCATCCTAAGGAACTCCAAAGACAAAATTGAGTTAGAAAATCAAGGATATATGAAATCCCATGCACCGCCTGCCCCACTACATACATCAGACAAACCAACACAAGAATAAGTGCACGCATTGAAGAACACAAAAACTCAGTCAAAAAAGAGGAACCAACTTCTTCCCTGGTCCAATACTTTAAAGCCACAAGACATGAAATTGGCTTTAAAAAGACCAGAACTATCGCCAAAACTGAACACTTTAATAACAGAATAATCAGAAAAGATAGAAAAACACCCACACAGCATGAACAAACGAGATGATACCTCCCGCCTACCAGCCATTTGGAAACCCGCCCTTATTGACAAACGAGTCCCTAACATGATGAATGACACAAGACCCACACTCACAAGAGCCACACAGGATGTCACCACCATACATCCATGCAGAAAGCAGACTCAAACCCACACTGATAATGAGGCACGACCAAGGACCAGAAGCCAGACTGCAGCTGCATCATTAGCCACTTTAAACCCCTCCAACCCATACATGAAGCAGGCCGGCACCCATCATAAAGAGCTCTCACGGCCACAAACACGAAGCCAAACAACAACAACGCAGCTCACCAGCTCAAATCCCCCTGCAACTCAGACTAAGCCGAGCACAACCAAGCCCCCACCCAAACAGAACACACCCCCAGCCAATCAGAGCACAACCAACCCCCCATCCAATCAGAGCACAGCCAAGCCCCTAACCAATCAGAACACACCTCCACCCAATCAGAACACAGCCAAGCTCACACCCAATCAGCTCACACCCCCACTAGCAGTTAAAAGGAAGAGACAGCTGCAATCTCACATTGCTCCTGGAAGCACGAAGCCGAGAACACCAGCCTGAAGATGACAAATGAGAGTTCGTCAAAACGTCACCAAGATACTTCCAATTTTACGCGGGAGAAGACCCGAATAACCAAAGACCTACATATATATAACTGTTTTCTGAGATTTTCGCGGGTATTTGTAATAACATATAATATGTATATGAAATTTTAATCTGTTCACTGCCCTGAGTCCTTTGGGAGAAGGGCGGTATAGAAATTCAATAAATTGGGACCCCGAGAGGTGGCATGTGGCAAAGAGGAGGGTGAGGGGTTTTTTAACAAGGGGTTTTAAGCAATTTTTAGGGGGTTCCAGGGGGGGAGAGGGTGGGGGTAGAAGTGGACCTGGGGGGGGGTCCTTGGAATGTCAGAGCGGCAGAGTGGGTTTGAGGGACATAGCGGAGGGAGTCAGGGGGAGGGGCTAGAAAAGGTGCCAGGGGAGGACAAGAAGGGCCATTCCATCTGTACAGTGGGTGGGAGAGGCAGATATGACGGGCGCAGGGGGCCATATCTGTTTTGGGGAGTATGCACCTGCTATTTGCGAGCGGTAGCATGCTCCGGCCTCCAGAGCGCTTCCTGTAACCCTGGTTGCCCAGAGCCTCAGGGCCCGAGCCTTCGGCTGATGCTATGCAACGTCAGGTCTGCAGTAACTAAAGCCACCCTCATTAACAACCTAATCCAGGAGGGAGGTGCAGACCTGGTGGGAATTACAGAAACTTGGTTGGGCCAGGAGGGGGGGTGCCCCTCATCGAGATGTGCCCACCAGGTTTCCGTGCATTTCATCAGCCGAGGGCTCAGGAGAGGGGCAGAGGGGTAGCAGTGATTATTAAGGAAGACCTTGATCCGAGGGAGGCCACTGTTCCTCAGGTTGCTGACTGTGAGTCCCTCCTTGTGAAGTGGGTTCGTGGGGTGCAGATGGGCTTGCTGATCACGTACCTAGCTCCCTGCTGCGTGGCAGCAGCCCTGGCTGAGTTGCTTGACGTAATACCTGGGGTGGCAGTTGGTACCCCCAGACTTATGGTTATGGGGGATTTCAACCTGCCGTCCATCAGTGAAATGTCAGAGGCGGCTCAGGAGTTCATGGCTTCCATGACGGCCATGGACCTGACCCAGTTAGTTCATGGCCCCACCCACACGAGGGGACACACGCTAGACTTGGTTTTTACCTCTGGTCAGGGGCTGAATGATCTCACAATAGGGGACCTAGTCATCAATCCCTTGTCATGGACAGATCATTCGCTCCTTCGTTTAGACTTCCATACCGCATCCCTTCATCGCAGGGAGATGGAACTGACTAGGTGGTTCCGTCCCAGGCGCCTGATGGACCCAGACAGGTTCCTGACAGAGCTTGGGCCTTTCCCAGAGACTCTGGCTCATGGCTCGACTGAAGAACTGGTAGCCGCCTGGGATAGGGCGGCTGCCGGGGCTTTGGACCACGTCGTGCCTTTGTGGCCTCTGACCCGGTGCCGACCTCAATTAGCTCCTTGGTTTTCCGAGGAGCTGAGAGAGATGAAGCGCCAGAAAAGACGCCTAGAGAGCGATTGGAGGGCCAGTCGCACTGAATCTGACCGGACACTGGTAAGAGCTTATATTAAGACTTACCTAGTGGCAATAAAAGTGGTGAAACGTAATCATTTCTCTGCTCTTATTGCATCAGCAGATAATTGCCTAGCTGCCCTGTTTAGGGTGACCCGCTCCCTCCTACAATTGGGAGCGCAGGAGGACCTCTTGCAGGGGAGAGCTGAGGAATTTGTGCAATATCTGCATGATAAAGTCGCTCAGATTCGGGACAGTCTGGACTCCAATTGGGTAGTTCCGGATGGGATCACGGGAGTGGATCTTGAGAATGTTATCTGGGATGAGTTTGACACTGTGACTCCCGAGGACGTGGACAGGATTCTAGGGAGGCTGAACGCTACCACATGTTTATTGGACCCGTGTCCCTCTTTGCTGGTACTGGCCTCCCGGGAGGTTACACGAGGCTGGCTCCAGGGCATTATTAATGCTTCTCTGAGTGAGGGTGTCTTCCTGGCCGCCTTGAAAGTGGCGGTGGTGAGGCCTCTCCTCAAGAAGCCTTCCCTGGACCCAGCTATATTAGATAACTATCATCCAGTCTCCAACCTTCGCTTCACAGCGAAGGTTGTTGAGAGTGTGGTGGCGCAACAGCTCCCTTGTTACTTGGATGAAGCTGTCTATCTGGATCCGTGCCAGTCGGGTTTCAGGGCGGGTTACAGCACAGAAACGGCATTGATCGCGTTGGTTGATGATCTCTGGAGGGCTCGGGACAGAGGATCTTCCTCGGTCCTGGTCCTTCTTGATCTCTCAGCGGTTTTTGATACCATCGATCATGGTATCATGCTGCGTCGGTTAGGGGGTTTGGGAGTGGGAGGCACCGTTATACGGTGGTTCTCTTCCTTTCTTGTATGCTGATGACACGCAGTTGTACATTTCTACCCCGGATCACCCCAATGATGCCCTTGCCGCGATGTCCCGCTGCCTGGAAGCCATACGGATCTGGACGGGGAGGAACAGGCTCAGACTCAATCCCTCCAAGACAGAGTGGCTGTGGCTGCCGGCGCCCCGATATAGCCAGTTGGTGCCATCACTGGCTATTGGGGATGAGATCTTGCCCCCCTCAGAGAGGGCTCGCAACTTGGGCGTCCTCCTGGATGCACGGCTGTCTTTAGATGATCATATGATGGCCGTGGCCAGGGGGGCTTTTTATCAGGTCCACCTAATTGCCCAGTTGCGTCCCTTTCTGGATCGGGACGTCCTACGCACAGTCACTCATGCTCTCGTCACTTCCCGTTTGGACTACTGTAATGCTCTCTACACGGGGCTCCCCTTGAGGAGCACCCGGAGACTTCAGCTGGTCCAGAATGCAGTCGCACGAGTGGTTATGGGAGCGACTCGTCGCTCCAGGGTAACTCCCCTCTTGCGCGAGCTGCACTGGCTTCCGGTGGTCTTCCGGGTGCGTTTCAAGGTGTTAGTTACCATCTTCAAAGCGCTCCATGGCTTAGGACCGGGATATTTACAGGACCGTCTTCTGCCAATGAATACCTCCCACCGCCCGATTCACTCTCACAGAGAGGGCCTCCTCAGAGTGCCGTCTGTCAGACAATGCCGACGGGTGACCCCCAGGGGGAGAGCATTCTCCGTGGGAGCCCCAGCCCTATGGAATGAACTACCCCCGGATATAAGAAAGATTCCTGACCTTCGTGCCTTCCGATGAGCCCCGAAGACCCTACTGTTTCATCAAGCCGGTCTGACTTAAATTTGTGTCAATTTTAATAGGGGTTTTTAGGGGTTTTAAATTTTACGGCCAAATAGTTTAATTATTTTATTAGTTTTAATTTTTATACGTGATTGTTTTAATATGGCTGTAAACCACCCTGAGTCCCCTCGGGGAGAAGGGCGGTATATAAATGCAATAAAACTAAACTAAACTTAACTTAACTTAACTTAACTTAACTTAACTTAACTTAACTTAACTTAACTTAACTTAACTTAACTTAACTTAACTTAACTTAACTTAACTAAATAAATGCAAATGGCCAGCTGTCTGCCAGGAGGATCAATCCTTCCCTTCCCCACTACCCAGTCAGAGCTGAGGAAGCTCCTTGGATGAGAAGCGAAATGTCTTCAGAGAAAGAAAAAACAAGGAAGTCCAGTTGCCTCTGGGAAAAAAAGTATTTTGGGGGCAACCACGACCTGAAGGATGGAGAATCTCCATAGACATTCCTTTAGGCGGCGGTTGAGATCAATGCAGTTCCTCTCTTCGCCAGCAGAGGGCAACGCAGGATCGGGACTCTGTTTCCTGATAGGGGAAAAGCTGCTTTTTGCTTTTGGTGTTTTGGGAGGGGGGAAGATGCTTAGAGAGGGTACCCAGAAAAGTTCTTTCCTTCCCCTAAGCACAAGGGTCCCTGCTGAACATCCCCAAATTTTCTTTTAGTTCCCCAGCCGGTGGAAGAATGCGCTCACACATACATATATGTATGCACACAGCTGCAAACTTCCTCCTTTCCCTCTCCTGGAGGCCCCACCCCAGCACTCACGTTTCAGCCAAGCCCCCTCCATCGCTTGTGTGCCCACTAGGGGCTTTCAGGGAAGGAGGAAGGAGAGGGAATTCCTACCATTCTCCCCTCCCCCCCCCTTGCACGGAGGGCAAATCCTGATCCCTTTCCCCCACCCTCCTCTGCTGCTGCTAACACGGAACTAACACTGTCCGATCCAGCCGTCCCGTTCCTAATGTTAGGATCTCGGCTGTTAATTCGGCTATCCAGAGTTGGAAGGGACCCTGTAGGTCATCTAGTCCACCCTCCCTGTCCAAGCAGGAGACCCCACACCTATTTCTGAGAGTCCAATCTCTTCTTGAAGGTGTCTGGTGGTGAAGCCCCCACAACTTCTGAAAACAAGCGGTTCCATTGGTTGATTGTTCGTCTCTTCCACTCCACCTCCCTCCTCCCTTCTCTGCTTGCTTTTCCTCAGAGGAGGCTCTCAGCTCCCCCACCCACCCATTTGCCTCCCCCAGAAAGGAAGGACTGCTCATCCTCGGGTCAAAGGGGCAGCTTCCCATCGGAGGCCCAGAAGAAGCCCTTCCCTCACCCCACTCCACTCTGCTGCCCCTAACTCTCAGAGCTTCTGAGGAGGGGTCTCACCTGGTTGGAGGGATCAGGAATCCCCGGCGGAGGGTGGATCTGCTGCTCTCCTTCTCTGCTTCTCTGCTCGATCTCTCCTTCCTTCTAACTGCAGGTGATCATTGGAACAGAGTCCAATGATTGCACAACAGTCAGAAACAACCAGGTATTCTTGGCCCCAAGGTGGCATCGCTCCAAGTCTTCTGGGCTTTCGCTTCCTTTAAAAGGTTTCCTGTAAAAAAAAGGGGGGGAACAGTGACTCCCCACCCTTTAAGGTCTGCTTCTCCTTCCTTTAACCGTGCTCCAACCTGGGGTCCTGGGGGGAGAGGAGAGGGGGGGCTTTCCATGAAAGATGTCAGACTGGGGGAACGAGCATTCCTGGTTGAGGAAGACAAAGGGTCTTCTAATCCTTTTTTGATCCTCTGTGCTCTGTGTGTGTGTGTGTGTGTGTGTGTGTGTAAGGAATTTATTTATTTATTTAGTGTCTGGCTGGTATTAAAACACTTTCATTTTTACAGGTTAAAAACAATTAAAAAAATAAAAAAAAAGCAGTAAGAAAACCTGAAAGGAAAACAGAAACAACATTTCAACGTTTAATATCGAGTTTGGAGATCCGGTCAGTAGCTGCTGTTGTTATGCAGAGGAAGTCCCTAGAATCTCCTTGATTCCTTCTGTTAGGGCATTCCCTCACTATATGCTGGATCGTCTGTCGAGGGGCCCCGCAATCACATTGTGCTGAAGGCGTCTTTCCCCATTTATACAAGGAGTCAGCACACACCCCATGAGTCGTTCTAATTCTCTTATATCTCACCCATATGTGACGGGGTAGGCTAAATCCTGGAGGTGTACTACTAGGACTGATGCGCTGAGAGACATCTTGGGGGGAACAGCTACTCCACGCCTCCATCCACTTTTGTGTGGTGTTCTGATGATCGGCCATCAACTTACGCGCTGTCAAGATTGGTGGATTTCTTGATTTTAATTGGCATCTTAGGAGCTCAGGAATGTCTCCATGTATGGGTAGAGAGGAATTTAACAGGATCTTACTATACTCCCGAATGAGAGCTTCTTGTCGTCGTAAGTGCAGGGGAAGTATGTGACTAAGTACTGGTAACCAGTAACTAGGTGTAGATTTTATGCACCCAGTCATTAGCCTCATCGTATGGTTAAGTTGAACATCAATAAGTCCTGTATGTGAGCTGTTTATCCATACAGGTGCACAGTATTCCGCTGCAGAGTAGCAAAGCCCGAGGGCTGCACATCGGAGAGTTGGGGCTGAAACTCCCCAAGTTGTTCCGCATAGTTTTTGTAGGACGTTATTTCTGCTGTTAACCTTGGCAGCCATGTTCTGAATGTTTTTTAAAGGACAGGGTCCTGTCTAACGTAACCCCCAGGTATTTTGGTGTTGCCTCGTATGAGAGCAGTTTGTTGTTTAGCTATACATTGAGTTCTCTTTTTGCCAATTTGTTGTTGGGGTGAAAACATGATGTAACTATTTTACTTACACTTGGGATTAACCTCCATTGGTGGAAATATGTGATCAAAGTTGTAAGGTCGGCTGTAAGTACGCCTTCTGTAGTTTCGATGTCCTTGTGGCTATGTTATAATGCCAGGTCATCAGCATAAGAGAACTTCATCGATAGGAAGATGTATAAGGAAGATGGACCTGGAAAAAATGAGTGCATATGTGTGCATGTAAGGAAAAAGAACCTAGAAGGGGGGATGTCACTCGTTGCCAACATTAGCGTCCTTTCCACTTCCATCGTCCTCTCCTGGTTATCCCTCGGGGCACTTCGGTGGGTCTGAGGGGTGTGTGTGCCCCCAGCTGCACCTCGGACTTCAGAGGGTCTCTCCTGAGATAGGAGGATGAGCTCCTGAGAGTTTCAGACTCGGATCATGGGGGAAATCACCGTGATTTTCAGGAGCATCTGCAGGACGTGGTCAAAAATCCAGACGGTGCCACCACGGAGCAGTAGAACCTCTCTCCGTCTTGTAGGCACCTCCGGTCTACTCCATTGCATTTGGTCCAGCCTCTGCTTTCAGGCCTGAGCATGGATTTCACACCAGGACAACGAGATGGTCTAGGACTCCCACTTTCTTAAGGAGGTTCCATAGCTTGAGAAGGTTCAAACAATCCAAGGTCTTTCTAGAACTTCCTTTGGGACTTCTTGGCTTGCTTAGAGATCCAGCAGGCATCGCCCATCACTCCTTCCTTAATTGTCCAGTCACTGGTGATCTCCTCAAGCCCAGGGAGAAAGAATGGTGTGATCATGTTATCCATCTATCTAAACATCCATCTGTGTATCCATCCATCCATCCATCCATCCATCCGTCTGTGTGCCCATCCATCCATCATCTAACCACCCACTCATCCATCCATCTGTCCATCCATCCACCTACACTCGCACACTCCCTGCAGAAGGGTCAATTCCAGAGCATTGTTCAAGAGGGTGGGGGTGAATGAAGTCACACAATCCACAAGGTGTGTGTGTGTGTGTGTGTGTGAGAGAGAGAGAGAGAGAGAGAGAGAGAGATGGGGGGGGGGGGGAAGGCTACTTCAAAAATTTTGCCGGCTCTGAGGATGTTCAGTGTCAAAGTTCTTGGAGAAGTTCAAAAGATCCCCCCAAAAACAAGCCAATATCTAATTTGACGGAACTGCAGGACTCCTCAAGGCTGACCCCTTTCTCTGCTGCCCCACGGCAGGGAGGCTGAGATAAATCTTTGTCCCACAGAAGCAGGAACTATTTGCTGACCCCTCGGTCAAGGCCAGCTTCCCTCCTTAACAGCCAGCCCCACTTTCGCGTTCCAGGATCTGTGGTGATTTCTCAGAAATGCTTCAGCTGAACTGGGGCTTTCACTTTCCACTTCCACTTCCTCTTTCAGAGTTGCCCTCAGGGGAGGAGAAAGGCCAGTTGCTGAAGCTGAGCTGACCCCTTCCAGCTCTGGGATTCAGTGGTTCTAAAGCCAAGGAAGGAGAAATGGGAGGGGTGAGGCCTGCTGGATCTCTGAGGAAGCTGAGAAGATCCACCTCCATATCTAGAAAGTCGTCCAATCAACCAGAATAGAGCTGGAAGGGACCCTGGAGGTCTTCTAGTCCATCCCCCAGCTTAGGCAGGCAGTCCTACATCACCTCAGACAGACAGTTATCGAATCTCCTCTTAAAAACTTCCAGTGTTGTAGCATTTACAACTTCTGGAGTCAAGTTGTTCCACTGATTAATTCTCCTCATTCTTAGGAGATTCCTTCTTAGTTCCAGGTTGCTTCTCTCCTTGATGAGTTTCCACCCATTGCTTCTTGTCCCACCCTCAGGTGCTTTGGAGAATAGGTTGACCCCCTCTTCTTTGGGGCAGCCCCTCAAATATTGGAACACTGCCATCATATCACCTCTCGTCCTTCTCTTCATCAAAGTCGACAGACCCAGTTTCAGGAACCGTTCTTTCCATGGTTTAGCCACCTAATGATCTCGGTTGCTCTTCTCTGCACTCTTTCTAGAGTCTCAACCTCTTTTTTACATTGTGGCGACCAAAACTGGGGGCAGAATTCCAAGTGTGGCCTTACCAAGGCCTTAGAAAGCGGTATGAACACTTCACGTGATCTTGATTCTATCCCTCTATTAATGCGATTTAGGATTGCGTCGGCTTGTTTGGCAGCTGCTGCACACGGCTGGCTCCTATCTAAATGCTTGTCCACTAGGACTCCAAGATCCTCTCACAGTTACTACTTTTGATCGAGGTCCCACCTATACTGTACCTGTGACTTTGGTTTTTGGGGCCTGAGGGAAAAGTAGAGCCAGAGAGCCTGAGGAAAAAGTAGAGAGGCTGGAGGGAAAGGGAGAGAGAGAGAGGCCCGAGGCACCATCTCGACTTTTGAGGACATCCCACGGACACTCCTGAAAGTCAATGCGATTTCTGACAGCATCATCGGAGTCTGCCAATCTCGGTTGTTTCAGAGAGAGCCTCGAAGTCCGAGGTCCACCTCTGGAGCCCTTCCCTCAGACCAATTGGAGGTCCCAGAGGGATAGCCATGAGGTGGAGAGTAGGGAGGGTCTCTAACCTTAAAGATAGAGGGGGGCAGCGGGAGGAAGAACTGCCTCCTTCCAGAAGACCCCAACTCTTCTCTCTCTTGGAAAGGGGGTCCCACATTCTGGAGGACCGTCAGTCAAATTCCCTATGAGCAGAAGCAGCTCTAAAGAGCAGGGGGGGTTCCACACTTGGCAACTTTACGGCTTGTGGATTTCAACTCCCAGGATTCCCCAGTCTGCAATGCTGATGGTTTAATTCTGGGAGTTGAAGTCCAGAAATCTTAAAAGTTGTCTAGTTGGGGACCATCTGCCTAGAGGAGTGAAGGGCCAAGAGAGGTCTTTGCTTCCCTCTGCTGGACGGTTGTGGAACTCATTTCTCAAGCACGTTTCCTGTTTATTTTTTCTTGCAAAGTAAAGAGACTTCAATGTGAATCATTCAAGAGGAAACGAACGTTTTTGTTTGTTTTTTCCTGGTCTTTTCTCTTTCGTTTTCTGAACGCCCTGAAGAGAAAGCAGAACACGAGGCTTTCTTTACGATTCCCAGGCTGAGCCTTGAACCCGGGACTGGACGGACAGAGCGGGGGTCCAGCCTTTGGAGGAAGTGGGCAGCAGCTGCACCCCCTTGCCAGGCTCAGGGGGAAGGGCAGGTAAGGGGCTTCCCAGGGTCTCCTGCTTTCAGGAAGACCCTCATCTTTTCCCCAGCCTCCCAGGCTGGAGCAGACCCTGAAGAAGACCTCCAAGGAAAGGTTGTCCCCATTTCAAGGAGCCTATTTAGGATAGGAAACCCAGAAGAGCTGATGAGATGCGGCTAGAAAGGTTGATGGTCTCATCGGGTTTTCTGTGGACTTTGTTCCCAAGATAAACTCCACCCGCAGTTCAAAGGAGATCTGGTGGAGCAGAAGCAGAAGCAGAAGCAGAGCCTGGTATTCCAGATCCCTCCAACCAGGTGGGACCCCACAGAAGCCCCAGGACCCCCAAGCGGGCATTTCCCAGGGCCGCAGGGTGGAGAGGGCGAGGGCAGAGCTCTTCCTGGGCCTGTGGTGGGGAAGCAGGTCAGGGAGCAGCCGAGAGCAAGAGGTTCCTTGTCTGTGGGGAATGCCAACGGATGGATGGGGCAGCGGAGATCCTACTGTTAGCAAAGTCAATGGGGGAGGGGAGGAATGGCTCCTTTTCTGAAGGCTGCTGAGTTCTCTCCTGGCAGCCAAATAAGGAGAGACCAGGAATCGGGAGCAGGGAAGCAACTCCTTCTTCCGACACTTTCCCCCCCACCCACCCTTTAGCCTCCTCAATTCCATCTGCTCCCCCCACAATTCTCAATTTTGGTCTCCCTGGAGGGATCACGCTTTGCCCTCTGTGGGTGAGAGGGTGGGGAGAGGGGGTTCGCCTTGGTTCTAGATTGCTTCTCTCCTTGGTTGGTTTCCAAGAATGGACAGAAATTCCATGGACATCAAGGGGAGAAACAATTTGGGATTAAGGAGAAACTTCCTAACAGTGAGAACAATTCACCAGTGGAACTGCTTGCCACCAGACGTCGTGGGTGCTTCATCTCTGGACCTCCAAGGTGACCTCCAACTCTGTGATTCTATGATTCTGTAAGGGTCCCCTGCTTGAACAGGGGGTTGGACTAGATGACCTCTGAGGTCGCTTCCAGCTCTGTCCTTCTATGATTCTGTAATGGTCTCATCCTTGAGGAAGGGGTTGGACTAGATGACCTCTGAGGTCATCCAAAGATCAACCCATCTTCCTTTTGGGGGAAATATCTGGAGAGGGTGGCTGTGTGGCAGCTCCAGAGGTTTCTGGATGAAATGGATTATCTAAACCTTTAGCAGTCATCATAATTCAGGCTTGGATACGGGACAGAAACGGCACTGGTTGCACTTATGGATGATCTCTGTACAAGATACAAAGTCAACCTCAAGGCTGTACTGTCATGTGTGTAAACAGGCGACTAGTTGGTTGGCAATCGAGAAAACGGACTTCCGTTGCCAATTCCAGGGCTGAGGTGGAGCTCACAGAGTTGTCAGAATTGTGTTCAGAGTTAACATGGTAGACACAGTACTTAAAGCATGTGGATAGTGAAGGGAAGAGCACTAAAGCAGTGTTGGAAGATAACACAACATGTACACAAATGGCCACAGGCGAGAGAGTAAAAAACCAGAAGCAAACATGTTGACCTAAAGTATTTATGACGTCAAGAGAAGCGATGAAAGAAAATGCAATAGACCCAGAGGTTCGTACCAGTTCTGGCAAACCGATAGTTAAGATTAGGCACAGTTTGGAGAACCGGCAAATCCCACCACTGGCTGGCCCTGCCCCCGCCTGTTTTTCGCCCTATTTTTTGGAACAGCCCAAAAAAATGGCCTGAAAACGCCCCCCAAAACGCCCAAAAAACAAGCTGAAAAATGGGCAGGGGCGGGGCCATCCAGTGGTGGGATTAGTCCCAACCGGCTGAATCCTAGCTTTGCCTTTGAGGCGGGTGGACAGGAGGCGGGGCTGGGTGTGACGAGTGACATCATCCCCCCAGTCACATGATCAGCAGGCCACACCTACCCAGCCAGAGAACTGGTTGTTAAAAAATTTGCAGCCCACAAACTGAATAGACCTAATTTATTCTCCACCAGAAAACAACTTGGCTGATGTCATCACAAAGCCATGGAATATACACAGAAACAAAGATCTTGTGGAACAATTCGGTTTAAATGTCCAGCTATAAAACTGGAGTGGTTCTAAGACACAGGTGTCAAACTCATGGCCCATGGCCACCCACACCCACTGTTTAGCAAGGGGGGGAGTCATAATATGTCACGTAACAACAATGTGACAACGTGTGTTTGACACTCCTATTCTAAGATATTCCATTTAATAATTCAAACAGCAATGTGTACAGTGGGCCAGAGAGCATGGTTGTTGCTGATTGGCTGGAAGGCACTACGGGCCCCTGCCTGAGGCAATCTACATTATGATTGGTTGCTGGGAGAGAATGGGGAGTTTCTCTTTTCCCCGCCTTTTTTCTTGTGTCTGCTGTTCTGGGGTTTACCTGATGATTTACCTCACGATGCTCCTGCTTCCATTGTCATCTTGTTTGCCGCATGTTATAAATATATATACATTGTTATAAAACTTCAAGTTCGCGTCAGTTTTCTGATCCCATTTGGACACAGACTGTGGAATTCCCTGACAAACCGAACCGACATCAGTGCGTGGAGGGTGGCTGGTGCCCACATCCTGCGTCCCCTCGGAGAGTCATCAGTCAGTTCTGGCGTCCTCTAGAAGTTTCTTCTCTCTTACAGGGAACCAGAAGGACCAGCGGCACTCAGGAGCCGAGCATGGCCCAGGCAGAGGCCCCCATTGAGACCCCAGCCCTGGGCCGCCCCTTCCAGCTGGGGATGCTGTACGACTGCCGCAGGGATACCCTCATCCCAGGTAGGAGCTGGAAGACAAGGAGGCGGATGGGCATCTCCTGCGGGAAACTCTGGCGGGAAGAAGACTGGAGCTGCCATCAGTGCATGGGCTCAGCCCAGGGACGCTTCAGAGTGGGACTCCTGGGGCCATGGCCTGCTAATATCTGCATTTTCCCCAAAATAAGACCTGGTCTTATTTTCTTTTGGGCCCTTAAATAAGCACTAGGGCTTATTTTCGGAGGTGTCTTAACTTTTTGACTGCCACCATGACGAGGCAGGCATGGAAGTACCCGACATGCACACCGGCTCCCCTTAGGAGCCCTGTGGCTCTACACTCTGACCACTGCCTCACTGCATCAGCACCTACATGCGCAGCAGGAGTCCACGTGGCCACTGGCTCACTTCTTCCCATACCAGCCCAGCACTGGAGCAGGAGGCCAAGCAACGCAGCCAACCAAAATGCTCCATTAGCAAGAGATCCATAGGCATCCAAACACTTTTTGTCTAGACAGAGAAATGAGGGAGGCTCAAAGCTTCATCTGCTTGCAAATGGGAGACTGTGAAAAGGAGCAATTAGCTCTGTTTCAACGTGTGCCATTTGCAAACAGATGAAGCTTCGTCTCCCTCTGGGTGAATAGTGTGTGGTGAAGCCAGGTGAAGCCAGAGGCACAGGGCTGGGGGAGGGTGGCGAGTCAGGCAATCCCAATGTGCCACCCGCTCTGTCCCACTGTGTCTTGGTTTGTGTGTGGCCCTGCTGGATAGGTGTCTGTGTGCGGCATCAGGATTGGCTGCCCCCACTCTCCTTGACTGTCCCTCCACCTCTTGCTGGTGGTGCCACACAAGCCTCCTACTATCCTCCTGTGAGCCACGCAGTTGCAGCATTCCAGAAAACCCCAACTCCAATTAAAAACTCCAAGGCAAGCATTTTCTCAACGTTCCATTTATTAGAATAGGTATACTCGCACATCTGGAAAAACCCAAATCTGAGAGTTCCGGATTTTCCCTCAGTAACTCAAAACCCCCAAATCCATCCCCTGCACCCATCAGTCCCTCACATGGTCTAATCCCCATCCATCGCATCTCGAGACATCACTCCAACCACTCCTTCTCCAGAGGCAGGACTGTCACGACCTTGACCGAAAGGAAGAATGCTATTTTGTCTAACTACATTCTCTCTACTAAATCCCCCCTCCTACTTTCCCACACATGAAAAAGTGGCAGCGTGGAAGCTTCCGGGGCTAATATGGCTTCCAAATCTGACACGCAGCCATGCAGCCTGTCCAGATCTCTATTACAGGGGTTATAACTGCAGTCTTTTTTTTTATTGAAAAATTTTACAAAAAGTAATTTTCCCCCAATGTCCCCCCATCCCCCTTCCCCCCATCTCACCCTCCTCCCCGGACTTCCCAGAGCAGAATACAGGGTATTTCGATTAACAATCATAAACTAAGTTAACCTATCTATTCCTAAACCACCAAAACATACTACTTCTAAAATTTAGCAATCATTCATAAGCTATTTGTTGAATATAATCCATCTATCTTCTCCATTCCAATATGTATCTTTCTTGTGTATAATCCTTCAAATATGCTGAAAATTTCGCCATTTCCGCTAGATTCGCTACTTTCAATGTCCACTCTTCAATAGTAGGCAAAAAGTCCTTCTTCCAGTATTGCGCTACCAACAGCCTGGCTGCTGATATTAAATTTAAAATCAGTTTAGTCTCTAATGCTGTACAATCCATAGTTATACCCAATAAAAACAGTTGCGGAGTGAATTTCAACCTTTTTTTCAATATATTCTGCATCACCCACCAAATTTTTATCCAAAATGCTTTGATTTTCTTACACGTCCACCATATATGATAATAAGTTGCATCATCACAGTCACATCTCCAACATTTGGCTTGCATATTTGGGTACATACATGATAATTTTTTTAGGATCTAAATGCCATCTATAAAACATTTTATAAAAATTTTCTCTTAAATTTTGTGCTTGCGTAAATTTAACATTTCTAACCCAAATCTTTTCCCATGTTTCTATCATCACTGGTTCCTGAAAGTTTTGTGCCCATTTTATCATACAGTCTTTAACCAATTCCATTTCTGAATCTATTTCCAATAATGCGTTATGCAACCTTTTAATATGCATTTGGCTTTGATCTCTAATCTGTTTTACCAAATTTTCCTCATTTTGCATAACACCAATTTTTTGATCTTCCTTCCACCTAGCTTGAAGCTGGCCATATTGAAACCACGTATAAATTATCCCTTCTTCTCTTAGTACATTTAAGGATTTCAATTGCAATTTACCCCTTTCCATAAAAAGCTCTTTATAAGTAATCACCTCCCATTTTTGTTCTACACTTATATTTTCTATTGCATGTCTGGGATTTGCCCATATAGGTATCTTATAGTTTAACTTATATGGATACTTTTTCCAAACCCTCAACAATGCATTTCTAAGTAGGTGACCTTTAAACACCTTATCCACTTGTTTTTCATATAACAAATAGGCATGCCATCCATATAATAAATCATAACCTTCTATATTTAACATTCTCTCCTCAGTTAAATTAAACCAATCACTAATTTGTGATAAAACATGCTTCATAATACAATCTTAAATTAGGCATTTTAAGACCGCCTTTCTCACGTACATCCTGTATAATTTTCAATTTTATTCTTGGTTCCCCCCCCTCCCCCGACAAAAGTATTAACCCCTTTCTGCCACTCCCTCAAATTTCCGTCTTTCTTAAGCACTGGTATCATTTGAAACAAAAATAAAAACCTGGGTAGCACATTCATTTTTATTGCTGCTATCCTTCCCAATAAGGATAGTTGTAACTTTTTCCAATTTTCCATTTCTTTCTGCGCTTTTTGCCAAAGAATTTCATGATTATTTTGAAATAATTTCGTATTTGAAGCTGCAATATTAACTCGTAGATATTTAACCTTTTTAACTATTTCAAACCCCGTTATTCTTCCTAAATCTTCTCTTTGAGATATAGATTTATTTTTAATTATCATCTTTGACTTATGTTATTATTATTATTATTATTTCAATTTATAAACCGCCCTTCTCCTTGCGGACTCAGGGCGGTGAACAGCCAGAATAAAACATGGTATACAAAAGTTAAAAACAATTAAAAATTATTAAATATTATTCGGCCAAGAATTAAAACAACCCAATTTAAAATCAATGTCAAATTTAAAAACGGAGGATGGGATCAAGCTAGCCCAGCTAGATGGAATAAATGGGTTTTAAGGGCCCGACAAAAGGTCCGGAGATCTGGAATCCTGCGTATCTCCGGGTGTAGGTCATTCCAGAGGGCGGGCGCTGCCACAGAGAAGGCTCTCCCCCTGGGGGTCGCCAGCCGACACTGTCTGGCCGACGGCACCCGGAGGAGGCCCTCTCTGTGCGAGCGTACTGGCCGGTGGGAGGCTATTGGCGGCAGAAGGCGGTCCCGCAAGTACCCAGGTCCTAAGCCATGGAGCGCTTTAAAGGTGGTCACCAACACCTTGAAGCGCACCCGGAAGACCACCGGGAGCCAGTGCAGCTCGCGCAGGAGAGGAGTCACGTGGGAGCGCCACGTCGCTCCCATAATTCCCCGCGTGGCTGCATTCTGGACCAGTTGGAGCCTCCAGGTGCACCCCAAGGAGAGCCCCATGTTGATTTACCTTAAACCCAGATACCTTACCATATTGACCTATTATGTCCAACAGGTATGGAACTGATTCTATAGACTGAGATAAAGTAACAACCAAGTCATCTGCAAATGCTCTCAATCTGTAATCTTGCTGCCTGATTGTAATTCCTTTTATTTTATCAGAGTCCCATATCTTATTCAACAAAACTTCTAGAGTTAAAATGAACAACAATGGAAACAAGGGACAACCCTGTCTTGTTCCCTTCTCTATTTTAAAAACATCTGTTAATCCTCCATTAACTATTATTTGTGCTGTTTGTTCTTGATATATTGCTCTAATTGATTGTATAAAATGCTCTCCAAACTGCATTTTTTCTATTATCTTAAATAAAAATTGCCAATTCAGTCGATCAAAGGCTTTCTCGGCATCCAAAAATATGAACGCTGCAGAAACTTGGTTGTTTTTTTCCAGATACTCCAGCACATTTACAATTTGTCTAACATTATATTTCATTTGTCTCCCTTTTATAAACCCTGATTGATCATTATGAACTGTTCGTTGCATAACTGGCATTAATCTATTCACTAGTATCTTGGCAAAGTCTTTATAATCAGTATTCAAAAGTGATATTGGTCTAAAATTTTCAGGTTTAGTACAATTTTTGTCTTCCTTCGGGATCAGAGAAACAAAAGCTGTTCTCCAAGAGGGTGGAACTTTCCCCCTGATTGAATTTTTGCAAAATAAAACTCTGAGTGGTTCTACCATTTCAGATTATAAATTCTTGTAGTAAACAGCTGTTAATCCATCTGTTCCCGGAGCTTTACCTGTTTTTAACTGTTTAATTGCTGCAATAATCTCCTCAGAAGTTATTAGTTGATTCAATCCTTCTCTCTGTTCTAACGCTAATTCAGGAATATTCCTTTCCTTTAAATATCTATCAATATCTGTGCCTTGATTTGAGTCACTAGCATATAGCTTTGTATAAAATTCTAGAAAAGCTTTTTTAATCATATTCTGTTGATAAACTTCCTTACCTCTGAATTCTATCTTACTAATAACTCGTGACTTCTGTTTTTTCCTCAACATGTAGGCCAACCACCTCCCTGGTTTATTAGCATTACAAAATGTATTGTGTTTAGCATATTGTAAACTAGTTGCCACTTGATCAGCCATTAGCATATTAAATTGTTCTTTTAATATTTGTATTGTTTCCTTTACTTTTTTGTCTCCTGGATTAAGTATAAGTAATTGTTCTTTCTTTTTTATTTCCTCCTCTATCTCTTTCCGCTTCTTTTGTTGTTTTAATCTATATTTATTATTCATATGTATTAAAGTTCCCCTCATATAAGCCTTGCTTGCATCCCATACCATTTCCATAGAGGTACCCTTATACATATTAATAGCAAAAAATTATTTCATTTGTTTTTTAAGCTCATTCACATTTTCTTCATATCTAAATAAATTTTCATTTAACCTCCAAGACCTCCTTTCTCCCTTCTCTTCTTCCAATTCCACCCAAACCGGACTATGATCAGTTAAAGTTCTTGGACGTATCTTTGTCTTCTTTACCCTAGAAAGAAAATCGTTTGTGGTTAGTATAAAATCAATCCTAGAAAAGGATTGATGCCTATCAGGAAAAAAAGTAAAATCTCTTTCCTCAGCATTCCATTCTCTCCATATATCTCTCAGTTCCATATCTTCCATCATGTCAAAAAAAGATCTGGGTAATTTTGCATGTGTTGAAATCTTTGTTAAACTCTTTTTATCCCTCAATCTATTACTCCATTCCAATCACCCATTAGAATAGAAGATTTGTAATCCCATTGAATTATTTTAGAATGTAAAATTTTATAAAAATTATCTTGTTGTTGGTTGGGTGCATATATTGCGATTAGAAGCATTTTCGCATTCTGAGTTAATAATTCAATTGTAATATATCTTCCTTGGGAATTTGCCTCTATTAAATTACCGTATTTTCTGGGGTATAAGACGACTTTCTAACATGCAAAAATCTTCTCAAAAGTTGGGGGTCGTCTTATACCCCGGGTGTCGGTCTCCTGTAACCAGGCAGACCAGCCCGAAAGGCTTTGATGAGCCTTAAATGGCTCTAAGTAGCCAAGCTGAATTGCCTGCTGAGTTGCCGCTAATCAGCTGAGTTACACGCAAGCCCTGTGTAAAAGGGAAAAACTTTCCTTTTACACAACGCTGGCCATCCCAGCTGAGTTGCCTGATTAGCAGGCAACTGAGCTGGGATCGCTAGAGCTTGGATGGCCAAGCCCCGTTTAAAAGGGAAAAACTTCCCTTTTACACAACGCTGGTGCAGCTGGGATCGCCAGAGCTTGGATGGCCAAGCCCCGTTTAAAAGGGAGAAACTTCCTTTTTACACAACGCTGGCCATCCCGGCTGCTAATTTTTGCCTGCTAATTGGTACATAGCAAAAATCCCCCCCCCCTCCAGCTTGCTTACCTTAGCTGCTAGCCGCAACGCTTGCCTTGCCTTGCCTGCAATCCATTACATCAGCAAGCAACTAAATCTCCCTGCCTGCTTGATTGCAGGCAAGGAGATTTAGTTGCTTGCTGATGCAAGCAAGTTGTGGACTTCAACTCCCAGAATTACTCAGCCAGCAAAGCAAAGCTGGCTAAAGAATTCTGGGAGTTGAAGTCTACAAGTCTTAAAGTTGCCAAAGTTACAGACCCCTGTTCTATTGGGTAAGGTTTTTTCCTCTTTGGGAGCTTTAAAAAAAATAGTTAATTGGGGGGGGGGGTTAGTTGTTCTTTTTTAAACCTAGCCATTTAAAGGCTAGATCTAAGTTTTAGACTAGGAAGTTTTAAATTTAGCTTTCATATAAAAATAAAAATAAAAATAAAATAATATTTGTGCAGCTTTCTGAGATTTAGTGTGTTTCTGTAGTATTTCACTCTAACTACACAAACGCACAAAATATCACAAAGCTGTATGTGGAATTTTGTGTGTGTAAAGTATGAAAGTTGTTTTTTTGGGCTTTTTGTGGCTGTGTGAGGTCCCTGTTTGTTGCAGGGACCTTTTTGGGTCTATCACAGCTGCTTTTACATTGTGGGTGAGCCAGTTGATGTTTTTTAATTTTTATTTGGTGTGCGTTGGAAGAGAGGTCGTCTTATACAGCAAGTATAGCCCAAACCCTATATTTTTACAGGAAAAGTCAGGGGTCGTCTTATACGCCCAGTCGTCTTATACGCCGGAAAATACAGTAGCTGATAAACCTTTCTTTACATATATTACTCCATTTTTTTTTCTCTGGTGCTGATGCCACAAAATGTGTACCTAATCTTGAATTTATCAAATATTTTTGGTCCAAAAGTCTAATGTGTGTTTCTTGAAGACAAATAACATCATTCTTAAATTGTTTCAAGTAATGAAATTCTTTCTTCCTTTTTTTGTGGTGAATTCAAGCCATTAACATTCCAGGATAAAAATTTAGTTGCCATCTTTGGCCCCTTGAAGCTTCATGAGCATCCGCTGAATATCCTCCTCCATCTTACTCTTCAGCCTAGCTCCTCCCACGGCTTCTGTTTTTTTATCTTCTTGAGATAAATCTTGAATTAGTTGTGCTTTTTGTTGTTGTTATTGTTGTTTGTAAATTGCTCGCTCGCGTCAGGTGTTGTTCTTTTGGTTCCCCTATCTTCTTAGGTACATCCAAAATTGGGGATGGGCTCCCAAGTTGCAGATCTTCTTCCAAAGATATTCCTCCCGCTGCCACTTCAGCATAGGTTTGTACCTGTTTTCCCTCTCTCTCTCGTTGTAACATCTCCATTTTCTTTTTGCCGCCCCCCCCCCCCCCGGTGAGGGTGGGCATCCAGCCTTTAATACATTGACATAAAAATCTTTAGCCTTCCAAATCGTGTTTAAACAATATCTTTCTCCACGGTAGGTCACTACTAAACCAGTTGGGACATCCCATCTGTATTGCAATTGCTGTTTTCTTAATTCATTTACCAGGAAACCAAAGTCATTTCTACTTCTTAGCATTTTAGGAGGAATCTCTTTAAAAACCTTTATTTCTTGTCCAGCCACCTGAACCTTGGTATTGTATGAAGCTTGTAGTATGTCACTTCTAATCCTCCTATCTGTAAAATAAATCACCACATCTCTTGATAGCTGCTTTTGTCTTGCTACCTAGGAATTAACTCTGTAAATTTTATCAATTTGAATTGCCACATTTTCTGCACTTTCTTTAATTAGCTCTGCTATAGCTTCCGCACAAATTTCCTTTAGATTTTCTCGGCTATTTTCTTTCAGTCCTCTCAGTTTCAAAGCAAATTCCATGGATCTATACTGCAATAGAACCAGTTCATCTTCCACCTTCTCTGTTTTAGTCAAAATTTCTCCAACTTTATCTTCCAGGTTCAGATTGGCTTCATTAATTTCTTCTACTCTCTCATCCAGCTGAATAAGATGTTTTGACAATCCTGAAACTGCCAATAAGATATCATCTCTTATTTCATTATGCTTTTCTTCAACCACATCTTTAATTGCCTTTATATCTTCCTCAAATTGTTTAAGTTTCCCTTCCATAATCACTGTTTGATTATTCATAGCTGCAGTTTGGTTGTTCAAGGCTTCCTTTATAAATTCTTTAAGATCTTTAAAGGAAGCATCCTGGCTCTGTGTATCAGCCGGAAGCTGAACTTTCTGTGTCGCTACTGACACTACTGGAGAACCTCCTCCACTTTTAGGAATTCCTGGCTTCGCTTGCTTAGAAGCCATTTTTTAGAAAAAGTCTTTTTTCCTTTTAACAGCCACAAAATCTCTTGAACAATTTTCAGAAAATTATAAATTATTTATTGTAAGTCAAAATAGTCAGAATAGTCCTTTCTCCTTTTTCTCCACCAGCTTCTCAATTTACAGCAGCTCTCAAGTGCAGAACTCTCAGTAATCACTTTCATTTTTAACTTTCACTCTCACGCCCATAACAAAGGCGCCATATTTCAAGCCTATCTCTCAGTCAGTTTCAATTAGAGTCAATTAGAAACAGTTATAAACAATGTAAATCCGGAGTTAGGTACTGATATTTGCGGCTGTGTATTCTCCTGTTCCTGCTCTGTCTGCTCTTGAACTGATTTAAACTGCTTTTTGGCTGCAGAGCTGGTCGCGACGTCTGGCTCTGTATAAATAGAGTCGTCCCGGATCTAGAACTTCAGTGAGCTGACCGGGAAACCCTCACCTTCCAAGCCTCTGGAATTTATCCAGAGAGCTTTCAGGGGGCTCTACCCTCACTCACCGGCTCTTCTCTCCTTCTTCTCCCGATGGAGAGGTTTTCAAGCAGCCAGGCAGCCGTTTTGCGCTGTCAAGGCGGCTTTAACAGAATCTCGGGGCTGGCGGTCCACTAAGACCATCCACAACGTCGTCTGCAGTTTTGGCAGGATTGACTTGAGATGTATTCCTGACTCACGAGGAGCTGCCTTCAGCTGCGTTTGTGAGGTAGTTATGGTTCCTGCCTTATGCAGATATATACCTGTAATGATGGTTTGTTAATGGGGGGGGGGGGGGCTTTTACTGACAAATAAATCTACCTTGAAATAATCTCCTACTGCATCTCCCTCTGCCCTTGGACTTAACAGTATCTGCACTGTGCCAAGCAGCAAACAGAAGTCCATTTTTTCTCTCGGCTTGCTTGTGGCTGCATGGAGTAGACATCAGGATTGTTCCCCCACCCCCCATGCCTCCATCTCCACCTTCTGCCCGTGATGCTGCATAAGCCTCCCATGAGCCTCCTGTGAGCCAGGCAACTGTGCAGCACATCTGAATCATCTCTCTTCCCCCCCCCCCCACTCTGAGGTCAGAATTATCTGCACTGCACCAAGGGGCCGGTGGGCCACACCCAACAATTGGGCTTATTTTAGGAGAAGAGCTTATATTAAACCCACCACCACCTCAAAAAATCAGGGTGGGGCTTATTTTCAGGGTAGGGCTTTTTGGGGGGGGAATATGGTAGTAGGTAGGCAAGTAGGGACTTCTGCCTAGAAATGCATATCCACCCTTTGGCCAGGCACACAGCAGGGCACCCTTGACTGCCAATCACTGGATGAATTTTCCTCTCCCGAACCAAAGTCACTGAAATGGTTTGGTAAATGATTTAAAAAAGAAGTTCAGATTTCACACAGAGTGGTGAAGTGAGGGATGTACAGGTGCCTCTCCTGAGGGGGGTCTGAACAGAGAAATCACATCAGAACATGTGATGAAAATCATAGCTCCAGGGAGTGGAGATCAAGAGGTGCATAGCAATTCCCATTCCCCTCTACTCAGTCAAAAGCCTTTGGAGTTTGTGGTATTTTGCAAAACATGCTGGAGGCTTCCTTGGTGTATCTCAGAGAACAAATGAAGGAGCCTTCTAGAGGAAATGATGTCTCCCTTGTCCCACCTCTCTGGAGCTCCTCTGTCCAACTGGTGTTCAATTCATCTCCCTGTTTTCTTCTGTTCCATGCAGGAGTCACCCTTTGGGACTACAGTTCTCTTCAGAAGGACCTGACAAAGAAACCTCAGCCCAAAACTGAATCTGAAATCATTGCTTCCGACAGCATTGATGACAAGGCCTCTGCCCTGGACATCTCAGCCTCCCTCACAGCCAGTTTCCTGGCAGGGCTGGTTGAAGTGGGAGGGTCGGCCAAGTATCTTTGCGACAAAAAGAAGTCCAAGCAACAGGCCAGAGTCACCGTTCAATACAAAACCACCACCAGCTATGAACAGCTGGCAATGAACCATCTAGGAATCCAGAATATCTCTCACAAAGCCGTCTTTGAGCATGGCACAGCCACCCATGTGGTCACCGCCATCCTCTATGGAGCCCAGGCCTTTTTTGTCTTTGACCGAGAAGTTTCTTCAAAGGAGAAGGTAAAAAATATAGAAGGAAGTCTCCGGGCTACACTCACAAAGGAAATATCTATCGGAGGAAAAGCAGAGGTTAAACTGACTGAGGAGGAGAAAGAGAATGCTCTGAAGTTCAGGTGCAAATTCCATGGAGACTTTTCTTTGGAGAAAAATCCAGTCACTTTCCAAGATGCCATGAAAGTTTATGAAAGTCTCCCAAAAATGTTAGGGGAAGATGGGAAGAAGGCTGTGCCTGTGCGGGTCTGGCTCTACCCACTGACCAAGCTGGACACCATAGCAGCTAAGATGGTCCGTGAGATCAGTCTAACATTGATCTTTGATGCTAAAAAGATCTTGGAGGAACTCAATGAAATCCAGATGCAAAGCAATGATCTAGCCAAGAATCCCATTGCTGAGACCTTCCCTGAGATCCAGAGGAAGATCCTGCAGTTCAAGGATCTGTGCCAGCAACACAGGCAGACTTTCCAGAAAGAGCTGGCCAGAGTGTTGCCTTCCATCCGGGGAGGAGGGCAGGAGGAAGGGATCCTGGTGGACATCTTCATGTCCGTCAACCAGTCACCCTTCAACAGCCAAAGACTTCATGAATTTCTAGACAGCAAAAAAACAGAAATTAACTTTGTCAAATCTTATCTGACTATTCTAAATAATATAGAAGTTATCTCATCTCAGAACAAGCTGCAAGAAATCTTTCTGGACCCCCAGAATGTACATGTGGTCTCCTTTATATTCACCTCTTTACATGAAGAGGAGCCATTTCTGTTGAGCTTACAGAAGTGGCTTCAGGAGCAATTCTTGCAAGAATCAACTAAGTCCACAAGATCCAGTCCTGGGCTGAAGGAAGGCGTGGCCTGGTTTGAGGACAAGGAGAGGACCCGCAATGCTCGCCAAGCTGCCAAATCCATCAAAGACTTTTTCAGTATCAACCAATTCAATGAGAAGGTCCGCTTTGTTGTGGCCTCAAAACCAGATATGGACACCCCAGGAGCCTCAATACACTTTTATGAAGATGGAGAGTTGGTCAGCAAGAACTTTGAGTTGCCTTCAAAACCTCTCCCTTTCCTCATAACTGAACTGAGACATGACAGCATTCAACTGAAGTTTCAGCCAGCTGAATATGGAAAGGCTTCCATCTCCAACTATCTGGTAGAGTACAAGGTTGCAGGGGAAGAAAACTGGAAGACTGTGAGGACAGAGGATGCTGGGGAGATGTTCCTGCTGAAAGATCTGCCTCCAAACACAGAGTACCAGTTCCAGTATGCTGCTTGTTGCAAGGTAGGCCTTAGTAAATCCAGTGACCTGAGCCCACCCATAAAGACCCTTCCCACCAGCCCTCCTGAGGAATTAAGAATGGTCACTGCAGCATCTTCTGTCATCTCTGTGGCCTGGATGAGTCCCAGCATCGTTGCCTCAGGAGTTGTGGTCAAGGAATACAAGGTGGAGTACAGAACAGTGGAGGCTGGAGCTGGGAAGGACCAGTGGTTTGGAAAAAGGACTGGGAGAAAAACAGAATTTTACTCTATTGAAGGTCTGAATCCCCAGACTGTGTACAGAATACGGGTGTTGGCTGTGTGTGATAATGGAGCTCTGGGTGTCTCCAGCAAGGAGTTGGATGTCTCCACATCACTGGAGGAAGAAAGTGCAGACAACATAGCCCAACAGTTCCTTCAGAAAAGCTCCCTGGTGGAGGACAGACAGCCACTAGTGTTCCAACTTCCTCTGGAGGAAGTCCCCTCAGATGCCTCCACCTCCTGTCTCATGTACCAGCTTGGAAAGGAGAACCCGGAAGTGCCCAACAAAGTCATCCTGGTGATGGGAGCAACCCTGTCTGGGAAAACCACTCTGATCAACGGGATGATCAATTATATCCTGGGTGTCCAGTGGGAAGATAATTTCAGATTCAAACTCATTCATGAAATCACCCAAAGAAGTGAAGCTGGAAGCAGGACGTCTGAAGTCACAGCCTACATGGTGCACCATCAGAAATGTTTCCGAATTCCCTATTCTCTCACAATAATTGACATGCCAGGATTTGGAGATGCAGAGCAAGACAAATTGGTTGAGAAGCAGCTCCTGGAGTTTTTCTCCACCCCAGGGGGCATTGACCACATGGATGCCATCTGCTTGGTGGCCCAGGCCTTCTTTGCCCATTCAACTCATGCCCAGAAATGCATCTTTGATTCCATGCTCTCCATGTTGGGAAAAGACGTGAAGGATAACATCCAACTCCTGATCACCTTTGCAGATGGGGGGACCCCACCTGTCCTGGAGGCCCTCAAGGTGACTGACCTGCCAAATGCTCAGAATGAGTCAGGAACCCCTTTGCACTTCAGATTCAACCATTCAGCCCTCTTTGCTCCCCAAGAAAATGCAGGAAGCCCTAATGCTGCTTCTGAAATCTTCTGGAAAATGAACACTGAGAGCATGAAGAATTTCTTTGACTCATTAGTGATGCTGGAAACCAAAAGTTTAACCTTGACCATGGAGACCCTCAAGAAACGTCAGAAGCTGGAAGCTGCTCTTAGAAGACCTCCCCCTCCTAAGGTTGAGCAAGTGTACCCAAATAGTTTCCACATCAGTATTGATCCAGTAGCCATGGGGAAGGCTTCATTCTCCATATACCTGGTGGAATATCGCATTGCAGGAGAGGAGAATTGGAAAAGTCTCCAAGCAGAAGGCCCTAATGATGAATTCATCTTGGAAGATGTCCAGCTAAACCTTCAGTACCAATTCCGATGTGCTGCTATGACTGAAGTAGGACTTGGTCAATGGAGTGAGGCAATCACTTGCATCTGTCCTTTGAACAGGATGGTTGAGGTAACTTGACACCTTCTTTGGAGGAGTAGTGGTGATGGGGGGAGAGGAGGTGGAGGACAGAGTAGAGTGGAGTAGTCTGAGACCTCCTGCAGGGCTCCTCCTTGGGAACCTCTGCCTCCTCTCCCCCAACTCTAGGCTTTAAAGCTTCCTGAAATCTGGGCAGTCAAAAAGACCCAGAGTCCCATGTTCCCCAGAAAAGCAGTACCCCCAGCTCTTTTCCCTTTGCTGGCCCAGAAAATGGGTTGACTCTATGCGGAGATCCTGTCAACACAGGGACCGCTCAGGCCAACTTGGTTTGCGTGAGAAAGAAGACTATGGTTTCCTCACCGACCAACTTTTGGATGCCACCAAGAGGTGAAGATGCCCTGAGCTCTCTTAGAGAATCCAGCAGTTGGCCTGATTATAAGAAAATGGAAAGAGAATGGGAGCAGAGGGAGAGGGAAGGGAGAGGGAGAGAGGGAGAGGGAGTGGGGGAGGGAGGAAGGAAGGATTAGGAGAGGGAAGGGGAAGGAAAGGGAGACAGAGAGGAAAAGGGAAGAGGAAGTGAGAGAGAGGGAAGGGAAAGGGAAAGGGAATGGAAAAGAGAGAGGGAAGGGAAAGGCAGAGGGAGAGGGAAGGGAGAGGGAGAGGGGGAGGGAGAGGGAAGGATTAGGAGAGGGAAGGGGGAGGAAAGGGACAGAGAGAGGAAAAGGGAAGGGAGAGAAGGGGGAAGGAGAAGCAGAGGGGGAGGGAAGGGAAAGGGAGAGGGAGAGGGGGAAGGATTAGGAGGGGGAAGGGGGAGGAAAGGGACAGAGAGAGGAAAAGGGAAGAAGAAGGGAGAGAGAGGGAGAGGGAAGGATTAGGAGAGGGAAGGGGGAGGGAGAGGGAAGGATTATTTTATTTTATTTTATTTATTTATTTTATTAATCAAATTTCTATACCGCCCTTCTCCTTCCAGACTCAGGGCGGTGAACAGCCAATTTAAAACCAATAACAATACAGTGAGTTAAAACGTACTAAAAGTCCATATAAACTTAGGCTGAAATATATCGAATAAAACACTAAAACTCTAAAAATTTAGATAATCTAAAATAATTTAGAATTTAAAATATTTAAAAATATTTAAAAATAGGAGGGATCAGGCAAGTCCGGCAAGTTGGAAGAAATAAGTCTTCAACGCCCGACGAAAGGTCCGGAGGTCAGTGATAGTTCTCAGATCTGGAGGGAGATCGTTCCAGAGGGTGGGGGCTACCACAGAGAATGCTCTCCCCCTGGGGGTCGCCAGCCGGCACTGTCTGGCTGACGGCACCCTGAGGAGGCCCTCTCTGTGGGAGCGAACCGGCCGGTGGGAGGGAATAGGTGGCAGAAGGCGGTCCCGTAAGTACCCTGGTCCTAAGCCATGGAGCGCTTTAAAGGTGATTACCAACACCTTGAAACGCACCCGGAAATCAACCGGCAACCAATGCAGCTCACGCAGGAGAGGTGTCACATGGGAGCGCCCTGTCGCTCCCATGATCCCCCGCGCGGCCGCATTCTGTACCAGTTGAAGCCTCCGGATGCATCCCAAGGGGAGCCCCATGTAGAGAGCATTACAGTAGTCCAAGCGAGACGTGACGAGCGCCTGAGTGACTGTGCGCAGGGAGTCCCGATCTAGAAAGGGGCGCAACTGGCGTATCAGGCGGACCTGATAAAAAGCTCCCCTGGCCACAGCTGTTGTATGATCCTCTAATGACAGCCGTGGATCCAGGAGGACGCCCAAGTTGCGCACCCTTTCCGTGGGGGCCAATGATTCGCCCCCAATAACCAACGATGGAGTCAGTTGGCTATATCGGGACGCCGGCAGCCACAGCCACTCGGTCTTGGAGGGATTAGGAGAGGGAAGGGGGAGGAAAGGGACAGAGAGAGGAAAAGGGAAGGGAGAGAGGGGGAAGGGGAAGCAGAGGGTGAGGGAAGGGAGAGGGAGAGGGGGAAGGATTAGGAGAGGGAAGGGGGCGGAAAGGGAGAGAGAGAAGGAAGGGGAAGGGAAGGGAAGGGAAGGAGAAGCAGAGGGAGAGGGACAGGGACAGGGACAGGGACAAGGTGAGGGGAAAGGGAAGGCTCAGAGAATCCTAGACGTAGAGTTGGAAGGGACCGTAGAGGTATTCTAGCCAAGGTGGGAATCCTTATTCCATCCAAGACAAATAGCAGTCCAGTCTCTTCTTAAAAACCTCCAGTGATGAAGCACTGACAACTTCTTATTTCTAGGTTGTTTCTCTCCATAAGTAATTTCCATCCATTATCCGTTTCTTCGCCTGCCCTCTGGTCTTTTTTTTATTATTGAAAGTTTTTAGAAAAATTTCCCCTTCTCCCACCCTGCCCTTCCCATCCCTCCCCCCACCCCCGCTCCCCAGAGCAAAATACAGGGTATAACATTTAACAAGCATAAGCTAATATAAACTAATAATCTATAGACTCTTATTTCCCTCTTGAGCTTTTAACTCCCTTTGACTATACTAACTTTCAATACTATATAAACTCTTTGTTCCTTCTTTATTCATAAGCTATTTGTAATTTTTTAGTCCGATATTTGCCTTGAATATACTCTATCCATCTTTTCCATTCCAGCATAAATTTTTCATTTGAGTAATCTCTTAAATATGCTGAAATTTTCTCCATCTCTGCTAAATTTGTTACTTTTAATGTCCATTCTCCAATGGACGGTAGATCTTCCTTCTTCCAATACTACGCCACCAAAAGTCTTGGTGCAGTTATCAAGTTCAAAATCAAATTAGTTTCTATAACCGTACAGTCTTTTATAATGCCTAATAAAAACAGCTGTGGAGTAAATTTTATCCGTTTTTTAAAAAAATATTTTGAATAATCCACCGTATTTTTATCCAAAATGCTTTAACTTTTTTATTTTATTTATTTATTTATTTATTTTTATTTGATTTTTATTTGATTTATATGCCGCCCTTCTCCGGAGACTCAGGGCGGCTTACAATGCATTAAGCAATAGCCTTCATACTTTTGTATATTTATATTTATACAAAGTCAGCTTATTGCCCCCAACAAACTGGGTCCTCAATTTACCCACCTTATAAAGGATGGAAGGCTGAGTCGACCTTGAGCTTGCCTGGGATTGAACTCACAAGTAATTGCAGCAGCTGGATCTTAAATGCTGCCTTTGTAGGAGGCATTACTCCCCTATGCTACTCAGGCTCCTACTCAAGTCTAGCAAACATTTTGTAAAAATTCTCTCTCAGATTTTGAGCTTGTGTAAATTTTACATTTTTTACCCAAATCGTTTCCCAAGTTTCCATCATTATTGGCTCTTCAAAATTTCGTGCCCATTTTATCATACAATCTTTAACTAGCTCTGTCTCCGAATCAATTTCTATCAATATATTATACAATCTTTTTATATTCATTGGCCTCTGGTCTCTAATCTGTTTTATCAAATGTTCTTCAGTTTGTGTAATACCAATTTTCTGATCTTTTTTCCATCTGTTCTGTAACTGTACATACTGAAACCATGTTTGAATTACTCTTTCCTCTCTTAATATATTCAGAGGCTTTAACTGTAATACATTCCTTTCTGTAGTCAGAAGTTCTTTGTATGTAAATACATCCTATCTTTGTTCTATACTTATATTCTCTATCGCGTGTCTGGGTACTGCCCACATAGGTATCTTATCATTTAGTTTATATTGATATTTTTTCCAGACACGCAGAAGAGCATTCCTTAATATATGGCTTTTAAAAATCCTGTCCACTTTCTTATCATAAACTAAATAAGCATGCCAACCATATATCAAATCATACCCCTCAATATTCAATATCCTTTCTTATGTTAAATTAATCCAATCACTAATTGCCGATAAGACAACTGCTTCATAATATAATTTTAAATTAGGCATTTTCAAACCTCCTCTTTCATGTGTATCTTGCATTATTTTTAATTTAACTCTTGGTCTCTTCCCAGCCCAAACAAATTTATTAATACCTTTCTGCCATTCTTCCAAATTTGCATCTTTTTAAAGTATTGGTATTATTTGAAAAAGGAATAAAAACTTGGGCAAAACATTCATCCTTCCCAACAGAGATAATTGTAATTTCCTCCATTTATCCATTTCTATCTGTAGTTTGTGCCATAACACTTCATAATCATTTTTATATAGCTTCCCATTTGATGTTGCAATATAAACTCCTCAGTATTTGACCTTCTTCACTATCTCACAACCTGTTACTCTTTCTAGTTCTTCTCTTTGATTTGCAGTCATATTTTTGGTTATCATCTTTGTTTTCCCTACATTTATTTTAAATCCTGATACTTGACCGTATTGCTTAACTATATCCATTAAATCTACAGCTGAATTTACTGGCTGAGTTAAAGTTGCAACCAGGTCATCTGCAAATGCTCGTAGTCTGTAGTCCTGTTGCCTAATTTTGATACCCTGTATATTATCTGCCCCACGTATTTTATTCAATAATACTTCCAGAGTTAATATAAACAATAGTGGAGACAAGGGACACCCATGTCTTGTTCCTTTTTCAATTTTAAATGTTTCTGTTAAGCTACCATTCACTATTATTTGTACTGTTTGTCTCTGATATATTGCTTGAATTGATTTTATAAAATATTCCCCCAGCTGCATCTTTTGAATTACCTTCTCTAAGAACTGCCAATTCAATCGATCAAACCCTTTCTCTGCATCCAGAAACATGAGCACTGCAGGGACCTGGTTGTTCTTCCCCAGATATTCCAGTATATTAACAATTTGTCTTACATTACTTTTCATCTATCTCCCTTGTATAAAACCAGTTTGATCATTGTGAATCACTTGTTGCATAACTGACATTGATCTATTTGCTAAAATTTTTGCAAAAATCTTGTAATCTATATTTAGTAATGATATAGGTCTGTAATTCTTAAGCTGACTATGATCTTGATCTTCTTTTGGAATCCAAGAAATAAAGGCTGTTCTCCAGGATGGTGGTACCTCTCCTCCCCTTTGTATTTTAACAAATAATTCCTTAAGTGGTTCCACCATTTCTAGTTGAAGGTTTTTATAATAAGCTGCTGTTAATCCATCTGTTCCAGGAGCCTTTCCACTTTTTAATTGTTTAATTGCAAGGAGAATTTCCTCAGAATTTATCAGTAAATTCAATCTTTCCCTTTGCTCATCAGTAATTATAGGGATATTCTCCTTCTGTAAAAATCTATCTATATCAATACTCTGTGTTTTCTCACCAGCATACGGCCTCGTGTAAAAGTCTAAAAATGCTTTTTTAATCATATACTGTTGATGTATACCTCTTTACCTTTGTACTCTTATTTTTTCTATTGTATGAGATTTTTGTTTTTTCCTTAATATATATGCTAAGCACCTGCCAGGTTTGTTTGCATTACAAAAAGTATTATGTTTAGCATATTGCAAATTTGTTGCCACTTGGTCTGACATCAACATATTAAACTGCCCTCGCAGTATTGTAATAGCTTCTTTTATATTCTTATCATCTGGTTTCCCTATTAATGCCTGTTCTTTCTTTTTTATTTCCTCTTCCAATTCTCTCCGTTTTTCCCCCTGTTGACACCTATGTGCATTATTTAAATTTATTAAAACTCCTCTCATATATGCTTTACTTGCATCCCAGACCATTTCCATAGATGTACCCTTATGCATATTTTAAAAATTCCTTCATTAATTTTTTACATTCATTCACATTTGCCTCATATCGAAACAAATTCTCATTTAATCTCCAAGACCTCCCAGATCCTTCTCCAGACTCTAATTCTATCCATACTGGATTATGATCTGTTAACGTTCTGGGACAAATCTTCATCTTCTTTACCCTAGAAAGAAAATAATTTATAATTAGAATAAAGTCAATTCTAGAAAAAGATTGATGCCTATCAGAAAAAACGGTAAAATCTTGTTCATCAAAATTTCTTTCACGCCATATATCTCTCAGCTCCATATCATCCATCATGTCAAAAAAAGATTTAGGCAGCTTAGCCCGTGTTTGAGAAGTTTGCAAAAGTTTCTTCTTATCCTTCTTGGTATCCAATACCACATTCCAGTCTCCCATCATTATGCATGATTTATAATCCATTTGTACTAACTTTGTATGCAAAAGTTTATAAATTTTTTCTTGTTGTTGATTGGGTGCATATATTCCCATTAAGAGTACTTTCTTCCCTTCTATTAATAATTCAATTGCTATGTATCTGCCTTGTGTATCTGCTTCAATTAATTTAGCCGTTAAGTGATTTCTTATATATATATAACTATTCTATTTTTCTTCTCAGGCACGGCTGCTACAAAATGTGTTCCCAATCTAGCATTTATCAAGTATTTTTGATCATTCGTTCTTATGTGTGTCTCTTGCAAACAAATTACATCATTTTTAAATTGTTTCAAATAATGAAATATCTTCTTCCTCTTTTGTGGTGAATTTAATCCATTAACGTTCCAGGTCAGAAATTTATTTACCATCTTTGGCTCCAGAAAGCTTCTGGAGAACCAATTGGAATTTGTCATGGAATTTTTTCTTCGGTCTAGCTCCTCCCATAGCTTCTGTATTTATGGCTACTATTTCTTGAGTTATCATCTGGCTTTGTTGTTTCTTTAATTCTTGTTCTTTACGTTTGGTTGCAGCTCGAGTTTGTCTTTGATCTTTGGGGTCTTCCATTTTTTCAAATAAATCCAATAGTTGTACATCCTCTGTAAGTTGCAACAATTCATCTTGGGTAGTCCCAACGCCTCCTTGAGCTTGAGCCTGTGATGTTTCCTTTTTCCCTTTTCTGGTCTCCCCAGCTAGTTTCTTTCTTTGCACATCTGGAGATGGGGGATTTCCAGCCTTCAATGTGGTAGTATAAAAATCTCTTGCCTTTCAAACTGAATTAAGACGATATCTCTCACCTAGGTAATTCACCACTAGTCCGTCTGGTGCTTCACATCTGTATTGTAACTGACGTTTTTTGAGCTCATCCACTAAAAAGGCATAATCCTTTCTGGATCCTTTCTGGTATTTTGAAGAACAGGTTGACCCCCCCCTCTTCTTTGGGGCAACCCCTCAAATACTGGAAGACTGCTATCCTGTCCCCCTCATCCTCCTTTTCTCTAGATTAGCCAAACCCAAATCCTGAGACCGTTCGTCATACATTTTAGCCTCCAGGCCTTTAACCAACAATTGCTCTTCTTTGCACTTTTTCCAAAGTCTCAACATCTTTTTTGTAATGCGGAGACCAAGGATGCAATGTTCCAGGTGTATCAGGCGGTACTAATCCTTCACCTGATTTTGAGTCTATGCCTCTGTTTATACAACCAAGGATTGTGTTAGCTTTTCTGGCTGCTGCCACACACTGCTGGCTCATGTTTAAGCGAATGTCCACTAGGACTCCAAGGTCCCTCTGAGAGTTATTATTTTTGAGCCCGGTTTTGCCAGTGGTTTATATTCATCAAGGTTAGACAAGTGTTCTCCTACCATTTTCTTGCTTATTTTAATTTTTATTTCTAGTCTGTCTTTTACAGTTATGTTTTTGGTAGGTTGGGCTATAGTTACTTTTTGCATGAAGAGCGATGCACAGAATGAGTTAAGCAGCTCCGCTTTTTCTCTGCTGCCTGTTACTTCCTTGCCATTTTCTCTTTTTAATGGACCAATTATTTCCTTGACTTTTTTCTTATAATTTACATGTTGAAATTTACAACGTTTTTTAAATTATCTTTGACTGTTGTAAGTCTTTGTTAATTCTGAGCCTTTGCTTTCCTGACTTCGTCTTTGCAGATTCAGGGTATCTGCTGACATTCTGCCTTAGTTACTTGTACCTCTTTCCATTTTTTGTACTTATCTTTTTTGTCTTTCAATTTATCAGAGAGGTAGATCTTTGTGCAACCATGCTGGTTTCTTCCTGGATTTTTTATTTTCTTTTTCAGTGGTATTGTTTTGGACTGGGCTTTTATTATCTTGTTTCTCAGTTTTTTTAATGCTTTTTGGGTTGTTTTCCCCTTTAGGATTTTTATTCATGGAATTTTTAGGGTCTCTGAGTTTGTTAAAATTGGCTGTTTTAAAGTTTAAGACATTGATTGGATTATATTCTATTGCTTATGTTTGAATTATATTGAATTTCAATATGACATGGTCGCTCTCGTCCTACGTTCTGGCAGCTTCAACTCCCTCTATCACTTCTTCTCTATTACGAAGAATTGGGTCCAGTATAGTTTTTCTCTAGTTCCCTCATCTACCTTTTGGATGACAAAGTTGTCAACTAACTTGGTTATGAATCTGTTCAATCGTCCACTTGCTGCAGAGTTTGTCTCCCAGTCAATATCAGAATAAAGTCTCCCATTATTACTGTGGTATGTTTCCTACATATATTTGTTAATCGATTAGCAAGGAGTTCATCTATTTCTTCTGCTTGCTTGGGTGGCCTGTAGGATACACCAATAGCAATGTCATTTTCCCCACTTTTATATTGACTGATTTGGATTCTAGGTTTTCATCCTTCATTTTGTATAGAGATGTAGAAATCTTTTATATATAATGCAACCAAAGGTGAGAGTCAGCCGGTTTGCACCAGTTCAGTTGTTAACTTTTTGTGCAGTTCGGAGAACCGGCTGATCCCATCACTAGCTGGCCCTGCCCTGCACTGCCCCGTCCCGCCCCACCCTTCTCTCCCCTCCCCTCCCAGCCACTCCTTATCCTGACTCACCCACCTTGGCCGCTGCCTAGCATCATGCCTATGGCCCAGCTGCTCTCTGGCTCCTTCACTTGCTCACTTGCCCAGACCACGCGGTCCCTGCAGCACGGCTGACCTCCATGCCTCACCTGCTTGTCTGCCTTCTCTGCAGCCTACCATGCCAGCCATGCTGCCCGTGAAGGTAAGGCACTCGGCGGAAGGGCTGCCTTGGGGTGGACACAGCGAGGTTCAGCCACCTTTCAGGCCTGGCTCTCGCCATCCTTCTACCCGCATGCCACCCACTCGCCCTCTGCTTCAGGTTGGGACGTGCCATTTCCTGCCTCTTGCCTTCCGTGTGGCCTCTGGGCAGATGCTGCCTGCTCACTCTTCGCCTTCGGTTGGGGGCACGCCATCTCCTGCCTTTCTAGAGGGACACATCCAGGGGTGGTATTCACTTACCTTTGCTACCCATTTGCAAATGTGAGTGTGTGCGCAGGACCTTCTGCGTATGCGCAGAACATCAAAAATGGGACGTGATTACATCCGGGTGGGTGGGCAGAGCCTCTTGCTGCCGCCACTACTGGTTCACCCAAACCAAATAGAACCGGCTGAATACCATCACTGGACATCCCCCCTCCCCCACCACCTCACTTGCTCCCCCATGTTTCCACCATAGTCTCACCCTTCACCGTGTCAGCTCGCTTAGCTCCAGAGCGCATCGTGAAATTCACCCTCTTGGCATTCTGGGGTGAGAAAACGCCGGTGGAGAGAGAGAACTGCTCATCCAGGACCAGACTCAGTGGTGACTCAGCCCCTTCTTTGGTGCCATGGAGCTCACCTTGGGCTCAGCAGGGTGACTTCTCCCCATTGGTGTTTTCCCGCCCCAGTGTGCCGAAAGGCCAAATTTCGAGATGCACTCCAGAACCTTCTGCAAGGAGATGGCGCATAGGCAAGTCCCTTTGGCACCATTAGGTGTGTTAACAGATGTTAACAGAGTTGGAAGGGACCTTATAAGTCATCTAGTCCAACCCCCTGCTCAAGCAGGAGACCCTACACCATTTCTGACAAATGGCAGTCCAATCTCTTCTTGAAAGTCTCAAGTGATGAAGTTCCCACAACGACCAAAGGCAACTTTGGCAAAAGGCAAAAAATAGCTCCCAGCAATCGGTAAGATCCCACAGAGTTGGTCTCCTCCGGGTCCCATCAGCTGGCTGATGGGCCCGTGGAGCAGGGTCTTCTCTGTGGCTGCCCCAGCTCTCTGGAACTAGGGTGGGGCGGGACGGGGCAGTGCAGGGCAGGGCCAGCTAGTGATGGGATCAGCCGGTTCTCCGAACTGCACAAAAAAACTGAGATCTGGACTAATGATCTCTGGAACTAGTTACCTCCTGAGATCCAGACTAATGATTCTGACTTGCCTTTATTTTTCAATTCCAAAGTTAATCTATCCATTTCCGCATATGTCAAATTTTTTTGATCACTTCATCTTCTAGAGGAGTTTCCTTATTTTTCCAATTTTGGGCAAAACTCATTCATGCTGCTCTTATAATATCTATTATTAAGTAAGTTACCCCTTTACTGTATTTCCCATTTATTATTCCCAGTAGAATTGTTCTTATTTATATTCTATTTCTTCTCCAATTATTTCCACAAACCATAAATAAATCTTATGTAAAAAAGCACTCCTATGCTTTTTTACATAACCACCACATATGATAGTATGTGCCTAATTCGTGGTACCATTTCCAATACTTTGATATTGGTGATTAATTTCTAAACTTTTTTGCCAATCTCACTGGCGGAAGGTACCACCTGTAGAACATCTTATATACATTTACTTTGTACGGTATTGCCAATGTTATTTTCCTGTTTTTTCCCCATAATTCTTGCCATTTTTCTAATTGTATGTTATATCCAAAATTTATTGCCCATGCCACCGTTTCCTTGACTTGCTCTTCCTCCATCTTGTAATCCAATAAGAACTTCTAAATTTTCTTTACCAATTTATCATTTGTCTCAGAAAAATCTTATCTATTGTCACTTCCTATTAATGCTCCACTCTTTCATGTCTCTCAAATAACGTGTTTCTAAATAGGACCACCACTCCAGTTTTACCTCTTGTTCTTTTAATTCTTGCCTCGATTTCAGACCCCCTTCTTCATTTATAATATCCTTATAGATGACACATTTCCCCTGACTGATTAAATTTGGATGGACTAGCGCTTCTAATGTAGATAAGAGAATCAGAACCTTCATGTAATTCTGCTGTTTAAATTTATTCCATATCTCCAGTAAAGCCTGTCCTATGAAATGTCTTTGAAAGTATTGATGTGCTACTTGTTTTCCCATACCACAAAAATGCATATCATCCTAGATGTATCTATTCTATTACCCAGGTTAGCATTGCTGCTTGGTGGTATAATTCCCAATCTGGTACGCCAAACCCTCCTCTTTCTTTTGTTTCTTGTAAAAGTTTAAATTTAATCCTTGGTTTCTTCTCTTGCCAAATATATTCCAATGTCATTTTGTTCATTTTTCCAAAATAGGTTTTATCTAATTTTATAGGGATATTCTGAAACAAGAAGAGTAATTTTGGTAGGATGTTCATCTTGGTCACAGCTATTCTTCCTATCAAAGATAGCCTCAAATTTCTCCATCTCTCCAGATCTTCTTTTATATGTTTCATTAATTTAACATAGTTATCTTCTTTGATTGAAGTGCATCTTGCGGTTATATAGATTCCTAAATATCTCATTTTCTTCACTTTGTATATTTGTTCTCTTAGTCAACTCATCTTTCTGTTTATTTGTCGTATCTTTGACTATCATTTTAGTTTTATCCTTATTAATTTTCAGTCAGCTACATTTTCATATTCAGCTAATACTTCCATTAGTTTCATGCCCGATTATAATGGTTCCTCAAGAATAAAGACCAGATCATCTGCAAAGGCTTGCAGTTTATAGATTTCTTTCCTAATTTCCAGACCTTTGATTTGTGTTTCTTTCCGTACTATCCTCGTTAAACTTCCAAAGATAATGGAAGTATCAGATAGCTTTTAGCTGAATGTTATGTAGAAATTTATAGTTAGTTTAGTTTAGTTTAGTTTATTAGATTTATATACTGCCCTTCTCCTGACGGACTCAAGGAAACAGCCAAATATTAAAACATTAAAATACAAGCAATATAAAAGTTAAAAATAATCTAAAAACATAATTAAATCAAATTTTGGCTTCCCCAAATTTAAAATCCCTCCTAAAATTCACCCATTAAAATCTACGTTAAGCCAGCCCGGCTTCCTGGAATAGAAAAGTCTTTAATGCCTTGCGGAAAGTGCGGAGGTCTGGGATTAATCAAATCCCCGGGGGTAACTCGTTCCAGAGGGCGGGAGCCCCCACAGAGAAGGCTCTCCCTCTGGGGGTCGCCAGTCGACATTGCCTGACCGACGGCATCCTGAGGAGGCCCTCTCTATGAGAGCGTATTGGCCGGTGAGAGGTTATCGGTGGCAGTAAAGACAGGGACAAGATTAGTTGAGGGGAACTGTATGGGATGATATGATTTGATTTGGATTTCACCTTGGGAAGTCAAGGGGGGAGGGGAGGGGGAGGGAGGGCTAGGGGGGAAGGGGGGGAATGTGGGAAAAAATTTCTATTTGTAAATCTTTTTCAATTAAAAAAAAACTTCCAAAGATAAAATGAACAATAATGGGGATAACGGACAACCTTGTCTAGTACCCTTCTGAATTTTAAAACTTTTTGTCATCTCTTCATTCACTATTACTTTGGCTTCTTGCTTAGAATATCTTGCCAAAAACATATTTAAAAATTTCTCACCGAATTCCATATATTTTAATTATTGTGCCATAAATTCCCAATTAACGTTATCAAATGCTTTTTGGGCATCTAAAAATAACAGTGTCACCTGTGTACCACTATGTATCTCATAATATTCTAAAACATCTAGTATTCTTATATTATTTTTCATTTGTCTTTTTGGTAGAAAGCCATTCTGGTCGATATGAATAAACTCATTTAGGAACTTTTTAAAATGATCGGCTATTATTGATGTGAATATCTTGTAGTCTGTGTTTAGAAGAGATATGGGCCTATAGTTTTTAATTAGCGTCCCTTTAGTATCAGCGCGATATTTGCCTCTACCCACAATGACGGTATCTTCCCCTCTCCTATCAGTGTGTTATATGCTTCAAATAAGACCTGTCCTAGGCTATCTTGCATTTCTTTATATAATTCTATTGGTAAACCATCAGGGCTTGGTGTTTTATTATTTTTTTGTTTTTGGACCGCCTCCATTAATTCCGACATCTTTATTTCTTCATTTAATAAATTTTTAATCTCTTCTGGGATTTTTGGTAGTTCCGCTTTCTCAAGACATTGAGAAAGGTATGACTTTGTGACCATTGTGACTCAAGGCCAAAGGCGCACGGAACGCTGTTCCCTTCCCACCAAAGGCAGTCCCTATTTTTCTACTTGCCTTTTTTACCTGCTTTTGAACTGCTAGGTTGGCAGAAGCTGGGACAAGTCACGGGAACTCACCCCGTTACGCAGCACTAGGGATTCAAACATTAACTTAATTCCCATCATAAACTTCATGTCTTCCAAGACTTTAAACAAAGAAAGGCCTTTTCCCATCAAGCCTGGGCATTGATTGCATCTCTTCTACTCTGCCCTGGAATTCCACCGTCTCCTGTCTGATCTTCTGCTTTTCTCTTTCAGGGATCCCAGGAGGACCATGGAGCCCAAGCAAAGGACAAAAGTGAGGGTCCCCCAGGAATTCTGCTTCATTGCTTGCCAATCTTACCACAGGGGAATGGCCCGGCACAAAGTTTGTGTGTGTGTGTGTGTGTTTGTGTGTGTGTACTTCGAAGTCCTGGGATGGGTGGATTTATCCATTTTCTAGCCCACCTCTCCGGGTTACAAACCCAAAGTGGGGAGTGATGTACTATTGATGCAAAAGAACTCACAAAACGACGAGAGACGAGGAGTCGCTTGGCCTCTCACTGTTCCACATAACAGGAACACCCGGCTGCAGCTTCTCTTAAATGGTCAAATCTGACCTGCTGGGCATTCTTTGCCCATCTCCACCCTGGCAATGCCCCGAAGGTGGTGGGTGGGGAGGGGCCTGGCCTAGTGGAAGTCTCTGGCTGGCTCTTCCCAGCCTTTGCTTGGGACTTTCGGGCTGGCTCTGCTATGCAGCCATTGGTCCACTCCTGTTGTCCAAAAGCCCCTTGTGGAGATGGCATCATCAAACCTGCCCCTCCCAGGACCTGAAAAGGTCCTCCCTCAAGTGCCCCAGCCGCAAAGTCATTGCTTGCCCCCTCCCTCCATGGGGGCAATCTAAGGAAACGTCTTCCAGCTCTTCGACTTTTAAGAGTGGCAAGAAGCCGACAGCAAAAGAAGCAGCAGTGGAGATGACGGGCGTGTGTCCCTCCCTCTGTGTACCTCTCCTAGATGACAGCCAGGGCTTCGCTACCACCTCTTTATCACAGAGTGGCGGTGTCTGCCTCCAAGTCCTTGTGGAGGGACACACACACACGGCCGTCGCCTCCGCTGCTGCTTCTTTTGATCGTGAAGAGTTGGAAGATGTTTCCTTAGATCCCCACCAAACTCATTGTTGGAGCGAAATGTGGCAGCCATGAGCTGCGCTTTCCTCCAAGTCTCATCCGAAAAGCTCTGTGCAGAGAGAAGCACCTGTTTCCCTCTGCTGCCCACAGCGCTTAGAGGAAAGCACGGCTCATGGCTGCTAAATTTCACTGTGCTGCGCCAAACGCTTTCCCATAAAGAGCAACGAAGGAGAGAAACAGCCGCTGACCTGGAGAACCCGTGGACTGGAGCAGCTCTGTGTGCTCTTCAGTGACTGTTTCTTCCCCTTCGCTAGTTCAGCCCAGCGAAATGAAGCAGCCATGAGCTGCGCTTTCCTCCAAGTCAAATCCAGAAAAATCTGGCTGGGAGGGGTGCCAGCTCAGGGCAGCAGGCTCAGCTGCAGTCCAGACGAGCTGAGGAATTGCGGGGAGCCTCTCATGTGTTGCACCCCCCTCCCAGCCTTCGCCCGTGCCTCCGTGCCTCCAGCATCTCCCGAAGCTGTCACCATCGCAGCCGCGACAAGGATGGGGGCAGCCCAGTAAGCTGGGTGGCCGAAAACAGCGCGGAGGTGTGGGCGAAGGCTGGGAGGGGGGTGCAACACGTGGGAGGCTCCCCACAATTCCTCGGCTCATCTGGACTGCAGCTGAGTCTGCTGCCCTGAGCTGGCACCCCTCCCAGCCAGATCTTTCTGGATTTGGCTTGGAGGAAAGCGCAGCTCATGGCTGCTTCATTTCGCTGTTTATCTGGGCTGCAGCTGAGGCCGCTGCCCTGTGCCTGCCCTGCCCTGGGCATGCTAACCCTGCCTTCCCCGAGTGTCGATTCTGCCGTTGCCATCACCCCTGGCCTGTCCGGCTCACCCCCAGCTGGCTCCATGCTCATGCGGGCTAGCTCGGTAACAACAATGCCAAAAAGTTCTCTGGTCAGCCAGCGAGAAGGAAGCTCTTCATGCTTTCCCTCCATTGCCCTTCCCGGCCGAAAAGCCAAGGCTAGTGGGCCGCGGGAACAGGGTCGCCCTCTTGATTGGGGGCCTGGGTGTGTCCTCAGTGAACCCATCCCTGAGGTCCAGAGGGAAGCATTTCTCCTGTATGCTCATCTCATGGACGGGACCCAACTGACTGGCTTGGGGTGCTCTGGCTGCAACTACGGGAAGGCCCGTCAGAGGTGAGAAGGGGTGCTTTTTGGCCAGGAAGGGCAATGGAGGGAAAGCTGAGATGACCACCGCCACCCCACTATGTCCCGACCTGGATATGGGGCCGGAGTGTCAAAAAAAAGTGTCAAAAATGTTTGCCACCGTTTTGGTGGGCGTGGCTTGGTGGGGGTGGGGTCATGTGACTGAGTGCATTCATGATGTCAAGTTGGCCACGCCCACTCAGTCATGACCCCACCCCCACCAAGCCATGCCCACAGAACCGGTAGTAAAACGATTTAGAACCCACCCCTCGTCGAATCCCTTACTGAAGTCTAAGTATACTCCGTCCACAGCATTTGACTGGTCTACTAATTTAGTCACTTTATCAAAGAATGAAATAAGATTGCTTTGGCACGATCTGTTTTTAAGAAATGCATGCTAGGTACTAATTATAACTTTGTTTATGGGTGTTTACAGATCTGTTTGTTTTTTTTTAATTTTTCTACCCCAATATCTTCCTAGGAATTGATGTTAGGCTGATTGGCCTGTAGTTTCCTAGGTCTTTTGTGTGTGTGTGTGTGTGTGTGTGGCTGCAGGCATCTTGTGACAAGGGGGACACATTCCCCGACCCGGCCAAGGTGGGCTGCGGCTCCAGGGTTGCAGGGAATGGGTCCTGACTCAAGGGGAAGGGCAAGTGGGTGGCATGCATTGCTTACCTTTGATGAACTGGACAGAGCAGGCGAGGCGACTAGCTGGGCCATGTGGCAAAGCGAAGACAACATATATAGGGCTGGGATGGGTGGGTCGAGCATCGAGCAGATGGGTGGGGCGGGAGAGTGTCGGGCAAGTGAGCGGGCCAGGTGAGCATCAAGTGGGCGGGGGGGGCGAGTGAGTGTCGAGCGGGCAGTGGGGCGGGTGAGCATCAAGCGGGCAGGCGGGGCAGGCGAGCGTTGAGTGAGTGAGCAGCGACTGGGTAACTGGGCAGGGGGTGGGGCTAGTCAGGGGTCACTACTGGTTCAGCGACCGAGGCCAAATTTCCCCTACTGGTTTGCCCAAACCAGTGCCAACCGGCTGAATACCACCTCTGGCTGCCACCCTGAACGGGCCCATTTGGGGCCCACGAGGACTCAGAGAACTTGGTTGGCATCACCTGCCATCCTGACTGCCTGCTCCTTTCTGCTTTCAGTGATAGAAATTGCACAGCTGTGTTCCATTCCCCCAGTAATCTAACTATGCTCGTTTCTGTCTTCCAAACTCTCAGGGAAGGACATTGAATTCCGGCTCATCCTGGTGGGGAAGCCTGGAAGCGGGAAGAGTGACGCGGGCAATAACATCCTCGGCTGGAGCAAGTTCAAGGCCAACAGCCTGACGTGCAAAAAAGGGCAGGGAATCTGGCGGGGTACGAAGATCTTTGTGGTCGACACGTCCATCATTTTCAGTTGCAAAGACTGCAATAAGATTCTGCGACAAGAGGTCATGGCTTGCATTGAGCTCACCCGGCCTGGCCCCCATGCCCTGATTTTCGTGACCCAAGTGGAGGACTATACCACAGAAGACATGGCCGCCGCAAAGCATGCCTGGGATATCTTTGGGGCCGAATCCACCAAACACACAATTGTCCTTTTCACCGGCATGGAGAATTTGGGCACGACCCCCCTGCAGGAGTACGTCCAAAAGTCCAAAAACAAGAATCTGCGGAAGCTGATCCAGAAGTGTGGGAACCGCTTCTGTGGGTTCAACAACAACGCCACGGGAGCTGAGCGGGAGATGCAGGTCTCGGAGCTGATAATGATGGTGCAGAGAACCATTTATGAGAATGGGGGTAGCTACTACTCCAACCATCTGTACCTGGAGTCCAACTTAAAGGACAAGCTCTTCAGAATGTTCATCTAGCAGAACCGGAAGCCAAGTTTTTACGAGAGGAAAGATTGGAGCAAGTTTTTCCATTGGGGATGATGCTGGATGAGATGTTGCCGCAGAAGAATGGCGGGAAGCCCTGCTTTATTCTAGAGCAGCGGTTCTCAACCTGGGGGTCACGACCCCTTTGGGGGTCAAATGGCCATTTCACGGGGATCGCCAGAGCCCTCTCTCGCCCCCCATGCCTTCACTCACCCTCATCCCTGCCTCTGTTGGATTGCCGGTCGCCGGTCACCGGTCGCTTACCCCGCCCACTCCCAATCTATTGCTGCCTCCTGAGTCCCAGCTGATGGCTAGAGGGAAAAAAAACTGTTTAGATTCTGCCCTACAACTGATCAGTGTTAAAAGAAAACAAATAAGTAGACCGGTGCCTGCAAAAATAGAAAAAACAGCCCCTTTCAGTTTCAGCATAGGTTAATTACCATAAGTTGATTTGATCAGCCTCCCGACTCTCAGCTGATTTTCTCTCGGCTGTTTTGCGCAGGGCTCTGTTGCTAGCTAGCTGCAAAGAGGTAAATTGCTGCAGCAGATTTTTTTTCCCCCTAGCTATGCTGAAAAACAAAACTGAAAGTAAAGCAGGGTCTTTGCTGCAACGTGACAAAATGAGGCAGAGAGAGATTTCTTTTTCTTTTTCCTCACCAAAAAAGGTAGGTGCAAAACTGCAAACAATGGGAAATTTAGGGCAAAAGAGGAGAGTTCAAGATTTTAAAACACAAAAGAAAAAAAGCTCTATTTAACTAGGGAATTGTAATAATTGAGATACTATTAGTTGTATATTGTGTTGAAAGCAGAAATGGTTAAATTGTTGTTTGAAGGAATATATGGGGGAAATTATTTGGTTTATTATTATTGGTAAATAGAATTAATTGATTTGTAAGAAATTGGATTGCATGGAAATAATTGGAATATTCATGTTCATATTGATTAATATATAAAAAAGATAGTTATATAACTAATTGATTTATATTAAAAGGTTGAATTTGTACTAAACAACTGTATTACATAATTACATAATTAACCAATGTGAGGATGGATATAAAAATAGATGACGATGCGAAGGGGTATAATATAGAATAGAAGGGAAAAATTGAATTTGATTAAGATTAGAGATGAGAATAAAGGGTAATATTGGTTTTAAAAAAAATAGATGAGGAATAAATATGGCAAAAAAGAAATATAGAAATTGTAGATTTAATTGAAATGACTAAACACTGTTTAAATTTGTGAACTGGCCAAATATTCTGTTCAAAGAAAAGACATTGTATGTTGGTATGTGTGTTTCTAATTATTGCTATTTATTCATATTTGTTCTCTTTTATTCTTTAAAGTTTAACAATTCATTTCTTTATCTTAATATCTTTATATTTGTTTGGGGTTGGCTTTCTTCCCTTTCATCTTTTTTATTGTACAGCAATCTTTCTCCTCAAACCTACCACCTCTCTCTTTTCTTTCCTTACTTTCTCACCCCCTTCTTCTCCTCCTGCTTCCTCTTCCTTTCTCCTTCTCCTCCTCTCTTCCTCCCTCTCTTACCCTCACTCCTACTCTAATTTCCCTTCCCTTCCTTCATCCCCCTCTATTGCTGTATCCTTTTATGCATATGGACTACTCAGAGGGCTAGAAAAGTTATTTCTGACTGGTCCTCGCACTTTTTTTTTAATTGAAAAAGTTTTACAATACAAATTTTATCATTTCTCCCCCCCCACTTCCTCCCTACCCCCACCCCCCCCCCAAATCCCCCTCTCCCCCAATCCCACACCCCCCTTGACTTCCGCTACAAATTTTAAAATAAATAACCTTGCTTATATTAAACTAAAAAAAAATACAGTGAAACTTTTAATAATATAATAAAAATATTAATAATAAAACTATTTACCTCATTTATCAACCATGAATACTCAATTATCCATCAATACTACTCTTTTAATCTATAACCCTCGCTACAAAATGTTAACATTTCTCTAATCTAATATTAATTACCTAAATCAATCCTCCTAAATATAATATATAACATCCACATCAAGTAATTTTCTATATCAAGCAGTTTTGATCTTTTTCTTCATCTTAATTAAAATTAAGTACATTCCAAATACCTCCCTCAACAAAAAAAAAATCAAAAAAAATCAAACATTTCTCTAATCTAATATTAATAAACATAAATCAGACCCCCTTGTTGTATACTAATAAAATATATAACAATTATTTCTAATAATTTTCTATCTTAATAATCCAAATTTTAATATTCTCTACATAAGTATAGTATCCAACATATTTTTTATAAACTTCATATTCTTTCAGAATGTATAACAATTATATCAAATAATTTTCTATCACAGTAACCAAATTTTTGTCTTCTCTTCATCTTGATTGAAGTTGAATAACTATCTTCTAGCATAGTTTTTATAAACTTCTTATTCCAGCTGCCCCCATCAGCAACAAACATCTCTCCATATATAAGTCCCCCCGAGTGACTTTATGTTTATAAAATCCAACCACAAAGGTATCTTGTAATCCTCTAGGTAGATCATTCAACCTGGCTCCTGCTGTATCGGTTAAAAAGAAAAACAAATGCAGCTCATACAAGCTGCACTCCCAGATGTTCCTTTAAAACTGTTTCAAATCCTGCCAACCTTTCCACTTCCTTCCCTTGGGTTTCCGAGATGTTTTCATCTTTGTTTTCTTCATCTGGATAATTAATTCCAAAAAATTATAATAGGGTAACCACAGATCCTCTGCATATATTGCAGTGATCTGTTTACCTTTCTCAAAATGTCAAATCCAACTCAGGATGAGTTTTGCAAAAAAAATTTAATCCATTTTCGTATGTAAATCAGGTATAGCGATGATTATCTTTTAAACTAATTCAAGTAATAAAATACCTGCCATCCTTTCTGTAGAGAATTCAATCTATTCATAAATATCCTTTAGGTTTCACGAATCGACTCATTCATTAAACGCAGTATCCGTTGCACCTCAGTTTCAGTGGTTTTCAGGTTATTTCCCCCCTTAACTTCTGCTTTCTGTTGCTTATCGTCATTGTACTTTCCCACTTGTGGAATACTGGGCCTCTGCTGTTTCAATAATATTTGTTTCTCATCTCGAATTATATGTTTATCTTTCGATTCTTGCTTCAACAATTCAAGGTCCAGCACCACGTCTCTTGAATCTCTGGGATACTTTACTTTCAAATCTGGAGAATCCATAATAAAATCATCTGAAAAACCACCTAATGCTCCTTTTTCTTCTAACACACTTTGATTATGTTGATTTTCTAATTCCATCTGCATACATTGTTCCTCAGTCTCTCTTTCAAGCTCTTTATCCTTAATGTCTTCATCCATAGTTGACAACGTAAAAGAGGATGAAAATATGGGGGCTCCCTTAAGAATATTGTCATAAAAATTTTCTGCTTTTTCAATAGTGTTTAAACAATATCTCACATCTTGATATCTCAAAATTACACCAACTGGTACATCCCATCTGAATGGAATCTTTCTTCTGTTCAGTTCCTTCACCAGAAATCCAAAATCTTTTCTGTATCTTAAAATCCTGGATGGTAACTCTTTATAAACACTAATTTGTAAACCTTCTACCTTTAGAGTAGCTGAATAAAACTTTTGCAGAATATCATTTCTTAATCTTCTATCAGTAAAATAGACAACAACATCTCTGGGCAGATTCCTTTGTCTAGCCACGCGTGAGTTGACCCTATAGACTTTTTCAATACAACCAAGAATTTGATCATCTTCCAAGTTTAATAATGCCGCTAATGCCTTAGCACAAAGTGTTCTTAAATTTTCTCTATTATTCTCTTTTTACCTCTTAATCTTAAAGCAGATTCCATAGCTTTAAATTGAAGCATCATCACATCATTTTCAATTTTCTGATTCTTGGCATCAGCTTCAGCAAATTTTTCTTGTGTATCTTTCATCTTGGAGTCAAACTTTGTACTAATTTCAGCCACTTTCTTCCCCATTTCCACCACCACACTTGAAAGATCAGAAACTACTTTAGTAATGGTTTGATTCAATTGATCATATTTTCCCTGTACCAGCTCCTCAAGATGCTTCTGTGAGCTTTCTATCTTCTGAACAACACTTCCCAAAGACATGGTTATAAAATCTTTTAAGTCCTCATTTGCAGTTCCCTGCAAGTGCTTTTGAATCATTTCTGCTTTTTCCTTTGTCTGACTTGTAAGGGAGCCTCCCCTTGATTTTTGTTTAGGAGTCATACTTCAAAAAGTTTTAACTTTTCTCAAAAAGACAAAAAAAATCTGTTTAAATCAATTTTGATTCTTTTTCCTGCTAGAATGTTTCTTTTAAATACTTCAGCACAGGCTTAGCTCTCACTTTCACTTTCCATTCTCCATTTTCTCAAACATTTTCTGAGCAAAGCCAGTTGCCATTTTCCAAGACATTTTCTCAAGTCTCTTTTAAAAAAAAAAATAGTAAAAAAAAAACAATACTTGCATTTTTTCCTTTATAGTTGGTCCAAGTTTCACCAGCTTACTTGCTTGCTGTAGGTTTCAGTCGCTCTGGTGGTGTTACTCACGATGTCTGGCTCTGCTGCTACGAGCAGAGATCACTCGCTGCGCGGAGCTTCTCTGGGGTGGATAGGGAGCCATCACCCTGAGCCCTCCCCAGGACAAAAAAAAGTCCTGGGGGAAACTCAGGGGGCTCTACCAAACCCCAGTTGCTCTACCTGCTCTTCCGTTTGAAGAGCAGTTTTTCCGAGCCGCCTACCAGCTGTGAGGTGGCTCTTTACACGTGGCGAGGCCAGCGGTCATGGAGAGACCGTCCGACAACGACGGAGACGCCACCGGAAGTCTGGTCCTCGCACTTTTGACCAGTCCTCGAACTTACGACTGTCCTCACATTTTACGTTTTTGCCCTATCTTGTCACCATGGTGAAGAGAAGCAGTTGTGAAATGAGTGACACAGTTGTTAAGAATGCTACAATGGGCTTAAATGATGACAAGTCATAAGTGCGAAGACCGGTCAAAAGTGCAAGGACCTGTCAGAAATCACTTTTTTCTGCCCTCTGGGTAGTCCTTTTGTGCACATGGACTACTCAGAGGGCTGAAAAAGTTATTTTTGACTGGTCCTCGCACTTTTTACCAGTCCTCGAACTTACGACTGTCCTCACATTTTACTTTTTTGCCTTATCTTATCACCATGGTGAAGAGAAGCAGTTGTGAAATGAGTGACATAGTTGTGAAGAATGCTGCAGGGCATAAATGTGAGGATGGTCATAAGTGTGAGGACCAGTCAGTGCGAGGACCGGTCAGAAATGACTTTTTTCAGCCCTCTGAGTAGTCCCTATACACATAGCCATGGCCACCCGGTCACATGACTAGGTAGCCATGCCCACCCAGTCACATGACCTCCAAGCCACGCTCACAAAATAAGCCACGCCCACAGAACCGGTAGTAAAAAACTAGAGTTATGAAGTAGCAACGAAAATAATTTTATGGTTGGGGGTCACCACAACATGAGGAACTGTATTAAAGGGTCGCGGCATTAGGAAGGTTGAGAGCCACTGTTCTAGAGAGTCAAAAACAATAAGGGGTCCACTCTTACCCCAAGATGAAGAGACACTGAGGTGTATTGCTTTTTGTGACTTTTTTTTTTCTTTAGCAGCTTCTCTTTTTTTTGAAAAGTTTTTCAGTTTTATTTCTTATACACATAATATAAAATGTACATTTTCTTATACATAATTAATCATACATATGCATGTTTTCCTTAAAGAAAGCATTAAAATAAGGCATTTTAATTACATTCGGAGTTGCTCTTCTACCCTTTCTTCCCTCATTTCACAGCAAATCTTTTCCTTCTCCTCCTTTCTCTTCCCTCCATCCTCTCCTCTCCTACTTTCTCCTTCCTCCTCTCCTACCTCATCCTACTTCCCCTTCCTTTCCCCCTCTTCTTTTTCCCCTTCTCCCCTTCTCTCCTACTCCTGTCCCCTCCCCTTCCTTCCTCTCCTTTTCCCTTTCTTCCATTCCTCTCCCTCCCTCTCCTCTTTCTACCCTCTATTCCTCTCTCCTTTCCATCTTCTTTGCTGTGGAATCTTCTCCTTGTTTGGTATCTGAGCAACTCCTGTATTCTAATAATATATACTTTCTTTCAATTTCTTTTCAGATTTATTCTATCTATCAGTATTATCATCATAATTGTACATTTATTCTTAATGACTTCTTTATTTTCCCCACTCCCTTCCCCCTTTTTCATTTACTCTGGTGTCATCTGGGTTTCTATTTCTTTTTTATTCTCTCTCTCGTTTAACTTTCTATTATCTAACATTTATCTATCCTCTTATCTTCATATTTCTTTTCTAACCATATATAAAACCTTCCCCATGTCTTGAAATACACTGATTCCCCTTTATCTCTTATTCTTAGAGTTAATCTATTCATTTCCGCACAGTCTAAAATCTTTTTTATTACTTCACCTTCTGACGGAATTTCTTCTGTCTTCCAATTTTGTGCAAATACAATTTTTGCTGCTGTTATTATATGTATAGTTAAATACACACCTTCTTTACTATATCTCTCTGGGAGAATATCCAATTTAAAAAACCCTCTGGTTTTAATTCTATAGATCTATGTAATATTTCTTCCAACCATTTCTGTTTTGCTTCTAAACATAACCACCACCTATGATCCCGACAAATGCAAACATTTCCAACATTTGGCTGAATTATCCTTAAACATCTTTGCTAATCTTTCTACTGGAATGTGCCACCTATAAAATATTTTATGTAGATTTTCTTTAAATGCAGTTGCCATTATCAATTTATAATTCCTTTCCCATAGTTATTGCTATTTCTCTAGTTCTATTGCATATCCAAAATTTTTCACCCATGGTATCATTGTCTCTTTTATCTCTTTACCTTCCAATCTAATTTGCAACAAATAATTATACAGCCTTTTAATCATTTTTTCATCCTTTCCAGTCATTATCTGATCCAACTCTTAAATTAAAACCATATTGTTTCAAGTCTTTATCATATCTTGATTGTATCTGCAGCTGTGTATACCAGTCAAGCTCAATCCCTCGTTTTTCTAAGTTTTGTTTCTGTTTTAGTTCTCCCTGCTCTGTTAAAATGTCTTTATATCTTACAATCTTATCCATGTCAATCGTATTTGGGTGTGGGTCAACGCTTCTACTGTAGAAAGCCACATTGGTACTTCCCATGGGTGGGTTCTACTTATCTTTACTACCGGTTTATAGCGGGGTCGCACACGTGGGCTTGCTTCATTTGGTTGCACGGGTGCTCTTCTGCCCGTGTGCAGAAGCTTCTGCACATGCACAGAAGCATTCTGATGACATCAGGGTTGGTGGGTGGAGCCTCCCGCCAGTTTTACTACTGGTTCTATAGAACCAGTGTGAACCGACTTCCGGTTGGTGACTCTCAGCAACGTGGCGTTATGACAGCGATCACTGCCTTTAAACGCCACTTTTTCGCCGCATTTTGGGGTCCCTTCAAGGCATGGGAGCTTGCATCGGCAGGCAGAGTGGTGAGAAGCAAGCATGCTCTGCTGGACTGATAATCGCTGTCAATCTAGCGTGGCGCGTCTGCCTTTAATGGCAGACCCGAAGCTGTAATAACCAACAAAGACAGAAAGGAAAAAATGCGGTGAAGCTGGTGCCAAATAATACCAATATCTACTCTCTCTCGAACACTCTTTGAGTGAGTTCATTTGGATTGTGCTGGTTGGGTCGGACGAGAAGGATCCACGAAGGAACGGGCGGCGATCGGGAGGTTGGAGGAGATTGGAGTGGAGTGAGATTGCAGACGAGCCGGTGAGATCGACGAGTAAAAAAGAGGATTTTAGAATGGGGTGACAGCACTACCAGGGGATAGGATCAATATATAGGACAGAACAAGTGATTTTGGGAAGTTGACAGCGTTGATTGAATAGATTGAACAGAAGTGGCTGGATACCGGAAGTGCAGCCATTGTCTAAACTAACAACAAGACTGTCGTGAACTAAGAGAGGGGCGACAGAGTATTCAGGGAAAGCAAAGTGGCAGTTGAAACCAGAGAGACAATGTAGGACTGAAAATGACAGAACTTAAGAGTGGCGGAAAACGGATCATACAGTAAAGTGTGCCTATTGAACATCTTTATATCCTCAGTTCTTTTTTTCCCCCTCTTTTTTCTTTTTTCTATCCTAGTGGAGAAGTTACTGAGCAACTAATTAAAGACTTGGACAAAAAATATCGTTAATACTAGTATATCTACACCTTTACATTTTATATCATATATATTGCATATTTCTACTTTTATAGTTAAATCCATTTATATTTATAGTAATATTTATATTTATATATTTATATCTATATATTTATATATAGTGGAATAAGAAAATAGATTACTAGAGCTTAATTTTGACTTTATTTAATATTTACCAAGTGTCTTCTAGATATTGATATTAAGGGATATACCTATTCTATAACTGAATCCTTTGCTTTTTCATCTACTGTTTGCTATTTTTGACAATTTATATACAACTTGGAATATTGTGTATTTACATTTATTTAGTATATATTAGAATATTATTAGAGATTAAGTGTCAAACAGGGATTTTGTATAGTTCATTTGCTTAAGCATTGGTACAATTGTTGTAGTGTAAATAGGAGGTGGGAAGGATATTTTAGTTTATATTAATGAATTTGGGTAAGTGATTAACAAGTGCTTTATTACAGGATAGATTTGCATAACAGCTAATAGCTATTAGAGTAAGGTGAAAGGATAAATAACATAAACTGTGAGATTTGATTTAAGTATTCCTGAAGTAAATAGAATAATTCAAATTATTGTTATACCAAAACAAATATTGAATAGGGGAACAGTGGTGAAGGAGAAAATACAAATATACTCAACATCTCCAGTGGTGGGGGAAAAAAAAAAGATAACATTGGATAGAGGAAATTAAATATCGGTTGATGACAATTTGGAAAAACATTGAAAAGATAATAAGAGAACAGAAAAAGGTGTTAAAGGAGATGACAAGTCTTTCATCCACGGTGACTAAAACAGGAAAGAAAACACCATCAAACCCCACGATTACAATGACGTCACCTGCTACACAGTCAACTGAAGACCTTTCTAAAATGGAAAAATCAGCAATATTCCCACAATGCAAGCAATGCAATCAACACTGACAGCAATACAGGATACGATGATTATGATGCAAGAGAAAATGTCTAGCAATCACATAGAGCTGAAGACAGACATCAGAGCAATTGACCAAAAAATGAATGATATACAGGAGTCGATACAAAGGAATACACAGAAGATAAAAAAGATGGAAGTTAGAATTGAACAACAGGAAAAAAATCTGGACACGGTTGACCAAAGGCTGATGGCAGAGAACAAGGAATTGGAAGATTCAATTACCTAATTAGAAATGGATCAAGCCTCCTTCTATTTACGTTTTCAAAATATCGTTGAAGATAAGGAAGAGGACCTGGGCCAAGTGATGGCGGAAATAATAGCTGAGGTGTTGCAACAAGAGAAACTTGATATCATAAAAGAATTAGACAAGGTATATAGGGTCCAGACCAATTATGCAAGGAGAAACAAATTGCCAAGGGAGGTACACATAAGATTTGCAAGGAAGAAGTTAAAGGATATTTTTTATAGAATGGCAAGAGATGAACTGCTGATGTATAAGGGAAAGGAGGTGACGGTATTAAAACAAATTCCAGGGAGGGTAAGGGAATTAAGGAGAGATTATAGATTTTTGGCTACCCAACTAAATAAGAGGAACATCCTTTTTAGGTGGATTTTACCAGAAAGTATGCTGATTACGTGGCAAGGAAATTTAGATTTAGATTTTAGATTTTATTGGATTTATATACTGCCCTACTCCCGAAGGACTCAGGGCGGTGTACAGCCAACAATAAAAATATATGAATACAAAATTTAAAACCCAACTAAAAACAAATTAAATAAATTTGGCCCAGACAAAATTAAAACACCCCACATAGTTTAAAACAGATTAAAATTTAACGCTAAAAATGGAGAGAGATTAGGCCAGGCCTGCCTGGTGAAATAAAAAGGTCTTAAGAGCGCAGCGGAAGGTGCACAGATCCGGGATCCTCCGTATCTCCGGGGGGAGCTCGTTCCAGATAGTAGGTGCCCCCACAGAGAAAGCTCTCCCCCTGGGGGCTGCCAGTCGACACTGTTTTGCACCTGGAGGAGCCCCTCTCTATGAGAGCGTACCGGCCGGTGGGAGGCTATTGGTGGTAGTAGGCGGTCCTGCAAGTACCCAGGTCCTAAGCCATGGAGCGCTTTAAAGGTGGTAACCAAAACCTTGAAGCGCACCCGGAAGACCACCGGGAGCCAGTGCAGCTCGCACAGGAGAGGTGTCACATGGGAATGCCATGTCGCTCCCATCACCACCCGCGCGGCCTCACTCTGCGCCAGTTGGAGCCTCCGGGTGCTCCTCAAGGGGAGCCCCATGTACAGAGCATTACAGTAGTCTAGACGGGAAGTGACAAGGGTGTGAGTGACCGTGAGTAAGGAGTCCCGATCCAGAAAGGGACGTAACTGAATGAAATCAAGGTAAATAGTTCGGTAGTAGCTCAAGAGTCTCTAGACCAATTGCGAGCGACTGAAGATGACCAAAGCAGTAAAGAGGAATTAGAGGTGATAACACCAGAAGAAGAAGCCGCTCAGCAAAAAGGAGAGAAAGAAGAGACACTGGAGGAGAAGGAGGCGGAAGACAAGGATAGTAAAGAGATAAAGAAAAACCAAAGACCGACCACAAAGAGCCACAGGTGCCAACAAGTAATAGGATAGTATAAAGGATATAAGAGATGGATGACTGGAGAATGATATCAATCAATGTAAATGGTCTGAATGATAACAAAAAGAGGAATTTTTTAAAATAAAATTAGTTAAACAAAATGCGGATATAGTGTGTCTTCAAGAGGTTCATTTTAAAAAGGAAAAACAAAAACATTTGGAATATAAGAAATTAGGGAATCTTTTTACCTCTTTAGCCGACAAAAAGAAGAGGAGGGCTGCACTGTATATTAAGAAGGAAATAAAAGCAGAACTAAAATATGCTGATCCGAAGGGTAGGATATTAATGGTGGAAGTAAAGAGAGGCAATTGTCCAATTCTATTAACAGCAATTTATGCCCCGAACGAAAACTTGGGAGACTTTTATAAAAAACTAGCTGAAAGATTAAACATAATGGATAACAGTAATATTTGTATAATTGGGGACTTTAATGGGGTAATAGACCCGGACAAAGACTATAGAGGGGCCAAAGGTAAAAAGAAAAAAAGGAAAAATTTACCAAAATCACTCTTTGATGTAGTAGAAGAATTTAATTTAGTTGATATTTGGCGGACCCTGCACCCACACAAGAGGCAGTATACATATTACTCTAACCCTAAAAAATCATGGTCGAGAATTGGTATGATGTGGGTCAGCAGAAATATAGGGCTGGATATTATGTCAATAGAAATCACACCCAATGTCTGGGCAGATCATAACCCATTAGAGGTCAAATGGAAAAGTACGTACAAGAGAAAAAGCATAAGATGGAGATTAAATACCCAATTTCTAAACCATAAGCAAAATATTGAGAAAGTTAAAAAAGAACTAAAATTATTTTTTGAAGAGAATGAAAGGGAACCAACTGCCCGAGGAATTATATGGGACACAATGAAGCGTATTTGAGGGGCCTGGCAATATCGTATGGTTCACATAGGAATAAGGAAAGAAGAGAGAGGCAGAAGGCACTGACAGATGAATTAGGGAAAGCTGAGAAGGAATTACAACAAAAACCAGATAATAAGGCAGCTAAAGAAAATTGGACGGTCGTATGACATAAATTAAATATCATTGATCAGGAGGAACTGGCGTTCAAAATGAAACGAACCAAACAATATTACTTCGAAAACGTAAATAAACAGGGCAGATGGCTGTCTTATAGATTAAAAAAAGAAAAAGAGAAAGGGATAATTTATCAATTGGAAGACACAGAAGGTCGTATTATTACTGAAGAAGAAGACAAATTAGAGATTGCCCGAGAATATTATGCCTCTTTGTATGCAGAAGAACAAATCCCTAAAGAAAAGGTGGACCAATATTTGTCAAAAGAAAATCTGCCAAAGATTGGGGAAGAGGAGAAAGAAATGCTTAACAAAGAAATTACAATGATAGAATTAAGGATGGCAATATCTAAACTTAAAAAGAACAAATCCCCAGGACCAGACGGATTCCCAGGAGAATTGTATAAAAACCCAGATTTGGAGGAAATCTTATTACCAAAATTGTTAGAAATTTATAATGAGGCCCTAAAAGAATCTAAAATACCAGAATCGTGGAGAGAGGCGTACATTATACTCCTCCAGAAAGAAGGAGAGGATCCAAAATTAATTAAAAATTACAGACCAATATCTCTTCTCAACACGGACTACAAAATATTTATGAGCATTATGGCAGGAAGGGTAAAAATAATCTTGAATAAATCAATACATAGTGACCAAAATGGATTCCTCCCTGGGAGGCAGATTAGATATAATACAAGGATGGTAACAGATGTTCTTGAGTACTATGAGTTTAGTTTCGTTTAGTTTATTCAAATTTGTATACCGCCCTACTCCCCGAAGGGACTCAGGGCGGTGAACAGCTGATTAAAATACAATATCATACAAAAGTTAAAAATTAAAATAAATTAAATAATTAGGCTGAAGCAAATTAAAATCCAATTATAAAAGACATTTAAAAACCCAGTATAAAACCCATTATAAAGGGAGGTTTAAGCCAGGCCAGCCTGATGAAATAGGAACGTGTCCAGAAAGGTATTTTATGATTTAATTTGTAGTGATATTTTTTCCAGACACACAAAAAAGCATTTCTTAATATATGGCTTTTAAAAATCCTATCCACCTTTTTATCATAAATCAAGTAAGCATGGCAGCCATATATGAAGTCATAACCCTCAATATTCAATATCCTTTCTTCTGTTAGGTTAATTCAATCACTGATAGCCGATAAAACAGCTGCTTCATAATACAATTTGAGATTTGGCATTTTCAAGGCTCCTCTTTCACGTGTATCTTGCATTATTTTTAACTGAACTCTTGGTTTCTTTCCAGCCCAAATAAACTTATTAATACCTTTCTGGCATTCTTCCAAATTTGCATCTTTTTAAAGTATTGGTATCATTTGAAAAAGAAATAAAAACTTAGGCAAAACACTCATTTTAACTGCTGCAATCCTTCCCAGCATTGACAATTGTAATTTTTTCCACTTCTCTAACTCTGCCTGTATTTTATGCCATAGCACTTCATAATTACATTTATATAACTTCCCATTTGATGTTGCAATATAAACTCCTAAGTATTTAACCTTCTTCACTATCTCACAGCCAGTTACTCTCTCCAACTCTTCCCTTTCTTTTGTACTCATATTCTTGGTTAACATCTTTGTTTTCCCTACATTTATTTTAAATCCTGAAACTTGACCATATTGTTCAACTATATCCGTTAAATTTATAGCTGATTTAACTGGTTGGGTTAAAGTTACGTGGTTGTAACTTTAACCCAACCAGTTAAATCTTGTCTGATCTTAATACTCTGTAAATCATCAGCCCCCGTATTTTATTCAACAACACTTTCAAGGTTAAAACAAACAACAATGGTGACAGGGGCCATCCCTGTCTTGTTTCTTTTTCAATTTTGAATGTTTCAGTCAAATTTCCATTCACTATTATTTGTGCTGTTTGTTTGTGATATATTGCTTGAATTGATTTTATAAAATACTCCCCTAATTGCATCTTTTGAACTACCTTCTCCAGAAATTGCCAATTCAGTCGATCAAACGCCTTCTCTGCATCCAAAAACATGAGCACTGCAGGGACCTGGTTGTTCCTTCCCAAATATTCCAATATATTAACTATTTGCCTTACATTACCTTTCATTTATATCTTGTATAAACCCAGTTTGATCATTGTTAATCACAGATTGCATAATTGACATTAACCTATTTGCTAAAATTTTTGCAAAGATCTTATAATCTATATTAAGTAAAGATATAGGTCTATAATTCTTTGGCTGAGTATGATCCTGATCTTCTTTCGGAATCAAAGATATAAAGGCTGTTCTCCAGGATGGTGGAACCTCTCCTCCCATTTGTATTTTAACAAACAACTCCTTAAGCGGTTCCACCATTTCAAGTTGGAGATTTTTATAATATGCCGATGTCAAACCATCTGTTCCAGGAGCCTTCCCACTTTTCAATTGATTAATTGCAAGGAGAATTTCCTCTGTAGTTATCATTGAGTTCAATCTTTCTCTTTGTTCATCATTAATTATAGAGATAGTCTCCTTCTGCAAGAATCTATCTATATCACTGCCCTGTGTATTATCGCCAACATAAAGCTTTGTATAAAAATCTAAAAAGGCTTTTTTAATCATGCTCTGTTGATATACCTGTTTACCTTTATATTGTATTTTTTCTACTGTACGTGATTTTTGTTTCTTCCTTAACGTATACGCTAACCATCTGCCTGGTTTATTTGCATTGCAGAAAGATTATGCTTAGCATATTGCAAATTTGTTGCCACCTGGTCTGACATCAACATATTGAACTGCCCTCTCAATATTGTAATAGCCTCTTTTATATTCTTATAATCTGGTTTCCTTATTAGTGCCTTTTCCTTTTTTATTATCTCCTCCAATTCCCTCCGTTTTCTCCCGTTTTTGCCTGTAGACATTGTTTAAATTTTTTAACACTCCCCTCATATACGCTTTACTTACATCCCAAACCATTTCCATGGATGTGCTCTTATACATATTTAATTTAAAAAACTCCTTCATTAATTTTTTTACATTCATTCACATTTGCCTCATATCAAAACAAATTCTCATTCAACCTCCAAGACCTCCTGGATTTTTCTCCAACCTCTAGCTCCATCCATACTGGGTTATGATCTGACAAAGTTCTTGGACAAATCTTGGTTTTCTTAACCCTAGAAAGAAAATCATTGGTAGTTAGAATAAAATCAATTCTTGAAAAGGATTGATGTCTGTCAGGAAAAAAAGTAAAATCTTGTTCATCAAAATTTCTTTCATGCCATATGTCTCTTAGGTCCATATCATCCACCATGTCAAAAAAAGATTGGGGTAGTTTAGCCCATGTATGCAAGTTTGGCACTATTTTCTTCTTGTCCTTCTTAGTATCAATTACCCTATTCCAATCATCCATCAGTATACATGATGTATAATCCATTTGTACTAGCCTTGTATGCAAAAATTTATAAAATTTCTCTTGTTGTTGTTTTGGTGCATATATTCCCATTAGAAGGACTTTCTTCCTTTCTATTAATAATTCAATTGCTATATACCTTCCTTGTATATCTGCTTCGATTAATTTAGCCATTAAGTCCTGTCTAATATATATAACTATTCAATTTTTCTGCTCCGGTGCAGCTGCTACAAAATATGTCCCCAATCTAGCATTTATCAAATATCAAATGGTTGGGGGTCACCACAACATGAGGAACTGTATTAAAGGGTCGCGGCATTAGGAAGGTTGAGAGCCACTGTTCTAGAGAGTCAAAAACAATAAGGGGTCCACTCTTACCCCAAGATGAAGAGACACTGAGGTGTATTGCTTTTTGTGACTTTTTTCTTTAGCAGCTTCTTTTTTTTTGAAAAGTTTTTCAGTTTTATTTCTTATACACATAATATAAAATGTACATTTTCTTATACATAATTAATCATACATATGCATGTTTTCCTTAAAGAAAGCATTAAAATAAGGCATTTTAATTACATTCAGAGTTGCTCTTCTACCCTTTCTTCCCTCATTTCACAACAAATCTTTTCCTTCTCCTTTCTCTTCCCTCCATCCTCTCCTCTCCTACTTTCTCCTTCCTCCTCTCCTACCTCATCCTACTTCCCCTTCCTTTCCCCCTCTTCTTTTTCCCCTTCTCCCCTTCTCTCCTACTCCTGTCCCCTCCCCTTCCTTCCTCTCCTTTTCCCTTTCTTCCATTCCTCTCCCTCCCTCCCTCTCCTCTTTCTACCTTCTATTCCTCTCTCCTTTCCATCTTCTTTGCTGTGGAATCTTCTCCTTGTTTGGTATCTGAGCAACTCCTGTATTCTAATAATATATACTTCCTTTCAATTTCTTTTCAGATTTATTCTATCTATCAGTATTATCATCATAATTGTACATTTATTCTTAATGACTTCTTTATTTTCCCCACTCCCTTCCCCCTTTTTCATTTACTCTGGTGTCATCTGGGTTTCTATTTCTTTTTTATTCTCTCTCTCGTTTAACTTTCTATTATCTAACATTTATCTATCCTCTTATCTTCATATTTCTTTTCTAACCATATATAAAACCTTCCCCATGTCTTGAAATACACTGATTCCCCTTTATCTCTTATTCTTAGAGTTAATCTATTCATTTCCGCACAGTCTAAAATCTTTTTTATTACTTCATCTTCTGGCAGAATTTCTTCTGTCTTCCAATTTTGTGCAAATACAATTTTTGCTGCTGTTATTATATGTATAGTTAAATACACACCTTCTTTACTATATCTCTCTGGGAGAATATCCAATTTAAAAAACCCTCTGGTTTTAATTCTATAGATCTATGTAATATTTCTTCTAACCATTTCTGTTTTGCTTCTAAACATAACCACCACCTATGATCCCGACAAATGCAAACATTTCCAATATTTGGCTGAATTATCCTTAAACATCTTTGCTAATCTTTCTACTGGCATATGCCACCTATAAAATATTTTATGTAGATTTTCTTTCAATGCAGTTGCCATTATCAATTTATAATTCCGTTCCCATAGTTATTGCTATTTCTCTAGTTCTATTGCATATCCAAAATTTTTCACCCATGGTATCATTGTCTCTTTTATCTCTTTATCTTCCAATCTAATTTGCAACAAATAATTATACAGCCTTTTAATCATTTTTTCATCCTTTCCAGTCATTATCTGATCCAACTCTTAAATTAAAACCATAATGTTTCAAGTCTTTATCATATCTTGATTGTATCTGCAGCTGTGTATACCAGTCAAGCTCAATCCCTCGTTTTTCTAAGTTTTGTTTCTGTTTTAGTTCTCCCTGCTCTGTTAAAATGTCTTTATATCTTACAATCTTATCCATGTTAATCATATTTGAGTGTGGGTCAACGCTTCTACTGTAGAAAGCCACATTGGTACTTCCCATGGGTGGGTTCTACTTATCTTTACTACCGGTTTATAGCAGGGTCGCACACGTGGGCTTGCTTCATTTGGTTGCACGGGTGCTCTTCTGCCCGTGTGCAGAAGCTTCTGCACATGCACAGAAGCATTCTGATGACATCAGGGTTGGTGGGTGGAGCCTCCCGCCAGTTTTACTACTGGTTCTATAGAACCAGTGTGAACCGACTTCCGGTTGGTGACTCTCAGCGACATGGTGTTGTGACAGCGATCGCTGCCTTTAAACGCCACTTTTTCCCCGCGTTTTGGGGTCCCTTCGAGGCGTGGGAGCTTGGAGAGCTCAGCGGACAATAGCGGGGCATCGGCAGGCAGAGTGGTGAGAAGCAAGCATGCTCTGCTGGACTGATAATTGCTGTCAATCTAGCGTGGCGCGTCTGCCTTTAATGGCAGACCCAAAGCTGTAATAACCAACAAAGACAGAAAGGAAAAAATGCGGTGAAGCTGGTGCCAAATAATACCAATATCTACTCTCTCTCGGACACTCTTTGAGTGAGTTCATTTGGATTGTGCTGGATGGGTCGGACGAGAAGGATCCACGAAGGAACGGACGGCGATCGGGAGGTTGGAGGAGATTGGAGTGGAGTGAGATTGCAAACGAGCCGGTGAGATCGACGAGTAAAAAAGAGGATTTTAGAACGGGGTGACAGCGCTACCAGGGGATAGGATCAATATATAGGACAGAACAAGTGATTTTGGGAAGTTGACAGCGTTGATTGAATAGATTGAACAGAAGTGGCTGGATACCGGAAGTGCAGCCATTGTCTAAACTAACAACAAGACTGTCGTGAACTAAGAGAGGGGCGACGGAGTATTCGGGGAAAGCAAAGTGGCGGTTGAAACCAGAGAGACAATGTAGGATTGACAATGACAGAACTTAAGAGTAGCGGAAAACGGATCATACAGTAAAGTGTGCCTATTGAACATCTTTATATCCTCAGTTCTTTTTTTTTCTCTTTTTTCTTTTTTCTATCCTGGTGAAGAAGTTACTGAGCAACTAATTAAAGACTTGGACAAAAAGTATCGTTAATACTAGTATATCTACACCTTTACATTTTATATCATATATATTGCATATTTCTACTTTTATAGTTAAATCCATTTATATTTATAGTAATATTTATATTTATATATTTATATCTATATATTTATATATAGTGGAATAAGAAAATAGATTACTAGAGCTTAATTTTGACTTTATTTAATATTTACCAAGTGTCTTTTAGATATTGGTATTAAGGGATATACCTATTCTATAACTGAATCCTTTTCTTTTTCATCTACTGTTTGCTACTTTTGACAATTTATATACAACTTGGAATATTGAGATTGATTGATTAATTAATTATTTGTGTATTTACATTTATTTAGTATATATTAGAATATTATTAGTGATTAAGTGTCAAACAGAGATATTGTATAGTTCATTTGCTTAAGCATTGGTACAATTGTTGTAGTGTAAATAGGAGGTGGGAAGGATATTTTAGTTTATATTAATGAATTTGGGTAAGTGATTAACAAGTGCTTTATTACAGGATAGATTTGCATAACAGCTAATAGCTATTAGAATAAGGTGAAAGGATAAATAACATAAACTGTGAGATTTGATTTAAGTATTCCTGAAGTAAATAGAATAATTCAAATTATTGTTATACCAAAACAAATATTGAATAGGGGAACGGTGGTGAAGGACAAAATACAAATATACTCAACATCTCCAGTGGTGGGGGAAAAAAAAGAAAGATAACATTGGATAGAGGAAATTAAATATCGGTGGATGACAATTTGGAAAAACATTGAAAAGATAATAAGAGAACAGAAAAAGGTGTTAAAGGAGATGACAAGTCTTTCATTCACGGTGACTAAAACAGGAAAGAAAACACCATCAAACCCCACGATTACAATGACGTCACCTGCTACACAGTCAACTGAAGACCTTTCTAAAATGGAGAAATCAGCAATATTCCCACAATGCAAGCAATGCAATCAACACTGACAGCAATACAGGATACGATGATTATGATGCAAGAGAAAATGTCTAGCAATCACATAGAGCTGAAGACAGACATCAGAGCAATTGACCAAAAAATGAATGATATACAGGAGTCGATACAAAGGAACACACAGAAGATAAAAAAGATGGAAGTTAGAATTGAACAACAGGAAAAAAATCTGGACAGGGTTGACCAAAGGCTGATGGCACAGAACAAGGAATTGGAAGATTCAATTACCCAAATAGAAATGGATCGAGCCTACTTCTATTTACGTTTTCAAAATATCGTTGAAAATAAGGAAGAGGACCTGGGCCAAGTGATGGCGGAAATAATAGCTGAGGTGTTGCAACAAGAGAAACTTGATATCATAAAAGAATTAGACAAGGTATATAGGGTCCAGACCAATTATGCAAGGAGAAACAAATTGCCAAGGGAGGTACACATAAGATTTGCAAGGAAGAAGGTAAAGGATATTTTTTATAGAATGGCAAGAGATGAACTGCTGATGTATAAGGGAAAGGAGGTGACGGTATTAAAACAAATTCCAGGGAGGGTAAGGGAATTAAGGAGAGATTATAGATTTTTGGCTACCCAACTAAATAAGAGGAACATCCTTTTTAGGTGGATTTTACCAGAAAGTATGCTGATTACGTGGCAAGGAAATTTAGATTTAGATTTTAGATTTTATTGGATTTATATACTGCCCTACTCCCGAAGGACTCAGGGCGGTGTACAGCCAACAATAAAAATATATGAATACAAAATTTAAAACCCAACTAAAAACAAATTAAATAAATTTGGCCCGGACAAAATTAAAACACCCCACATAGTTTAAAACAGATTAAAATTTAACGCTAAAAATGGAGAGAGATTAGGCCAGGCCTGCCTGGTGAAATAAAAAGGTCTTAAGAGCGCAGCGGAAGGTGCACAGATCCGGGATCCTCCGTATCTCCGGGGGGAGCTCATTCCAGATAGTAGGTGCCCCCACAGAGAAAGCTCTCCCCCTGGGGGCCGCCAGTCGACACTGTTTTGCACCCGGAGGAGCCCCTCTCTATGAGAGTGTACCGGCCGGTGGGAGGCTATTGGTGGTAGTAGGCGGTCCTGCAAGTACCCAGGTCCTAAGCCATGGAGCACTTTAAAGGTGGTAACCAAAACCTTGAAGCGCACCCGGAAGACCACCGGGGGCCAGTGCAGCTCGCACAGGAGAGGTGTCACATGGGAATGCCATGTCGCTCCCATCACCACCCGCGCGGCCGCACTCTGCGCCAGTTGGAGCCTCCGGGTGCTCCTCAAGGGGAGCCCCATGTACAGAGCATTACAGTAGTCTAGACGGGAAGTGACAAGGGTGTGAGTGACCGTGAGTAAGGAGTCCCGATCCAGAAAGGGACGTAACTGAATGAAATCAAGGTAAATAGTTCGGTAGTAGCTCAAGAGTCTCTAGACCAATTGCGAGCGACTGAAGATGACCAAAGCAGTAAAGAGGAATTAGAGGTGATAACACCAGAAGAAGAAGCCGCTCAGCAAAAAGGAGAGTCACAGGTGCCAACAAGTAATAGGATAGTATAAAGGATATAAGAGATGGATGACTGGAGAATGATATCGATCAATGTAAATGGTCTGAATGATAACAAAAAGAGGAATTTTTTAAAATAAAATTAGTTAAACAAAATACGGATATAGTGTGTCTTCAAGAGGTTCATTTTAAAAAGGAAAAACAAAAACATTTGGAATATAAGAAATTAGGGAATCTTTTTACCTCTTTAGCCGACAAAAAGAAGAGGAGGGCTGCACTGTATATTAAGAAGGAAATAAAAGCAGAACTAAAATATGCTGATCCGAAGGGTAGGATATTAATGGTGGAAGTAAAGAGAGGTAATTGTCCAATTCTATTAACAGCAATTTATGCCCCGAACAAAAACTTGGGAGACTTTTATAAAAAACTAGCTGAAAGATTAAACATAATGGATAACAGTAATATTTGTATAATTGGGGACTTTAATGGGGCCATAGACCCGGACAAAGACTATAAAGGGGCCAAAGGTAAAAAGGAAAAAAGGAAAAATTTACCAAAATCACTCTTTGATGTAGTAGAAGAATTTAATTTAGTTGATATTTGGCGGACCCTGCACCCACACAAGAGGCAGTATACATATTACTCTAACCCTAAAAAATCATGGTCGAGAATTGGTATGATGTGGGTCAGCAGAAATATAGGGCTGGATATTATGTCAATAGAAATCACACCCAATGTCTGGGCAGATCATAACCCATTAGAGGTCAAATGGAAAAGTACGTACAAGAGAAAAAGCATAAGATGGAGATTAAATACCCAATTTCTAAACCATAAGCAAAATATTGAGAAAGTTAAAAAAGAACTAAAAATATTTTTTGAAGAGAATGAAAGGGAACCAACTGCCCGAGGAATTATATGGGACACAATGAAGCGTATTTGAGGGGCCTGGCAATATCGTATGGTTCACATAGGAATAAGGAAAGAAGAGAGAGGCAGAAGGCACTGACAGATGAATTAGGGAAAGCTGAGAAGGAATTACAACAAAAACCAGATAATAAGGCAGCTAAAGAAAATTGGACGGTCGTATGACATAAATTAAATATCATTGATCAGGAGGAACTGGCGTTCAAAATGAAACGAACCAAACAATATTACTTCAAAAACGCAAATAAATCGGGCAGATGGCTGTCTTATAGATTAAAAAAAGAAAAAGAGAAAGGGATAATTTATCAATTGGAAGACACGGAAGGTCGTATTATTACTGAAGAAGAAGACAAATTAGAGATTGCCCGAGAATATTATGCCTCTTTGTATGCAGAAGAACAAATCCCTAAAGAAAAGGTGGACCGATATTTGTCAAAAGAAAATCTGCCAAAGATTGGGGAAGAGGAGAAAGAAATGCTTAACAAAGAAATTACAATGACAGAATTAAGGATGGCAATATCTAAACTTAAAAAGAACAAATCCCCAGGACCGGACGGATTCCCAGGAGAATTGTATAAAAACCCAGATTTGGAGGAAATCTTATTACCAAAATTGTTAGAAATTTATAATGAGGCCCTAAAAGAATCTAAAATACCAGAATCGTGGAGAGAGGCGTACATTATACTCCTCCAGAAAGAAGGAGAGGATCCAAAATTAATTAAAAATTACAGACCAATATCTCTTCTCAACACGGACTACAAAATATTTATGAGCATTATGGCAGGAAGGGTAAAAATAATCTTGAATAAATCAATACATAGTGACCAAAATGGATTCCTCCCTGGGAGGCAGATTAGATATAATACAAGGATGGTAACAGATGTTCTTGAGTACTATGAGTTTAGTTTCGTTTAGTTTATTCAAATTTGTATACCGCCCTACTCCCCGAAGGGACTCAGGGCGGTGAACAGCTGATTAAAATACAATATCATACAAAAGTTAAAAATTAAAATAAATTAAATAATTAGGCTGAAGCAAATTAAAATCCAATTATAAAAGACATTTAAAAACCCAGTATAAAACCCATTATAAAGGGAGGTTTAAGCCAGGCCAGCCTGATGAAATAGGAACGTGTCCAGAAAGGTATTTTATGATTTAATTTGTAGTGATATTTTTTCCAGACACACAAAAAAGCATTTCTTAATATATGGCTTTTAAAAATCCTATCCACCTTTTTATCATAAATCAAGTAAGCATGGCAGCCATATATGAAGTCATAACCCTCAATATTCAATATCCTTTCTTCTGTTAGGTTAATTCAATCACTGATAGCCGATAAAACAGCTGCTTCATAATACAATTTGAGATTTGGCATTTTCAAGGCTCCTCTTTCACGTGTATCTTGCATTATTTTTAACTGAACTCTTGGTTTCTTTCCAGCCCAAATAAACTTATTAATACCTTTCTGGCATTCTTCCAAATTTGCATCTTTTTAAAGTATTGGTATCATTTGAAAAAGAAATAAAAACTTAGGCAAAACACTATTTTTAACTGCTGCAATCCTTCCCAGCATTGACAATTGTAATTTTTTCCACTTCTCTAACTCTGCCTGTATTTTATGCCATAGCACTTCATAATTACATTTATATAACTTCCCATTTGATGTTGCAATATAAACTCCTAAGTATTTAACCTTCTTCACTATCTCACAGCCAGTTACTCTCTCCAACTCTTCCCTTTCTTTTGTACTCATATTCTTGGTTAACATCTTTGTTTTCCCTACATTTATTTTAAATCCTGAAACTTGACCATATTGTTCAACTATATCCGTTAAATTTATAGCTGATTTAACTGGTTGGGTTAAAGTTACGTGGTTGTAACTTTAACCCAACCAGTTAAATCTTGTCTGATCTTAATACTCTGTAAATCATCAGCCCCCGTATTTTATTCAACAACACTTTCAAGGTTAAAACAAACAACAATGGTGACAGGGGCCATCCCTGTCTTGTTTCTTTTTCAATTTTGAATGTTTCAGTCAAATTTCCATTCACTATTATTTGTGCTGTTTGTTTGTGATATATTGCTTGAATTGATTTTATAAAATACTCCCCTAATTGCATCTTTTGAACTACCTTCTCCAGAAATTGCCAATTCAGTCGATCAAACGCCTTCTCTGCATCCAAAAACATGAGCACTGCAGGGACCTGGTTGTTCCTTCCCAAATATTCCAATATATTAACTATTTGCCTTACATTACCTTTCATTTATATCTTGTATAAACCCAGTTTGATCATTGTTAATCACAGATTGCATAATTGACATTAACCTATTTGCTAAAATTTTTGCAAAGATCTTATAATCTATATTAAGTAAAGATATAGGTCTATAATTCTTTGGCTGAGTATGATCCTGATCTTCTTTCGGAATCAAAGATATAAAGGCTGTTCTCCAGGATGGTGGAACCTCTCCTCCCATTTGTATTTTAACAAACAACTCCTTAAGCGGTTCCACCATTTCAAGTTGGAGATTTTTATAATATGCCGATGTCAAACCATCTGTTCCAGGAGCCTTCCCACTTTTCAATTGATTAATTGCAAGGAGAATTTCCTCTGTAGTTATCATTGAGTTCAATCTTTCTCTTTGTTCATCATTAATTATAGAGATAGTCTCCTTCTGCAAGAATCTATCTATATCACTGCCCTGTGTATTATCGCCAACATAAAGCTTTGTATAAAAATCTAAAAAGGCTTTTTTAATCATGCTCTGTTGATATACCTGTTTACCTTTATATTGTATTTTTTCTACTGTACGTGATTTTTGTTTCTTCCTTAACGTATACGCTAACCATCTGCCTGGTTTATTTGCATTGCAGAAAGATTATGCTTAGCATATTGCAAATTTGTTGCCACCTGGTCTGACATCAACATATTGAACTGCCCTCTCAATATTGTAATAGCCTCTTTTATATTCTTATAATCTGGTTTCCTTATTAGTGCCTTTTCCTTTTTTATTATCTCCTCCAATTCCCTCCGTTTTCTCCCGTTTTTGCCTGTAGACATTGTTTAAATTTTTTAACACTCCCCTCATATACGCTTTACTTACATCCCAAACCATTTCCATGGATGTGCTCTTATACATATTTAATTTAAAAAACTCCTTCATTAATTTTTTTACATTCATTCACATTTGCCTCATATCAAAACAAATTCTCATTCAACCTCCAAGACCTCCTGGATTTTTCTCCAACCTCTAGCTCCATCCATACTGGGTTATGATCTGACAAAGTTCTTGGACAAATCTTGGTTTTCTTAACCCTAGAAAGAAAATCATTGGTAGTTAGAATAAAATCAATTCTTGAAAAGGATTGATGTCTGTCAGGAAAAAAAGTAAAATCTTGTTCATCAAAATTTCTTTCATGCCATATGTCTCTTAGGTCCATATCATCCACCATGTCAAAAAAAGATTGGGGTAGTTTAGCCCATGTATGCAAGTTTGGCACTATTTTCTTCTTGTCCTTCTTAGTATCAATTACCCTATTCCAATCATCCATCAGTATACATGATGTATAATCCATTTGTACTAGCCTTGTATGCAAAAATTTATAAAATTTCTCTTGTTGTTGTTTTGGTGCATATATTCCCATTAGAAGGACTTTCTTCCTTTCTATTAATAATTCAATTGCTATATACCTTCCTTGTATATCTGCTTCGATTAATTTAGCCATTAAGTCCTGTCTAATATATATAACTATTCAATTTTTCTGCTCCGGTGCAGCTGCTACAAAATATGTCCCCAATCTAGCATTTATCAAATATCAAATGGTTGGGGGTCACCACAACATGAGGAACTGTATTAAAGGGTCGCGGCATTAGGAAGGTTGAGAGCCACTGTTCTAGAGAGTCAAAAACAATAAGGGGTCCACTCTTACCCCAAGATGAAGAGACACTGAGGTGTATTGCTTTTTGTGACTTTTTTCTTTAGCAGCTTCTTTTTTTTTGAAAAGTTTTTCAGTTTTATTTCTTATACACATAATATAAAATGTACATTTTCTTATACATAATTAATCATACATATGCATGTTTTCCTTAAAGAAAGCATTAAAATAAGGCATTTTAATTACATTCAGAGTTGCTCTTCTACCCTTTCTTCCCTCATTTCACAACAAATCTTTTCCTTCTCCTTTCTCTTCCCTCCATCCTCTCCTCTCCTACTTTCTCCTTCCTCCTCTCCTACCTCATCCTACTTCCCCTTCCTTTCCCCCTCTTCTTTTTCCCCTTCTCCCCTTCTCTCCTACTCCTGTCCCCTCCCCTTCCTTCCTCTCCTTTTCCCTTTCTTCCATTCCTCTCCCTCCCTCCCTCTCCTCTTTCTACCTTCTATTCCTCTCTCCTTTCCATCTTCTTTGCTGTGGAATCTTCTCCTTGTTTGGTATCTGAGCAACTCCTGTATTCTAATAATATATACTTCCTTTCAATTTCTTTTCAGATTTATTCTATCTATCAGTATTATCATCATAATTGTACATTTATTCTTAATGACTTCTTTATTTTCCCCACTCCCTTCCCCCTTTTTCATTTACTCTGGTGTCATCTGGGTTTCTATTTCTTTTTTATTCTCTCTCTCGTTTAACTTTCTATTATCTAACATTTATCTATCCTCTTATCTTCATATTTCTTTTCTAACCATATATAAAACCTTCCCCATGTCTTGAAATACACTGATTCCCCTTTATCTCTTATTCTTAGAGTTAATCTATTCATTTCCGCACAGTCTAAAATCTTTTTTATTACTTCATCTTCTGGCAGAATTTCTTCTGTCTTCCAATTTTGTGCAAATACAATTTTTGCTGCTGTTATTATATGTATAGTTAAATACACACCTTCTTTACTATATCTCTCTGGGAGAATATCCAATTTAAAAAACCCTCTGGTTTTAATTCTATAGATCTATGTAATATTTCTTCTAACCATTTCTGTTTTGCTTCTAAACATAACCACCACCTATGATCCCGACAAATGCAAACATTTCCAATATTTGGCTGAATTATCCTTAAACATCTTTGCTAATCTTTCTACTGGCATATGCCACCTATAAAATATTTTATGTAGATTTTCTTTCAATGCAGTTGCCATTATCAATTTATAATTCCGTTCCCATAGTTATTGCTATTTCTCTAGTTCTATTGCATATCCAAAATTTTTCACCCATGGTATCATTGTCTCTTTTATCTCTTTATCTTCCAATCTAATTTGCAACAAATAATTATACAGCCTTTTAATCATTTTTTCATCCTTTCCAGTCATTATCTGATCCAACTCTTAAATTAAAACCATAATGTTTCAAGTCTTTATCATATCTTGATTGTATCTGCAGCTGTGTATACCAGTCAAGCTCAATCCCTCGTTTTTCTAAGTTTTGTTTCTGTTTTAGTTCTCCCTGCTCTGTTAAAATGTCTTTATATCTTACAATCTTATCCATGTTAATCATATTTGAGTGTGGGTCAACGCTTCTACTGTAGAAAGCCACATTGGTACTTCCCATGGGTGGGTTCTACTTATCTTTACTACCGGTTTATAGCAGGGTCGCACACGTGGGCTTGCTTCATTTGGTTGCACGGGTGCTCTTCTGCCCGTGTGCAGAAGCTTCGATTAATTTAGCCATTAAGTCCTGTCTAATATATATAACTATTCAATTTTTCTGCTCCGGTGCAGCTGCTACAAAATATGTCCCCAATCTAGCATTTATCAAATATTTTTGGTCATTTGTCCTTATATGAGTCTCTTGCAAACAAATTACATCATTTTTAAATTGTTTCAAATAATGAAATACCTTCCTCCTCTTTTGTGGTGAATTTAATCCATTGACATTCCAGGTCAACAATTTAATTGCCATTTTTGGCTCCTGAAAGCTTTTGGAGAACCTTTTGAAAATCCTGGTGGAATTTTTTCTTAGGTCTAGCTCCTCCCACAGCTTCTGTATTGATAGATATCATTTCTTGGGCTATCATCTGTTGTTTCTTTAGTTCTTCTTTATGTTTAGTTGCCGCCCGTGTCTGTCTTTGATCTTTGGGTTCTTCCATTTTTTAAAATAAATCCATTAATTGTACATCCTCTGTAATTTGCAACAATTGTTCTTGGGTAGTCAATGCACCCCCTTGAGCTTGAGCCTGCGTTGTTTCTTCTTCCCCCTTTTTAGCCTCTTCATCTCTTTCTTCTCTTATGTTCTGGAATTTAAGTAAAATGCCGCTTTTTCCATCTCTAACATTGTCACTGTGCTTTCCAACTCCTTATTAAGTCCTGTCATTTTCTGGTCCAATCTTTCTAATTTATCATCCATTTGTTCCGTCTTTTTTTCTATAGCCATAATTATTTGATTATTTTTTTGAATTAACTCTTAAATTGAGTCTATTTTTCCATCTAGTTTTTGTATGTCCTCTTTAACTGCTTTTTTGACCTCATCCATATCTTTCTGGGATTGTTCGTGGTTTTTAGACATGCATTCCTGCATCTTTAACATCGTCTCTTGGATTGACACTAATGTAGTCTGAACTGATTGTATATTCATGGTGGGGGTCTGCTTTTCCGCTGGAAACATCCCTTCTATAGTTCTTTGAGCTACAGGGGAGGCAGTTGCTCCTATTAGTGTTGATGTGGTTTGCTTTCCAGATTTCACAGTGGTTATTGTGGTGCTAGTCATCTCTGCCAAGATTTTATATTATTCTCCTAAAATCTTGTCTATTTTTTCCCAAATCAACATCCACTTTTCTAATCAGTTTTCCTTCTGCCTCCTTTCCCCCTCTTTGTTTTTCTTTCCTCCTACCCTCTCTTCTCTTCTTTTCCCTTTCTTATTCAGTACTATATATTACTAATATTATTATATGTGATCCTCCCAAGATCTTTGCTGGTATAGTTTAATTACAGTTCTTAATACTTAATATTTGTTGCTAGTGCTCTAATACTAATATTCTTACTTCATCAGTTTATAGTTTTTAAAATTAATTTATTTATTTTCAGTAAGTAATAAACAATAAGTTGAATTACTACAAGTTTCTATAAATTACTTTCAACAATAGATTACTAAAAGATACTATAAAAATATATAATAAGCAATCTAAATCTAATTAATGCACTTATAATACACTATATACTTAAAGAGAAAAAAACTATAAAAATGTGAATAACAATCAAATACTATAATTACCAAATATCTTGATTTACTATTTACTGTTATAATTAATTGACTAGTTAATTTAATAGATGTAAGTCTAATTATTTAATAAGTATTAATATAAATATAAGTTTAAAAATAAGATAATATATAAAATAAGATACTATATAAATATAAAGTTATTCAGTTTTTACATATTATTTGTTTTTTACTTATTCCTTTAGTTGATCAATAGGAAGAAAGAAGAAGAGTCTAATATAGATTAAGTATAGTTCCTTTTTTTTTTTTTTTTTTTTTTTGGAGAATTATTCCTCTCACTTATGTTTCAAAATGGCGATTCCAAATCTGGAAAGTCACTTTTGTATATCCCAATAGAGCTGGTCCACGTCTTCTTTTTTCTCTGTTAAAGCAGCTCTGTTGCGGGTGAAGCTAATCCCTCACAATCACTTCTCTCTTTTCTCTGTCTCCAAAACACTTATGTTCTCAATCGTCTTTTTAACACCCGTCCTGTGTTTCCTGCTGGTCTAGTTTCACCCCGCCAGTTTTACTCCTCTCGTTACTTGCCGCCTGCTCCCAGTCTGAGTCTCTCCTTTCCGCTGCCCCAATGGGATCTAAGTTCTTCCTTCTCTCGATCTATTTGAAAGTTTTATAATCCTTTGTAACGTTTCAAACCTCTGCTCTCACTGCCACTTTTCCCACCGTTCTCACTTTCTGCTTCCTGCTGGTTTCACTCAGTGACTCAGACCTCAGGGCCAGCCGATGCTGCTGTCTCTTTCAGTGCTCGAAATAAAGGGTCCTTCTTGGTGTGGTGGGAGACTGCACCTCTCCACACCTCCTCCGAAGGCTCCCCTCCTTTTTGCCGGTCCCACCACAACTGACCTTGCCCTTTAACGGGTGCCGAAACGTTGAAAATCAACACGGGGAACAGAGCGATCTCTTTCCCCTGCTGCTTCCGTCCTCAGCACCGCCGGAAGTCCCCGAAAATATTCTTGAGTCACCAGAATGCCAAAAAGAGAGAGACTCAAGATGAGGCTTGCAAAAAAAACCCACCAGATTTTATTTAAGGCCACAAACAAAATACTGGGTGGGACCAGAACATACAGATACAATGCATGTGAGGAGATAGGCACACCTTGAGGAAGGTATGGTGTCCTTTTATACCCTCAGAGACATCATCTTAGTACCCAATTCTGGCCTCCTAATTTAGGTTATTCCTTGTTGCCCTGCAAGGGAATAAAACCTTCCCAATTAATCTTATCTCCTTAAGCATTCCTTTGTTGTCTCAATTGGCCATTTGGCCTCCTGGTTCTGCAAGGAAGGCGCTTATACAGATCAAAGGCATAAATTACAGCTGAGGTGTAGATTATCTCTTGGTTGATGTCTGCAGTTCCAGCTAAGATACGTACCATGCCCTTAGATGGCCCAAGAAAAACAGGAAGAAGATCGATATGGGTTTAGATCAAATGGCAGGGACATATGTTTGACAGATACCAGATAATAACAATATGTTTGCAACAAAATATAAAGGAATAATATACGTGTTACAACTACAAAGGCACAATATATGTGTTACAGGAACCTAATGGTTACAGAATAACAAGTTTTTACTAAATCTAGTACGGTATTTCAGTATTTTGTATTCTATCCTTATTATTGTTTCCTTTCAATTTGAGTCTGATTCTCGGTCGTTTCCCTTGCCATATGAATTTTGAAATGAGTCTGTCCAAATTTATAAAAAAGTCTTTTTTGAACCGAATTGGTACGCATTCAAATAAAAACATTTTCAGAAGGACATTCATTTTGAGGGTGGCTATCCTGCCCATTAGGGATAGCTGTCAATTTCCCCCATTTTTCCAAATCAGACCTAATTTGCGCCATTGTCATAGTTATCTTCTTTAAGTGTGATGCATCTTGCTGTCCATTGAATCCCCAAATATCTTATTTTTTTCGTCAGACTCCCTGTTTAATTCTTCACATTTACGGTAAGTCTCTTTACTTTGCAAGAAAAGAAACAGGAAAAGTATTTGAGAAATGAGTTCCACAACCGTCCAGCAGAGGGCAGCAAAGACCTCTCTTGGTCCTCCACTTCTCTGTGCAGCTGTTCCCCAACTAGACAACTTTTAAGATTTCTTGGACTTCAACTCCCAGAAGTCCAGAGCCTGCTATGCTACTTGAGGAATGCTGGGAGTTGAAGTCCAGAAATGTTTACCTCCAACGGCTCTGAGGTAAGTAGGGACAGCTATGGGGCTGGGCCGCTTTGTGTGGGCTGCTTGGAGCCATCTTTTGTGTGCAGCCGCAGGTGGGGTGGCAAAGCACCTCCTAGGTTTTCTAAGGTTCGGCCCTGGCCTTTTTCTTCCGAAGGTGAAGGAAGGTGCCCAGACTCTGTTCATCTGAGTGGAGAGGAGAGAAAGTCCCTTCCAATTCTTCTGTTCTGTTCTGTTCTGTTCTGTTCTGTTCTGTTCTGTTCTGTTCTGTTCTGTTCTGTTCTGTTCTGTTCTGTTCTATCCCTATCCCTAATCCATTCCATTCCATTCCATTCCATTCCACTCCACTCCACTCCTATTCCTATTCCTATTCCTAATCCATTCCATTCCATTCCATTCCTATTCCTAATCCATTCCATTCCATTCCATTCCATTCCATTCCTATTCCTATTCCTAATCCATTCCATTCCATTCCTATTCCTATTCCTAATCCATTCCATTCCATTCCATTCCATTCCATTCCTATTCCTAATCCATTCCATTCCATTCTATTCCTAATCCATTCCATTCCTATTCCTATTCCTATTCCTAATCCATTCCATTCCATTCCATTCCATTCCATTCCATTCTATTCCTAATCCATTCCATTCCATTCCTATTCCTATTCCTATTCCTATTCCTAATCCATTCCATTCCATTCCATTCCATTCCTATTCCTATTCCTAATCCATTCCATTCTATTCCTATTCCTGTTCCTATTCCTAATCCATTCCATTCCATTCTATTCCTAATCCATTCCATTCCTATTCCTATTCCTATTCCTATTCCTAATCCATTCCATTCTATTCCTAATCCATTCCATTCCTATTCCTATTCCTATTCCTATTCCTATTCCTAATCCATTCCATTCCATTCCATTCCTATTCCTATTCCTATTCCTAATCCATTCCATTCCATTCCATTCTATTCCTAATCCTAATCCTATTCCTAATCCATTCCATTCCATTCTATTCCTAATCCATTCCATTCCTATTCCTATTCCTATTCCTATTCCTATTCCTATTCCTATTCCTATTCCTAATCCATTCCATTCCTAATCCATTCTATTCTATTCTATTTGTTTTCCTCAGGCTAATTTCTCTACCTTTCCCTCGGGGCTTTCTCTCTCTCTACCTTTCCCACAGGATTCTTTAACTTTCCCTATATCTATATAGAGAGGGATGGATGCTACTGCAGTCCTGATCAGATCTTTCTTTCTTTCTTTCTTTCTTTCTTTCTTTCTTTCTTTCTTTCTTTCTTTCTTTTCTTCATTCTTCTTTAACATATGTAGGTATTTAATAAACAGTGTACTGTCTGGGTCACGTTACATATACATAATAATAGTAATAATAATATTGTTTGCTTGTATATAATGATATGCTTCCAACTAATATGCTTCCAACTTCTAATATCTACTTTTGTTATCTAAACATTGATAAAAGAAATCCCAAGTTAAAAAATATTCTGTATCTTCTTTATCCTTTATCCTTAATGTTAACCTATCCATTTCCGCACCATCTAATATTTTCTTCATTATATTATCATCTGAAGGATGTTCATCATTTTTCCAATGTTGGGAAAACACAATTCTCCCTGCCGTCAAAACAGGCAGCATCAAATATATATTCCCTTTATTATATTTTTCTGGCAAAATGCCTAACAAGAATATTTCTGGCTTTAAGTCTATATGGTGCTTTATAATTTTCTCTAGCCCTGAATGGATTTTCATCCATTTTTTGTGGCCTTTGGGCAAGTCCACCACATCTGGAAATACGAGGGGATTAATAAATAGCTGTATATTTTCTTTCTTAACTTTTCATCCACACCTAATAGTATCTGATCAAGTATTGTTGGCTCTTTATAGAAACCATATTTCTCTATATCTTTTTCACATCTTGACCGTATTTGCCAGTGTGGCCACCATGCGAGGTCCACCCATTGATTTGGCAATTGCTGTTTAGTTTCCAGTTCCCCTTTCTCATTTAAAATATCTTTATACGTTATAATTTTTCCCAAGTTTATCCCATTTGGATGCATCAGTGCTTCCACTGTTGAAAGCCAGATTGGTATTTTGATATAACTTTTTGGCTTTAAGCTTTTCCCATACTAGGAGTGGAGCATTCCTTACATAATGTCTCTGAAAGTATCTATAGATCCTCACGGCTGGCATCTTCATGTCTGAAACCTAAGTTCTCTCTCCCTCTTCCCTCCCCCCATAATTGGTTGGAAGCGGAGAAGCTGTAATAGTTGCAAGAGCAAAATCTCCTTTGGAAGCTCCACAGGGGCCTTTGGGAGGAGAGGCTCAGTTAGAGAGACTTCCTGGTCTCTGATGGAAACAATCAGAAGTTGGGTCTTTTGTTGACGTTCATCATGTCTTCTGTGTAACAAGGAGCATATTTGTTCCTGCACACTAGATCATCAATCATGTTTATCAGTTTGACCACCTGAACCTCCCGTATTGACCCTTCGGCCTCGTTGTTGAAACTCAGGCACCTGTTCCTGCATTCAGCAATGTATTTCTTCATATTTTCACTTCTGGAATTCAAAAAACTTTGTAGAGATTGACCTTTCAGGCAGTCTTTGTGGGTGAATAAGAGGATCGTGTAATCTTTGGCGTAGAGGCCAAAAACCTCTTTGATCTGCTGAACCACATTTGTCTCCTCCTGGATGAAACGAAAAGGATGAATCACGTGCAGAATGACGTGGGGACCCGGAGAGCACAACTCCATGCACTTGCTCACTTCTGCAGCAATAGCCTTGTCTGGACGATGGGAAGAGGAAAAGCCAGGCATATCAACAACCACAACCTTCCTGCCCTTCAGCTGCGCCTCCTCCTTTTGGCATACTTCTGTTTCTGACTGAAATGGCCTCCCAGACTGAAAGACTTTTCTTCCCAGGATTGTGTTTCCCGTCGCACTTTTCCCACTTCTGCGTTCACCCACCAGGACGATCCTCCGTTCAGGCCCTGCAACCCAAAGGGGAGAGGAGAGAAAAAGGGGATTCGTCAGTAGTGTAAAGCCTGCCTCCCCCCACCCAGGACCAAGACTTTACCTGGGATGCTTCCAGCCGTTTCCAGACCAGTCGCACAGCACAAAAGCCGGGATTCCTGGGTGAAAAGCAAAACAGAGTCAGCCAAAGGAGAGGATGCCTTGCAGGAAGGTTGCAGAAACTCTCCTCCCCCAGAAGACACAGGGAGGAATTGGGGGAGGGGTTAAAAACGAGCCACCCACTCTTCACTGCCCTTGAGGCAGACCCATTTGATCCTTCCCCCCACGCCACTACTCCCCCTTTTATGCAGCCCTTCAATTCTTGGGACCCTTCACTTTGGGGGTTTCAGGAAAGGGGGGGGGGTTGATGTCCAAAGTGGCTGTCAGCTCCCCACAGCCAACTCCATGCTCGAAGAGACCCTGTTCTCTGGGGCTTTAGTTGCTCCTGTCGCAGCTCCACATTGTCTCCAAGGGTTCCCCCCAGATCATCTTCCTTTGGGTTACCCCCTCCCCTCCCCAGCCCATCACTCGGGAACCTCCCCTGCCCCATGGCTCCCCTCCCTGAGTGGGGAGTGGGGGACTTTGCGGGTCTTCTCGTCCAACCTCTGCTCTAGCAGGGGACCCTATATCATTTCAGACAAGTGGCTGCCCAGTCCTTTCTTTAAAATCTCCAGAGATGGAGCATCCACAACTAATATCAGGCTATTCTAATTCTCCTCCTCCTCTTCCTTCTCCTCCTCCTCCAGTTACCTCAGGAAGCATCCACCTAGGAGAGACGCAAGTGATCACCTCACTCCATTGACCAAGTCCTACTTGAGTCACAGCTGCACATCGGAATTGGTACTGAAGGTTTAGGTGGACATCTTCTAGGGTGAATTGATCCTCAGGGCCTTCAGTATTGAGACTTTTCCAATTGTCTCCTGCAATCCGATATTCCACTTGGTACCTGGAGACCGAAGCCTTCCCCATGGCTACCGGATCAATACCGACCTCGAAACAATTTGGGTGAAATTGCTCAACCTTAGGAGGGGGAGGTCTTCTCAGAGCAGCTTCCAGCTCCTGACGTCTCTTCAGGACCTCCAAGGTCAAGATTAAACTTTTGGTCTCCACCATCTTTAATGAGTCAAAGAAATCCTTCATGCTCTTAGTGCTCATTTTCCAGATTTCAGCAGCAGCATTAGGACTTCCTCCGTATTCTCGGTGAGCAAAGAGGGCTGAATGGTTGAATCTGAAGTGCAGAGGGATTCCTGATTCATCCAGAGCACACGGCAGATCAGCCTCCTTGAGGGCCTCCAGGACAGTTGGGGTCCCCCAATCTGCAAAGGTGATCAGGAGTTGGATGTTATCCTTCACATCTTTTCCCAACATGGAGAGCATAGAATCAAAGAGGCATTTCTGGATGTGGGTTGAATGGGCAAGGAAGGCCTGGGCCACCAAGCAGATGGCATCCACATGGTCAATGCCCCCTGGGGTGGAGAAAAACTCCAGGAGCTGCTTCTCCACCAATTTGTCTTGCTCTGCATCTCTTGTGCCTGCAAATCCTGGAGTGTCAATGATTGTGAGAGAATAGGGAATTTGGAAACCCTTCTGATGGTTCACCACGTAGGCTGTGACTTCAGACGTCCTGCTTCCAGCTTCACTTCTTTGGGAGATTTCATGAATGAGTTTGAATCTGAAATTATCTTCCCACTGGACACCCAGAATATAATTGATCATCCCATTGATCAGAATGGTTTTCCCACACCCTGTTGCTCCCATCACCAGGATCACTTTTTTGGGTACTTCCAGGTTCTCCTTTCCAAGCTGGTACATGAGACAGGAGCTGGAGGCATCTGAGGGGACTTTCTCCAGAGTAAGGGCGAACACTAATGGGTGTCTGTCCTCCACCAGGGAGCTTTCCTGAAGGAACTGTCGGGTTATATTGTCTGCACTTACTTCCTCCAGTGATGTGGAGACCTCAACCTCCTCACTGGGGACACTCAGAAATCCATTATCACACACGGCTGACACCCGTATTCTATACGCCGTCTGGGGCTTCAGACCTTCAATGGAATAAACTTCTGTTTTTCTCCCAGTCCTTTTTTCAGTCCACTGGACACTCCCAATTCCAGCCTCCACCGTTCTGTACTCCACCTTGTATTCCTTGACCACAACTCTTGAGGCAACGATGCTGGGACTCATCCAGGCCACAGAGATGACAGAAGATGCTGCAGTGACCATTCTTAATTTCTCAGGAGGGCTGGTGGGAAGGGTCTTTATGGGTGGGCTCAGGCCACTGGATTTACTAAATCCAAGCTTGCAATTAGCAGCATACTGGAACTGGTACTCTGTGTTTGGAGGCAGATCTTTCAGCAGGAACATCTCCCTGGCATCCTCTGTCCTCACAGTCTTCCAGTTTTCTTCCCCTGCAATCTTGTACTTTACCAGATAGTTGGAGATTGTAGCCTTCCCATGTTCAGCTGGTTGAAACTTCAGTTGAATGCTGTCATGTCTCAGTTCACTGATCAGGAACGGGAGAGGTTTTGAGGGCAACTCAAAATTCTTACTCATCAGCTTTCCATCTTCATAAAAATACGTGGTAGGCCCTGGTGTGTCCAGATCTGGGAGAGAGGCCACAACAAAGCGGACCTTCTCATTGGATTGATAGACACTCAAAAAGTCTTTGATGGATTTGGCAGCTTGGCGGGCGCTGTGGGTCCTCTCCTCGTCCTCAAACCAGGTTGTGTCCTCCTCCTGCCCAAGACTGGACCTTGTCGACTTCGCTGATTCTTGCACCAAATGATCATGAAGCCAATCCTGTAGGCTCAACAGAAATGGCTCTGTTTTATGTAGAGAAGTGAATATAAAGGTGACTACATATAAATTCTGTGGATCAAGAACTATTTTTTCCAGCTTGGTCTTGGATGAGATAATTTTTTCTTCACTTAGAATAGTCAAATAAGAGTTGACATGATTAATTTCTCTTTCCTTGGTGTCCAGAAATTCATAGAGCCTTTGGCTATTGAAAGGTGACTCCTTGATGGACATCAAGAGGTCCACCAGCGTCCCTTCCTCCTGCTCTCCTCTCCGGATAGAAGGCAACATTCTGGCTAGCTGTTTTTGGAAAGTCTGCCTGTGTTGCTTTAACAGATTCTTGAAATTCTGGATCTTTTTCTTGATTTCTGGGAATTTGTCAGCACTGTTGGCTATGTCATTGCTTTGCATCTCAATTTCGTTGAGTTCCTCCAAGATGTCTTGAGCATCAAAGATCAATGTTAGGCTGATCTCACGGACCATCTTAGCTGCTCTGGTGTCCAGTTTGGTCAGCGGGTAGAGCCAGACCCTCATAGGCACAGCCTTCTCCCCATGTTCCCCTAACATTTTTGGGAGAGTTTCATAAACTTTCATGGCACCTTGGAAAGTCACTGGATTTTTGTCCAAGGAAAAATCTCCATGGAATTTGCACCTGAACTTCAGAGCATTCTCTTTCTCCTCCTCAGTCAGTTGGACCTCTGCTTCTCCTCCAATAGATATTACCTTCGTGAGTGTAGCCTGGAGGTTTCCTTCCATGTTTTTTACCATCTCCGTTGAAGAAACTTCTCGGTCAAACACGAAGAAGGCCTGAGCTCCGTAGAGGATGGCTGTGACCACGTGGGTGGCCTGCTCAAAGACGGCTGGGTGAGAGACATTCTGGATTCCTAGCTGGCTCATTGTCAGCTGTTCATACCTGGTGGTGGTTTTGTACTGAAGGGTGACTCTGGCCTGTTTCTTGGACTTCTTGGTGTCATGGAGATACTCTGCTGACCCTCTCACATCAATCAGCCCCCCCCAGGAAACTGGCCTTGAGGGATCCTGAGATGTCCAGGGCAGAGGCCTTGTCATCAATGCTGTCAGATGCAATGATTACAGTTGCTGTCTTGGGCTGAGGCTTGGTTGTTAGTTCCTTCTGAAGAGAGCTGTAGTCCCAAAGGGTGAACCCTGCATGGAACACAAGACGACATGAAGATAAATGTGAAACCTCCAAAAGAATTGCAGCTGAGGGAGAGCTTGGACAAGGGGTCATCATTTCTCCCACAGGATAACCACATCTGTTCTGTCCAGCAACCTCTTGCCTGTTTTGCAAATTACTGCAAAAACCTCCAAAGGCTTTTGACTGAGTATAGAGGTTTCATCATTTTCCAAAGCATTTCAGTGACTTTGGTTTGGAAACCCACCCCATATTTGGTACACAGGGCCAGCCATGCTGCCTGATAGGCAAGGGCTGGATACACATTCCCAGGCAGAAGACCCTACTCAACTACCTGGGATTAGTAGGCCATGTGTTCAGGATGCCAGCTCTCAAGCGTCCTTGGACTAAACCTGCAGATTGATGGCAATGCCCGTCTCCCTCCCTCCCAGGTTTCCTGCCACCCCTCAGCCTCTCCTCCGGCTCCTACCTGGGACGAGGGCATCCTTGCGACAGTCGTAAAGCATCCCCAGCTGGAAGGGGCGGCCCAGGGCTGGAATCTCAATGGCGTCCTCTGCCATGCTTGGCTCCCGTGTGTTGTTGACACTTCTGGTGCCCTGCAAGAGAGAGGAACCGTCTGGGGGAGGCCGAGACTGACTGATGATTCTCTGAGGGGATGCAGGCAGGGGTGGGATTCTACCCGTTCACACCTAATCGCTAGAACCTGTTGTTAACTTTCTAAGCAGTTCGGTTGTTGGAAGAAATCTCCATTTGTGTTTTTTCCCCCATTTTACAGAGCTAATCCTGTAAAGAAGGCAGGAAGGAAACATTCTGGTGGTGTTCCTAGCCTCATCTTTATTGCCCTGTTTACAGAATCTCCCTGGAGTTACAGTTTACAAGGATAAAGATGCCAATATAACCAACAGGATTACAAAAAAGCTAATATCAAGAGCAATTTAGTTACAATTATTCTGTTGCACCATTACTATTGTTATTAGTATTTTCCCCTGTAAACTGAATTCAAAATGTTTATGAATTTTTTTAAAAAAAGGATTGGGGAGACATGATAACAGTCTTCCAGTATTTGAGGGGCTGCTCAAAGAAAGTGGGGAGGGGGGGGGGTTCAACCTATTTTCCAAAGCAGGAGAAGGCAGGACAAGAAACCAGGGATGGAAAGTCATCAAGGAGAGAAGCAGCCTGGAATGAAGGGGAAGCTTCCTAACAGGGAGGACCGTTCACCAGTGGAACAGCCGGCCACTAGAAGTTGTGGGTGCTCCCACACTGGAGGCTTTTGAGAAAGAGATCGGACGGGCAGTTGTGGGAAATGGAGGAGCAGGAGATTGGACCAGAAGACCAAGCCCGATCCCCACCCCCACCCCAGGAGAGCCAGAATTGGGCCCCTCCATGGAAAAGCTCCCGGGAGGGGGAGGGGGAGGAAGGGGACCCTCCCTGCACTCCATGGCGGCTCTTTCTTTCTTTGGCTGCCCGGAGAGAACTCAGCAGCCTTCAGAAAAGGAGCGATCCCCCCTCCCCAAATTACCTGGAATCCCCCCCCCCAACAATACTGGTGCTGCTCCCTTCATCCCCCTCTGAGGATCGCCTTTCCCGAGATGGGTCTCCGCCGTCCCCCGTCCCCCCCCCCCAGCCTCTCCCAGCGACCAGGACTCGCTTCTTCTTGCCTTGCTCTCCCCCGATGCCCAGGAGGAGCCCTGCCCTCGCCCCGCTTCCCTCCGCTGCCCCACCCGATGCCAGTTGGGGGCGGGGGTCTCCCCTGGTTGGAGGGAATCGGGAATCCCCACCGGCAGGAGGATCTGCTTCTCTGCGGGATCTCTTCTAAGGAAAGTCTTCTGCTCTGTCTTCAGGGCGCTCAGGAAACGAAAGTGAAAGGAGCACGAAAAACGAAAATGTGTTTGAGAAATGAGTTCCACAACCGTCCAGCAGAGGACAACAAAGATCTCTCTGGGTCCTTCACTCCTCTGTGCAGATGTTCCCCAACTAGACAACTTTTAAGATTTGTGGACTTCACCTCCCAGAAGTCCAGAGCCTGCTATGCTTCCTGAGGAATTTTGGGAGTTGAAGTCCAGAAGTCTTAAAGTTGGCACGTTTGGAGACCCTGTGATTTGTAGAGCTGCTTCTACTCACAGGGAATTTGGCAGATGTTCCCCCAGAACGTGTGTTCCTGAAATTAGCACCCCGTTTCAAGAGAGAAAAGAGTTGGGGTCTTCTGGAAAGACGCAGCTCTTCCTCCCACTGCCCCACCTCTTGTTAAGGTTAGAGACCTCCCCACTCCCCACCCCGTGGTTAGTATTAGGGTTGGTCTAAGAGGGGGGATCCAGAGGTGGACCTCGGACTCTCCAGGATTTGCAGACTTCGAAGATGGTGTCAGAAATCGCACTGTCTCTCCTATATCCTATCACGGAATATTATGACATATGGAACAGATTCCCTCCATGGGTAGAAGCACGAGGGTGGAGTTGGAACAGGAAAAAATTAGGCTAGGCAGACCTGGAGTGAGATACTATATATGTATCGTCCTATTAGGATGAAGATGGTGGTGCTAGTGAATACTAGCAATGTTCAAGTAGTATATACGTTATCTGTTTTCACTTTGGTTTTTATGGTGGATGAAATGCCAGGTCGATCACACTGTATTCAATATAGTTATAGGTAAATAATAAGAATGTAATAAAAGAAAAAAAGAAATTGCACCGAGTTTCAATTGAGTTTCATGAAAAGTTGAGGTGGCGCCACAGGGGAGCCATTGAAGCTCTATCCATCTTGTAGGCATCTCCATTCGACTTTGTCATGTTCGTTCCAGCCTCAGCTTCCAGCCCTTTCCAGCCGAAAGGGTCGCCGGAGTCTGGGTTGTTCTGGCCCTCTTTTCCACCCATCCAGGAGCCTTCTCTGGCCACAGTCCATTGTTATGGTTGCCCATCCACCCTGGTCCCTCACTCAGGCAGCTCCAGTTGCTTCGGTCATGTGGACTCTGCTGTCTTGTCCTTCCAGCCGGTCCATTATGAAGTCTCCTCCCAGCAGGCAGGTCATGAGGTGGGATGGTAGCCAGACAGTCAGTCAGCCCTTCTTCCTCTCCCTCAGTGTTTTCCTTCCATTGCCTCTCCTCCTTCGTTAATTCCCTGGCCTCCCTCCCTCCCTTTCTCTCTCTTTTTCCTTCCTCCTCCTTTCCCCATCTTTCCCCTCAGACCCCTCTCTCTCTCTCTCTCTCTCTACCTTTCCCTCAGGCTAATTTCTCTATTTTTCTCTCAGTCTAATTTCTCCAGGATGGATAAAAATCGATGATTTAAAAAAGAAAAATCAAAAGAATCGGATTTTTTAAAAATTTAAATCAAATTTTTGTTTTATTTAAATTGGATTTTTTATTTCTATCAAATATATTTTAATAAAATGCTTTTGGGGTAAAAAGACTATTTAAAGATAGTCTTCTATTTAAGATACATGAATGGTTGAGCTTGTTCAGCATGAAATTGTTATGGAGTGAAGTGACCAAGCAACATCCCTGGGTCAGCCAGAGAGAGAGTTTATTTGCGCAAAGACTCAAAAGCTAGTTTCGCATCTTAGCTTTGAGTGAAGAGTATATTCTTCGTATACTCTTATTCTTCGAGTGAAGAGTATATTCAGAGTATATTCTCCTCATTCCATGTCCCCCTCCTCCAGGAAGTCTCCCTCTTCTCTTCCGCCTTGTGAGTGCATCACTGCGTGGAATGCTTACATAAGAATTATATACTTTTCTAAACAAAGGATTCTGCTAACACAGCAACTTTCCATATATGATTAACATACATTTGTTATTTTTAATTGACATCTCCTTATTACTAAAGTTTTACATCATCCTTGCCAAACAATCATAATTCTTCTGTAAATTACTGGAGCATAAGTCCAAATTATCTTTTGTTGATGGATGAATTCCAACCAGGTGGACATCCTTGGCCTTATCACCTTTTAACTATATTTCATTAGATTTGTTCCTATCTTATGACAAGTTAGGGGGTTACTTAGAGTATCAAAGGAGGTTATGCTCACTTTGTATTCTCTCCAGCCGGAGGTATTTCCTGTGTTCAGAATATAGTTGCCTTTAGAATATCTTTTAGAATATAGTAATAGAAAGTTATCCAGTGGTCATCCAATAGCTTCCTCTACATTAAAATGGAGCTTAGTTATGTAGCATATTCTGCAATATTTACATTTTTGGTAAACTCATTCAGTGAATCCATGCTCTGCAAGCTAAATAGGATACCTTCACTTTGTTTGCAAATAGTCATATTAAAGACTCCTTACGTTTAAAGAGCGCCTGTCATTTCAGATCCATCCTGGCAGCGCCTGTAAGTGGGAATCCCCTCACCTGCTGCCCGCCACGTCCCTCACCTTGTGGGGTCCCTGTCGCATCGCCAGCCGTCCCATTGAAGTGAATGGGACAGTCGGTCGGTCGGTCGGTCAACAGCGGGTCAGAGGAGGAGCCGCGGCGGGACAGAGATGACAGTTGCTCTTTAAAAATGATGATTCAAATCGATTTAAATCAAGCCTTTTTACTAGTGATTTAAATCATGATTTAAATGGGGCCACCTGGAAACACGGGCCAGTTGCTCAGATGTCTGGGAGGGTGGAGAGCATCTCTTAAGGACCCAAAAGGGGGGAGGGTCCACATTGGGGGAGGAATGGGAGAGGGCATGGAAGAGGCAAGGTCAAACGATCAGGGTACCGTTTTCATTCTCAAAATAAAGTGGATTTCCAAACACCAGATCTTTAGGAAATAATCTCTTTATTGAGCAATGCAGTCCGCACCTGACTGCCACGCAGTCAGACCTCTCTCCCCCAAAACCCTCCTTTTCCTTTTCCCCCATTCTCTGTTCCCCGTTGGCTGTCTTCCAAATCATTCTTCTCTTCTCTACCACCTCAGTTCACAGGATACTCTTCCTTCTATGTCAGCTCTGGGACGCTGACACAAACAAGATGTGGCCCATCATCCCCAATGGGAACCAGATGGAGCATCATCCTATCTTCACCGACTCGCATTGGGTTTCCTGGTCAAGCAAGAGGAAGAAAGACACATACCCAGCAGTCAGATTTGTTAGGAGACACACCAGAATTTCCTCCTGCAAATTTGGCTGCTGGACACGTGTCCTTCTTCCTCTTGCTTGACCAGGAAACCAGAAGCGAGTCGGTGAACAGAAGCATCTGGAGTGGAGTTGAAGGACGCTAAGAGACAGATGGACCCAGCAGGAGCCTGATTTCCACCCAGAAGGACCCCCTTCCTGGACCCAGCGTGAAAAGCTTCAGGGGAGACCCTGCATTCTGACCCACCCTTGGAGTAGAAGCTATTGCATTCCATCTCTCCCCCCACCCTCAGGGTGATAGTACAATGTCCCTCTTCCCCTCTGCCTTTTGAGTTCATCGCAGCACAGAGCTGGGTGTGCTGAGCCTCACCAGTCCCCCTGACCCACCCACAAAGCCACAGCCTCTTTTGTAAAAAAAGGAGGGGATTTGATAAGAAGATCTCAGGTTGAAACAGAGATGAGCCCCCCCGCCCCCCCGTGAATCCAGGTGTTGCCATGGAAGATGGTGTAGAACAATGACCCCCCCCCAACCTTTTGGACATCAGGGACCGATTCCAGAGAGGGCAGTTTTTCCATGGACAAGCTGGCCATGGTTACACAGAAGGGGCCTGATGGGTCATTGCCCAGCGCGGGGCAAATAGCCCGTGAGTTGAGGAACTCAGGTATAGAGGATTGGAGAGATGGCCTTGCAGAAAATATGTGGCAACTGTTAGGAAAACATGGACTCACCCAGTGGTGGGATTCTGTTGGTTCTAGAGGGTTCGGCCGAACCTTTAGTTAAATTGCTGGCTCGCCTGCCCCTCGCCCTGCCCCGCCTCCCACCCGTGCGGCATCAGCCTACCGTAGCCCAGGGGTGGGCAATTGTGGCTCTTTTACAACTTGTGGACTCAGCCTTCCATCCTTTCTAAGTTAGGTCAATTGAGGACCCAGTTTGTGGGGGCAATAAGCTGACTTCGTATAAAATGTACAAAAGTATGACGGCTATTGCTTAACGCATTGTAAGCCGCCCTGAGTCTCCAGAGAAGGGCGGCATATAAATCAATTTTTTTTAAAAAAATCCCTCCTAGCATATTCTGGGGAATTCTGGAGAATTCTGGGAGTTGAAGTCCACAAGTCTTAAAGCTGCCAAGTTTGAAGACCTCTGTTTTACATATAATAAGCAGCCCCCTCTTCTGATTTACTCTCTTACGGGCAGAGCTCTATCATAAACTCATTTCAGCGATCCGTCTTTTAGCTGACATTCTTAAACGTTTCAACTTAAGTCCAAGAACTTTCACCGGCTATTTCCCGAGAAATGTCTCCCTTTCCTTCCTTCCTTCCTATTCCAGAAACCGAGAGGGAATTAATTTCCCACTGGCTCTGACCAATTTAAAGCGGCCGCTTCCGGGTTGGCCCCTTTTGCGTTGGCGTTGTTGTTGTTTTTTTCCCCTTTCCACTCCGTCTTCCCCTTTAAGGCAGGAACGCCGTTACTGTGTGGGAGCCCCTGCCCTTTGGAATGCACAGTCCCCGGACATACGCAAGACCTCTGACCTCCGAGTTTTCCGCTGTGCTCTTAAAACCCTGCTCTTCCGACAGGCAGGGCTAGCTTCATAATTCAGTTTTAATTTTTGGAGTTTTTAAATTTTTGGGTTTTTTAGCTAATTTCGGCCTTGAATTTAATACTTTTAATAATTTTTAAAGTTAAATTGTGATATTTGTATTGTGTTTTTACTTGGCTGTACACCGCCCCAAGTCCTTCGGAAGAGGGGCAGTATAGAAATAAAATTATCCTTATCCTTATCCTTATCCTTACTAAGGCAGTTGGAGGAGCGGGCAAACTGGATCCCTCTGGCGACAACAATCGGGGCGGCCCTTGGGTTTTGCTGCAGTTCTCTCGGGGTGCGATGGCATTCCCTCGCTTGGTAAGGGGCAATTCTGAGGGATGCCGAAGCGATGTCGGAGTGGGCTCCACCGTGGAGGCAGAGAGAAAGTGGGGCTGGCTTGATTGATCGAAGGCAGGCAGCAAATCTGCGGAGAGAGCCAGGCCCGCCGATCTGCGAGAATCCAGAACTCACGCTTGGGCTGCTGATTTGGGCCAAGTTAGGCTGGCTCAGCCCCCTCCCCAATCGCGAGCTGCTGCCTTGGCGCAGAAAGAAGGGGCGACCCTGAAGTTGCGTCACATCAATATAGATCCCAATCTCGATCGCGCTCTGAGTGTTGCGACTGAAGTTCCTCCAAAACTAGGGGAGATTCAGCCTTAGGAAGAGAGGAAAAGGCTCTGGGCGGAAAGCGCGGGTGGGGGGTGGGGATTCGCTTTACCATCTTCTAAGGCTCTGGAGGATTTAAGCAGATTAACTGTGCTTGCTTGCCAATACCAGAATTACAGAGGTCCCTCTGGAAGGGACCTTTGGAGGTCTCCTAGTCCAGAGACCTCCAACCTTGGCAACTTTCTCTGCCTGGGCCCTTTGCTTCCTGAGAGGCAGGGGGTCTCTCCGAATGGGACCCCCTCCGCAAAAGGCTGGCCCCAAAGCCCTAGCTCACAGGTCTTCAAACTTGGCAGCTTTAAGACTTGTGGACTTCAACTCCCAGAATCCTGCAGCCAGGGAATTCTGGGAGTTGAAGTCTGCCAGGCTTAAGATTGGAGTGTCAGAGCGGCAATCAGCCCCGTTACCTTGCGTGGGGTAATTGCCCTCATTTTGAGTTGGATCGTGGCTTTTATCCTTCTGCATACTTTGATCAATAAAACCGAAGAAACATTCCCTAATTAAACTCATATTTATTGTAAGAAAATAAAAACATCTCACTATCTAAATTAGATTACATGTTGGCAAAGAATTCCCCAGCCTGACCTTAGCTGGCTGGAGAACAAAGGAAAGTTTCTAGAAAAAGTACAAAGGAATGTGAGACATGCGCAGTAGGTGCTGAGATAAGAAATATAACTACGGTGAGTCTGATAGTCCAGCTGGTAAATATAAAAATGCAGTGACACCCCTTCTTTTGCCAGTTGAGCGAACATCAGGTACATCATCAGATAAGGCACATCTTCTTAAGCAGATACTCGTGTTGAGCTGCTGGGAGCGGTTTGTTGAGCATGTCTGCAATCTGATCATGTGTAGATACATACTGCAATTTTACAAAACCTTGTTTCACTAATTGTTTGATATTTCTATAACGGATGTCAATGTGTCTGGACCTAGAACCTGTGAAATGTGATTCAGAAATATAAACCACTGATTTATTGTCTTCCATCACTGTGATTGATCGGATCGGACGTGTCCAGATATCTGTGACCAAAGCATCAAACCACGTTAGAGAATTACATGCATCTGAAACACAAGCATATTCAGCTTCAGTAGAAGAACAAGAAACAAAATTCTGTTTACGCACTTGCCAGTAAACAGGAGATCCATTTAAAAACATCATATAACCAGAAGTACTTTTACGTGATTTCTTGTCACTTGCCCAATCAGAATCTGCATAACAACTTAATTCTGCATAATCAGTGTGTGTTGGTTCTAAGAATAACTTCATGTGTTTAGTGTGCTTTAGGTATTTCAGTAATTTCTTAACACATGACCAATAAAACTGTTTTGCCTTATCTACGTGTTGAGATAAGAGATTAACACTGAGTGCAATGTCTGGTCTTGTCCAACTACTAATGTATAACAGTGATCCAATGACTGAACGATAAAGTGTTTGATCCTCGAACTCAGGACTTGGTTCATGTGTCAAGTTGTGAAAATCTGTTTGCATGGGTGTCTTTGTTGTGTTAGCATCCTTCATGTTGCAATGATGCAAAACTTGTTCAATTTTATCTTCTTGTGAAAGACTAAACCCCTTCTGTGTTTTTTCAATCTGAACACCTAAATAAGTGCTAATATGACCTAAAGATTTCAATGTGAAGTATTTCTGCAAAGCTTTGGCAAAAATCTCACTCATTTGCTTATTTGGACCAATAGAAACAATGTCATCAACATAAACAAGAACTATCTCATATGCATTGTTAGATCTTTTTGTGAACACGCACTCATCAGTTTCGGACTTAATAAAGCCCATTGAATTTAGTTTGTCAGTAAGACATAAGTACCACATTAAACCAGACTGTTTCAGACCATAAAGACTTTTGTTTAGAAACCAGGTATCCCCTTCTTGCTGTCGGAATCCTGGAGGACCTCTCACGTAGATTTCTTCATCTAGGTCAGCATGTAGATAAGCGGTGTCAACATCAAACTGGAAAACTTCTAAACCAAGGATAGTTGCAGTGGCTAAAGCAATTTTTACACTTTCAGTTCTGACTGTTGGTGAGTAGGTATTTGTGTAGTCCTCAGGATAACGTTGAGCGAAAGTCTGGCCTTGTACAATGACTCACCATTTGACTTCTTTTTGTTCTGTAGACCCATCGAGTGCCAATGATCTTTTTGTTTGCTGGACGTTTTGCAGGCGTAAACACCTTAAGTTTCTTTAGACTGTCCATTTCAGCTTGCATTGCATCATACCACTTCTCTTGCCCTGAATCAGGAAGATGTTTGATTTGGGTGAAGTTATCGGGAGGAAGTGTAACATTACAAATCAAAGGCAAGGGTGCTTTTGTCAGTTGCCATAAATATTGCTGTGGAGGGACTCCCTTTGTGGCTCTCTTGAAATGCCTCGGGACAGTCATCCATTCTTCTTCCATTTCGTCCTCGTCTTCATCCTTGTCGCTAGCATCAGCATCCGCGGCTTGCGAAGATGGAACATCTTGTTTGGAAGAACTGGTGGGTGGAACATTTGCCTGTGAATCTTGGTCATCAGGCTGCATGGCATCAGTAACATCATCTTTAGGAAAATAAACTCCAGGATCATTGGAATGAATCCTGGACCAGGCAGCATCTTCCTCAAAATTAGCAGATTGGGAAGTCACTATTCTACGATTAGAGCCAATAAATTTGCTCCATTTTGAATTGTCATCAAAACCCATAAATCTCAGTCTCTTTGCTGCTGGACCTCCTTTCCTTCTTTGATCTAAGGGAATATTCACCATAGCGTACAAACCAAAAATACGGAGGTTCTTGAGATCTGGCTTGTAACCATACATCATGAAGAAAGGAGTTTGATTTATCGCACTACTCCAAGTACAATTGATGATGTAATTTGCATATTTAAGAGCTTCACCCCAGTATGGGTTACTGAGGTTGGCGTCTTCTAAAAGACAATGCATCATGGTTTGTATGACCCCCTGTCTTCTTTCTATGACCCCATTATGAGCAGGAATATAAGGAGCCGAAGTCTGATGAAGAATTCCATTCTTACGTATCCAGTCCTGGAAACGCTGAGACATGAACTCGGCACCACGATCACTCTGGATTCTGGCGATGCTTACTCTGTGTTGGGTAGAGACGAGGGCTGCAAAGTCTTTAAAGATCTGAAAGGTCTCGGGTTTTTCTCTCATTGGATATACATATCCATATCTAGAATAATTATCGACAATTGTTAAAAAATATTTTCTACCACCAATTGTTGGCAGAAATGGACCAACTATGTCAGTGTGTATCAAATCAAAAATATGTGTTGACAGGCATGTAGCGCGTTTTGGAATGGCTGCTGCTTTGGATTTGGCTTTCTTGCAGACAGCACAATCCACAATCTTACACCCCTTTAGATCCAAACCTTTTGCGAACTCTGGCATTTTTCTAAGAACCTGGAAGCTGGCATGCCCCAATCTTCTATGCCACTTATGGATGCACCTGGAATGCAAAGGTTTACCAGTTAGTGAATTCTCAACATTAACAGTTTTATGAGGAACCTCAGGCTTTCTCTAAGCAACCTGTTTCCCAATTTTCTTTTTTTGGCTTTAGGAGCCTTTGGAGTAGCAACAGGATCTCTCATTGGGACGTCTCTCACTGGGCCTGTGCTCTCCTCTTTTGGAGTTTGTATACTTGCCTGTGCTTGCGGTTTAGGATTTGGTTTTAAGTAATAAACACCACCAATTAACATGGTTTCAGCAACAATATCTCCATCTTTAACTATGTAACTTGCTTTTTCGAGGTGGTGAACCTGGAACTTTAAAACTCTAGACAAGTGAGCCTGACTAAGCAAACTAAAAGTTGCTGTCAGTATGTAGTAGACATCAGGAATGAATGCATTGAGCTCTTCAACATAAACAGTTCCTTTTCCTTTGACCTGACAAGGATGATTGGAAAAAGAATAAAGTTCACGTAGTTCAGGTGCATCTCCGTGAAAAGTTCTTTTCTGTAAGTAACATGGAAAGCTGCACCACTGTCCAAAGTCCACAAAAGCCATCTGTCATATTCTGGATGACATTGTGGATCATTTGTTAAAGCCAATGTGGTGAGTGGAGCTTGCGAATCATGCCTTGGACGACGACGACCTTGTCTACAGCCTCTGCCTCTGCCTCTGGAGTCTGTTCCTCTGGGCTGGTACGTGACGGGAGCTGGAACTCATTGGGGACAATCCCAGGTGGCATGTCCCACATGATCATAGATGTTGCATCTTGGCATCCTTGAAGCGTAGGTCCTTCCTCGGAAGGGACGCCTAGCTGGAGCTCTTGATGCGGGTGGTCCTCTCAAGTGTGTCGTAGCTAACGTCAGTGCTTCTTCTTCAATTAAAAGTCTGCATACATTGTCCACTGTGCATTGAGCAATAGGCACTTGGTTAATCTTTGTAATGGCATCTTTCCATTCATAGTTCAAAGAGTTAATGATAATGCTGATCATTTGAATATCTTCAATAGGATAGCCCCTTTCTCTCAATTCTTTCCTCATACCTTTCAGTTTGGTCAAATGTCCTCTAATTTGTTCACCAGGTTTCAATTTCGAACCGTGGAATTCAGACATGAGCAAACATGAAGACTCAGTTGAGACAAGCCTGTAACAATTTTCCAATTGGACCCAAATTTGTTGGGCTGTTGCTTCAGACGGAAAAGTAGCCTGCAGTTCAGTATCACAATAATGTTGTGCAGGCTTTAGTCTCTAAGTCTCTTATTTCAGGTGTCCATGATTGGGCAGGAGGGTTAAACACCATACGATGGGTGCCTTCTCTACGTACCAAAAGTCCAACCTCACTGACCCAGGCCTTGTAATTCTGCCCTGACATCTTTAATTTTGATTCACCAGCCAGTGGAACAACAGAGTATGCCTGTTGAGGAATAGGCATTTGAGGTGCTGGCTGTGGGGGTAAAGGCACTTGTGCTGGAGGTGGACCAGGGGCTGGCCATGGTTGTACAGCTGGAGGCACGTGTGCATGAGCTTGTACCTGTGGCATTTGAGCTGCAATATTAAAATGACTTGCTGGAGATGCAGTCACTTGCCTTTGCTGCATTAAGCGTTGTTGTGCTCCATCTAAAAAGACACCAGCACCACCAGGGGGTGCTGAAAATTGAGCCTGTGGAGATGCTGCAACTTTAGTTGTAGGCACCTCAGATAATCTTTCTGCCTGTGTGGCGTTTGTAATTTGAGAATAATATGGCAAATGTGACGTGTGCACAACTCTCTGTTCTGATTTGCCTAACACAATATCCACCAGGGGGTGTGTCTTTGGCTCTGAGGGAGAAGGCAAAATGGCGGTTTTAGAGATTTCAAAAACACAGGATTCTCTCTTATCTGGCTCAAGCCTAGATAAAGCCATTTTTGCCTCGGATAGCTCACGTTCAAAAATTTCTATCTAGTCACTATAGTTTCTTATAGCTTGCTCATGAGGAGTGGCTCTGAAGGTTTGAGAGAGATAATAAAATGTTTCTCCCTCTGTGTGGGAGGAAAAAGGCTTTGCCGTTTGTGGAATTTTTGGCTTGGCCCCAAGCATTTCAAAATCAGAAGGCTCTAGGAATACAGTTTGAGAGCATGCATAATTAGAAGGGGGAGTTACTGACCTCGGTCGTAGTGCTTTGCCTTCAAAAGCAGCTCCTGTATTATTTTTCTCCTGAAGCTTCGTTAAGAGCATTTTTTCTGATTCTTCTGCTTCTAGCTGAGTGGCAGATGCCAGAGGCTGAAATCTTGAGGATTTTTCTATATCATCCTCATCTGAAGAGGATAAAGCTTTGGGCTTCATTCTGCCCTTTTCCTTCATTTTTCCTTTTTTCTTCTTTCTCAGCATCTTAGAAGTTAATTATTTAGTGTTCCGCAGTCACTAAATCAACTATCTAATTAGCCTAGACGATCATGATCAAAGGTAACAAACCAGGAAAAGCCATAAATAAACCATCCTCTGCTACCATTGTCACAGCGGCAATCAGCACCGTTACCTTGCGTGGGGTAATTGCTCATTGGATCGTGACTTTTATCCTTCTGCATACTTTGATCAATAAAACTGAAGAAACATCTTCTAATTAAACTCATATTTATTATAAGAAAATAAAAACATCTCACTATCTAAATTAGATTACATATTGGCAAAGAATCCCCAGCCTGACCTTAGCTGGCTGGAGAACAAAGGAAAGTTTCTAGAAAAAAGTACAAAGGGATGCATGACATGCGTAGTAGATGCTGATAAGGAATATGACTACGGTAAGTCTGACAGTCCAGAAATAATAACTCTGCTGGTAAATGTAAAAACGCAGTGACAGCCCCAAAGAAGAGGGGATCCACTTATTTTCCAAAGTAACAGAAGGGAAGACAAGAAGTAATGGATGGAAACAAACCAAGGAGAGAAACAACCTGGAATGAAGGAGAAACTTTCTAACAGTGACAACAATTAACCGGTGGAACAGCTTGCCACCTGCTCCATCACTGGAGGTTTTTAAGAAGAAACCGGACAGCCCTTTGTCTAAAATGGTATAGATTCTCCTGGTTGAACAAGGGGTTGGACTAGATGACCTCCAAGGTCCGTTCCAGTTCTATTCTGATTGATTGATTGATTGATTGATTGATTGCAGAACTTCCATCAATTCTAAAGAAGAAGCCAAACCACTGAAGAACCTAAAACTGAAGAAGTGGACTGATTGGGCCAAAGAGGAAATTGGTACAAGCGGTTGGGTCCTGAGCCATTATTAATAAGGGGGCTTCCGCTTTGCTGCTGTTCAGAGGCAGCTCCTTCCTTGTCCATGGGATGGGCAGGGGGAGGGAATCCAGTTAGGGGAGACAGAGGAGGGGAAGAGTGGCAGATGGGACTGGCCACAGTGAGGGGAGAGACTGGGGGACTTTGGTGGTGACAAGCAGAATCAAAGACCCCCTGATGCAGGGAATCTCAGAGCTGGGAGGGACCCTTGAGGCCATCTAGTCCACAGATGGAGCTCCTGTGAGCAGCAGATTCTTTCAGAGGTCAGCTGTGGCCACGTGGGAACCATCTGAAGCCACCCCAATGACCGGGCCGTGGAGAATAGACACTGTCGCTCTATATACCAGTCATTGGGAGATGCTGCAGTCCTGGCTAGGTGATGGGGGGGGGGTTCTGTTATGAGCCAGCTCACCCCCCCCCCCCCACACACACACATTGGTCCTTATCCCCGGGGTACACCTGGTGAAGGGATTCAGGGTCCACTAGGGTTGGGGACCCCAAAAGAGAAAGCTGTGGGGTGGCCCCAGAAGAGAATGTCTCCTTTTTGGTCTCCTGGATTTGGTGGGTCTTGCAGCCAGCTGGGATTGGGGCTCTCAAACACCACAGGTTGGAGGGTCTCCATGGCACTCATTTGCATCTCCAATTCTCAAGGAGTTTTTTTTCATGGCTGTGGCCCCCTCACTTCTCCCCCCCCCTGGCCTTGGGGCTCCGTTGAGGAGGAAGTGAGGGGTTTGCAGACCCATCACAGAACTTCTGGAGAGCCCCCAGCCTACAGAATTTAGAGGATTGGATGGAGACAGAGTGACATTTGCTCTTTTAGGAGTGGGGAGTGGGTAGGGTGAGAAGCTGAGAAAAGTTCCAATTTCCTTTGGTAGGGGCTCCAGAAAATAGACCAATACCCCCACCCCCCAGAAATCAGATGCTAGCAAAACCTTGGGATATTGGGGGGTCAGGTGGAAGTTCTGGGGTCACCTAGAAACATGGGCCAGTTGCTCAGACGTCTGGGAGGGTGGAGAGCATCTCTTAGGGACCCAAAGAAGGGAGGGGTCCACATTGGGGGAGGAGGGGGAGAGGGCGTGGAAGAGCAATGGCCAAATAAGATGTGGTCCATCATCCCCAATGGGAACCGGGTGGAGCATCTTCCTCCCCAAATTTGTTCAGGAGACAGACCCGCACTTCCTGCTGCAAATTTGGCTGCTGGACACGTGTCCTTCTTCCTCTTGCTTGGTTGGAAAGTGGTATAGAACAGTGGCCCCTGTCCGCTTGGGCACCAGGGACCAGTTCTGTGGAGGCTGGTTTTTCCATGGACTGGTGTTCAGTTTCACATGCTGCCTAGATCATGTAGGTACATGGATGGAGCCTTGCTCCCTTGGGCAGCCCGGTTCCTGGTGGGCCATGGCCCGATGTCCGTCCACGGCCTGTGAGTTGGAGGCTCCAGGTGTAGATTGATGAGATGGCCTTGCAGGAAATATGTGGCAGCTGATAGGAAACATGGATTCATCCCAGGAAAACAGGAAGGGGTGAGAAAGAACCTCAAGGCTGCCCACTCTTGATGCTCTTTGGTGCCTGTGGGAGCGAAGGGGAGACGTTTTCAAGATTCTGCTGCTATCATTTATACCCATAAAGTTGAGTTCTAATCTTTCTTGTGCTGGTGGCTTCCCAGTCTGATGTACCTCAAAGGATTGACAGATGGGGAAGCCCCAAAGAGTCTGTGCTTCCGAAGGGACAGTTGTCGAGGTGGTAGAGAATTAGGCTGCGGGGCCTGTTGATCAGTTGGGGGGGCATGATCTTCCAATGCCCTTAAAGGAAGTGCTATCATCCGAGGGGAGAAACTGGATTCCTGGGAGAAGGAATTGGTCAGGAAGACTCAGCCACGAATCTCTGACTGGGGTTCTTCAGGGGTCACAGGGCAAGGGCTGGATTAGAACACAGGACAGAAGGGCTTTGGCCTTTGGCAGAGTGGGCACTTTTCAACGGAAGCTGAATCAGAGAGATTTTCTGGTCTCTGAGGGAAAGGGATACAATCAGAGGTTGTACCATTTCTTTCTTTCTTTCTTTCTTTCTTTCTTTCTTTCTTTCTTTCTTTCTTTCTTTCTTTCTTTCTTTCTTTCTTTCTTTCTTTCTTTCTTTCTTTCTTTCTTTCTTTCTTTCTTTAAACAGCCCTTCTCCTTGCGGACTCAGGGCAGTGAACAGCCAAAATAAAACATGGTATACAAAAGTTAAAAACAATTAAAAATTATTAAATATTTTCGGCCAACAATTAAAACAACCCAATTTCAAATCAATTTCAAATTTAAAACAGAGGATGGGATCAAGCTAGCCCAGCTACATGGAACAAATGGGTTTTAAGGGCCCGATGAAAGGTCCGGAGATCTGAAATCCTGCGTATCTCCAGGGGTAGGTCATTCCAGAGGGCGGGCGCCACCACAGAGAAGGCTCTCCCCCTGGGGGTCGCCAGCCGGCACTGTCTGGCCGACGGCACCCGGAGGAGGCCCTCTCTGTGCGAGTGTACTGGCCGGTGGGAGGCTATTGGCGGCAGAAGGCGGTCCCGCAAGTACCCAGGGCCAAAGCCATGGAGCGCTTTAAAGGTGGTCACCAGCACGTTGAAGCACACCCAGAAGACCACCGGGAGCCAGTGCAGCTGCGTATTTGTTGACGTTCATCATGTCTTCTGTGTAACAAGGAGCACGTCGGTTCGTTTCCACCAGATCATCAATCATGGCCATCAGTTCGGCCACCTGAGCCTCTCGTTCCGCCTCTTCGGCCCTGTTGTTGAAAACCAACATCCGGTTCCCATATTCAGCAAAGTATTCCTTCAGTATTTTATCTTTGACAGATTTAAATTCTTCAAGAGATTCATTTTCCAGATGATCTTTGCGGGTGAACAAAAGGATGGTGTAATCCTTGGCTTTAGGGCCAAAAATCTGTTTGATCAGCTGAATCACCTCTAGCTTGTCCTTGTAGAAAGGAGGACGCGTCACGTGCAGAATGACGTGGGGACCCGGGAAGCAAAACCTCATGCACCTGCTCACTTCTGCAGCGATAGCCTTGTCTGGACGAGGGGAAAAGCCAGGCGTATCAACAACCACAACCTTCCTGCCCTTCAGCTGCCCCTCCTCCTTTTGGCAGGTTTGTGTTACTGACTGAAATGACCACCCAGTCTGAAAGACTTTTCTTCCCAGGATTGTGTTTCCTGTTGCACTTTTCCCAGTTCCGCTTTCGCCCACCAGGACGATCCTCCGTTCAGGCCCTGCAACCCAAAGGGGAGAGGAGAAAGAAGGGGAACCGGTCAGCAGTGTAAGGCCATCACAGCCTCTCCCTCCACCCAGGACGGTTGCTCTCCACCGCACCCCACCCCCCCAGGGGCCAAGACTTTACCTCGGATGCTTCCAGACATTTCCAGGCACATCGCACAGCACAAAACCCGGGATTTCTGCATGAAAAGTAAAACAGAGTCAGCCAAAGGAGAGGCTGCTTTGCAGGGAGGTTGCCAGGATCTCTCCCACTGCAGAAGACAAAGGAATTTGGGTGGAGGGGTAAAAAAGGGGCCACCCCCTCCTCACTGCCCTCGAGGCAGGCCCATCTCATCCTTCTCACCTTATCCACCCCCTTTGATACAGCCCTTCAATTCTTCAGATTCTTCACTTGGAGGGGTTCAGGAACGGTGGGGGTTGGTCTCCAAAGTGGTTGGCAGCTCCCCACAGCTGGCTCCATATTCAAAGGGACCCTGTTCTCTGGGGCTTTAGCTGCTCCTACTGCAGCTCCAGATTGTCTCCAAGGGTCGCCCCAGGTTGTGTTCCTCCAAGCCCCCAGGCACCCACTCCTTGGTGTCCCAGCTTCCCCTCCAAGGCAGTTTGAAGCCAATCCTTCCTGGGGGGGGGGGGAAGCTCCTTTGGTGGGGGCTCTTTCCTGCATCCACTGCAATCCTGGAGATACAACCTCTGCTGAGAATGCTGGTTTGCACCCGTGCCCTCCCCAACCTCAATCAATTCTGCCCCTTGGGAACCTCCCCTGCCCCATGGCCCTTCTCCCTGAGTGGAGAGTGGGGGACTTTGGGGGTCTTCTTGTCCAACCCCCTGCTCAAGAAGGAAACTCTCTATTATTTCTGCCCACTGGCTGCCCAGTTTTTAAAAAAAATCTCCACAGATGGAGATCCAAAACTAGTCCCAGACTATTTTAATCCTCCTCCTCCTCCTCCTCCTCCTCCTCCTCCTCCTCCTCCTCCTCCTCCACCACCACCACCACCACCACCTTCTCCTCCTCCCCCTCCCTCTTCCAAAGAAGGTGTCAAGTTACCTCAGCAGGCCTTCCTATAGGACAGATGCAAGTGATCGCCTCACTCCATTGACTAAGCCCCACTGGAGTCACAGCTGCACATCGGAATTGGTACTGAAGGTTTAGGTGAATATCTTCCAGGGTGAATTGATCCTTAGGGCCTTTTGCATTGAGACTTTTCCAATTATCTCCTGCAATCCGATATTCCACATGGTACTTGGAGACCGAAGGCTTCCCGATGGCTACCGGATCAATACTGATCTGGAAACTATTTGGGTGCAATTGCTCAACCTTAGGAGGGGGAGGTCTTCTCAGAGCAGCTTCCAGCTCCTGACGTCTCTTCAGGACCTCCATGGTCAAGGTTAAACTTTTGGTCTCCACCATCTTTAATGAGTCAAAGAAATTCTTCATGCTCTCAGTGTTCATTTTCCAGATTTCAGCAGCAGCATTAGGGCTTCCTCCGTATTCTCGGTGAGCAAAGAGGGCTGAATGGTTGAATTTGAAGTGTAGAGGGATTCCTGATTCATCCAGAGCACACGGCAGATCAGCCTCCTTGAGGGCCTCCAGGACAGTTGGGGTCCCCCAATCTGCAAAGGTGATCAGGAGTTGGATGTTATCCTTCACATCTTTTCCCAACATGGAGAGCATAGAATCAAAGAGGCATTTCTGGATGTGGGTTGAATGGGCAAGGAAGGCCTGGGCCACCAAGCAGATGGCATCCACATGGTCAATGCTCCCTGGGGTGGAGAAAAACCCCAGGAGCTGCTTATCCATCAATTTGTCTTGCTCTGCATCTCTTGAGCCTCCAAATCCTGGAGTGTCAATGATTGTGAGAGAATAGGGAATTCGGAAACCCTTCTGATGGTTCACCACGTAGGCTGTGACTTCAGACGTCCTTCTTCCAGCTTTGCTCCTCTGGGTGGTTTCATGAATGAGTTTGAATCTGAAATTATCTTCCCACTGGACACCCAGAATATAATTGATCATCCCATTGATCAGAGTGGTTTTCCCACTTCCTGTTGCTCCCATCACCAGGATCACTTTATTGGGCACTTCTGGCTTCACTTTTCCAAGCTGGTACATGAGACAGGATCTGGAGGCATCTAAAGGGACTTTCTCCAGAGGCAGGGTGAACACTAATGGCTGTCTGTCCTCCACCAGGGAGCTTTCCTGAAGGAACTGGTGAGCTACATTATCTACACTTTCTTCCTCCAGTGATGTGGAGACCTGAACCTCCTCGCTGGGGACACCCAGAGCTCCATTATCACACACAGCTGACACCCGTATTCTATACACCGTCTGGGGCTTCAGACCTTCAATGGAATAAACTTCTGTTTTTCTCCCAGTCCTTTTTTCAGTCCATTGGTCCTTCCCAGCTTCAGTCTCCACCGTTCTGTACTCCACCTTGTACTCCTTGACCACAACTCCGGAGGCAACAATGCTGGGACTCATCCAGGCCACAGAGATGACAGAAGATGCTGCAGTGACCATTCTTAATTTCTCAGGAGGGCTGGTGGGAAGGGTCTTTATGGGTGGGCTCAGGTCACTGGTTTTACTAAGGCCTACCTTGCAACAAGCAGCATACTGGAACTGGTACTCTGTGTTTGGAGGCAGATCTTTCAGCAGGAACATCTCCCCAGCATCCTCTGTCCTCACTGTCTTCCAGTTTTCTTCCCCTGCAATCTTGTACTCTACCAGATAACTGGAGATGGAAGCCTTTCCATATTCAGCTGGCTGAAACTTCAGTTGAATGCTGTCGTGTCTCAGTTCACTGATCAGGAAAGGGAGAGGTTTTGAGGGCAACTCAAAGTTCTTGCTGACCAGCTCTCCATCTTCATAAAAGTGTATTGAGGCTCCTGGGGTGTCCACATCTGGGAGTGAGGCCACAACAAAGCGGAGCTTCTCATTGGATTGGTTGATACTGAAAAAGTCTTTGAGAGATTTGGCAGCTTGGCGAGCATTTCGGGTCCTCTCCTTGTCTTCAAACCAGGCCACGCCTTCCTTCAGCCCAGGACTGGATCTTGTGGACTTAGTTGATTCTTGCAAGAATTGCTCCTGAAGCCAATCCTGAAAGCTCAACAGAAATGGCTCCTCTTCATGTAAAGAGGTGAATATAAAGGAAACCACATGTACATTCTGGGGGTCCAGAAATATTTCTAGCAGCTTGTTCTGAGATGAGATAACTTCTATATTATTTAGAATAGTCAGATAAGATTTGACAAAGTTAATTTCTTTTTCCTTCATGTCCAGAAACTCACGGAGTCTTTGGCTGTTGAAGGGCGACTGGTTGACGGACCTCAAGAGGTTCACCAGGGTCCCTTCCTCCTGCCCTCCTCCCCGGATGGAAGGCAACACTCTGGCCAGTTGTTTCTGAAAAGTCTGCCTGTGTTGCTTGCAGAGATCCTTGAACTCCAGGATCTTCTGTTTGATCTCGGGGAAGGTCTCAGCAATGGGATTCTTGGCTAGATCATTGCTTTGAATCTGGACTTCATTCAGTTCTTCCAAGATCTTTTGAGCATCAAAGATCCATGCTACATTGATCTCACAGACCATCTTAGCTGCTCTGGTGTCCAGCTTGCTCAGTGGGTAGAGCCAGACCCGCACAGGCACAGCCTTCTCCCCATGTTCCCCTAACATTTTTGGTAGATTTTTATAAACTTCCATGGCATCTTGAAAAGTTACTGGATTTTTGTCCAAAGAAAAGTCTCCGTGAAACTTGCAATTGACCTTCAGAACATTCTCTTTCTCCTCCTCATTTAGCTTCATATCTGCTTGTCCTGTGATGGATATTTCCTTCTTGATTGTTACATGCAAATTTCCCTCTATATTTTTTACCTTCTCCTTTGAAGAAACTTCTCGGTCAAAGATAAAGAAGGCCTGGGCTCCGTAGAGGATGGCGGTGACCACATGGGTGGCTGTGCCATGCTCAAAGACGGCTGGGTGAGAGATATTCTGGATTCCGAGGTGGCTCATTGTCAGCTGTTCATACTTGGTGGTGGTTTTGTACTGAACGATGACTCGGGCCTGTTGCTTGGACTGCTTGGTGTCACGGAGATACTCTGCTGACCCCCTCACATCAATCAGACCCCCCAGGAAACTGGCCTTGAGGGATCCTGAGATGTCCAGGGCAGAGGCCTTGTCATCTATGCTGTCAGATGCAATGATTTTAGTTTCTGTATTGGGCTGAGGCTTGATGGTGAGGTCCTTCTGAAGAGAGTCATAATCCCAAAGGGTGATCCCTGCACAAAACAGAAGAAAATGCGGACATGAATTGAACACCTGCAACTGGATAGAGGAGCTCCAGAGAGGTGGAACAATAGAGGTACCTTTTCCCTGGAGGGGTCCCTCATTTGTTCTGTCCAATCATCACCGGAGAAACCTTCTGCCAGCTTTGCAAAACACGGCAAAACTCCAAAGGCTTTTGACTGAGTAGAGAGGAATGGGAATTGCAATGCACCTCTTGATTTCAAGAATTATTTCCAACTCCCTGGGGAAGCTGTGTTTTCATGAAGGGTTCAGAGTCACCTGCATCACAACTTCAGAATTCGATCCCTGAATTCACCTGTCAGGTTCCATAAAGACTGGAAAAATAACCCTCAGCACACAAAAGCAGTAACTAAGCTTGTTTATACTGGTATCAGTACTAACTAACCACCTTAAAGTGTTACAGAAAGGAATTTTTCTTGGAGCTGACGCTCCGTCCTCCCCATCACCTTTTTAAGCAGCGTACAGCTTCACCCCAGTGCAATCACTCAATTGTCCAATTAACCCGTATCTTCCCTCTCCCTCCCCAATTCATCACAAGCTACTTCAATTGTTCCACGCTGCTCCATCTTTTCTTAAAAGTGATAAATGGTGATAAACTGCTTCAGTGCATGACCTTGACATCATCTAACCATGAAGCTTCGGACCAGGGATACCCTTTCCACAAAATGAGGTGTTGTAGGGCCCCTCTATGCAGTCTGGTGTCTAATATTTCTTCTACCTCATATTGTAGGCCACCGTCCACGGGAGGCAGTGGTACATCTGGGACCCCTCTGATCTGGGCTGATTTTACAGGTCTCAACAGGCTACAATGAAAAACAGGATGGGTTTTCCCTAATAATCGGGGTAGCCGTAGCCTGACAGTTACTGGATCTATAATCTGTTCAATGGTAAATGGGCCTATGTACTTGAGTCCCAGTTTCTTACTGGGAAGGCCTAAATCCAAGTATTTGGTCGATAGGTAGATCCTCTGACCAACTTTGAAGGGTGGATGAGGTTGTCGCTTCTTATATTGTCGGTTCTTATATTAAATGCTCTATAATAGTTTAATAATTTTGGAATTCCTAAACCACCTTGTTTTTGGTTCTGATACCACATTTTCTTAATCAATCTTGATTTTTTATCCCCATTACAAAATTTATCTAATTTTTTTTTTGATATACTTCAATATCCTTCTCAGTCAAAAAAAATGGAAGCATCTCGAATAAAAAGTTAAATTTAGGAAGTAACATCATTTTACATATAGCTACTCTACCAAACCAAGATAACTTTAATTTTTTATATTTCCCAATTTTCTCTTCAATTTCTTTTATTACTATGTCATAATTTAGTTTCTTTAAATTTTTACTTCTAAGTGAAAGTATAATACTTAAATATCTTAAATTATCCTTTATCCTAATTCCAAATTGATTTTGTAATTTTTCTAATTTGTTTTCCCTATCAATTTCATTAATAATTCTGATTTTGCCCAATTTACTTTCAAACCAGTCATATCTTCAAATTCTTCCAGATGTATTTTAACTCTTTTTATATCATTTGTAATATTATTTAAAATGACAAGGGTGTCATCTGCATATAAATTAACTTTGATACCTTTATAACCTATTAATTCTGAATCCTCTTCAATCAAAGTTGTTAAAATTTCCATTGCTAATAAAAATAGGGTCGGAGACAGGGGACAACCCTGTCTCGTCCCTGCTTCCAAATTTATATCTTGTGTAAATATACCATTTACCTTCACTCTTGCCGTGCCGCTCTGGTACAATTGTACCTCTCTGGTACAATTTAGAAATGATATGAATAAATTTATTACCAAATCCTAATGCAGAAATCATTTCTTTTATAGTATCCCATTATATAGAATCAAAGGCTTTAAAAATATCCAAGGCAAGAATACCTATTTTATCACCATCATTCTCAGCAATATCAATAACATTTAATACTCTTCTAACTAAATCACACATATAACGCCCTTTAACAAAACCTACTTGATTATGGTTTATATATTTATCTAAAAAAAATTATTCAGTCTATTTGCTACAATTGCAGAAAAAATCTTAGCATCTTGGTTAATCAAAGAAATGGACCGATGGGATTCAATCTTTTCTAAATCTTTACCTGGTTTCGGGATTAAGGATATAATGGTTCTATTCCAGGATTTGGGAATATCATCTCCATGTAATATCTTATTATACAATTTCTGTAGTTTTGGGATCAAAGTTTCTTTAAACTCTTTATAAAATTCTGCTGGTAACCCATCCTCACCTGGAGATTTTCCAAGTTTTAGCTTCTGAATCAGATCTTTAATTTCCTCAGAGGTAATATCCTTTTCCATTTTCTCTTTATATTTATTATCAATTTATTATCAATTATCAATTTTCTTCTGACCATATTTTTCTAAAAAAAATTTTTAATTTACAATTATCAATTTCTTTTTTGAGATATAATTCTTGAAAAAACTTTTTAACAATTTCACATTTCTCTAATTTTTTATAACATCTCTTACCTTTTTCATCTATTAGGACACTTATTTCTCTTTTTTCTTTTTTATCTTTCGCCATTCTTGCTAATAATTTTGAATTTTTATTACCATATTCAAAAAATTCTCTTTTTAAATACTGTATTTTCCTGCGTATAAGACTACTTTCTAACACACAAAAATCTTCTCAAAAGTCAGGGGTCGTCTTATACACCGGGTCTCATTCTCCTGTAACCAGGCAGACCAGCCCATAAGGCTCTGACGAGCCTTAAATGGCTCTGAGGAGGGTCGTCTTATACGTCCAGTCGTCTTATACGCCGGAAAATACGGTAGCTTGATTTTTTTAAACTATTTCTGTATCTTCCGCTATTTGTTTGTTTTTCAATTTTTTAAGTTCCTCCCATAATCTCCTATCCTTCCTCACTAAAAATCTATTTTCCAGTTCTTTTATCAATTTCTTCTTTTCCTCTATTTTTACTTTATAATTCTTATACTTTCTACTTGATAATTTAATGCTTTCTCCTCTAAAAATTGCTTTCATTGTGTCCCAAACTGTTCCATAATTGACTTCCCCATTATCATTCCAATCCCAATTTTCTTCCCATTTCTTAAGAATATAATTTTTATCTTCCTCGTTTTTATACAATTTTTCATCATATCTCCAACAATTTTCTTTTTTCTCCAAAAACATATCTAATTCTAGTAACAATTCTGCATGGTCAGAGTCTTTAAATATTCTAACATCCATATTATCCATGTTATCCATCAGATTCTTGGATACAAAAATATAGTCAATTCTTGAATATGAATTAAATACTTTTGAGTAAAAAGTATACATTCTTTCATTACCTTTAATCTCTCTCCAAACATCTACTACACCATTTTGCAACATCCAGTTATCAAGTATCCCCGTTTTTCTTGTTCCACCATAGCGGGTAGGATTGGTACTATCCATCCGGTTTCTAATTAAATTAAAATCACCAGCGATGATTACCTTCCCTACCCTTTCAATTTGCAACAAATCGGTAATCTTTTTTTTTTATTGAAAAAGTTTTACAAATACAATTTTTCCCCCATTTCCCCCCCTTCCCCCCTAACCCTCCCTACCCCTCCCCTCCCCTCTTGACTTCCCAAGGTGAAATCCAAATCAAATCCTATCACCCCATACAGTTCCCCCCAACTAATCTAGCCCCTGTCTTTATTATAAATTTCTACATAACATTCAGCTAAAAGCTATCTGATACTTCCTTGTTTGATATTTATTCTGCACATATTCTATCCATTTCTGCCATTCCCACACTAAAGTTTCTTGAGTCCGGTCCTTTAAATATGCTGATATCTTTGCCATTTCAGCAAAACTGGCCACCTTCAAAGTCTATTCTTCAATAGTAGGCAAAATGTCTTTTTTCCAATATTGACCAATCAGTAACCTAGCTGCTGTAATCATATATAATATCAATTTCATTTCAGTCACTGAAAATTCCTTAACTATACCCAGTAAAAATAATTGACGAGAAAATTGGAGTTTTTTCTTCAAAACGTTTTGCATAATCCACCAGATTTTAATCCAAAAGGCCTTCACTTTCTTGCAAGTCCCCCATATATGATAATATGTAGCATCTAAGCAATCACATCTCCAACATTTTGGCTGAACATTAGGATACATGCACGACAGTTTCTTAGGATCTAAATGCCACCTATAAAACATTTTATAAAAATTTTCCCTCAGATTCTGTGACTGTGTAAATTTAACATTCTGAACCCATATTTTTTCCCATGTTTCCATCATAACTGGTTCTGCAAAGTTTTGTGCCCATTTTATCATACAGTCTTTAACCAGCTCATTTTCAGAATCTCTTTCTAACAAAATATTATAAATCCTCTTAATATGCGTTGGACCTTTCTCTTTTATCTGTCTTACCAATTTCTCTTCATGCAACATTAAACCAGTTTTTTTATCTTCCCTCCATCTCAATTGAAGTTGATTATATTGTAGCCAAGTTAAATTAATCCCTTCTTCCAACAGAGTATTTAATGTCTTTAATTGCCATCTACCCCATCATTAAAAAGTACCTCTTTATATAAAATCCCCCCGAGTGACTTTATATTTATATTCCGTGTAATATGACCAAGATCCAACCACAAAGGTATTTTGTAATCCAATTTAAGCTGGTGCTTCTTCCATACTCTCATCAAAGAGTTTCTAAGTATGTGACTCTTGAATACTTTATCAACTATATTTTCATAGAATAAATATGCATGCCAACCAAATTCCAAATCGTGGCTTTCTATATTTAATATTTCAGTCCTCGTCATTCCAAACCAATCACTCGCTTGTGTCAACGCTGCTGCTTCATAATACAATCGTAGATTTGGAAGTTTAAGGCCACCCCTTTCACGAACACCTTGCATAATTTTCAGTTTAACTCTTGGCTTTTTCTCATTCCAGATAAACTTATTCACACCTTTTTGCCATTCCATAAGATGTTTATCACTTCTGAGCACCGGAATCATTTGGAACAAAAATAAAAATCTAGGTAGAACATTCATCTTAACTGCTGCTATTCTTCCAAGTAAAGATAGCTGCAGCTTCTTCCAGGTTTCCATATCTTTTTGCACCTTTCGTCACAACACTTCATAATTATTTTGAAAAAGTTTTATATTTGAGGCTGCAACTTGAACTCCTAGATATTTCACCTTTGCTACTATTTCAAATCCTGCCATCCTTTCAAGTTCCTTCTTTTGAGCTTCTGGCACGTTTTTTACTATCATCTTGGTTTTTTTCTAATTCAATCTAAATCCTGCTACCATACCATATTCTTCTATAATATCTTTCATTTGGATTAATGATTCCATCGGCCATGTTAGGGTAACAACCAGATCGTCTGCAAATGTCCTTGTTCTGTAATCCTCTTGCCTTATAGCTATTCCATTTAAAGTACTTGAATCCCGTATTTTGTTCAACAAAACTTCTAAAGTTAAAATAAACAACAATGGGGATAACGGACAACCTTGTCTTGTGCCTTTTTCAATACAAAAGTTTGTGGTTAAACTTCCATTAATGATAATTTGTGCTGTTTGCTCTTGATAAATTGCTGAAACTGCCTGAACAAACTGGTCCCCAAAGTCCATTTTTGTTAAAGTCTTTAATAGAAAGTTCCAATTAACTCGATCAAAGGCCTTCTCCGCATCCAAAAACACCAGCACTGCAGGGATCTGTTTACTCTTCTCAAGTTGTTCCAATAAGTCTATAATTTGCCTCACATTATCCTTCATATATCTGCCTTCTATAAATCCAGCTTGATCATGATGAATCATCTCTTGCCTACCTGGCATTAATCTGTTGGCTAATACTTTTGCAAAAATTTTATAATCCGTATTCAGGAGAGATATTGGTCTAAAATTTTCTGGTTTTGTACAACCTTCCTCTTTTGGAAGAAGAGGAAGGTTGCTTTCCATGAGGGGGGTATTTTACCCCCTTTTTGTATACTACAAAATAAGTCTTTAAGATGCTCAATCATTTCTACTTGTAAAGTTTTATAATACACTGCTGTTAAGCCATCCGTCCCTGGAGCTTTGGCTGTTTTCAATTGTTTAACTGCAAAAATAATCTCCTCGACTGTTATAAATTGATTCATTCTTTCCTTTTGCTCCTTAGAAATTTTTACGACTCTCCTTTCTTCTAAATATTTATCTGTAAGTTCACTCTATATATAATCTTTGGCATATAATTTAGTATAATAATCTAAAAAGGCTTCTTTGATTAGGCTTTGTTGAAAAACTTCCTTCCCTCCGTGTTCAATACTGCCAATAACATGAGAGCTCTGCTGTTTCCTCAGTGTATAAGCCAGCCCCCTGCCCGGTTTGTTAGCATTACTAAATGTATTATATTTTGCAAATTGTAGATTAGTTGCTGATTGTTCCGCTATAAACATTTGAAATTGGTCTTTCAAAAGTTTTATAATTTCCTGTAATTTTTTTGTCCATCGGATTTTTTATAAATAATTGTTCTTTTTTTCTTTATCCCTCCTTCCATTTCTAATCTTTTCCTTTGCTGATTTAACTTATGTTTAGAGTTCATATGAATCAGTACCTCCCGCATATACACCTTACTCGCATCCCAAACAATTTCAATAGGAGTACCCTTATTCAAATTCATTTCAAAAAATTATTTCATTTGTTTTTTAAGTTCATTTACATTCTTTTCATATCTAAACAAGTTTTCATTTACTCTCCATGATCTTCTCTCGTTCTTTCCCATTTTCATTTCTATCCATACCGGGCTATGGTCAGTTAGAGTCCTCGAAAATATCTTTGTTTTCTTTATCTTTAAAAGTAAGTCAGCTGTAACTAAGATAAAATCAATCCTGGAAAAGGATCTATGTCGATCTGGAAAAAAGGTAAAGTCCAATTCTTTTGGGTTCTGCACTCTCCATACATCTTTCAGTTCAAAGTCTTCTTTCATATCAAAAAAAAGTCTGTGGTAATTTAACACATGATTTTGCCAAACTCTTCTTATCTTTTTTAATATCTATAACTCCATTCCAATCTCCCATAAGTAGAATAGATCTATAATCCCATTGCAATATTTTAGAATGTATTAATTTATAAAAGTTTTCTTGTTGCTGGTTGGGAGCATAAATTCCAATCACCAAAAGTGGGCCATTCTGTGTATGTAGCTCAATGGCTATATATCTTCCACAATCATCTGCTTCTATAATTTTGGCTAATAATCTTTTTATTTATGTAAATCACAACACCATTCTTTTTCTCTGAATTTGAAGCTATAAATTGTGCACCTAGTTTAGAATTCAGCAAATATTTTTGATCCTGCATTCTGATGTGGGTTTCTTGCAAACAGATAACATCATTATTAAATTGTCTCGGATAATGAAATATTTTCCTTCTTTTCTGTGGTGAGTTCAGTCCATTCACATTCCAGGATAGAAATTTAATTGTCATTTGTAGTCTCACGAAGCGATAAGAGCATTTGCTGAAGTTTCTGTTCCAGAGTGCTAGTCTTCTGCCTGGTTCCTCCCATGGCTTCAGGTTTCTGTGGTTTACCATTGGCAACCTTCTTATCTTGTGGTGGAATAGACCTCTGCTGCTGGTGTTTATCTAGGATTTACTTGTGAGCTGCTCGAGTTATACGCTCATCTTTAGGTTCCTGCAACAACAAGTCGAGGTCCAGTGCCACCTCTCTTGTATTTCTGGGTGGCCCTTTTCTTGTCTCAGAAAAATCCAGCATTGTTCATCCAAAGGGCCCCCTATTGCTCCTTGAATTTCCTCTATTGCACGTTGAGTCTCCATTGCCTCCAGCTCCATCTGTTTCCGCTGTTCCTCAGACTCTTGTTCAAATTCCTTCTCTGTAACACCCTCCTCTATAGCTAACACTGAAGATGTACCTGGAGATGCTGCACCAGTTTTAAGAACTCTGAAATAAAATTCTTCGCCTTTTCCACAGTATTTAATCGGTATCTCTCTCCTTGATATCTCAGTATTATACCAACTGGGGCATCCCATCTAAATGGAATCTGTTGTTTCTTCAATTCAGTCACCAAAAATCCAAAATCCTTTCTGTCTCTTAACATCTTAGGCGGCAATTCTTTGTAGATCCCAATCTCCTTTCCATCCACTTGAACAGTAGAAACAAAAGACTTTTGCAAGATATCATTTCTCATTCTTCTATCTGTAAAGTAGATCACCACATCTCTAGGCAAGTTCCTTTGCCTTGCCACCCAAGAGTTCACTCTGTAGACCTTGTCAATCTTGCACAGGACATCTTCAGGATTAATCTTTAACATCACAGCAAGGGCATCAGCACAAACCACTCTCAGATCCTCTCTGTTGTTTTCTTTTATTCCTCTCAGTCTCAAAGCAAATTCCATAAATCTGAATTGCATCATAGTCACTTCATTTTCAATTCTTTGAGTTTTATTATCCACATTGGAAATTTTATTGTCAGCTTCCCTCATTTTAGATTCAAATTCTGAACTAAGTTCAACCACTTTTTTATCAATCTCAACAACCGCTTCTGACAAACCAGTAACAACTGTCAGTATATCTCGCTTCATCTTGTCATACTTTTCTTGAACCACCTCTTTAATTTCCTGCTGAGACTTTTCAAATTTTTGGCCCATTACTTCAGTTTGGTTCATCAGAGCCACAGCAATAAATTCCTTCAAATCCTTAAATCTAATCTCCTGTTTTTGGCTCTGAATCTGAGTCTCTGACTGCTCTTTTGTTTGGTGAGTAGGGGAGCCCCCCCCCTGCAGCTTTGGGAGCTGGCTTAGTCTGCTTAGAAGCCATAGTACTACGCAGTCTTATTCTTTCTAGGAAAGAGGTCCTCCCCGCTTTTCCACCACAGAATCCTTTTGAAAACTTCCCCAGCTTCAATCAAGTCTATAAAAAAGAGAGAACAGATGGAAATCACTTTAAAAAAAACTTTTCTCTTTTCTTCTAGCAAGCACTGTTGCTTTAAGTAGTTTAAAATGTGCTGGAACACACAGGCATTTCCACTTTTGCTTTCAGCTTTTTTTCTCCACTGAAGCCGGATGCCATTCTAATTCACTTTCACTCCTTCTCCATTTTTAAGTTTAGTGACAGGGCTAGCATTAATACTTGCGTTTTTGGTTTAAAGTCCTGATTTCACCCTGCTTAGTTTAGAGGCTTCAGTTGTTTTTCTCTGCAGAAGTTGGTCGTGTCGTCTAGCTCTGCTGAAAGCAGAGTTGTCCCCGGAGTCCGGAACCTCGGCGAGCTGGATAGGGAGCCTCACCCTGCTTCCTCCCCAGAAGCAAAAAAGACAGTCTGGGGGCTTCGCAGGGGGCTCTACCTGGTCTCGCCGGCTTTCCTCACATTTCTTCAGCAAAACAGAGTTTTTCAAGCCGCCTCTCAGCTGTAGAGGCGGCTCTTTACGGGCGGCGGGGCTGGCGGTCACAAGAGGACCTTCTAGCGATGACGGTGGCGCCAACCGGAAGCCAACAAGTCGGTAATCTTATTCAAAAAATCTTTTTGGTTCACATTTGATACATATAAATTAAGTAATGTTATTTTTTCCTCATTAATACATCCTGTTATTATCAAATATCGTCCATCGATATCCGCTATTACTTTGTTTTTTTCAAATTGGACTCTATTTGATTTTAATGTTGCAACACCTCTAGATTTTGAGGACCCAAAAGCTTTTTCATAAACCTGCATCCCTTTTAAATACATCCTGTTTATATCCTCAGATTTCTGATGAGTTTCTTGCAGAAAAAGTATGTCAGGAGAATCTCTTTTAATCTTAAATTCTAAACGTCTTCTCTTAATCTGATTCCCATTACCTTTAACATTCCAAGTCATTACCTTAATTACCCCATTAATATTTTTAATTTTAACTATTCCCTCTTTTTCCTTTCCGTGACCCAAAACCCCAGCAAATATATAGAGAGAACATATAAAATAATAATAATAATAATAATAATAATAATAATAATAATAATAGTAATAGTAATAGTAATAGTAATAGTAATAGTAATAGTAATAAAATAATAATAATGTAAAACATACAAACAACATAAAACAAAAACTAACATAACACACAACCACATAAAATCTTCATCTCCCACTGTCTTCATTAAGACACGCCTCGTTTCCAAGAGCGGGGGAGAGAGGAACCTGTCCATCAGCCGGGTCGTCTCTTCATTGGCATAATTCTGGTTTCACTTGAACAACTACAAGTTCTTCATCCCCGAGTGCCAATCATCCTGTCTATGTCTTACATAGCAGCACAAGTATCTTGCAATCATGGCATTCGCTCGTTCTGCAGCCCCATTGCTCCATCTTTCCTTAAAGTGATAAAGGTTGAGAAACTGCTTCAGTGCACGACCCTGATGTCTTCTAGCATGCAGCTGGGGAGTCGAAGTGAGAGGCATGCATCGGGGCTGACGACTAAGGGGAGCAGGAGCACAGGAAGGGCCATCAGCGAAAGTGTGCAGCAGCGGAATGGCGATCCCCACACGAATGACGGTCCCAAGTACGGTCAGAGGGCTGGGGCTGACATCACCATTCTGGGGGACCCTAGACTTCTTTTATTAGCCGTTTTCCCAACCATTTCAGTGACTTTGCTTCTGGGGAGGGAACCATTCTATGTTTGGTAATCAGTGCCAGGCCTGCTGCATCCTTGGCGAAGGGTTGGATACACATTCCCAGCTACAAAGTTCTTCTCAGCTAGCTGGTCTTAGCAGGCTACCTACTCAGGAGCTCACCTGTGTCCCTGGGCTGAGCCCAGAGGTGAAATCTGGCTGGATCTATCCGGCTCGCGTGAAGTGGTAGTGCCGGTGGCAGGAGGCTCCGCCCACCCACTGGGATATCATTACTCTGCGCATGCACAGAAGAGTTGCTCCCACACATGCTCCTGCAGGCTCCCATTCCCGAACCGATAGTAAAGGTAAGTAGATTTCACAGCTGGCTGAGCCTGTGCATTGATGGCAGTGCCTGTCTCCCTCCCTCCCTCCCTCCCTCCCTCCCTCCCTCCAGAGACCCATCAGCCTCTCCTCCCTCCTCCCTACCTGGGATGAGCGCATCCTTGCAGCAGTTGTACAAGGTCCCCAGCTGGAAGGGGCGGCCCAGGGCTGCTACCTCTATGGTGTCCTCTTCCAGGGCCATGCTCGGCTCCTACAATTGCCAACACTTCTGCTGCCCTACAAGAGAGGAGAAACATCTGGAGGAGGAAAATACTGATGGTTGACTCTGTGAGGGGATGCAGGATGTGGGTATAAGCCCACACTGATGGTGGCCCACATTCTGGGTTGGCTGAGGAAGGCACACTCCACACAGACCCTTGGCATAGGAGCAGCGGGCACAGAGCACAGCTGGTGGCAGTGCAGAAGTCTTTGAGGGGCCAAAATCAGCAACTCCCCAGGCAAAGATTATTTTAATTACATCCTTTGAATAGGTGAACTTTGGGCACTATCTAACAAAAGGAAATTCAATGGTGAAAAAAGTAAGGTTCTACATTTAGGCAAAAAGAACCAAATGCACAGATACAGAATAGGTACGGGATGGGGAACCTATAGCATGCGTGTTGGAAGTGGCACGCAAAGCCATTTTTCCAGGCACGTGAGCTGTTGCCCAACTCACCTGCAGCTGCTCATGTGTGCACGCCCCAGCTGGTGTTTGGGCCTCTGGTGCGCATGCGTGCAATTCAGGGGGCCCAGCTGGTAGTCTGTGCAAGCGTGTGAGAGTACTGGTGTGCAGTGGGCACATGCATACAGGGCGTTTGAGCATGTGCATTGCATGCAAAAAACCCATGTGGGGTGTGGCTTGGTGGTCATGTGACCGGGTGGGTGTGGCTAGCTGGTCAGGTGACCGGGTGGGTGTGGCTAGCTGGTCATGTGACCGAATGGGCATGGCTATGTGCATAGGGACTACTCAGAGGGCTGAAAAAAGTCATTTCTGACTGATCCTCGCACTTTTGACTGGTCGTCACACTTATGACCATCCTCACATTTATGCCCATTGAGGCATTCTTAGCAACCATGTCAGTCATTTCACCACTACTTCTCTTCACCACAGTGACAAGATAGGGCACAATACGTAAAATGTGAGGACAGTCGTAAGTTCAAGGACAGGTCAAAAATGCGAGGACCGGTCAAAAATAATTTTTTCAGCCCTCTGAGTAGTCCATAGGCACATAGGGACTACCCACAGTGCTGAAAAAATTATTTTTGACCGGTCCTCGCACTTTTGATCGGTCATCATTTATGCCCTCATTTATCTTCTAGTCCAGAGATCTCCAACCTTGGCAACTTTAAGCCTGGCAGACTTCAATTCCCAGAATTCCCTGGCTGGAGAATTCTGGGAGTTGAAGTCCACAAGTCTTAAAGCTGCCAAGTGTGAAGACCTCTGAGCTAGGGCTTTGGGGCCAGCCTTTTGGGGAGGGGGTCCCATTCGGAGAGACCCCCTGCCTCTCAGGAAGCTTCGGGCCCAGGCAGAGAAAGTTGCCAAGGTTGGAGGTCTCTGGACTAGGAGACCTCGAAACATCCCTTCCATCTCTGTAATTCTGGTATTAGCAAGCAAGCACAGTTAAGCTACTTAAATCCTCCAGAGCCTTAGAAGATGGTAAAGCGAATCCCCCCCCCCACCCGCGCTTTCCGCCCAGAGCCTTTTCCTCTCTTCCTAAGGCTGAATCTCCCCTAGTTTTAGAGGAAATTCAGTCGCAACACTCAAACAAACGGTTTTGCCAAACCGCCTAGAACCGGCAGAATCCCACCACTGTACCTTGCTCAATAGTAGTAACTGTGAGAGGGATCTTGGAGTCCTAGTGGACAACCCCTTTTTTTATTTATTTAATTTCTATGCCGCCCTTCTCCAGAGACTCAGGGCGGCTTACAATGCGTTAAGCAATCGCCTTCATACTTTTGTATATACCTGCTCAGTAGGGCTTTTGGCCCCCCATAAGCGGTGCTCTTTTTTATACAAAGTCATCTTATTTCCCCACAATCTGGGTCCTCATTTTGCCTACCTTGAAAGGATGGAAGGCTGAACCAACCTTGAGCCTGGTGAGATTCAAACTTACAGTAATTGCAGGCAGCTGGTGTCACTTTAGCACCACTTAAGCGGCTGCGCCACCAAGGCTCTTAGATATGAGCCAGCTATGTGCAGCAGCTGCCAAAAAAGCCAACACAGTTCTAGGCTGCATAAACAGAGGGATAGGATCAAGATCCTGTGAAGTGTTAATACCGCTTTATAAGGCCTTGGTAAGGCCACACTTGGAATCCTGCATTCAGTTTTGGTCGCCAGAATGTAAAAAAGATATGAAGACTCTAGAAAGGGTGCAGAGAAGAGCAACAAAGATGATTAGGGGACTGGAGGCTAAAATATACGAAGAACGGTTGCAGGAACTGGGTGTGTCTAGTTTGATGAAAAGAAGGACTAGAGGTGATATGATGGCAGTGTTCCAAGATTTGAGGGGCTGCCCCAAAGAAGACGGGGGTCAACCTATTCTCCAAAGACCCTGAGGGCAGGAGAAGAAGCCATGGGTGGAAACACAGCAAGGAGAGAAGCAATTTAGAACTAAGGAGAAATTTCCTGACAGTGGGAACAATTAATCCGTGGAACTACTTTCCTCCAGAGGTTGTGAACGCTCCAACACTGGAAGTTTTTAAGAAGATGTTGGATAACCATTTATCTGAAGTGGTGTAGGGTTTCCTGCCAAAGCAGGAGGTTGGACTAGAAGACCTCCAAGGCCCCTTCCAACTCTGGTATTCTATTCTATTCTATTTATAGAATAGAATAGAATTTAGGTGGGAGTTGCGATGATCACAGTTCCTCTCCTCACCAGGAGAGGGCGATGCAAGGTTGAGACTCTGTTCTCCCCGTAGGGAAAAGGCTGCTTTGGTTTTGGTGGTGGGGACTCTTGTGGGGGGTGAGGGGTGGAGTGGGGTATCCAGAGATCTGATTTCTTTCCCCTGAAAAATAAGGGTCTCTGGTGCTTGATTGATTGATTGAGAAACAAGATACACATGGTCACACCTGCCCATTTCCTCCCCCCACCTCCTGGAAGGAGCCCCTCAACCCTGGGGCTTCAGCTAAGCCCCTCCCCTCTTGCCGCCTGTGGGAGGCTTTCTGGGAAGGAGGAACAAGAGCAAAGTGGTTTGTCTCTAGCTCCTCCCATTCTCCCTCCCCCCCCCTCCCCCAGCACAGAGAGCAAAGTCTGATCCTCTGGAAGGATCCTAGGGTGGAATCTCACGGGGAAAAAAATCAGAGTTGGGAGGTGGGATTAAGAGTCATAATGATGGGGGGGATTTGGAAGAAGGTATCCGCACCTTCCCTCCCTCCCACTCCAGCTCTCCCCTTGTTTGGCTGCCTGCACAGAATTCAGCAGCCTTCCGAAAAGGAGCAGCTCCTCTCCCCAAATTTCCTAGATTATCCCCTTCCCCAAGAACACAGGTGCTTCTGTGCCAGACCCTGCTTTTCCCTCCCCCTCCCTCCTCCGGTTGCCTTTCGTAACAAGGAAGACGGGATCCTGAGGTCTCGGCTGCTACTCTCCCTCTGATTGCCTTTCCTAATATTGGGGTCTCGGCTGTCGCACCCACCCATCAGAATCTCCCACAGAGGAGGAATCGCTTGTTCTGGTGTAAAAGGAGCAGCTCCTTGACCTGCTCTCCAACAATGCCCAGGAGGAGCCCTGCTCTCACCCCATTTGACTCCCCTGCCCCATGAAATGCCAGTTTGGGGGGTCTCCACACTTCTGTGGGCCTCACCTGGTGGGAGGGAATCAGGAATCCCTGGTGGCAGGTGGATGTGCTGCTCTCCTTCCCTGCTCTTCTGCCAGATCTCCTTCTCCTTAACTGCTGGTGGAGTTTATGATGGAGTTTATGATGGGAACAGAGTCCAGAGATTGTAATATCCTTTCAAGCAATCAGCATATCCTGCTGCATCGCATCAACTCTTCCAGTTCTCCTAGCCTAAAAAGAGTCCCTGAAATGGAGACCATGTTTTCTCTCCATCCTTTAAGGTCTCCTTCAGTGTCTGCTCCAGCCTGGAAGGCTGAGGGAGAGGAGGAGGAAGGGGAGGGTCTCCCTCAAAGAAGGAGACCCCTGGGAAGCCCCTCACCTGCCCTACCTTCTGCCTCTGGCAAGGGGGAGCAGCTGCAGGCCACTTCCTCCAAAGGCTGGACCACCTCTCTGCCCGTCCAGCCCCAGGTCCAAGGCTCAGCCTGGGAATCGTAAGGAAAGCCTCGTCTTCTGCTATATCTTCGCTGCATTCAGAAAACGAAAGAGGAAGGAACAGCAAAAAATACCTTTCACCTGATCTTTTCAAGCAGCCTTTCTATTTAATTTAACTATTCGGTTTACTTTGCACGAAGAGAAACAGGAAATGTGTTTGAGAAATGAGTTCTACAACTGGCAAAGAGGAGCAAATGCCTCTCTTGGTCCTTCACTCCTCGGGAGTCCTCAAACGCGACAACTGTAAGATTTGTGGACTTTAGCTCCCAGAATTCCATAGCCTGTTATGTTACCTGAGGAATTCTGGGAGTTGAAGTCCACAAGCCTTAAAGTTGCCAGGTTTGGAGAGCCTCTGATCTGTAGAGCTGCTTCTGCTCATGGGGAATTCGGCAGATGCTCCCCCAGAATCTGTTTCTGAAAGTCCAGGTTCCCTGGCTTATGAATGCCCCAGGAGTTATCTAATGCACTTTTTATTGGCTGTAGGCCATCTCTCTTCCTAATTGTTAGCTGAGAAGTTGTCAAATTTCTAACTACCCAGAATTGTTACGAGATTTACACATGCGTATTTCCTGTAGATAAGCCTTCTTTGTTCTTATTTATTTATTTACTTACTTACTTATTATATTTCTATACCGCCTTTCTCCCGCAGGACTCAAGGCAGTGTACAGTCAAGAAAAAATAAAAGATACATAAACATCATAAAATTGATAATTAAAATTATAGCACAGTTTAGCCCAAATAAATAAAACCCAGAATTAGATAATATTTTAATCATTCCCAGTTAACGTGCTTAGCCCTGTCTGATTGAACATCAGGGTCTTGAGGGCACAGCAGAAAGCACGGAGATTAGGGATGTTTCGTATATCAGGGGGAAGTTCATTCCAAAGGGTTGGAGCCCTTACAGAGAAGGCCCTCCCCCTGGGAGTCGCTAGTTGGCACAATTTGACTGATGGTACCCTAAGTAGTCCCTCCCTGTGAGAACGAACTGGTCGGTGGGAGGCTATTGGTGGCAAAAGACGGCCTCGTAAGTACCCAGGCCCTAAGCCATGGAGCGCTTTAAAGGTGATAACTAACGCCTTGAATCGCACCCGGAAGACCACCGGGAGCCAGTGCAGCTCGCGTAGGAGAGGTGTTACATGGGCGCAACGAGATGCACCCATAATCACCCGTGCGGCTACATTCTGGACCAGTTGGAGCCTCCGGGTACTTTTCAAGGGGAGCCCCATGTAGAGAGCATTGCAGTAGTCCATACGGGAGGTGACTAGGGCATGAGTGACTGTGCGCAAGGCATCCCAATCCAGAAAGGGACGCAACTGGAGGATCAGGCGAACCTGATAAAAGGCCCCCCTGGCCACAGCCGTCAAATGGTCTTCTAAAGATAGCCGTGAGTCCAGGAGGACACCCAAATTGTGGCCCCTCTCTGTGGGAAGCAAGGTCTCATCCCCAATTGTCAGTGATGGTACCAGCTGACTATACCGGGATGCTGGAAGCCACAGCCACTCGGTCTTGAAGGGGTTGAGTCTGAGTTTGTTTCTCCCCATCCAGATCCGTACGGACTCCAGGCAACGGGACATCACAGCAAGGGCATCGTTGGGGTGGTCTGGAGTGGAGATATATAGCTGAGTGTCATCAGCATATTGATGAACATTCACCCCGAAACCACGGATGATCTCGCCTAGTGGTTTTACATAAATGTTGAACAGAAGGGGTGAGAGGACCGACCCTTGCAGCACCCCACAAATAAGGTGCCTCGAGGTCGACCTCTGCCCCACTGCCAACACAAACTGCAAACGGTCAGAGAGAAAGGAGGAGAACCACCGAAGCACGGTGCCCCCTATTCCTAACCTCTCCAGCCGGTGCAGTAGGATACCATGGTCGATGGTATCAAAAGCCGCTAAGACTTCCTGTGGCACCGCCGGCCCCGCTTTAGCTCTTTTCGGGAGCTACGACTCCCTTGGTCTGTAAAACCGCTAAAGCAGCAAAAAGCAGCTGTTTTAGCGGTTGGAAATCTCCTCTGCAGGTGAGGGTAGACCCCCCCCCAAATCCCCCAGGATTAATCCTGGGGGTGTAAAGGGTGAGGGCTCCCCTGATCGCCTGAAAGCTGCTCCAGACTCGGGAGGACTCCGTTTCACGGAGCAAGGAGCCGCGACCATCCCTGCATGCTAATTGATTCCAAGGACTGATTTATATGCAGGCAGAAGCAAAACATATGTATGTATGTTATTTCTCTTTAACTCTGATATCAAGGGAAAAAAATTTTTTTCTCCAGAACTGAGTGAATGAAAGTTTTATTGAAATTTAAAATGGTGCTGATTGAGAATGGAGACTGAGAAGAAAGTGATCGTTGAGCTTGTTAGCGCTTGTTAAAGTTGTTACTAAGTACTTTACTGTTGTTACGGAGAAGCTGTTGGAAAGTGTTTTCTTTTCTATCGGAGATGGCGGTGATAATGTTTTTTGAAGAGAAGGAAGGTATTTTTTCATATACAGCAGCATTTATGGAAAGAATGGATGAGCTTTTGGGCAAGATTTTTATTCCAACAGGGGAAGAAGAGGCAAGGGCTGACAAAGAGGTGGAAGAAGTAGTTCAGAGAAAAGCGCCTGTGGAAAATGGATTGGATGTCTTTCAAGCTAAGAATGGAAAACTCGCAAGCTTGAAGGAGATTAAATCGGAGGTATGGAGAGAGCTCTATCCAGAGGCTCAGACACAGACGAAAGGAAAAGGTCTAGGAGGTTTTGGGATTTTCAAGATATCCAAAAGACTCCGAAATGGAACATTACAATCTCTTTATAAATATGGGGTTTTAATCCTAATTAAGGAGGTGTGTTTTTTAAAAGGAACTATCTTACGTTTTGTACAAGGATTCAAGACACGGGAATTACAGTGGAATAGTCACGAGTTGGTAAAAAGAAAAGAAAATGGAGGAAGAAGACGGAAGAAGAAGGTTCGGGGGGAAAAAAAACCTAGGGGGGGGGGCAGTGGAAGAATTTTACCCCTCATTATTTGGCAGGATAACATGGTGGAAAAGAATGATTATGGACTAAAAAGATGGATTATATGGATGAAATTGTACGCTTATTTCTACTTTTTGTTTGGATGAACAGAATTGAGAAAATTTGTTTGACTGATAAATTTAAGGTTATTACCTTTAAGGGGTTTTAAGATATTATTAAATTGTGTAGTTGGTTTTATACTTATATTTGTATGTAGGAATATCAGATTTCTCAGTATACCTTTAAGGGTTTTAAGATATTATTAAATTGTGTAGTTGGTTTTAAACTAAATGGTAGTGGGAGAACTTGACCCCTCCTTGTTAGGCAGGATAACATGGTGGAAAAGAATATTTAGAGCTTTGTTTACTTTTAATTACATTATTTAGGAGGGAGAGGGAAAATGATTGGTTTATACTTATATTTGTATGTAGGACATCGAGATCCAAGCGGGACTGAAGAAGACCAGCATCGCCCAGAGGCAGAGGTCCTCGACCCGGCCTAACTGACTAAGAACTAGGGGGGGAGGAGTGTTATGTCCTTATAAGGACATCCGCCTGGGATTGGCTGAAGATCCTTTCGGCGGGAGATTTGAATCCCTGTCAGTGGGCGGTGCGTCTGCCGGAGCAAATTTAAGGAGAGCTCCGGCAGCGCAAAGCCAGTTCAGTTCTCGTTAATAAACTTTGTTACTTGAACTCTGCTGGTCACTTCTTCTTTCCTGCGCCGATCTAACAGATTGGTTTATACTTATATTTGTATGTAGGATATTTAGGAGGATTCAAAAAGGGGTTTTAAGGTATTATTATACTTAAAAATTTTCTTTGTTCACTGTTGTTGTAGAATAGAAAAATTATGCTTATTTTTACTTTGGTTCGGATGAATAGAATTGAGAAAATTTGCTTGATTGTTAAGTTTAAGGTTATTAGATCTCTCAATATACTTTTAAGGGTTTTAAGATGGAAAAATTAATTACCTTCAAGCAAGAGCAGTTATATTTGGTTTTAAACAAGCAGAGTTAAAGCGCAAGTGATGGTTGAACTTATAGATAATTAGTTTGGGGGTTTTCTTATGAATTGTTATTAACTTTCTCTGGGAAGTCGGGGGAGGAGGGGGGATTGGGATAGGTAGGGGAGGTGAAGGGGGGGAATTTAAATCTTTTTTCTTGATTATGATGTAATACGATGTACGTTGATTATGAATAAAAAACTTTTATTTGGGAAAAAAAAGCCGCTGAGAGATCTAATAGGACCACGATAGAGGAGCAACCTCTATCCTGGGCCCTCCAGAGATCATCAACCAAGGTAACCAATGCCGTTTCTGTGCTGTATCGCGACCTGAAGCCCGACTGGAACGGATCCAGATAGACATCTTTATCCAGATATCGGGGTAGTTGTCGCGCCACCACACTCTCAACAACCTTGGCAACGAAACGAAGATTGGAAACTGGACGATAGTTTGATAATAAAGCCGGATCCAGGGAAGGCCTCTTGAGGAGGGGCTTCACAACCGCCTCTTTCAAGGCAGCGGGAAAGAAACCCTCACTCAGAGAAGCATTTATAATCCCCTGGAGCCAGCCTCGTGTAACCTCCCGGGAGGCCAGTACCAACCAGGAGGGACACGGGTCCAATAAACATGTGGCAGCGTTAAGCTTTCCCAGAATCCTGTCCACGTCCTCAGGTGCTACATTGTCAAACTCCTCCCAGATAGATCTCAAAACCTACCCCCGTCTCCTCCCCCGGATCTACCCAATCGGAGTCCAGGCCATCCCGAATCTGAGCAACTTTATCATGCAAGAATTGCACAAAATCCTCAGCTCGTCCCTGTAAGGGATCTTCCCGCGTCCCCACCTGAAGTAGGGAGCGGGTCACCTTGCCAGACACACTCCCCAATTACAGGCTTCCTGATTTATTTTCCAGTGAGTGTCATGACCTGGCTTTATTTCAGCATACAACCTATCAGCCCAAAGTCCCCATTTTCCTTGATGGTCCCAAAAAGGCCGCCTCTTTTATAAGAAAGGAGGAGATTTACCTAGAAGTTCTTTGGTTGAAAGAGAAATGCTCTCTCTAATGAGTCCACGTTGGCCAACGGAAGCTGGTGCAGAGCAGTACAGAAACAGCCTTGCGGATAATATGTGGCAGCTGTTAAGAAAACATGGATTCACCCCAGGAAAAGAGGAAGGGGTGAGAAAGAACCTCAAGGCTGCCCTCTCTTGATGCTCTTTGGTGCCTGTGGGAGCGAAGGGGAGACGTTTTCAAGATTCTGCTGCTGTCATTTATACCCATAAGTTGAGTTCTAATCTTTCTTGTGTTGGTGGCTTCCCAGTCTGATGTACCTCAAAGGACTGACAGATGGGGAAGCCCCAAAGAGTCTGTGCTTCCGAAGGGACAGTTGTCGAGGTGGTAGAGAATTAGGCTGCAGGGCCTGTTGATCAGTTGGGGGGGGGCATGATCTTCCAATGCCCTTAAAGGAAGTCCTGTCATCCGAGGGGAGAAACTGGATTCCTGGGAGAAGGAATTGGTCAGGAAGACTCAGTCGTGAATCTCTGACTGGGGTTCTTCAGGGGTCACATGGCAAGGGCTGGATTAGAACACAGGACAGAAGGGCTTTGGCCTTTGGCAGAGTGGGCACTTTGCAACGGAAGCTGAATCAGAGAGACTTTCTGGTCTCTGAGGGAAAGGGATACAATCAAAGGTTGTGTCATTTGTTGACGTTCATCATGTCTTCTGTGTAACAAGGACCACAGGTGTTCTTGCACACTAGATCATCAATCATGGCCATCAGTTCGGCCACCTGAGCCTCTCGTTCTGCCCCTTCGGCATTGTTGTTGAAAGCCAACATCCGGTTCCCACAGTCAGCAACGTATTTCTTCTGCATTTTATCATAGACAGATATCAATTCTTCAAGAGATTCATTTTCCAGATGATCTTTGCGGGTGAACAAAAGGATGGTGTAATCCTTGGCTTTAGAGCCAAAAATCTCTTTGATCTGCTGATCAATGTATATCTCCTCCTGGCAGAAATGAAAAGGACGCATCACATGCAGAATGACGTGGGGACCCGGGAAGCAAAACTTCAGGCACCTGCTCACTTCTGCAGCAATAGCCTTCTCATTTTGATGGGTATGGAAAAAGCCAGGCGTATCAACAACCACAACCTTCCTGCCCTTCAGCTGCACCTCCTCCTTTTGGCAGGTTTGTGTTACTGAATAAAGTGACATCCCAGCCTGAAAGACTTTTCTTCCCAGGATTGTGTTTCCTGTTGCGCTTTTCCCATTTCCGGTTCTGCCCACCAGGACGATCCTCCGTTCAGGCCCTGCAACCCAAAGGGGAGAGGAGAAAGAAGGGGAACCGGTCAGCAGTGTAAGGCCATCACAGCCTCTCCCTCCACCCAGGACGGTTGCTCTCCACCGCACCCCACCCCCCCAGGGGCCAAGACTTTACCTTGGATGCTTCCAGACATTTCCAGGCACATCGCACAGCACAAAACCCGGGATTTCTGCGTGAAAAGTGAAACAGAGTCAGTCAAAGGAGAGGCTGCTTTGCAGGGAGGTTGCCAGGATCTCTCCCACTGCAGAAGACAAAGGAATTTGGGTGGAGGGGTAAACAAGGGGCCACCCCCTCCTCACTGCCCTCGAGGCAGACCCATCTCATCCTTCTCACCCCATCCACCCCCTTTGATACAGCCCTTCAATTCTTCAGATTCTTCACTTGGAGGGGTTCAGGAACGGTGGGGGTTGGTGTCCAAAGTGGTTGGCAGCTCCCTACAGCCGGCTCCATATTCAAAGGGACCCTGTTCTCTGGGGCTTTAGCTGCTCCAGTTGCAGCTCCAGATTGTCTCCAAGAGTCACCCCAGATTGAGTTCCTCCAAGCCCCCAGGCACCCACTCCTTGGTGTCCCAGCTTCCCCTCCAAGGCAGTTTGAAGCCAATCCTTCCTGGGGGGGGAAGCTCCTTTGGTGGGGGCTCTTTCCTGCATCCACTGCAATCCTGGAGACACAACCTCTGCTGAGAATGCTGGTTTGCACCCGTGCCCTCCCCAACCTCAACCAATTCTGCCCCTTGGGAACCTCCCCTGCCCCATGGCACTTCTCCCTGAGTGGAGAGTGGGGGACTTTGGGGGTCTTCTTGTCCAACCCCCTGCTCAAGAAGGAAACTCTCTATTATTTCTGCCTACTGGCTGCCCAGCTTTTTAAAAAGAATTTCCAGAGATGGAGCATCCAAAACTAGTATCAGGCTATTCTAATTCTCCTCCTCCTCCTCCTCCTCCTCCTCCTCCTCCTCCTCCTCCTCCTCCTCCTCCTCCCCCTCCTCCTCCTCCACCACCACCACCACCACCACCACTACCACCACCACCTCCTCCCCCTCCCTCTTCCAAAGAAGGTGTCAAGTTACCTCAGCAGGCCTTCCTATAGGGCAGATGCAAGTGATCGCCTCACTCCATTGACTGAGCCCTCCTGGAGTCACAGCTGCACATCGGAATTGGTACTGAAGATTTGGGTGGATATCTTCCAGGGTGAATTGATCCTTTGGGCCTTTGGTATTGAGACTTTTCCAATTCTCTCCTGCAATCCGATATTCCACCTGGTACTTGGAGACTGAAGCCTTCCCCATGGCTACCGGATCAATACTGACCTGGAAACTATTTGGGTGCAATTGCTCAACCTTAGGAGGGGGAGGTCTTCTAAGAGCAGCTTCCAGCTCCTGACGTCTCTTCAGGACCTCCATGGTCAAGGTTAAACTTTTGGTTTCCAGCAACTTTAATGAGTCAAAGAAATCCTTCATGCTCTTAGTGCTCATTTTCCAGATTTCAGCAGCAGCATTAGGGCTTCCTCCGTATTCTCGGGGAGCAAAGAGGGTTGAATGGTTGAATTTGAAGTGCAGAGGGATTCCTGATTCATCCAGAGCACAGGGCAGATCAGCCTCTTTGAGGGCCTCCAGGACAGTTGGGATCCCCCAATCTGCAAAGGTGATCAGGAGTTGGATGTTATCCTTCACGTCTTTTCCCAACATGGAGAGCATAGAATCAAAGAGGCATTTCTGGATGTGGGTTGAATGGGCAAGGAAGGCCTGGACCACCAAGCAGATGGCATCCACGTGGTCAATGCCCCCTGGGGTGGAGAAAAACTCCAGGAGCTGCTTCTCAACCAATTTGTCTTGCTCTGCGTCTCTTGTGCCTGCAAATCCTGGAGTGTCAATGATTGTGAGAGAATAGGGAATTTGGAAGCCCTTCTGATGGTTCACCACGTAGGCTGTGACTTCAGACGTCCTGCTTCTGGCTTTGCTTCTTGGAGTGGATTCATGAATGAGTTTGAATCTGAAATTATCTTCCCACTGGACACCCAGGATATAATTGATCATTCCATTGATCAGGGTGGTTTTCCCAGACAGGGTTGCTCCCATTACCAGGATGACTTTGTTGGGCACTTCCAGGTTCTGCTTTCCAATCTGATACATGGGACAGGAAGTGGAGCCATCTGAGGGGACTTTTTTCAGAGGAAGGGCGAACACTAATGGCTGTTTGTCCTCCACCAGGGAGCTTTCCTGAAGGAATTGGTGAGCTACATTATCTACACTTTCTTCCTCCAGTGATGTGGAGACCTCCACTTCCTCGCTGGGGAAACCCAGAGCTCCATTATCACACACGGCTGACACCCGTATTCTATACACCGTCTGGGGCTTTAGACCTTCAATGGGATAAAATTCTGTTTTCCTCCCAGTCCTTTTTTCAGTCCACTGGACACTCCCAATTCCAGCCTTCACCATTCTGTACTCCACTTTGTACTCCTTGACCGCAACTCCTGAGGCCACGATGCTGGGAGTCATCCAGGCCACAGAGACGACAGAAGATGCTGCAGTGACCATTCTTAATTTCTCAGGAGGGCTGGTGGGAAGGGTCTTTATGGGTGGGCTCAGGTCACTGGATTTACTAAATCCAAGCTTGCAACAAGCAGCATACTGGAACTGGTACTCTGTGTTTGGAGGCAGATCTTTCAGCAGGAACATCTCCCCAGTGTCCTCTGTCCTCACAGTCTTCCAGTTTTCTTCCCCTGCAACCTTGTACTCGACCAGATAGCTGGAGATTGCAGCCCTCCCATATTCAGCTGGCTGAAACTTCAGTTGAATGCTGTAGTGTCTCAGTTCACTGATCAGGAAAGGGAGAGGTTTTGAGGGCAACTCAAAGTTCTTGCTGACCAACTCTCCATCTTCATAGAGGTATATTGAGGCTCCTGGGATCTCCACATCTGGGATTGAGGCCACAACAAAACGGACCTTCTCATTGGATTGGTTGATGCTGAAAAAGTCTTTGAGAGATTTGGCAGCTTGGCGAGCATTTCGGGTCCTCTCCTTGTCTTCAAACCAGGCCACGCCTTCCTTCAGCCCAGGACTGGATCTTGTGGACTTAGCTGATTCTTGCAAGAATTGCTCCTGAAGCCACTTCTGTAAGCTCAACAGAAATGGCTCCTTTTCATGTAAAGAGGTGAATATAAAGGAGACTACATGTACATTCTGGGGGTCCAGAAAGATTTCTTGTAGCTTGTTCTGAGATGAGATAACTTCTATATTATTTAGAATAGTCAGATAAGATTTGACAAAGTTAATTTCTGTTTTTTTGCTGTCTAGAAATTCATGAAGTCTTTGGCTGCTGAAGGGCGACTGGTTGACAGAAATCAAGAGGTCCACCAGGGTCCCTTCCTCCTGCCCTCCTCCCCGGATGGAAGGCAACACTCTGGCCAGCTCTTTCTGGAAAGTCTGCCTGTGTTGCTGGCACAGATCCTTGAACTGCAGGATCTTCCTCTGGATCTCAGGGAAGGTCTCAGCAATGGGATTCTTGGCTAGATCGTTGCTTTGCATCTGGATTTCATTGAGATCCTCCAAGATCTTTTTAGCATCAAAGACCAAAGTTACGCTGATCTCACGGACCATCTTAGCTGCTGTGGTGTCCAGCTTGGTCAGTGGGTAGAGCCAGATCCTCATAGGCACAGCGTTCTCTCCATCTTTCCCTAACATTTTTGGGAGACTTTCATAAACTTTCATGGCATCTTGGAAAGTCACTGGATTTTTGTCCAAGGAAAAGTCTCCATGGAATTTGCACCTGAACTTCAGAGCATTCTCTTTCTCCTCCTCAGTCAGTTTGACCTCTGCTTTTCCTCCGATAGATATTTCCTTCGTGAGTGTAGCCCGGAGACTTCCTTCTATATTTTTTATCTTCTCCATTGAAGAAACTTCTCGGTCAAAGACAAAGAAGGCCTGGGCTCCATAGAGGATGGCGGTGACCACATGGGTGGCTGTGCCATGCTCAAAGACGGCTTTGTGAGAGATGTTCTGGATTCCTAGATGGTTCATTGCCAGCTGTTCATAGCTGGTGGTGGTTTTGTATTGAACGGTGACTCTGGCCTGTTGCTTGGACTTCTTTTTGTCGCAAAGATACTTGGCCGACCCTCCCACTTCAACCAGCCCTGCCAGGAAACTGGCTGTGAGGGAGGCTGAGATGTCCAGGGCGGAGGCCTTGTCATCAATGCTGTCGGAAGCAATGATTTCCGATTCAGTTTTGGGCTGAGGTTTCTTGGTCAGGTCCTTCTGAAGAGAACTGTAGTCCCAAAGGGTGACTCCTGCATGGAACAGAAGGAAACAGGGAGATGAATTGAACACCAGTTGGACAGAGGAGCTCCAGAGAGGTGGGACAAGGGAGACATCATTTCCTCTAGAAGGCTCCTTCATTTGTTCTCTGAGCTACACCAAGGAAGCCTCCAGCATGTTTTGCAAAATACCACAAACTCCAAAGGCTTTTGACTGAGTAGAGGGGAATGGGAATTGCTATGCACCTCTTGATCTCCACTCCCTGGAGAAACTATCATTTCATCACATGTTCTCACGTGATTTCTCTGTTCAGACCCTCCTCAGGAGAGGCACATCCCTCACTTCACCACTCTGTGTGAGATCTGAACTTCTTTTTTAAATCATTTACCGAACCATTTCAGTGACTTTGGTTCAGGAGAGGAAAATTCATCCCGTGAAGAGTGCCCTGCTGTGTGCCTGGCCAAAGGGTGGATATGCATTCCTAGGCAGAAGTCCCTACTTGGCTACCTGCTACCGTATTTCCCCCCCACCAAAAGCCCTACCCTGAAAATAAGCCCCACCCCGATTTTTCTGGAGGGTGGGTGGGCTTAATATAACCTCTTCCCCCAAAATAAACCCGGTTGTTGGGTGTGGCCCACCGGCCCCTTGGTGCAGTGCAGATACTGCTAGTTCTGACCGCAGAGGCAGAGGTGGGGGGAGAGAGAGGTGATCCAGATGTGCCTGGCTCACAGGAGGCTCGTGGGAGGCTTATGCGGCATCACAGGCAGATGGTGGAGATGGAGGCATGGGGGGTGGGGGAACAATCCTGATGTCTGCTCCATGCAGCCACAAGCAAGCCCAGAGAAAAAACGGACTTCCATTTGCCGCTTGGCACAGCGCAGATACTGTTAAGTCCAAGGGCAGAGAGAGATGCAGTGGGGAGGAAGGAGATTGTTTCAGGGTAGATTTATTTATTAGTAGAGGGAATGTAGTTAGACACAATAGCATTCTTCCTTTCGGTCAAGGTCGTGACACTCCTGCCTCTGGAGAAGGAGTGGTTGGAGTGATGTCTTGAGATGGGACGGATGGGGATTAGACCATGTGAGGGACTGATGGGTGCAGGGGATGGATTTGGGGGTTTTGAGTTACTGAGGGAAAATCCGGAACTCTCAGATTTGGGTTTTTCCAGATGTGCCAGTATACCTATTCTAATAAATGGAACGCTGAGAAAATGCTTGCCTTGGAGTCTTTAATTGGAGTTGGGGTTTTCTGGAACGCTGCCATGGGCCCAGGAGTCCCACTCTGAAGCGTCCCTGGGCTGAGCCTGTGCATTGATGCCCATCCGCCTCCTTGTCTTCCAGCTCCTACCTGGGATGAGGGTATCCCTGCGGCAGTCGTACAGCATCCCCAGCTGAAAGGGGCGGCCCAGGGCCGGGGTCTCAATGGGGGCCTCTGTCTGGGCCATGCTCGGCTCCTGAGTGCCGCTGGTCCTTCTGGTTCCCTGTAAGAGAGAAGAAACTTCTGGAGACGCCAGAACTGACTGATGACTCTCCAAGGGGACGCAGGATGTGGGCACCAGCCACCCTCCACGCACTGATATCAGTTCGGTTTGTCAGGGAATTCCGCAGTCTGTGTCCAAATGGAGTTGGAAAACTCTGACACGAACTTGAAGTTTTATAACAATGAATATATATTTATAAGATGTGGCAAACAAGATGACCATGGAAGCAGGAGCATCGTGAGGTAAATCATCAGGTAAACCCCAGAATAGCAGAGACAGAAGAAAAAAGGCGGGAAAAAGAGAAACTCCCCCTTCTCCCCCAGCAACCAATCATAACATAGATTGCCTCAGGCAGGGGCCCACGGTGCCTTCCAGCCAATCAGAGACAACCATGCTCTCTGGCCCAGTGTACACTTTGCTGTTTGAGTTATTAAATGGAATATCTTAGAATAGGAGTGTCAAACACACGTTGTCACATCATCATTACGTGACATATTATTAGACAGTGGGTGTGGGTGGCCATGGGCCATGAGTTTAACACCCGTGTCTTAGAACCACTCCAATTTTATAGCTGGACATTTAAACCGAATTGTTCCACAAGATCTTTGTTTCTGTGTATATTCCATGGCTTTGTGATGACATCTGCCAAGTTGTTTTCTGGTGGAGAATAAATTAGGTCTATTCAGTTTGTGGGCTGCAAATTTTTTAACAACCGGTTCTCTGGCTGGGTAGGCGTGGCCAGTTGATCATATGACTGGGGGGATGATGTCACTCATCACACCCAGCCCCGCCTCCTGTCTACCCGCCTCAAAGGCAAAGCTAGGATTCAGCCGGTTGGGACTAATCCCACCACTGGATGGCCCCGCCCCTGCCCATTTTTCAGCCTGTTTTTTGGGCGTTTTGGGGAGGCGTTTTCAGGCCATTTTTTAGGGCTGTCCCAAAAAACAGGCTGAAAACAGGTGGGGGTGGGGCCAGCCAGTGGTGGGATTTGCCGGTTCTCCAAACTGCGCCTAATCTTAACTATCGGTTTGCCAGAAGTGGTACAAACCTCTGGATCTATTGCATTTTCTTTCATCGCTTCTCTTGACGTCATAAATTCTTTAGGTCAACATGTTTGCTTCTGGTTTTTTACTCTCTCGCCTGTTGCCATTTGTGTACATGTTGTGTTATCTTCAAACACTGCTTTAGTGCTCTTCCCTTCACTATCCACATGCTTTAAGTACTGTGTCTACCATGTTAACTCTGAACACAATTCTGACAACTCTCTGAGCCCCACCTCAGCCCTGGAATTGGCAACGGAAGTCTGTTTTCTCGATCGCCAACCAACTAGTCGCCTGTTTACACACATGACAGTACAGTCTTGAAGTTGACCTTGTATCTTGTACAGAGATCATCCATAAGTGCAACCAGTGCCGTTTCTGTCCCATATCCAAGCCTGAATTATGATGATTGCTAAAGGTTTGGATAATCCATTTCATCCAGAAACCTCTGGAGCTGCCACACAGCCACCCTCTCCAGATATTTCCCCCAAAAGGAAGATGGGTTGATCTTTGGATGACCTCAGAGGTCATCTAGTCCAACCCCTTCCTCAAGGATGATACCATTACAGAATCATAGAAGGACAGAGCTGGAAGCGACCTCAGAGGTCATCTAGTCCAACCCCCTGTTCAAGCAGGGGACCCTTACAGAATCATAGAATCACAGAGTTGGAGGTCACCTTGGAGGTCAAGAGATGAAGCACCCACGACGTCTGGTGGCAAGCAGTTCCACTGGTGAGTTGTTCTCACTGTTAGGAAGTTTCTCCTTAATCCCAAATTGTTTCTCCCTTTGATGAATTTCTATCTGAAGTAGCTGGGGAATAACGAGCAGCACAGGCAAGGTAATGGCAACAGCTCTTTTATTTATAGTGAGACTTCAGCAAAACACACAGGCAGCAGCACTCCTTATATACACTTCAGTGCTGACTGCCAACCAATCACAAACACCCCCTGAGTTTGAATCTCCGGCTCAAAATAGCAACAGCATAACACTCTCCATTCTTGGAAATCAACCAAGGAGAGAAGCAACCTAGAACCAAGGCGAACCCCCCACCCCCACCCTCTCACCCACAGAGGGCAAAGCGTGATCCCTCCAGGGAGACCAATACTTGGAATTGTAGGTGGGGAAGATGGAATTGAGGAGGATAATGGGGGGATGGGGGTTGTTGGAAGGAGTTGCTTCCCTGCTCCCGATTCCTGGTCTCTCCTTATTTGGCTGCCGGGAGAGAACTCAGCAGCCTTCAGAAAAGGAGCCATTCCTCCCCTCCCCCATTGACTTTGCTAACAGTAGGATCTCCGCTGCCCCATCCATCCGTTGGCATTCCCCACAGACAAGGAACCTCTTGCTCTCGGCTGCTCCCTGACCCGCTTCCCCACCACAGGCCCAGGAAGAGCTCTGCCCTCGCCCTCTCCACCCTGCGGCCCTGGGAAATGCCCGCTTGGGGGTCCTGGGGCTTCTGTGGGGTCCCACCTGGTTGGAGGGATCTGGAATACCAGGCTCTGCTTCTGCCTCTGCTCCACCAGATCTCCTTTGAAGTGTGGGTGGAGTTTATCTTGGGAACAAAGTCCACAGAAAACCCGATGAGACCATCAACCTTTCCAGCCGCATCTCATCAGCTCTTCTGGGTTTCCTATCCTAAATAGGCTCCTTGAAATGGGGACAACCTTTCCTTGGAGGTCTTCTTCAGGGTCTGCTACAGCCTGGGAGGCTGGGGGAAAAGAAGAGGGTCTTCCTGAAAGCAGGAGACCCTGGGAAGCCCCTTACCTGCCCTTCCCCCTGAGCCTGGCGAGAGGCTGCAGCTGCAGCCCACTTCCTCCAAAGGCTGGACCCCCGCTCTGTCTGTCCAGTCCCGGGTTCAAGGCTCGGCCTGGGAATCGTAAGGAAAGCCTCGTGTTCTGCTTTCTTTTCAGGGCGTTCAGAAAACGAAAGAGAAAAGACCAGGAAAAAAACAAACAAAAACGTTCGTTTCCTCTTGAATGATTCACACTGAAGTCTCTTTACTTTGCAAGAAAAAATTAACAGGAAATGTGCTTGAGAAATGAGTTCCACAACTGTCCAGCAGAGGGAAGCAAAGACCTCTCTTGGCCCTTCACTCCTCTAGGCAGATGGTCCCCAACTAGACAACTTTTAAGATTTCTGGACTTCAACTCCCAGAATTAAACCATCAGCATTGCAGACTGGGGAATCCTGGGAGTTGAAATCCACAAGCCGTAAAGTTGCCAAGTGTGGAAACCCCTCTGCTCTTTAGAGCTGCTTCTGCTCATAGGGAATTTGACTGACGTTCCTCCAGAATGTGGGACCCCCTTTCCAAGAGAGAGAAGAGTTGGGGTCTTCTGGAAGGAGGCAGTTCTTCCTCCTGCTGCCCCCAGCTATCTTCCCTTGTTAAGGTTAGAGTCCCTCCCCACTCCCCACTCCATGGTTATCCCTCTGGGACCTCCAATTGGTCTGAGGGAAGGGCTCCAGAGGTGGACCTCGGAGTTTGAGGCTCTCTCTGAAACAACCGAGATTGGCAGACTCCGATGATGCTGTCAGAAATCGCATTGACTTTCAGGAGTGTCCGTGGGATGTCCTCAAAAGTTGAGATGGTGCCTCGGGCCTCTCTCTCTCTCCCTTTCCCTCCAGCCTCTCTACTTTTTTCTCAGGCTCTCTGTCTCTACTTTTCCCTCAGGCCCCAAAAACCAAAGTCACAGGTACAGTATAGGTGGGACCTCGATCAACAGTAGTAACTGTGAGAGGATCTTGGAGTCCTAGTGGACAAGCATTTAGATAGGAGCCAGCCATGTGCAGCAGCTGCCAAACAAGCCGACGCAATCCTAAATCGCCTTAACAGAGGGATAGAATCAAGATCACGTGAAGTGTTCATACCGCTTTATAAGGCCTTGGTAAGGCCACACTTGGAATTCTGCCCCCAGTTTTGGTCGCCACCATGTAAAAAAGAGGTTGAGACTCTAGAAAGAGTGCAGAGAAGAGCAACCGAGATCATTAGGTGGCTAAACCATGGAAAGAACGGTTCCTGAAATTGGGTCTGTCGAGTTTGATGAAGAGAAGGACGAGAGGTGATATGATGGCAGTGTTCCAATATTTGAGGGGCTGCCCCAAAGAAGAGGGGGTCAATCTATTCTCCAAAGCACCTGAGGGTGGGACAAGAAGCAATGGGTGGAAACTAATGAAGAGAGAAGCAGCCTGGAACTAAGGAGGAATCTCCTAAGAGTGAGGAGAATTAATCAGTGGAACAACTTGACTCCAGAAGTTGTAAATGCTCCAACACTGGAAGTTTTTAAGAGAAGATTCGATAACTGTCTGTCTGAGGTGGTGTAGGACTGCCTGCCTAAGCTGGGGGATGGACTAGAAGACCTCCAGGGTCCCTTCCAGCTCTATTCTGGTTGATTGGACGTCTTTCTAGATATGGAGGTGGATCTTCTCAGCTTCCTCAGAGATCCAGCAGGCCTCACCCCTCCCATTTCCTCTTCCTTGGCTTTAGAACCACTGAATCCCAGAGCTGGAAGGGGTCAGCTCAGCTTCAGCAACTGGCCTTTCTCCTCCCCTGAGGGCAACTCTGAAAGAGGAAGTGGAAGTGGAAAGTGAAAGCCCCAGTTCAGCTGAAGCATTTCTGAGAAATCGCCACAGGTCCTGGAAAGCGAAAGTGGGGCTGGCTGTTAAGGAGGGAAGCTGGCCTTGACCGAGGGCTCAGCAAATAGTTCCTGCTTCTGTGGGACAAAGATTTATCTCAGCGTCCCTGCCGTGGGGCAGCAGAGAAAGGAGTCAGCCTTGAGGAGTCCCGCGATTCCGTCAAATGAATATTTGGTTGCTTTTGACTGTTGTGCAATCTTTGGACTCTGTTCCCATCGCCTGCAGTTAGAAGGAAGGAGAGATCGAGCAGAGAAGCAGGGAAGGAGAGCAGCAGATCCACCATCTGCCGGGGATTCCTGATCCCTCCAACCAGGTGAGACCCCTCCCCAGAAGCTCTGAGAGTTAGGGGCAGCGGAGTGGAGTGGGGCGAGGGAAGGGCTTCTTCTGGGCCTCCGATGGGAAGCAAGCCAACAAGGAGCTGCCCCTTTGACCCGAGGACGAGTGGTCCTTCCTTCCTGGGGGAAGCAAATGGGTGGGTGGGGGGAGCTGGGACCCTCCTCTGGGGAAAAGCAAGCAGAGAAGGGAGGAGGGAGGTGGAGTGGAAGAGACGAACAATCAACCAATGGAACCGCTTGTTTTCAGGAGTTGTGGGGGCTTCACCGCCAGACACCTTCAAGAAGAGATTGGACTCTCAGAAATGGTGTAGGGTCTCCCGCTTGGACAGGGAGGGTGGACTAGATGACCTACAGGGTCCCTTCCAACTCTGGATAGCCGAATTCACAGCCGAGATCCTAACATTAGGAACAGGATGGCTGGATCGGTCAGTCATCCGTGTTAGCAGTTAGAGCGGGGGGAAAACAGCAGAACAGAACAGAATCACAGAGTTCGAAGGGACCATCTAGTGGTCATCTAGTCCAACCCCACACACCCCCGTCACCCAAGCAGGAGACCCTACGCCATTTCTGACAGAGGGCAGTCCGGTCTCTTCGTGAAAGCTTCCAGGGATGAAGCCTCGATGTTGTTGTTTCACACAGTGCAAACTTTGACATGTAGAGCAAGGTGGAACAAGGGTGTGAGATTTAAAATTCCCAAATTCTATACCCACAACTCCAAGACAAGTCTGGTTAACAGAATCAAAGATTTATTGGAGAAAAACATGAAAATAATAAAAAAAGAAAAGCGGTTGTAAGCGCGGCCTCTTAGACTCTTCCCAAACGGATTGAGTTCATGAACGCAGAAAGCAGTTTTCAAGCTATACATTTTATACACCTTCACAACGCACGCCACGCCTAAGGAGCCCTCCCAAATCCCCCTTATTCTCTTAAATCATCCTTTAAGTTGTTTTACATTTTAAAAGGATCTTCTTGATCATTTCCCTCCATCTCCGATGTTCCTGTCTCCCATCGCTGTTTTTTATGCGGCTGTTCACCGCCCTGAGTCCGCAAGGAGAAGGGTGGTATATAAATGTAATAAATAAATAAATAATAAATAAACCTTTATTTATTTCCTTTAAGGGTGAGCCACAAGAAGCATTTGTGTCATTGGGGGGAGGGGGAGGATAGGCCAGATCATTTGGGGAGGGGTTGGATCCTTTTCTGAAGAGTCCTCTCCGGGCAGTCCAAGGAGAGGAGACCCAGGATCGGGGTGCAGAGATGGAATACGGCCTTCTCAAGCCCCCACATCCTTGGGACTCTCGATCTCATCTCCCTTCCCCCCTCAAGACTCCCCCCCCCCCAGGAATTGTTCCCGTGAAATTTCAAAGACCCGTGGAAGGATCAGGATTTGGCCACCCTGCAAAGGGGAGGGGTTGAGGGGAGAATGGTAGGAATTGAGGCTTCGCTCTCCTTCCCTGAAAGCCCCTCGTGGGCACACGGGAGATGGAGGGGGGGCTTGGCTGAAACCTGAGTGCTGGGGGGGGGGCGTCCAGGAGAGGGAAAAGAAGAAAATTTGCAGCTGTGTGCATTTGTGTGCCTGTTTGTGCGTGTGAGCGCATTCTTCAACCGGCTGGGGAAATAAAAGAAAATTTGGGACCCAGGGACTCTTGTGTATAGGGGAAGGGAAGAATTTCCTTGGGTACCCTCTCCAACCACTCTCCCAAAACACCAGAACCAAAAAGCAGCCTTTTCCCTTTCGGGAAATAGAATCCCGATCCTGCATTGCCCTCTGCTGGCCAAGAGAGGAACTGAATCGATCCCAACCGGCCCCTAAAGGAATGTCTATGGAGATTCTCCGTCCTTCAGGTCGTGGTTGCCCCAAAAATACTTTTTTTCCAAGAGGCAACTGGACTTCCTTGTTTTTTCTTTCTCTGAAGGCATTTCGCTTCTCAACCAAGGAGCTTCTTCAGCTCTGCCTGGATGGTGGGGAAGGGAAGGATTGATGCTTCTTGCAGTCAACTGGTCATTTGCATCCTTTTAGATTACCCTTCGCCTAGAAACAAATAACCTACTCTTTAATAAACAATTTGGTTTCAGAAAAAAAAAATATCCTCTAATCTACAACTTCTACACTGCAAAAACATATGGACTACAAATCTTTTTTTCTTTTTCTTCTTCTTCTTCTTCTTCTTCTTCTTCTTCCTCCTCCTCTTTTTATGCATCCAACATTAAATCTATAGCGGTCTACATCACAACGCGAGAAGGGAATAAATTTGTCCCATTACATATATAGGGAAACCTACAAAAGTCTATTACATATATTAATTGACATGTTTATCCAATACCTCTATTTGCAGCTCGGTTTGGCATCCAATTATACCATTGACTCCAAGATAAATAGTAATCTGTGTCCCCCCCCCCTGTACTTTCAGTATCATAGTAAGCCGATCTGGTTCCGCACAATTCATTATTTTCTGAATTACTACTTGTTCGGGTGGGCTAACATCCATGTTTGAGTATTGGGCCCATGCTAATCTTGCAGCTGTTGTTGTATGTAGCAGCAGGTACCATGCCATTCTATTAACATTTTCGGGTCTTATCCTTAATAAAAATACCTCAGGATGCAATTGTATGTGCTGCCCCAACATCTCATTAAAACACTTCTGAATATTCTTCCAAAATTTCCTTGTCTCTCGACAGGTCCACCATTGGTGGAAATATGTGCCTTCTTTAACGGTACATTTCCAACAGACTGAGGGTGTTCCAGGGAACATTTTGGCGAGTCTGGCCGGTGGTAAATACCATCGATACGCCATTTTATATATATTTTCTTTATATCCTATTGACCGGGTTAGTTTAATATTCTTAGTCCAGATTTCGTTCCACCTCTCAGGCTCTATTGAATAACCCAGATTTTTCTCCCAGGCATGAACCCAAGTCTACGTACCCTCTTTCAAATCAGTGGTCCTCTCTGTCCAAAATGTGGACTTTGCTGTCTTCCAAAGAGTGGCCCTTGTCTTTCAAAGGCAGATGGACTGCTGAATCTAGACCGGATGGGTTTGTTCTCCTATGTGGTGCCATGTGTTTGTGAAGTGGCTGTTTTGTTTCCCCAATGTAAAGATCTCCACATGGCTCACTGCTTTGTACTCCATATACCACGTTGCTCAGTTTGTGTCTGGGTGTTTTATCCTAGGGGTGGGGAGGTGGGATACGCGTCTGCCTTAGTGTATTCTTGGTTTTGCTTAGTGATCATTCAAAGCAGGGTTGAAGTGCTTCCTTCCGGTTCGGACCAGATCGCCCAATCCTGTCCAAACTGGGAGCATTTCACCCCTGGTGTGCACTCATGGTGACGATAGTGCCAGCACAACACAGAGATGCTAGTGTGAGTGGGGGGAGTGTGTGCTCATGGTGACGGTAGAGCCTGCACGGCTCTTACGCCATTGTAGCACTGGCACAACAGTGCAACACTACCGCGATTGGGGAATTGTGCTAATGGAGACAGAACATGAGATCTCTAGTGCCCACGTGGCCCACGCCAACACAGGCTGGGGACCCCTGGATGAAAGTGAGCTGGCTACTGCATGAGGCAATCGGAGCTGTGATTGTTTGCCTTGAGTGAAAAGGGGGATTTTCCTTGTTTCCCACCTTTATGCCCTGGGGGTCCTGTATGCCAGTGGTCCCCCGCCCCAGGGCCATGGACCAATACCAATCAGCAGCCTGTTAAGAACTGTTCCGCGCAAGTGAGCAAAGCTTCATCTGTGCATCTGTGGTGTTAGGATATGATTTGAGCCTAACAGATTGTCCAGGCAATATATGTGTTCTGTGACCTTAAGTTTTAATGCTGCATCATGCTGTAATGCTGAGTCAGGCTATAATTAGTTGTAAACGTATTTAAGAAAGGTACTGTAATGTATTCAGTTGGTGATAAGCTGCTATCATCGCGTGTGTGGGTGGATCTGCTACCATCCAGTGAACCAACTACTGTTTGTGTGGTAAAAAGCTTTTTGGATTTAACCGGTAAAGACTTGGACTGTTTAGAAGACTATGAGATTGTTTATTTTCCACTATAAAGAAAACTTTTGATAAACCAGTTTACACTATCTCTTATTTCATTGCTCTCAGCAACGTTTCTCTGCGCACTATACTCTGCTGGCTGCTAATACAACAACAATATCCTTAACATGCGGGATCCAGGTAGCATGTGAAACCATCCTCCGCAACCCACTCTCCCCGAGTCCATGGAAAATTGTCTTCCACGAAATCGGTCCCCTGTGTCCAACAGATTGGGACCACTGCTGTCTGCTCTCCAAGATTTACTTCATGATGTTCCTGCTGTGTTGATTTATCAAACGATACTCCTAGTTGCCTCTCTTATTGACCATGAAAATATTCATTTACATGAAACCACGTTCAGTGTCAGTGTCTCTGACTCCATTTGGACCCCAGCAGCCCAATTGCCTGATAGGAATGCCCTTCCCCAAACTCTTTACAAGAGTGGTCTTTGGTCGGTATACCCAAAGGCCCTTTCTTGGAACGGCTTTCGGTGTTGGAGAAGTGGGGAGAAACCTGGGGAAGGGGATGCAGGAAGGGTATGAAGTGTCACCAGCGCAACTCATAGAGACATCAGTCAGTCATGGCCTCCTATGGATTGTTCTTGTCTCTTGCAGGTCAGTAGAAGAGTCAGCGACACGCAGGAACCGAGCATGGCCCAGACAGAGGATGCCATTGAGACCTCAGCATTGGGTCGCCCCTTCCAACTGGGGATGCTTTATGACTGTCGCAAGGATGCCCTCATCCCAGGTAGGAGCTAGCGAAGAGGTTGATGGGTCTTGGGAGGGAAGGAGGGAGGGAGATGGGTGCTGCCAGAAATGCGCAGGCCCAGAGTTGAGCTCCTGGGCACATGGCCTGCTAGTAGCAGCTAACTAAGTAGGACCTTCTAGCTGGAATGTGTATCCATCCCTTGGCCAGGCAGACGGGACGGCTGGCCTTGACTGCCAATCAGAGGGTAGGTTTCCAAACCAATGTCAGTGAAATGATTTGGAGAATGGCTTTAAAAAGGAGTGAAATTTCCAAGGGGCTGAAGTGAGGGGTGTTATTCTCAGGTTGTGGTACTGGTGCTTTTCTTGGGGGGTAGGTCTGAACAGAGAAGAAGCTTCTGAACCCCTGATGAATGACATGGTTTCATGAGGGAGTTGGAGATCTTTTTGGAAATCAAGAGGTTCATAGAGATTCCCTTTCCTCTCTACTCTGTCAAAAGCCTTTGGACTTTGCAGTATTTTGCAAAATGGGAAGGAAGCATCTCTGGTGATGGCTAGCAAGAACAAATGAGGGAACCCACCAGGGGAAATGATGTCTTCCTTGTCCCATCTCTCTGGAGGTCTTCTGTCTATCTACGGTTGTTTTGGAAGATGGTGTTCAATTTATGACCTTGTTCTTCTATTTTGTGCAGGGGTCACCCTTTGGGATTACAGCTCTCTTCAGAAGGACCTGACCATCAAGCCTCAGCCCAAGACAGAATCTGAAATCATTGCATCCGATAGCATAGATGATAAGAGCTCCGCCCTGGACATCTCAGCCTCCCTCAAGGCCAGTTTCCTGGGAGGGCTGGTTGAAGTGGGAGGGTCGGCCAAGTATCTTCATGACAAAAAGAAGTCCAAGCAACAGGCCAGAGTCACCGTTCAGTACAAAACCACCACCAGGTATGAACAGCTGACAATGAGCCATCTAGGAATCCAGAATGTCTCTTACCCAGCTGTCTTTGAGCATGGTACAGCCACTCACGTGGTCACCGCCATCCTCTATGGAGCCCAGGCCTTCTTTGTCTTTGACCGAGAAGTTTCTTCAACAGAGACGGTGAAAGATATTCAAGGAAGTCTCCAGCTTACAGTCAAGAAGTTGATATCCATCACAGGAGAAGCAGAGGTGAAACTGACTGAGGAGGAGAAAGAGAATGCTCTGAAGTTTAGTTGCAAGTTCCATGGAGACTTTTCTTTGGAGAAAAATCCAGTGACTTTCCAAGATGCCATGAAAGTTTATGAAACTCTCCCAAAATTGTTAGGGGAAGATGGGGAGAATGCTGTGCCTATGAGAGTCTGGCTCTACCCCCTGACCAAGCTAGACACCAGAGCAGCTAAGATAGTCCGTGAGATCAGCCTAATGTTGATCTTTGATGCTGAAAAGATCTTGGAGGAACTCAATGAAATCCAGATGCAAAGCAACGATCTAGCCAAGAATCCCATTGCTGAGACCTTCCCTGAGATCAAGAGGAAGATCCAGCAGTTCAAGGATCTGTGCAAGCAACACAGGCAGACTTTCCAGAAAAAACTGGCCAGAATGTTGCCTTCCATCCGGGGAGGAGGGCAGGAGGAAGGGACCCTGGTGGACCTCTTGATGTCCGTCAACCAGTCGCCTTTCAACAGCCAAAGACTTCATGAATTTCTAGACAGCAAAAAAACAGAAATTAACTTTGTCAAATCTTATCTGACTATTCTAAATAATATAGAGGTTATCTCATCTCAGAACAAGCTGGAAGAAATAGTTCTGGACCCCCAGAATGTATATGTGGTTTCCTTTATATTCACCTCTTTACATGAAGAGGAGCCATTTCTGTTGAGCTTACAGAAGTGGCTTCAGGAGCAATTCTTGCAAGAATCAACTAAGTCCACAAGATCCAGTCCTGGGCTGAAGGAAGGCGTGGCCTGGTTTGAGGACAAGGAGAGGACCCGCAATGCTCGCCAAGCTGCCAAATCCATCAAAGACTTTTTCAGTATCAACCAATCCAATGAGAAGGTCCGCTTTGTTGTGGCCTCTCTCCCAGATCTGGACACCCCAGGAGCCTCAATACACTTTTATGAAGATGGAGAGCTGGTCAGCAAGAACTTTGAGTTGCCCTCAAAACCTCTCCCTTTCCTCATCAGTGAACTGAGACACGACAGCATTCAACTGAAGTTTCAGCCAGCTGAATATGGAAAGGCTTCCATCTCCAGTTATCTGGTAGAGTACAAGGTTGCCGGGGAAGAAAACTGGAAGACGGTGAGGACAGCGGATGCTGGGGAGATGTTCCTGCTGAAAGATCTGCCTCCAAACACAGAGTACCAGTTCCAGTATGCTGCTTGTTGCAAGCTTGGATTTAGTAAAACCAGTGACCTGAGCCCACCCATAAAGACCCTTCCCACCAGCCCCCCTGACAAATTAAGAATGGTCACTGCAGCATCTTCTGTCATCTCTGTGGCCTGGATGAGTCCCAGCATTGTTGCCTCCGGAGTTGTAGTCAAGGAGTACAAGGTGGAGTACAGAACGGTGGAGACTGAAGCTGGGAAGGACCAATGGACTGAAAAAAGGACTGGGAGAAAAACAGAATTTTATCCTATTGAAGGTCTGAAGCCCCAAATGATGTATAGAATACGGGTGTCAGCCATGTGTAATAATGGAGCTCTCAGTGGCCCCAGCGTGGAGTTGGAAGTCTCCACATCACTGGAGGAGAAAGATGGAGGAAACATAGTCCACCAATTCCTTCAGGAAAGCTCCCTGGTGGAGGACAAACAGCCATTAGTGTTCACCCTTCCTTTGAAGGAAGTCCCTTCAGATGCCTCCACATCATGTCTCATGTATCAGATTGGAAAGGAGAACCTGGAAGTACCCAACAAAGTGATCCTGGTGATGGGAGGAACAGGATGTGGGAAAACCACTCTCATCAATGGGATGATCAATTATATCTTGGGTGTCCAGTGGGAAGATAACTTCCGATTCAAACTCATTCATGAATCCACTCCAAGAAGCAAAGCCAGAAGCAGGACGTCTGAAGTCACAGCCTATGTGGTGAACCATCAGAAGGGCTTCCAAATTCCTTATTCTCTCACAATCATTGATACCCCAGGATTTGCAGGCACAAGAGACGCAGAGCAAGACAAATTGGTGGAGAAGCAGCTCCTGGAGTTTTTCTCCAGCCCAGGGGGCATTGACCACGTGGATGCCATCTGCTTGGTGGCCCAGGCCTTCCTTGCCCATTCAACTGACACCCAGAAATGCATCTTTGATTCCATGCTCTCCATGTTGGGAAAAGACATGAAGGATAACAATCAACTCCTGATCAGCTTTGCGGATGGGGGGACCCCACCTGTCCTGGAGGCCCTCGAGGAAGCTGACCTGCTGTGTGCTCAGGATGAGTCGGGAACCCCTCTGCACTTCAGATTCAACCATTCTGCCCTCTTTGCTCCCCGAGAAAATGGAGGAAGCCCTAATGTTGTTGCCGAAATGTTCTGGAAAATGAGCACCGAGAGCATGAAGGATTTCTTCGACTCGTTAAAGATGCTGGAAGCTAAAGACTTAACCTTCACCATGAAGGTCCTCAAGGAACGTCAGTCATTGGACACCGCTCTGGAAGGGCTCCAGACCAAACTCCGAGCCAGTCTGATGGAGCTGGAAGAACTGAAAGAGATCCAGGCAGCCTTGGAGCAATGCACAATCAATGTACTAGCCAGTCAAAATTTTGAGTATGAAGTTGGAAAGTGCGTGAAAGAACATGTACAGGGTCCCGTAACATATTGTCCGTCGTGTTCCACAGTTTGCCATTACAATTGTAACAATGAAGGGAGAATTGAGCGATGTGACGCTATGAACAATGAAGCAAAGTGTCTCATTTGTCCGGGGCGCTGTTGTTCGTCAAGCCATGTGTCGAAGTCTCACTACAAGAAGACCAAAATCATCTACGAGAGGAAGTTCCACACAGAGCTGAAGAGACAGTACGAAGAGACCAAGGCCAAGAAGGATATTCTGGAAGAAAAAATCAAAAGCCTTGACGAGAAGTTTGATGAGATCAGACTCAGCATAAAGACCCCCCTGGATCAATCCTGTCAGTGTCTGGAGAATCTGCGAGAAATCGCGCTGAAACCCGTCGCGCTCCCCATGCCAGAAGACGAGGACTTGCGTATCCTGACAGGAAAACAGGAGCTGAAGGCGATGCAATTCGTGATGGACATGAGGAGACTGGTTGAAACTCTCCAGAAGTTGCTCTCAGGCATATAGATTCGAGAGAGGAAAGGAAGACACCTCTGTCTACTAGGCAGGTGGACATCTTTCCTCTTTAGAAGATATCTACCAAAGGTATCATGACCAGCTCTAACGAAACCAACCAGATCCTGCTCAACTCCTTCTCTTTCCCATGTCCTGCTTGCTCTAGGGGAAAGGATATTGCAAAATCTCCATTCCCTCTCCACTCTGGGGCAGCCAGAGGTGGTATTTGCCGGTTCTCCAAACTGCTCAAAATTTCCGCTACTGGTTCTCCAGAACCTGTCAGAACCTGCTGGATTTCACCCCTGTGTCACCTCCAATAGATCAATGTACTTCAAACCAGAGACGAAGAGGATGGGGGCGGGATCAAATCCTGTTGAACACGTCTGTATTTTTCTTGCTTTCTGAAACTCATAGGACTCCTTTCAACCAGCTAGATTTCATCAGTGAGGTGATGCATGGTTGATGTCCTACAGCAGTCTCCTCAATACCATCTCATGCCACGTTCTGCAACATCATCAGATGCCATCTAGATCAGGGGTGGGTTCTAAAATTTTTTACTACTGGTTCTGTGGGCGTGGCTTATTTTGTGGGCGTGGCTTATGGGGGTAATGTGACTGGGTGGGCGTGGCCTTTTCTTTCTTTCTTTTTTAACTTTTAAAAGCATTTTTTCTACAGAAAAGAGGTTGCAGAAAAAAATGCTTTTAGAAGCCTCTGAAGATCAGGCAAGTCAGCTGGGATCGCCAGAAGCTTTTAAAGGCATTTTTTTCCCCTACAATCTCTTCGGCCGAAGAGGTTGCAGAAAAAAATGCTTTTAGACACTTCTGAGATCCCAGCTGAGCTGCGCGATCATCAGAGGCTTTTGTTTAAACATTTAAAAGCATTTTTTTCAGCCAAAGAGGTTGTAGAAAAAATGCTTTTAAAAGGAAAAAAAAAGCCTCTGATGAGGTGGGTGGGGTAAGCGAGCAGCAACTGGGCCAGGGACTGGTTCGGGGGCATGGCCAGCCCTTGTCACTTCCTGTCTAAACTACTGTAACCCTCTCTACATGGGGCTCCCCTTGAGGAGCACCCGGAGGCTCCAGCTGGCGCAGAGTGCGGCCGCGCAGGTGGTGATGGGAGCGACATGGCGTTCCCATGTGACACCTCTCCTGAGCGAGCTGCACTGGTTTCCGGTGGCCTTCCGGGTGTGCTTCAAGGTTTTGGTTACCACCTTTAAAGCGCTCCATGGCTTAGGACCTGGGTACTTGCAGAAAACGCCTACTACCACCAATAGCCTCCCACCACCCGGTACACTCCCATAGAGAGGGGCTCCTCCGGGTGCCGTCAGCAAAACAGTGTCGACTGGCGGCTCCCAGGGGGAGAGCTTTCTCTGTGGGAGCACCTACTCTCTGGAACGAGCTCCTCCCGGTGATACGGAGGATCCCAGATCTGCGCACCTTCCGTCGCGCTCTTAAGATCTTTTTATTTCGCCAGGCGGGCCTGGCCTAACCTCTCTCCATTTTTAGCATTAAATTTTAATTTGTTTTAAATTACGTGGGGTGTTTTAATTTTGTCTGGGCCAAATTTATTTAATTTGTTTTTAGTTAGTTTTAAATTTTGTATTCATGTATTTTTATTGTTGGCTGTACACCACCCTGAGTCCTTCGGGAGTAGGGCGGTATATAAATCCAATAAAATCAAAATCAAAATCAAATCAATGTTATTACTGGTTCTCCGAACTTCTAAAAGTCTTGCGAACCGGTGCGAACAGGGAGCAACCCACCACTGATCTAGATACCATCTCATGCCACACTCAGCAACATCAGTGGGTGCCCATCCAGCTCTGGACCCATCTAAGCTCATGTCCACCTGGAGGATCTATCAATTGTGGGAAAGAAAAATATAGGCTATTGATCTCTCAGATTCAGTAAGGCCTTTGGATGATCACAGATGATAGCAGAAAAAAGGAGGAGGAAAGGAAACCCAATGGGAAGGACCTGCCCTTAGATCGGCAAGCAACGACTAATACAAATACAATGAGATCCAGTGTTGTTTGCATGAGTGTGTTGCCATTAGGGCGCAAGCGGAGTGCGATCAATGTAGGACTGAGATGCTGAGCATCAGTGGAACCACAAGCAACCACTTTTCCGTAGATAAGGAAGGCCTTTTTCTCTTGACCTGTGGTCTAGAAGGACATTCCTTAGTCAGAATGTGTGTTGCCTTTTTCTCCTCTCCCCTCCCCTGCTCATTTTCTGTTGGATGTTCTTGCTTGGTGATGGGGTGGGGGGCTCCTGGTCTATGATTTGGTGAAGACATCCTAGATGTCACCATGCAAACTTTGGGAACTTTCAGTGTAAAATTTGGAGACCATCCCTTGCCACTCCTTGGCACCTGGTGATTAGGTACTGGTGAAGATATGTCAACGAAAGAATTGCCTGGCTCCTCATTGGAAGGGTCCATTGCAGGGGTGAAATCTACTTACCTTCCCTACCGGTTCAGAAGTGCACGTGCCATGTTCGGAAGTGCATACATGCGAATGCATGTGTCACATGTGCAGTTGGACCCTCCACACATGGGCAAACCCTTCTGCGCATGCTTGGAGAGTAAGAAATAGGTTACCTCCTGTTTAAAAACAGGAAGTAACAATGACCGGGCGGTTGGGCGGAGCTTAGCGCTACCATTGCTACCGGTTCTCCGAACCGCCTGCCGCCATCGCTACCAGTTCAGCTAAACCGGTCCGAACTGGTAGCATTTCACCCCCTGGTCCATTGCAGTTCATCTTGACCACACTCTTGCTGTGAAGTGTCGACATCTGGCCTCCTGGGCGCCTGCTTCGCACTGTAAGAAGGTACCAGCCCCAGACAGGGAAGCCCCTTGGCTCAAGTCACCTGACTGCTACAAGGCAAAGACCGAAGCTTTGCCCAACAGGGAGGCAAGTGCTAGTGACCTCTGCCCCTGCTCTTCAGCCAAAGCCACGCCAGCTTTGTAACAAAAGACCAGCTCATAGAAGCCCACTGATGACGGCAAGAAACAGCCTGCATTAGGAGAGGCCTTGTGCCTGCAGTCTATCGCTACATTGCTCCTCTTCAGTACCATGCTGTATTTAAGGTTGTGCATCCCACCATTCAAATGGTTCAGCCTGTCTATCCCCTCTTATCACTTGCCTAGCTGAAATGCCTTTTTCGGTAGCTGTCCTCCTTCGTCTCAAATGAAGGACATTGAACCATAATTGATATAAGGTAGCTTACGTGCAGATAGCAATAGCACTCAGACTTATATACCGCTTCATAGTGCTTCACGGCCCTCTCCAAGTGGTTTACAGACTCCGCTTCTTGCCCCCAACAATCTGGGTCCTCATTTTACCCACCCAGAAGGATGGAAGACTGAGTCAACCTTGAGCTGGTGAGATTTGAACTGCTGAACTGCAGCTAGCAGTCAGTTGAAGTAGCCTGCAGTGCTGCACTCTAACCACTGTGCCACCTCGGCTCTATTATATTGCTAGATATTTCTTTGTATGTTTCATTTTGTGTTGTTCTCTTACGAACAAGAAGTGGCAACTGTGGGAAACCAAAAATATAGGCTATTGATCTCTCAGATTCAATCAGGCCTTTGGATGATAGCAGGCCCCAGAAGAAAGGGCCATGAACCCAAGTTTTAGATAGGATGATTTCCAAATGTACCAGAACTATTTGTAATCCTGCTAAGCTGTTGCTAATTGTGAAACATAATTTTCCAAAGTATGCAGCTTTATCAATATATTCGGACATAGAAAGACAAAACCATGAGAAATAAGGAACGGAAAGTAGCCGATGGATAGAGGTTTGAGATATACACGGGTATATGTGGAGACTGTCAGTAAGAAAGAACAAGGAAGTAAGTTGTGAAATGAGTGCAGAAAAGTATTTAAAAAAATTTCTTGGGATTTTGGTGCCACTGACCGTAGCTACTCTTAGCTATTGTCTGGACCTCATTGCAATGGGTTATTGATATAAGTTGTGATGTTAAGTTGTGTTTGAAGTATGTTGTTTGAAGTTTGTTGTTTGGCTTCATGTTTGTGGTTGTGCCACAAACACGAAGCCAAACAACAAAAACGCAGCTCACCAGCTCAAATCCCCCAGCAACTCAGACTAAGCCAAGCACAACCAAGCCCCCACCCAAACAGAACACACCCCCATCCAATCAGACCACAACCAACCCCCCATCCAATCAGAGCACAGCCAAGCCCCCAACCAATCAAAACACAACTCCACCCAATCAGAACACAGCCAAGCTCCCACCCAATCAGCTCCCACCCCCACTAACAGTTAAAAGGAAGAAACAGCTGTGATCTCACATTGCTCCTGGAAGCACAAAGCCGAGAACACCAGCCTGAAGATAGCGAATGAGACTTCGACGAAACGTCGAACAAAAAAGACATAGAGCAAATACTGTATCATAGATTATACCTGGGAAACATACAAACACGGCCATCTACTGGCTGGATACTTTTTTGCCTGATTCTCTTTTTGTTAGTTTATAACATCATGCAGCTGTTTGGTCTGGTGTTCCCCTTTGCCCCCCCCCCCAGATGTCATGTACAATGAGACCTTATCCACCAAAGACAAATTCCTTGTGTGTCCAATCATAGTTGGCTAATAAAGAATTCTATTCTGTTCTGTTCTATTCTATTCTATTCTTCAAGAAAAGCACACCGTTTCTCTCTCTCTGCTATGTATTCTATACCAGGAGTCCCCAACCCCTGGTCCATGAACCACTACTGGGCCGCAGCATGCCAGAAACCGGGCCACGCAAGCAAGCAAAGCCCAATCCACAAGGCAATGGAAGCACACAAAACCACGCCAGTCCGGTTCTGTTTTGGTCCCTGATGATCAAAGGGGAGCTGAGATTTTTTTAAAAAATAACCTTTTTTAAGAAGAAATTAGACAGCTATTTGTCCAGAATGATTAAGCAGGGGGTTGGACTAGATGACCTCCCAGATCCCTTCCAACTCTGCTCTGTTGCTATCTTCTGTTGTTATTCTTCTAACTCCTTGAGATCCGGTGGCATGGAATGCTCTTAATTAGGGTTGGCTTTCTCCTGGCGTCAAAGAGCTCCTTGTGAACTCTTTCCCCGGTGAGGGGGACCTGAGTCTACCTCTCGGGCCGGTGCTCACCATTACCTGTGGGGCTGGGGTCCCTTCTGCAGCTTGGGGAGAATCCTTGTGGCCCACCCACCCACAATTTCAAAATGGAAGGAACCTTCATTACCCCCAAAAATCATCTAGGGGTTTGACTCCAACTCAGCCTTCCAGGAGGAGAAGACTCCCAATGGTCCACTCTCTGGGATACCATGGTAGTTAATCTGTGGCTCAGGCTATGGGGAGGGAGCCCTAAAACATGGTTCCCCCCTATCCTGCCAGGACCTTACATCTCACCCCGATTCCGATAGATACGAAATAATATGATGGAGACTTTATAGGGATTCCTGCCAACAGGGGTCAATGCAGTAGTAAAATCCAATTTTTTTTACTACCGGTTCTGTGGGCATGGCTTGGTGGGCATGGTGTGGCTTGGTGGGTGGGGCAGGGGAAGGAGATTGCAAAATATCCATTCCCGCCCCACTCCGGGGCCAGCCAGAGGTGGTATTTGCCGGTTCTCCGAACGACTCAAAATTTCTGCTACAGGTTCTCCAGAACCTGTCAGAATCTGCTGGATTTCACCCCTGGGTCAATGGGACTCATGCCCCGCCCCCTGGGTGGGTGGGCTGTGGTTCTGGCCCCCAGCCAGAGCCTCAGAACCCCATGGGCAGGGCCTCTGCAGGCTCCTCCCCCCTTGGAACCAACTGCCGCTACCGGACGGTGGAAGCCCCATTTCCATCCAGAAGTGTGTCGGGGGGTAGAGGAAACCCCCTCCCTTGCCAAAAAGCAGGGCCCGATTTCTTGCCGTGCATCTGGTGCCATCCTCGCCCTCTCCCCCCAATTCAGGGGTGGGAGGGCTGAATTGTGAGAAAATGGATTGTTTGGGGGGCTTTTTAAGGTTGCTGGACCCTTACCCTCTACCAACCTGTAGATTTGAGAGACACCATTGGGGGGGTGGATCAGGACCCCTTGCCCCCTTCTGCTGTTCCCCAAGGGGGGGTTGCTTCTTCCTAGGCCAGCTGCTCCCCACAGTTAATTTCCCAACTTGAGAAGCCCCCTCAGCCCCCTTCTCTTCCCCTCCTCCCCCAATTCACCCTTCTGTCATTCCACCCCGACTTTTTGCAGGACCCCCGGCTGAAATGGCTGAAATTCTCTGCCCTCCGCCTAAATCGCAGCAACAGGAGAGCATCTACCACTGGCTGCCCACCAGGGAGGAGGAGCCCACCAAGCCACCGTTAAGGTAGGGACTGAAACAGGCATCACCCAGCCAATTCCAGGTGGTGAACAGAGAAAGAGAAAGGAGAGGGAGAAGGAGAGAAGAAAAAGAGGGAGAAGCAGAGAGAGAGGAGGGAGAGAGGAGAGGGAGAGAGAGGGAGGAGAGCAAAAAGGAGAGGAGAAAGATGGAGAGGGAGAAGCAGAGAGAGAGGAGAGAGAGAGGAGGGGGAGAGGAGGGAGGGAGGGAGAGATGAGAGGGAGAGAGAGGGAGAGGAGAAGGAGAGAGAGAAGAGGGAGAGGAAGGAGAGCAAGAAGAAGAGGAGAAAGGGAGAGGGAGAAGCAGAGAGAGAGGAGGCAGGGAGGGAGAGAGAGAAAGAGGAGAGAGGAAGGAGTGGGAGAAGGAGAGAAGAAAGAGAGGGAGAAGCACAGAGAGAGGAGGGAGAGAGGAGGGGGAGGGAGAGGGAGGAGAGCAAGAAGGAGAGGAGAAAGACGGAGAGGAAGAAGCAGAGAGAGAGGAGAGAGAGAGGAGGGGGAGAGGAGGGAGGGAGGGAGAGAGGAGAGGGAGAGAGAGGGAGAGGAGAAAGAGAGAGGAGAGAGAGAGGAAGGAGAGCAAGAAGGAGAGGAGAAAGGGAGAGGGAGAAGCAGAGAGAGAAGAGGCAGGGAGTGAGAGAGAGAAAGAGGAGAGATGAAGGAGAGGGAGGAGACGAAAGAGGGAGAGGGAGAAGCAGAGAGAGAGGAGAGAGAGGAGAGAAAGAGGACGGAGAGGGAGGGAGAGGAGAGAGAGAGAAGAGGGAGAGGAAAGAGCAAGAAGGAGAGGAGAAAGGGAGAGGGAGAAGCAGAGAGAGAGGAGGGAGAGAGGAGGGGGGAGGGGAAGAGAGGAGAGGAAGAGAGAGGGAGGGAGAGGAAGGAGAGAAAGAAGGGGGAGAAAGAGGAAAATGCAGAAAGAGAGGAGGGAGAGAGGAGAGAGAGAGAGAGAGAAAGAGGGACAGAGAGAAGCAGAGAGGAAGGAGGGGGAGAGGGAGAGGGAGAGAAGGAGAGAGAACCTGCCAGTCTTCATGCCTAAGGCAGGATTAGAACTCACCATCTCCTGGTTTCTAGCCTGGTATCTTAATCACCAAACCAAACTGGCTCTCTAAATATTCTGGCCTAATAGACCTATGAAAGCCGACTATTATGGGCTGTGGGAACATCATTGTCCAAAGTCAATTCTCTGGAAACGGCAACTGTCCAATCCGGGTGCCGAAGTGGAAGCTTTTGTGAGTTGTGTAGATGTGGGTGTGTTTCGTCCAGCTCCTACCCCAGCCAGCCTGTGCCTGGGGTCCTTCAGAAGCATCGACTCAAACCCCTCCCCCTTCTGCATCCCTAGCCAGGGTAGACCCCCGTTTTTGGACTCGCACCCACCGTCTCCTTTGTTCTCCACTGAAGGTACATCTCCACCTTCCGGTCCTTCGTCCAACAGGAAATGGAAGAGAAGAGGAAGGCGCCATGCCAAACCATGGGCATCCCAAAGCTGCAAGTGCCCAGCCCGAAGGAGTATCTCCGGAAACACTCCAAGGAGCAGAGGGTCCCCAAACGTATGTTGGCACGCCCGGTTTTCTCTGCCATGCATCGCTCACCTTCCTGGGAGGAAGGGGGTGAACGGGACTCGAACCTCTCTCCTCGGTCTAGATCAGGGGCAACTTGGAGACTTGTGGACTTCCACTCAGCTGGATGGTTTTCTTGCCGACATTTTGTGCCCCATCTTGGTAACATTATCAGCGCTAGAAGGGAGTGGTGTAGGGATCAATAGAGATCCTGAGAAGGATGAGATCCCTAGGAGTGGATTTGCTTTCAGATGTCAAAAGAAAGCACCTGGGGGAAACCCAGTGGGGCTCAACGAAGCTGTGAGGTTCCCACAGGGGATCCCTACCAGCCCAGGAAAATCTGGAGTGTTTTTGACCCAGCCTGTCAATTTTGGAAACACCCTGAGCTGCTTCACCCTCTGTGTTTCCAATCTGAATAGAGCTGGAAGGGACCTCGGAGGTCTTCTAGTCCAACCCCCTGCCCAAACAGAAGACCCTATACCATTTCAGGCTCCATACCCATCTCTTCCACTGAATGGGCATGTTGGATGTATCCCACCATCCCCCATCCCAGTTATAGGTAATCCTCGATTTATGACCATAATCGAGCCCCAAGTTTCTGTGGCTCAACGAGACGGTTGTTACGTGAGTTTCTCCCCCTTTGTTCTGCCCCAGCTACGGACCCCAAAGAACGCAGCACACACAAAGTCTGTACAAACCTTACTTTACTAAAATAAAATCAGTTTTGTCTTCAAACAAAGGCTGTTAATTAACTTTCTCAACAGCCTGCAAGAATCCAAAGAATAAATAATCTTAATCTTACTATGGTTGGCAGAAAGCCCAAAGCAATTTGCAAAGAACTAAGATCAAGGCACGAAGGAATGTGAACGAAGTTGTTCCCTGCAAATTGCTTCAGTTGGCGTTCCTCCTTAAATAGGCTAGGGGAATGGCCAATTATCCGCAAGCCTTACTCTCGAGGAGACCTCCTCCTGAGGAGCCACTCCTGCCTTTTGGCAGCTCTGTGTGCCTGTGCATCAAGAAGAGGCTCCTCCTCTTCTTCCTCTTCACTTATGGAGGCTTCTGGAGGTTCTGAAGGCCCTGGATGAATCCCCACCCCTGGCACCACCTCTTCTCCAGCTTCCTCATTGTCTGACTCGGGTGCCAGTGCACCGGCAGCTGGAGCAGCACCACACCAGCCTCCTCGCTGTCTGAATCAGCTACTAGCTGCACAGGCCGCATACAGACCACAACACCCTTTGACGACCTTCCTTGTCACTGTTGTTAAGTGAATCCCTGCAGTTATTACATTATTAATATAGAATCTGGCTTTCCCCGTTGACTTTGCTTGTCAGAAGGTCGCAAAAGGGGACACTGCGACTGTCAGAAATACGAGTCACTTGCTAAATATTGACTGGGGATACTACAATGGTCGTTAAGTGCGAAACATGATCCAAGGTCGCTTTTCATAACTCCAAACAGCCACTCGATGAACGGCCGTAAGTGGAAAACAAGCTGGAAGACAAACTTCAACTGCACTGCCACCCACCTGAGTGTTTTGTCTTTTCCCCCCGCGACCCCAGGCACGTTTGAGCGTGAAAAGAGGCTCCCCGGCAAAGCCCCGTTGCCTGCGCAGTCCGACCGGCCGCTGATGGGCATCCAGAGCGAGAAGAACTTCATTACGGCCAATGTGGCCGAGGCCATCATGGCCGTGGCCAAGAAGCCCCTCCATGCCTGCGTGGACCAGCGGAAGGGAGACAAGTTCCTGCTGGACGGATCTGGGCTGGTCCAAAGGTTCCTCAAGAAGAAGGTGGGCTCTCTAGCGCCCCCGGGGGCTGGTGGGCAGGGAAGGCCAGGCCCCGGCTGGGTGAAAGTGGCTCTCTGGAATGGGGAACAGGGAGAAGGGGGGTTCTGCAGAAAGATGTAGACCCCTTCCCCATGTCACCCTCCCTCTATCTCCTGATTAGCTTTCCCTCAGCTGAATGTTTAAGTCCAAGAGCTATTTTTTTCATTGGTTTAAGAGTTGATACTGCATTTATATTCACCAAGGGCTGCCTGGCGAGATGGATGTAGAGACAATAGATGAATGGGTGGGTGGGTGGGTGGGTGGGTGGGTGGGTGGGTGGATGGATGGATAGATAGATAGATAGATAGATAGATAGATAGATAGATAGATAGATAGATAGATAGATAGATAGATAGATAGATAGATATTGGTGGGTGGGTGGGTGGATAGAGACAGACAGACAGACAGATATTGGTGGGTGGGTGGATGGATGGATGGATGGATGGACGGACAGACAGACAGACAGATAGATAGATAGATATGGGTGAGTGAGTGGGTGGGTGGGTGGAGGATGGATAGATAGATTAGATAGATGATAGATAGATAGATAGATAGATAGATAGATAGATAGATAGATAGATAGATAGATAGATAGATAGATAGATAGATATGGGTGAGTGAGTGGGTGGGTGGGTGGATGGATGGACGGAAAATGAATGGATGGATGGATGGATGGATGGAAGGATGGATAGATAGATAGAAGGAATAGATGTGTGTGAGAGAGAGAGAGATAGAGAGGGAGAGGGAGAGAGAAGTAATAGAGATTGATAGACAAAGATAGATAAATGGAGAGAGGTGACAGATGTTATAGATGACAGACAGACAGACAGACATTGAATGCCTGGCACTCTTCCTGTCTTCTGCGGGCTCCATTTGGGGCAGGGCGCCCTGCAGAGTTTGGGGCAAGGGGGAAAGCTGACACTGCCTCACCCAGCACCAACAAAGGGGCCCACTCCCCGGGACAAGCGCCAGGCTCCCTCCTCCTTCGCCAGGAACCAGCTCTGAAAGAGACTGCCTGCATCTCTCCCTCATGAATTGCAAGCACCCCGCTTCTTCCTTCGCAGGACTTCGGGGTGACCCCCAAATACATCCAAAGGCGGAAGAAAGAAGCTGTGGATGTGCGCAAAGAACGGGTGGCCGCTCGGCGGGAGTGCCTGCAGAAAAGACGGCTGACCCGCCTCTCCTCCCGTGAACGGGAGAACATCTTGGATGTAAGCAGACGCCTACCCTCCCCCACCCCCATTGGAATTCATTGTTGGAATGTATTTTGTATTGCAACAACTACAGAATTAATCAGCCAGCAGATGGCAGTGTTTAGTTAGCATCTATGGTTATACCAGTGGTGGGATTCAAGTAATTTAACAACCGGTTCTCTGCCCTAATGATTTCTTTCAACAACCAGTTTGCCAAACTGCTCAGAAAGTTAACAACCGGTTCTCCCAAAGTTGTGCGAACTGGCTGAATCTCACCACTCGGTTATACAGATATTAAGTTAGCATATATAGTTTGTTTGTGTCCTGTTTCTTCTTACAGTTAAGCAGTAAAGCACATGGTGACTGTGCACATTTTGATCTGTGGTGCTATATATAAACAGAATTTCTAACATCTCCTGAGCATCACCCTGGGGCCTCATAGATCTACTCAGTGCCTGACCTTACTGGCATGCACCTTCAGTGGGGTTGCTGGTTGAGACTTTGGGTCAATCAGTGCAATCCATTGGGAGCATCAAATTTTGGAAGGGGAGGTAAACACTTGCACCATTTGCACCTTTAAAACTTACCTATCTCTCCCTTATTTCGAATAAAAATGATTGGATTAGTATGACCCACAATTTCTATCTTGTGGGATTCTTGCTGGTCTCTGAGCTGGGTGGTTTTCTTGGGTTTTCATGGCCCAACTAAGGAACATCTTCAGTGCCAGAAGGTGGGGAGGAGAATAGAAGGAGGAGGGGGAGGGGAAGAGGAGGGGAGGGGAGGAGGAAGAAGAGTTGGGCTGTGGCATCCTCGATGGTCTCGAAGCTTGCTTGTTTCCTGGCAGATGTTTCAAGACCCAACTAGACAACACCATCTTACATGGCTGAACACAAGGGGGGGGGGAAATATTGGCAACCCACACCGGACCCTCCTGTCTCTGTCCCCTCCCCGCAGGGCCTGAAGAACAACTGGGAGGAGCTCAACAAGGACTTCCAGAGCCTCTCCGTGGAGATCACCACCATCCCGCAGAGGCTCCGCAAGGAGAAGTTGGAGACCGAGATGAAACAGCTGGAGCATGACATCAGTGCACTGGAGAAACATCGGTTTATCTACATTGCTGGGGAATAGGGGGGGGGAGTCTAGGCCGAGGAGGAGTGGGCTGCCTTGGGATCACCTCCCATGGTTTCTTCTTTCCCCGTTTGGGAGGGGCTCGACACCTGGTGGACAGACACACACACACACGTTTGGTGGGCCCATCACTTCCCCCAATCGGTTTCCAGTTGCTGTGGTTGGGTTGGGCAGCTGCCCAGTGGTGACGTTCAAATTTTTCCCTTACCGGTTCTGTGGGCGTGGCTTAGTGGGGGAGGGGTTCTGTGACTGAGTGGGCATGGCCAACTCGGTGTCACTCACAGCCACGGCCACTCAGTCACATGACCTCCCACCCACCAAGCCACGCCCACAGAACCCGGTAGGAGACAATGTGTGTATGAGCACCAGAAGGGCTGGTAGTGAATGCTGCGGCAGAGAGAAGCCCAATTTTTCTCCATTCATTCACAGCGGATCTGCTTCTCCCTTTATGCCCCCCCGGCCCCCTCCCTCCCAGGGACTATTTTAAAGGGACAGGCTGCTGCAGCTCCGCTATGAATGGATGGAGAAAAGTTCGGATTCTCTCTGCTGCAGCATTTTACGTTGAATGGGGCAAGCAGCCAGAAGGGGTGAGTGGCGACTGGGCGAGCATGGGAAGGGCCAACCAGGGGTGGCTTTTACTGGTTCGGCAAACTGATTCAAATCATCTCTCCCGGTTCGCCCCAGCCGGTCCGAGCCGGTCGAATTTCAGCCCTGGAGCTGCCAGATATGAAAGGGCTCCAATTTCCCACCACCATAGTCAGGCACAATCCTGGGCCAAGAACCCTTCTCCTCCTCCCCCCCCCCCCCCACAACCAGTGGGTCCTCGGGGGAGGAGAAGCGTGAGAAGTTGCTACTAGTTCTTAAGATGTTCGTCGAAGTTGTGCAGGCATTCTTTCTTGAGTTCTGCGAAATTTTTCAAAGTTTTACAAAGGTTTTACTTGAGTTTTACAAAGTTGTTGAAGTTGGAAAATGGTTTGTTCTTTTAAATAAAGTGCATTATTGCCCTCTGTTATCTTTGTGTATCCATGTGTGTGTGTGTCTGTGTGCATGTATGCATGGGTGTGTTTGTGCTCCGTTGCCACAGAAAGAAGAGACAACCATTTGCCTGAAAAGGTAGAGGGTCTCCTGCTTGAGCAGGGGGTTGGACTAGAAAACCTCCAAGGTCCCTTCCAGCAATAACAACAACAACAACAACAACAACAACAACTTCTTCTTCTTCTTCTTCTTCTTCTTCTTCTTCTTCTTCTTCTTCTTCTCCTCCTCCTCCTCCTCCTCCTCCTCCTCCTCCTCCTCTTTTCTTCTTCCTCCTCCTCCTCCTCTTCCTCCTCCTCCTTCTTCCTCCTCCTCCTCCCTCTTCCTTTTCTTCTTCTTCTTCTTCTTCTTCTTCTTCTTCTTCTTCTTCTTCTTCTTCTTCTTCTTCTTCTTCTTCTTCTTCTTCCTCCTCCTCCTCTTCCACCTCCTCCTCCTCCTCCTCCTCTTCCTCTTCTTCCTTTTCTTCTTCTTCTTTTTCTTCTTCCTCCTCCTCCTCCTCCTCCCCTTCTCCTTCTCCTTCTCTTTTTCCCTCTGCCCTCTTCCTTCCTTTTGCTCCCCATTCTCCTCCTCCTTTTTCTTCTCATAAAACAAAGAATCTCTGAAAATGGCCTGTCTCCAGCTGCAGGACAGGTTCCTGGGCTGCCAAAATCCAGTGGCCCACTAGAGGGTAGCAAGGAGTGAGTTTGGTTGAGTTTGGTTGAGTCAGTCAGGTATAGAAATCTCATGAATTGAACTAGTTGAGTGGGATTGTGTTGAGTTGAGTTGATTTAAATTGAAGACTTGGGTTGAGTTGCGTTCTGAGTGTTCAGGTAGGCTTGAGGATGGTACTGGAGATGCAGTGCAATGAGGTCAGTAGGGCATAAACCAGCCCTCCACCCACCCTAGTTATCCCAATGACAACCCTGAGAGGTAGGATTGGGCTGAGAGAGAGAGAGAGAGAGAAGAGAGAGTGTGAGTTGGAAAGAGCTAGAGAGATGGAGAGAGAGATGGAAAGAGATGGAAAAAGATGGAGAGAGTGGAGAGAAAGATGGAAAAAGATGGAGAGGTGGCGAGAAAGATGGAGAGATAATGGAAAGAGAGAAAGAGATGGAGAGAGAGAGAGAAAGAGATGGAAAAAGATGGAGAGAGAAATAGGAAGAGATGGAGAGATGGAGATATGGAGAGAGAGAGATGGAAAAAGAGACAGAGGCCTATCAGGAATGGTGGTGCAAGAAAACAAGTGTTAGTGCAATCCAGCACAGCCCCCCATCTCCATCTCTCACAAAGCCTGGGAAGACCCTCGCCTCCGCCCCATCACAGCCAGATTTATCCTCCCCCCCATCCCCCGCAGTCAAGAAGATAAACTTCCTTTAATCTCAGACTTTATTAGCAGGCAACATATTTTCATCTTCCAGGTTCTCTGGCAAGAATTTGCAAACAAGGGCAACCACAGGATATTTGCAGAGTGGCCATGTTGAAATGGAGCAGAGCATGGGGGCAAACCTAAGCTGCCCCCATCCCCAAATAGGATGAAGGAAGGGGGAGGGAGCTGTGCTCGGGAACGGGCCCTCTGCGGTGGCCGTCTCAGGAGGGCAAGTGAAACTTCACATCAATGTCCACCTCTTTTGCCAACCTCATGATCTCGGCGAGCGTGACAGCCATCATGGCCGCCCGGTCCAGATCGTCACAAGCCAGGATTTTCAAGCCGCTCTCGGCAATCAGGACTTTGGCGTCGGCCACCCGGGTCCCTTGCAAACGCACCACGATGGGGATCTTCAGCTCCAGGTCCTCGGCGGACATGATGATCCCATGTGCGATGACGTCGCAGCGCATGAGCCCGCCAAAGATATTGACCAGAATCGCCTGGACTTTCTTGTCGGAGGTGATCAGCTTGAAGGCCTCGGTGACTTGCTCCACCGTGGCCCCTCCGCCCACACTGAGGTAGTTGGCCGGAGCACCTCCATGTAGCTTGATGATGTCCATGGTGGCCATGGCCAAGCCTGCCCCATTGACTAGGCAGCCGATGTTCCCGTCCAACGCAATGTAGTTCAGATCCGCATTGGCTGCCTGTCTCTCCTTCTCGTCCATCTGGGTCCAATCCTGCAGCTCGAAGACCTTCTGCTGACGGAAGGCTGAGTTGCTGTCAAAAATGACCTTGGCGTCCATGCACATCACCCTCCCGGTGGAGTCCTCCACCAGCGGGTTGATCTCCACCATGACTGCGTCGTAGTCGATGAAGAAGTTGTACAGCTTGACCATGGTGTCCGCTGCCTCTTCCGCCAGCTGTGAAGGGAAGCCCATCTTCTCAGCCAATGGAATGGCCTGGCTCATGCAGAGGCCCATCACGATGTCCACCGGCTCCTTCAGGATGGACGCTGGCTTCTCGGTCGCCACATCTTCGATTTGGAGGCCACCTTGAGAGCTGGCGATGATGACCGGTCCATGGAAGTCCCTCTCCATGGTGATGGCGAAGTAGTACTCCTTCCGCAGGTAGCGGCGTTCACAGATGAAAACCTGGTTGCAGATCCGTCCTTTTTCACCCGTCTGCTTGGTGAAGAGCCTCTTGCCGATCATCTGGGTGGCCACCTCCTTGGCCTCCTCCGGAGAACACACAATCTGCACACCCCCCTTCAGGCCCCCTTCGAAAACTCCCTTTTCCCGTCCCCCGGCAACCACCTGGGCCTTCACCACCAAGTCGTTGGTGCCGATCTTCCTCGCCACATTGTAAGCTTCTTCTGGTGTCCTCGCCACCAAGCCATATGGGACGGAAACACCGGCCTCCTTCAACAGCTTCATGCTCAGGTATTCATGGATGGACAGGTGCCGGAGACGTTGACGTTGTAGCTGCCAGATGGGAGATGTCATTGAAAATCGGCGGCTGGCCCCAAACCCCAAGGCCTTGGCGCCCCGGCCTGTCCAGAAGACCTTGGTCCATATCAGTTGGGCTGCTCTGACTGCCTGCGTCCAGAACATGGAAATGGCTAGATGCCTTCAGCCAAGTTGAGCCTTCGGGATTGCTTCCTGAAGGAGGAGGAGGCGGCCTTCCAACTGGCTGTTACGGTTTGAAAAAAACAACAGCCCGCTGCTTCCTGATGGTTTCTCATTGGCTGAAGCCAGAGGTTCTGTGACCTCACTTGCCTCTGCCCCGCCTCCTTAATGCCCCGCAGGCCAACCCCCAAGATGGAGGTCTTACTTTCTCTGCAGGTGGAACTTGGAGCTTCACTGCTTCTGACCTTCCTGAAAAGTTCCTGAGAAAGAGACGCCGATTTCCATCTGAAAAGCAGAGAATTAGGTGTCTGTTCTGTTGCTTTCGGTACCAGAAAGTTAGTAGACAGTCCTCAATTTACAATAGCTCATTTAGTGACCGTTCAAAGTTACGACAGCACTGAAAAAAGTGATCGACATGTGTTTTTCAATCACACAGACCGTTACAGTGTCCCCGTGGTCACGTGTTCAAAACGTGGAGTCTTTGGCCATACTTGCAGAAACAAACTAGATACAGGAAGGATTTAAAACAATATGGTTTTCAAAAAGAATCACAAGAATTAGACAAGATTTTACTAGGCACAGAGGACAAACTGATTTTAAAAATGTACAATTATTGATTGAGATGCAAATTGGAGGAGGAGGTAGTCAAAGAAACTATGATAATCTCGGCCAAAAACTTTGGTTATAATGAATTGGAGAAGTGGGAGAAATTATGGAACAAAAACACTAGTGTCTCCTGCTTGAACAGGGGGTTGGAGTATGTTTATGTACTCTGTGGGTGGGTAGGTGGGTGTGTAGACATATGAAGCAGCTGGAAACCCTTGGCCACTTAGCCAGGCTGATCACCTGGAACCCTGGATCCGACCAATCCCAGGCAGTCCAGAGGCAGTTAGAAAAAGAATTCTGGGAGGTGGTCTTTGCTTCTGCTCCAAAGGGCAGTTGGAAGTCTCGAGAAGACAAGAAAGACAGAGGGGCTTCCTCCATGTTTGGTCACTGGGCAGTGAGTGCGGTGCGACAGATGGGCAGATGTCGCAGACTAGGCACTGTGGGACATCCCAAGTTCTGGGCGCCGCAACGAAGGCATCTCTCCCTCCACGAATACCTGAGCATGCAGCTGCTGAAGGAAGCTGGTGTCTCAGTGCCGAAGGCCCTAGTGGCCAAGACCCCTGAGGAGGCCTTCCAAGCCGCTGAGAAGATCGGGACGGAGGACCTGGTGGTGAAGGCCCAGGTTTTAGCCGGGGGGCGTGGCAAAGGGACCTTCGAAGGTGGGCTGAAGGGCGGTGTGCAGATGGTGAGTTCTCCGGAGGAGGCCAAGGAGGTGGCCTCAAGGATGATTGGCAAGAAGCTCTTCACCAAGCAGACGGGTGAGAAAGGGCAGATCTGCAACCAGGTTCTCGTCTCTGAACGCCGCTATTTGCGGAAGGAGTACTATTTTGCCATCACCATGGAGGGTGCCTTCCAGGGACCGGTGCTGATTGGCAGCTCTCAAGGTGGGGTCAACATCGAAGAGGTGGCCGCCGAGAACCCAGAGGCCATCTTGAAAGAACCGGTGAACATCGTGGAGGGCATCCAGGAAGATCAGGCCCTACGGCTGGCCCGGAAAATGGGATTTCCCACCAAGGTGGTGGGTGCAGCTGCCGAGAATATGGTCAAGCTGTACCACCTGTTTATCAAGTACGACGCACTCCTGGTGGAGATAAACCCGCTAGTGGAGGACTCTACGGGAACCGTGATGTGCGTGGATGCCAAGATCAACTTTGATGACAATTCAGCCTTCCGTCAGCAGAAGGTCTTCAAGCTGCAGGATTGGACCCAGATAGATGAGAAGGAGAGGGAGGCGGCCAACGCAGAACTGAACTACATCGCGTTGGATGGGAACATTGGTTGTCTGGTCAACGGGGCAGGCTTGGCGATGGCTACCATGGACATCATCAAACTCCACGGAGGCTCACCGGCCAACTTCCTGGATGTCGGTGGAGGGGCCACGGCGGAGCAGGTGAAGGAGGCCTTCAAGCTGATCACGTCTGACAAGCGGGTGCAGTCCATCCTGGTCAACATTTTTGGTGGCATCATGCACTGCGACATCATCGCCAAAGGCATCATCCTGGCGAGCACCGAGCTGAAGTTGAAGATTCCCGTGGTGGTCAGGTTGCAGGGCACCCAAGTCGACCAGGCAAAGGTTTTGATAGCCCAGAGCAAGCTGGAGATCTTGGCCTGCGACGACCTGGACCAGGCTGCCAAAGTGGCCGTGGGCCTCTCCAAAATCGTGACATTGGCCAAGGAAGCTCAGCTGGAGGTGACCTTCCAGTGGAAGACCTGAGGAAGCTTCTCTGCTTGGGATTTCTGAAGGCTCTCAAGGCCCCCGAACTTCTAAGAGCTGAATCAGGCAAGCATGGCTTCCATCTCCACCATGGCTGATGAGTAGGAGATCTCCTGTAGCTTCACTTCTTCTGTCCTCCTGTTTGTAGATGACCGAGGAGGACAACCGGAAACTCTATGATGGGCTTGGCTGGCTTCTTCCCAATAAAACCTTGGCATGAAGCCGACAGTGGTCTCTGGTCTCATAAGTCCTGGGTTGGCATGTTGGTTGGTGCCACATCTGGGGGTTTTCCAGGTCCAGGAGCCATCCGGATGGGTTTAGAAGCTCTCATAAAGGACCAAGCTTCTTTGGCCAGCATTAAACCACCATCCAAGGAAGACGAATGGGGGTAGGGGAGAGGGGATCATACCAATGTCGGTGAAGGCTCTGCTTTAAAGGAGGAAAGTTCAAGGGGTTGGTTATCAGACAACGAGTTAGCTTAACTGATTGTCCGCAATGTAATGGCCATAAATGGAGAACTGGCCTTTATGGTTGAAAATCACAACGGTTGTAAAGCGGGACTCCCAGGTGCCTGCTTTCTTGTGATGATTGTTAAGTGAATGCTGATTGTTAAGCAGCTTGTTAGCGTCTTCTTCTCCTCTCCTTCTTCTGCTTTTCCCCCTCCTTCTTCCTCTTCTTCCTCCTCTTCTTCCTCCTTCTCTTCCCCCTCCCCATCTGTTTGCTGCTTCTACTTTTTCTTCCTCCTCCCCTCTTCTCCTTTTCTTTCTTCTGTTTTTCCTCCTCCTCTTCTTCTTCCTTCTTCCTCCTCCTCCTCTTCCTCCCCACCTCCTCCTGCTTTTCCTTCTCCTCCCTCTTCTTTCTGTTCCTTCTCCTTCCTCCTCCTCCTCCTCCCCATCTCCTTCTGCTTTTTCTCCTCCTCCTCCTTCCTCTTCCTGTTCTTCTTCCTCCTCCTCCCCATCTCCTTTTTTTCCATCTTCTGCTCCAACTCCAGCCCCACCAGAGACTCCCAGCAGCTGGACTGAGGAAGGGACCTTGGCGGTCTTGTAGTCCAATCCCTTACTCAAACAGGAGATCCTTACAGAATTAACAGACAGGGAAAGGCCCAGTGGTGGGTTTCAAATTTTTTTACTACCGGTTCTGTGGGCGGTGCTTGGTGGGCGTGGCGTGGCTTGGTGGGCGTGGCTTGGTGGGCGTGGCAGGGGAAGGATACTGGAAAATCTCCATTCTGTCCCCAATCAGGGGTGGGTTGCCCCGTTCGCACCAGTTCTATAGAACCTGTAGTAAAACCGACAAGAGGCTCCGCCCACCGACTCCATCATCAACATGCGCAGAAGAGTACACACACACACAAGTGAAGCAAGCACAGTCGTGTAGCCCCATTGTAAACCGGTAGTAAAGGTAAGTAGAACCCGCCCCTGTCCCCAATCCAGGGGAAGATTACTGCAAAATCCCCATTTCCTCCCGATCAGCTGGGACTTGGGAGGCAGAGAATAGAAGGGGGGTGGGGCCAGTCAGAATATTTACTACCGGTTCTCTGAACCGCTCAAAAAATTTTGCTACTGGTTCATTCAGAATTGGTCAGAACCTGCTGAAACCCACCTCTGGAAGGACCTTGGAGGTCATTTAGTCCAACCCCTTGCTCGAGCAGGGGAGGTAGTCCTCAACTTATGACCACAATTGAGGCTGAAATTCCTGACGCTAAGTGACACATTTGTTAAATGCATTCAGCCCTGTTTTACGGCCATACCTTAGGAACATGTTCAGGAAACGAATCGGGCTTCCCCGTGGAATTTTGCTCTGGGAAAGATTGCCAAAAAGGGATCATGTGACCCAGAGACACTGCGACCGTCGTAAATATGAGTCAGTTGCCCAGTGGTTGAATTTTGATTGCGTGACACTGCAGACATTGCAACGGTTGTAAGTCTGAACAACGGTGCTATGTCACTTTGTTCAGGGCCGTCGTAACTTGGAACGGTCACTAAGTGAATTGTCGAAGACTACCGTATGTGGAAGGAGTCTGCCCTAGATGCAGTGGGTTGTGTGAGGGGAATGCTCCTGGGGCAGTGAGGTTTCTTAAAACCAAGACTTTTGACATGTTTTTTAATCAAGGAGAATTGATCGACCAAGGAAGGATTCCTGTCCGGGAAATCTGGTTTAAGGCTTCCGGTGGCTTCATCTTTTCTTGGGGGAGAAATGAAAGGAGACCCTCTTAAGATGTCCAGAGTGTTGTACGGGTGGGTGGGTGGCCCTTGAAATCAATCAATCCACCAATCAATCAGTCAATCAATCAATCAGGCAGGCAGGCAATCAATCAGTCAATCAGTCAGTCAGTCAGTCAGTTAATCAATCAATCAGTTAATCAGTTAATCAATCAGTTAATTAGTCAGTCACTTAATCAATCAGACAATCAGTCAATCAATGTCAGTGAATTAATCAGAGTCAATCAATCAATTACTCAGTAAGTATCAGTCAATCAGATAGAAAGACAATCAGTCAATCAATCTATCAGTCACTAGTTAATCAGTCAGTCAATCAGTCAGATAATCAACCAACTAACCAATCAGGTAATCAATCAATGTCAGTCAATCAATGTCAGTCAGGCAGTCAGTTAGTCAATCAATCAGTCAGCTACTCAGTCAGTCCATCAGTTAGTCAGTCAATCAATCAGTCAGTGAGTTAATCAGTCAATCAGTCAGTCAGATAATCAAACAATCAATCAAGCAATCAATCAGGTAATCAATCAGACAAGCAGTCCATCAATGTCAGTCAATTAATCAATGAGTCAGTCAGTCAGTCAGTCAATCAATCAGTTAATCAATCAGCCAGTCAGTCATGCAGCTGAGCTCTGTGTGCACGCACGCACGCACCCACCAGCCCACCACTCACAGGGCCCGGTTCCCCTTCCCCCACCCCAGCCAGGCCGTCAAGCGACAAACTCTGCTAGACAACCCATGATCTGTTCGGCCATTCTTCTTTCCAGATACAAGGTGTGCTTGTGCCTTTCCCCCCTCCCCTCACAAGAGCAACCCAGAGCAGCCACCACCACCTCCTCTTCACTCACACACACACACACCGCCCCCAAGGAATAATGTCAGTCATTTGCTCTTGAACTATGTTGCTTTATTAGTTTTGGCTACCTCACCAGTTGCACCCTGGCCTCCATTTCAGAAAAGCTACTCCATACCTTTCGATCCTTCATTTCATGTTGCTTCTACCGATCCCGTTACTTTCGGGGACTCAAGCCTTCCTCCTCCTTCTAGAAGCTGGGTAACACAGTCTAACAGCCAACTGACTATCCCCTAGTAAGTGCGCAGTTTGCTAAACTAAGGATTTGGCAACTGCCTACCCTGAACCATAAGTGCTCCCGCATGGTCAGCTTCCTTCGTGGCTGAGGCTGTCATACTAGGGCCAAAAGTACCATCACTACCACCCCAAGGCAGCCTCCTTCTCTGCCAACCTCTCTCCTGCAGCTGAGCACGGCGGGTTGCTACGTTGTTCACCCCAAAAACGGTGTCCCGGAGATCAATTAAAGAATGCCTTCCCCCCTCTCAACACCCCTCAAGTCTAAGTATTGGCATCCTCAAATCCAAGGCTTTTGCTGCCGGCTTCCTGCTTAAACTTCGTCAGGGTCTCCAGGGGCACAGGAAGTGGGGAGCAGGAGAGGAGGAGAGGATGCACCTGGAGGAAGGGGTTCACGTTCTCCCCATTGTCCCGGTAGCAGGGCAGCAAGCGGTCCCCCACATGGGCCGCCTGGTGCCCCTTCAGCTCCTTCCGCTGGCCGAACACCAGGCCACACTCGGTGCAAGGATACACGCGCTCCACCGTGTGCGTCAAGTGGTGAGTCCGTAGGTTCCCCTTGTACTTGAAGCTCTTCCCGCACTCCAGACAGGTGAACGGCCGTTCGCCGGTGTGGATGCGCCGGTGCTTCATCAGGGTGGTCTTTAGGTTGAAGGTCTTGCCGCACTCGCCACAGACGAAAGGACGCTCGCCGGTGTGGATGCGCTGGTGGGTGACAAGGGTGCCCTTGCGGTTGAAGCTCTTCCCGCACTCAGCGCAGGAGAAGGGCTTCTCGCCGGTGTGGATGCGCTGGTGCTTGATCAGTTCCCCATTGTGGCTGAAGCTCTTCCCGCAGTCAGCACAAGCAAAGGGCCGCTCACCGGTGTGGATGCGCTGGTGCCGGGTGAGATCCCCATTACGGCTGAAGCTCTTCCCACAGTCAGGGCAGACGAAGGGCCGATCGCCCACATGGATCTTCTGGTGGAGGATAAAGGTCTTCCGGGCGCAGAAGCCCTTGCCACACTCGCCGCAGACAAAGGGCCGCTCGCCTCGGTGGATCTTCTGGTGGGTGACGAAGTTGGCTTTGCGGTTGAAGCGTTTCCCGCACTCGGGGCAGGAGAAGGGCTTCTCGCCTGTGTGGATGCGCTGGTGCAGGACAAAGGTCTGCTTGGAGCAGAAGCTCTTGCTGCAGACAGGGCACTCGAAGGGCTTCTCCCCTGTGTGGACACGCAGGTGGCGCATCAGGTCCCCCTTCTGGCTGAAGCTCTTCCCGCACTCGGCGCAAGGGAAGGGTTTCTCCCCTGTGTGGACCCGCAGGTGGGTCACCAGGTTGCCCCGGTGCTGGAACCGCTTCCCGCAGACGCTGCAGGCGAAAGGCCGCTCATTGGCAGAACTCTTGGGGCGCCGGTGGGCTTCAGCCACCCCAGAGACAACCACAGTCACTGTTTCGGCAGCTCTGAAAGATCCTCCAGATGCAGGCATGGGTGCCAGAGCCGCACTCCGAATCCCAGAAGATCTCGACTGCACCCACCGAGATGTGCTATGTTTCCTCTTCGACGAACCCCGAGTTCCGTCCACGCTCTTTCTGCACAGCTCCTGACCCATCTTTCCATGCGACACATTGGCACTCGGGTCCAAGCATCCGCCTAGCAGGAGAGAAAGAAGAATTAGCAGGGTGATCTAGGACAGAGTTCCTATATCTTTTTGACTTTGTGCACCAGCAGGGGCAGGGGAGAGTGGATGGTTCCATGGGATTGACAAGCATTTGTGCATGCCGCGCGTGCAAACAGAGGATGTGAGCATGTGCTCACCTGCTGCTCACGTGAGTAGGGATGCGCACACTCGCTCGCCACTTCCATGGGCCAGTTCTGAAAGACTCAAGGCCCAGGGATTGAGGGGGACCCCTGATTTTGGACAGAGCTGTCAAACTTGCATGCCGGATCCAGCCCGTGGGGTGCTCAGATCTGGCCCATGGGGCCACCCTGGAAAAAAGCGAAGGACCGGTCCACGGTGCCTCTGCCAGCAAAAATGGAGCTCAGGAGGGCCTCTCGTGGCCTGCCTAGGCTCTGTTTTCAGCCACAACAGCCTCTTGCAGCCCTCTGCCAGCGAAAACAGAGGCCAGGGAGGCCGTCGCGGCCAAAAATGGAGCCCAGGCAGGTTCGACGAAGTAGGTTGCATCCTCAGGATTGTGGACCTCTGTCTTAGGCACAGTGCAAGCCTCTGAACTGACATAACAGCTACTAATGAATCATAGGTAGATCTCAAGTCCCAAACTAGTTCTCCAAGAGTGGGTCAAACTCACCCAGGGGGACAGTCCTAGGAGGGGAGGAGGAGCCAAAGTCCTTCTTGCCCACCTCGTCATCGTCGTCCTCTTCCTCCTCCTCCTCCTCCAGTTCCATCTTCACAATAACGTCAGGCTTGGTATCTGCTGGGGACAGGAGGAGAGAGGTGGGTCAGCAGGGAAGGGGGAAGGGGGAAGAGCAGCTTCATTGGGGAATACACCCCACATCTGGCACCCGCTGCTCTACTCAGGCAGAGCGTTGAGGCCAGAGAAACTCACTGGAGTCGGTGCTGGCCTCCCCATCGCTGTCCTCCCAGAGACCGATGTGGTACGATGGTTCTTCCAGCTCCTTCTTGATCCCTGGAACAAGATGCACAACTGTGTTGTTAGGGCAGCGGTGTGGTGCCCCCTCACCCTGGAGATGCAGGTGTCACACTTCCCGGAGGATGGAGACCACACCTGGAGCAAGCATCAGGGTCCCGTCTGGGATTGTTTGTGAAAACCCCCCTTCCCGTAGCACACGTTTTTCAGGAGAGGCTGGACGGCCACTGGTCAGCAACGGTATATGGTCTTCTGTTTGAGCAGGGGGTTGGACTAGAAAGACAAGAAGAGAATGGAGAATTGGAAGGGATCTTGGAGGTCATCTAGTCCAACCCCCTGCTCGAGCAGGAGACCCTTTACCATTCCAGACAAGTGGCTGCCCATTCTCTTCTTGAAAATCTCCAATGATGGAGCCCCTACAACTTCTAGTGGCAAGCTGTTCCACCAGTTAATTGTTTTCGCCATCAGACCTTACCTGCTGTGGGGCTTGATAGTGACCACTTCCCTGGCTCGGCTGGGTCCAGTGGACACCCGATGCACAACTCCTCCCCCGGCTCCTCCTTCACGGCCACTTTGGCCCCTGGAGGCGGGATGGGGGCACAGTCAAGGCACAGGGGCCACAGGTATGCTCCTCATTCCCTCCCCCCCCAAGTCCCACCCCTGAAGTTGGGACGCCAAGACCCAACAACCCCGAGCAAAACAAGGGAATGGGGCTTTGAGACCCCAGGCCAATCAGGAGGAAGAGGTCTCACCTCTGGGCAGGCAGCCAGGACACACACACCCCTCCTTACTCCTCTACCTAGATGGGGGGAGGGTCTGCCAGAGGAGGAAGCCCCCTCCTCTGGCAGACCCCCCTAAATTCAAGACTTGGTGAAATTTAAACACTGCCAAGAAGAAAGGCAGGGAGGGGGGCACAGTGGGGCAACCCAAAGAGAGGGTGCCACTCCCCCTCCAGAACCAAAGGCTGTTAGCGGGCAGGCAGGAAGACCCCCTCCTGTATACACACACCTTACAAGGGAGCCGGGGGGGGGGATCCCGAGAGAAAGGGGTCTCTGGTGTCCATCAGAGGGGACGGTTGTTTCACTCGCACATGCCGCAAGGCCCAGGGAGGGAAGTGGCAAGCACGAGGACGATCAAGGAGAGATGACCTCCACTTACAAGGGTTGGTTCGCTTAGCCAACGTGGTCCAAAGTCACCACGGCAGTGGGAAAAAGGGATTTGAGACCCTGTTTTGCATTTACGACCATCGCAGCGTCCCTGCGGTCGCGGGAACAAAAATTCAGACGCTTGGCAACTGACTCGTATTGATGACAGTCGCAGGATTCCAGACTCACGCGATCCTGTTTTGCGACCTTCCAACAAGCAAAGTCAGTGGGGGAGCCGGATTCACTTAACAACCATGTTAACTCCTTTAACTACTGCAAGGATTCACTTAACAACTGGGTGACTCACTCAACAAATTCAATAATTCACTTAACAACCACAATGATTCACTTAACAACTGTGACTCACTTAACAACTGTGACTCACTTATAGATGCCTCAGATAGCTCAACAGGCTAATAGCCTGTTATTAACATTCAGCTGTCTGCAATTATTGCAAGTTCGAGGCTCAAGGTTGACTCAGCCTTCCATCCTTTCTAAGATAGATAAATTGAGGACCCAGTTTGTGTGGGCAATAACCTGACTTTGTATAAATATACAAAAGTATGAAGGCTATTGCTTCACGCATTGTAAGCTGCCCTGAGTCTCCGGAGAAGGGTGGCATATAAACCTAATTAAAAAAAAACCTGCAATGATTCACTTAAGAACTGTGACTCACTTAACAACTGCAATGATTCACTTAACAACTGTTAACTACAATGATTCACTTAATAACTGTGTGACTCACTTAACAACTGCAACGATTTGCTTAACGCCTGCAGCAAGAAAGCTGGTCAAATGGGGCAAAACACCAATGTTTCACTTAGTGACGTACATTTTGGGCTCGATCATGACCGTAGGTCGAGGCTATCCAATTGCAATCCATCCCAGGAGTGAGTCTGCCTTCAGGAAATTTGTCGGGCATCCCACCCCTCCACCCCATCTCCTGTGTCCCTCCCCTCATCTGGATCACCCCAATTCCGAGGGGTCCTGAGAGAGAATCTCACCTGCCTTGGTTGGGTTGGGTCTTACCCAATGGGGCTCCATCTTCTCACAGCGGCCAGGTGTCCTGCTTCTCTTCTCTGACCAAGAGGGTCACATCAGCGGGTCCTGTCCGGGGCAGGGGCAGATGTCATAAGTAAAGGAGGATGAATCCCCCCTCTGACCCCCAGAGTCAAGAAGAGGGTCCCCCATCACTTTATTTTATTTTATTATTTTATTTTTATTTATATCAATTTATATACCGCCCTTCTCCCCGGGAGGGGGACTCAGGGCGGTGAACAACCAGATTTAAAACACATATAATACAAACATTAAAAGAATTATAAAATTAAATTAAATTCATTGGCGTTCCAAATAAAATTCTAACCCCATTAAAATACCCAATTTAAAACCCCAAAAATCAATTAAGAAAAATTTTGTTAAAACCCCACTAAAAACAATCAAGCAAGGCCGGCTTGTTGAAATAAATAGGTCTTAAGGGCCTTTCGGAAAGTGCGGAGGTCCGGGATCAAACGAACTTCTGGAGGCAGCTCGTTCCATAGGGTGGGTGCCCCCACAGAGAAGGCTCTCCCCCTGGGGGCCACCAGCCGACATTGCTTGGCTGATGGCACCCTGAGAAGGCCCTCTCTGTGTGAGCGTACTGGCCGGTGGGAGGTTATCAGTAGCAGCAGGCGGTCCCGCAGGTACCCCGGTCCTATGCCATGGAGCGCTTTAAAGGTCAAAACTAACACCTTGAAGCGCACCCGAAAGACCACTGGAAGCCAGTGCAGCTCGCGCAGGAGAGGTGTCACATGGGAGCGCCCTGTCGCTCCCATAATCACCCGCGCGGCCGCATTCTGGACCAGTTGGAGCCTCCGGGTGCACCCCAAGGGGAGCCCCATGTAGAGAGCGTTACAGTAGTCCAGGCGAGACGTGACGAGTGCATGAGTGACTGTGCACATGGAGTCCCGATCCAGAAAGGGGCGCAACTGGCGCATCAGGCGAACCTGATAAAAGGCCCCCCTGGCCACAGCCGCCACATGCCCTTCCAAGGACAGCCGTGAATCCAGGAGGACACCCAAGTTGCGTGCCCCCTCTGTGGGGGCCAATGACTCACCCCCAATAGCCAGCAATGGCACTAGCTGGCTATACCGGGACGCCGGCATCCACAGCCACTCGGTCTTGGAAGGGTTGAGACGAAGCCTGTTCCTCCCCATCCAGACCCGCACGGCCTCAAGGCACTGGGACATCACTTCGAGGGCATCATTGGGGTGGTCAGGGGTGGAGATGTACAGCTGAGTGTCATCAGCATACAGTTGGCAACTCACCCCAAAACCACGGATGATCTCACCCAGCGGCTTCACATAAATGTTGAACAGGAGCGGCGAGAGGACCGACCCTTGTGGCACCCCGCAAACGAGGCACCTCGAGGTCGACCTCTGCCCCCCTGCCAACACAGACTGCAATCGGTCGGAGAGATAGGAGGAGAACCACCGCAACACGGTGCCTCCCACCCCCAGACCCCCCAACCGACGCAGCATGATACCATGGTCGATGGTATCAAAAGCCGCTGAGAGATCTAACAGGACCAGGACAGAGGAGCATCCCCTGTCCCGAGCCCTCCAGAGATCATCCACCAACGCGACCAATGCCGTCTCCGTGCCGTCTTCCCTACCTACCAAAGTTTCACAACCTAACTAGGTAACATCATCAGTTCCAGAAGGGATGTTGTGCAGGGCGGGACGAATTGAATACGTGTAGCTCTTCGTTCAACTGGGGAGCTTCCAAATGCTCACATTACAGGCGCCGGCAGTCCTCGACTTACAACAGTTCATTGAGTGACCGTTCAAGGTGATTAACCGACTTATGACCGTTTTCATACATATGACCATCGCAGCCTCCCCAATGTCACATGATGGAAATTCAGACCCTTGGCAACTGACTCGTGTTTATGATGGTCGCAGTGTCAAGCAAAGTCAAAGGGGAAGCCAGATTCACTAAACAACTGGGCGACTCGCTTAACAATAGCAGAGATTCACTTAACAACGGTGTCAAGAACGGTTGTAAAATGGGCAATACGTACTTCATAGATGTCTCGCTTAGCAACAGGCATTTGGGGCTCAATCGTGGATGTAAGTCGAGGACTATCTGTTGCTGACCCAAGTCGCCTCTGCTGCTTCCTAGATGCCCCTCCCTTCCCCCCCTCAATCAATCAATCAGAATAGCTGGAAGGGACCTCAGAGGTCATCTAGTCCAACCGCTGCCCAAGCAGGAGACCCTATCGATCCTCTTGCCCCTTCTGTTCAACATTTATGTGAAGCCGCTGGGTGAGATCATCCGTGGTTTGGGGGTGACTGTCCATCTGTACGCTGATGATACTCAGCTGTACATCTCCACCCCAAACCACCCCAATGATGCCTTTGATGTGATGTCTCGCTGCCTGGAGGCCGTGTGGGTCTGGATGGGGAGAAATAGGCTCAGACTCAACCCTCCCAAGACTGAGTGGTTCCCGGCGTCGCGATATAGTCAGCTGGTGCCATCGCTGACTATTGGGGGTGAACTTTTGCCCCCCTCAGAGAGGGCTCGCAATCTGAGCGTCCTCCTGGACTCACGGCTGTCTTTAGAAGAGCATATGACGGCCGTAGCCAGGGGGGCTTTTTATCAGGTTCGCCTGATCCGCCAGTTGTGGCCCTTTCTAGATCACGACACCCTACGCACGGTCACTCACGCCCTTGTCTCCTCTTGATTGCTCTCTACATGGGGCTCCCCTTGAAAAGCACCTGGAGGCTCCAGCTGCTCCCGAATGCAGCTGCGCGGGTGGTTACGGGCGCAACCCGTTGTGCCCATGTGACACCCCTCCTGTGCGAGCTGCACTGGCTCCCAGTGGTCTTCCGGGTGCGATCCAAGGTGTTGGTTACCACCTTTAAAGCACTCCATGGCATCGGACCGGGTTACCTTCGAGACCGTCTCCTGCCACCAGTAGCCTCCCACCGGCCAGTCCGCTCCCTCAGAGAGGGTCTCCTCAGGGTGCCATCGGCCAAATTATGTCGGCTGGCGACACCCAGGGGGAGGGCCTTCTCTGTGGGAGCTCCTACTCTCTGGAATGAACTGCCCCCCAGAATTAAGTAAGATCACTGACCTCCGTGTATTCCGCTGTGCCCTCAAAACCTTTTTGTTCCGCCAGGCCGGGCTATCGATGTCAAGATTTTTAAATTGGTTTTAATCTGGGATTTTTAAATTTGGGGTTTTATATTGAGCCAAATTATTTAATATTTTTAATTTTTAAAGTGTTGTTTGTCTTGTGCTTTTAATTAGGCTGTGCACCGCCCCGAGTCCTTCGGGAGAGGGGCGGTATAGAAATAAAATAATTATTATTGTTGTTGTTGTTGTTGTTATTATTATTATCATCATCATCCCCCTAATGGCAAACCATATCAGTGGGCATGCCAGCTCAGCTCTGGCGCGTGCAAAGGGAAACAGGCCGTTTCCTGCCTCCGGAAGGCCTGGGGGAGGGTGGGGAAGGCCCGTTTTTCTTTGTCACCTGGCTCCAGATCCTCTCTATGCATCTGGGGGAGGGGGGAGTGAAAGCAGCCTTCCTCACTCCCTCGGGGGCCCGAAACGGCCTGTTTCCCAACTTCCAGTTGGACAGAAAGTGATGGTCTTTGCTGTCCCCAGCCTCCAGAGACTCCTAGAGAGGCCATTACATGCCAGGAGTGGGGGTGGGGGGAGGGAGGTCACGCAAACATGCACGGGGCAGGGCGCATAGAATTATGGGTCTGGGCACGAGTGTGCGCGAACCTCCCCCCCTTTCTGGCACGGGATGGCAAAAAGGGTAGCCATCATCACTCTATCCCATTCCAGACAAATGGCTGTCCGGTCTCTTCTTAAAGACCTCCAGTGTTGGAATAACCCACAATTTCTAGTGGCAAGCAGTTCCACCGGTTAATTGTCCTCCCTGTTAGAAAATTCCTCCTTTAGTCCCAGGTTGCTTCTCACCTGAGTGAGTTTCCATCCATCGTTTCTTGTCCTGCCTTCCGGCGCTTCGAAGAACAACGTTGACCAAAATAAATTAACGGTCAAATTAAGTTGACCGTCCTCTCACATGGGGGGGTCACCACACCACTTCCTCCAAAGGTCCCCGGGGATTTCACGTTGTCGAAGCAACTAACTTTCCAGGGCAATCCGGACCCCTCCCCTCCTTTGCGTGAACCTTCCTACCTTCGGACACGTCGGACGCTGAAACGGGGAGAGGGAAGAAGGGGAGGTCCCAAAGCCAAGCGGCCTAGACCGGAACCATCCCAAACGCAACTCCGGCTCTGGTCTTCTCGTCCACCGTGGGAGCATCTTCAGGAGACCATCTTCTGGCAAGACATGGAGAGGATCGGAAGCCGGTTAAGTAGGAAGTGGAAGAACATCTGGGCTTTGGGGGATCCGAAAAGCTGCTCATCTGGGCCGCTGAATTGTAGGGTGGCATTCGTTGGCAGAGATCTGGACCGCTGTGGGGTCCTTGATTCTCTTTGAGCTGGCTTAGTTCTTTATGGAGACATTTTGTGACCGAACTAGAGAACGGCATCAGTGCTACAAGGGAATGGAGTTTGTGGAGAGGAGGAGGAAAAAGGGAGGAGGGGGAGGAGGAGAGGAGAGGAGGACTGTGGGCTCTCTAGTGCTCTCCAAGCGAGGTGGTTTCCTTCCAGACATCTCATTACCAAAGTAGGTAACCTCATCAGTGCAGCATGAAGCAAGCACGGACAAGCACGGGCTAGGCTCACCTCCCTGCCTGTCTCTGCCTGCCGCCCCCCACCCCCACCCCCGTTGCTAACCTATTCCTTCCTCTCCTTAATTTAGCGGGGCAGGGCGGGGAGGGGGGGGGGTCCGGCATCAAAAGGTTCAAACATGATGCGGGCAGTGCCCCCCTCCCCAAATCACGCGAAGGTGGGAGGGCCCCCCGGAGGAAGACAATGGAGGGGGGCGGCCAGACCCCTTCCCTCCCGTTAAGACCCCAAAGAAGAGCCCACCGCCCCGAAAGCTTCGAGGATGAGGATGAGGAGGGGGGAGATCCGCAGCTCGGGGTCCCCTTTGCCTCGGGATTCGGACCCCCGGACCTCCGAGCCGTAGCCCCCCACCCTGCCGGGAGACCCCCTACCCCTCTTTTCCCCTCTCCGCTCCGGAGGGGTGGGGGGAGTAGGAAAGCCGGCGAGGGGGGAGCCCCCCACTCAAAAGGGAGGCTGCGGACCCTGCAGGGATACGGGAAAAGCAGGCGCCCCTTGTGGAGGGCGGCGTTGTATTTGGGGAGGGGGGTCTCCCCTTCAAACGGGCTCAGACGGAGCTGTCCAACAGACCTCTATGGGGGGGTCTTCGGGGGGTCGGGAGGTGACCTCCGGGGGGGGCAGGGAAGGGGGCGGGGTGGCGCCCCCGACCTCTAAGGAGCCTTTTCTTTCCCCTCCCCTTACCTGGCCGGAACGGGGTGTGGGGAGGGGGCTGCGAATGCCAAGAAAACACCTGGGCGCCCGGAGAAGGGGCGTTCTCTCCGCCCGCTGCCGCCGCCTTTGTTGGGGAGGGAGGGAGGGAGGACTACGACTCCCAGCAGCCCCCGCGGCGCTCAGCCCACCCAGCCACCCACCCCCAACCCGCCCCCTGGCCTTACTCCCCCCCTCCTTTTCCCTGCCCTCCCCGCTTGGCATCAGCCAGGGTCGTCTCCGACAGCAGCTCCGCTCGGCGGCCGCGGAGAGAAAAGCGGACGAAACTGGTTTCTCCCCTCCCCAATATATATTGGGATCTGCTCTTCGACTCCTCCTCGTCGGAGAACCATGGATGGATGGATGGATGGATGGAGAGAGAAAGAGAGAGAGTGATGATGGAGAGAGAGGAAGGGAGATGGTCAAGAGAGAGAGAGATGAGAGAAGAGAGAGATGAGAGATAACAGAGAGATGAGAGAGAGAGAATGAGAGAGGGCAGACAGACAATCCTCGATTTTTTGGGAAGGGGGAGTCAAAAGAGCGGAGAAGATCCATCATCCTGGGCAACATTGGCAGGAGGGGCAGTTGGTTCTAAAATAGAGCCAGGAGAAGCGAGGCAGGGGAGGGATGGACGGGTGTACCAGGTGGCCGCCATGGAGAGGGTCCCAGCTCCCAAAGCACAGGGCGAGGGGGAAGGGACCAAGAACCAGCTCCCCCACGCAAACTCATCCTGCACAGGGGTCTCCTGGACCAAGTGGTAAAAAGGCAGCTGGCAGAAATGTGATCAGCATTGAAGGGACCTTGGAGGTCATCTAGCCCAGCCCCAGCTTAGGCTGCAAAGCCCTTTGGCCTTTCATACCCAGACGCCGTTCTGCGCCCATCACACCCCTCTACAATTCCTGACAGCAAAGGCAAGTTTCCGGGGGTCTTGGAGAGATCATCTAGTCCAGCGGGCCCCCCCCCCCACTGTTTGGGTTCCGTGGAGAGGGGTTTCCGCAAACGGGAGGGAACGTGGTTTTGTGGGCTGCCTGCATCCCGCGGATGGGATACTTCGTTTGCTTACGCAGCCCTGTTTCTGGCGTGCTGCGGCCCAGTGACGGTCCACAGAACGGGGGATAGGGGACCCCTGCTCTAATCTGGAACTGCTTTGTTCTCAGTAAAGCAGGGTGTCCGACTGGCGGCCCGTGGGCCGGATGGGTCACGCGTAGACCACACAGGCAAAAAAAACCTGATACGTCACATGACGTCCACATGATGTGGCACGTTTGACAGCCGTGCAGTAAAGCCCGCTCTTGGAAAAAGGAAGTTAGTTAAACTACGTGGGACACATGACACCTTCTGCCCCGCGGGCCCCACGGGGTCCCCAGTTCGGCTGTCCCGCCTGAGAGACAAGAGCTAAAATTCCAGAAATTCAACTTTTATTAAACGGGTGTGCAAGGAAGAGAATTGGCTGGCGTGAGAAGCAAAGGGAGCATCCGAGTTCAGGAAGTGCTGGACTGCCGTTCGGTCCCCGGGAAGAGCCAAAGGCTGGGGCGAGGTGGGGAGGCTTCTCTCCGTGCCCCTCAGGCGGGGTTGTGCTCTTTGCCCAGCTCTTCAGGGACATCTGCATCCCCCATGGCCATGTAGTCCTGCCAGCCCCCCTGTGAGGAAAAGAAAAGCGAACCTAGCTTACAACGGCTTCCCCAGGACTGGTCAGGGGCCATTAAAAACACTCCCCCCCACACCGTTCACTCCAATCCAGTGGGGAGGTGCTCCCAGAGGAAGATACAGTTTTCGACATGCAACCATCCTCGAGCCCATCCTTTCTTTCGTTCCGGGCACTTTGCTCCCGTTTTATGATGTTTCTCACCCCGCTCGATAAGTGAATCCCCACCATGTTGAGAAGTCCATAAACCTGGTTAAGTGAATCCGGCTCCCCCCCATGGACTCTGCTTGCAAATAGGGATTGCGCGACCTTGGGACGCAGTAACGGTCAGAAGCGTGAACCGTTCGCCCGGTGTCTGACATTCGATAGCGGGGCCGCGGGGTACGACAAAGGTGGTTAACGGTTTCAATGTCGCTGTCACTTTGAATGACCACTGAACGAACTCTTGTGAGTTTAGGACGATCTGTACCGGCTTTTCTTATGACAGCGAGCAATGCAGTGTGAATTTTTCTGGAGTACCAGGAAGGACAACAGCCAGGGAGCCCAGGCAACTCTCTCGCCCCCTCCCACAATGGCACTCTGGAGAGGGGGCCCTGCCCTCCAGAGTGCCCAATCCAGCTGTGTTCACCGGGGCTAGGAGCCCTACATCCTTCCATCGACCTACCCAGCAGGAGCAGAACAGGCGACGGAGGCCGTATCCGAAGCAGAAGACAGCGATGGCCAGAGCGACGGAGTGCAGGATCAACAGGAGGATATGGGTGGAGCTCCACATGACCTGGGGAGGGAGGGGACTCAAATCAAAAAGAGTGGAGGCAAGAGTTTGGCCACATGCACCCATGCCCGGTCCACTAGAGTCCACCGGCACTGGCTCCTGTGCTCTGTCTACACAGCTGGGACTCAGGCAGGATCCTCAGTGGGGAGTTAGGAGGAGGGAGTGGGATGGGGGAACCTCCTCTGTGATGACCAATGGGCACCTCTTCCCAGGGGCTGAACACCTGAAGCCACCTGAGGACAGGTGAGCCCTGCCTGCCCCTCAGCCTGACATTCAGGACAGCCCGACAGAGGGAGGACCATACTTCGAAGGTCCTGTCCTGGGATTGCCATCTTCTACAGGGCATCGCTGCCCGCCTCCCTCTCCAGGGAAGACACACTCACCACGAGTGTCCAGAGCACCTCTTGGCACTCCCTGGCCCGCTCTTGATCCCTCTGGTTGTCATACGGAGGGCTGGTTGTCGCCTCCCAGTACCGGTACCCCCCGGTCCTCCGCTCTGTGCTTGCAGAGGTTCTCGATGAAGTAAGGTTGGTAAGTCAGCGATGGGAATTCTGTCAAACCCACCGTGAAGGCCAACGAGCCCGCCACGACGCTGCCCAGGTTGAGGAACGTGGCCAGATGGACCTAAGAGGCGAGGAAGGACAGTTGATAATGGGCACCAGAGCCTTGCGACAGGTCAGGGACGGGACCCTCCCCACTTACCCAGTTGCCGCCGTGTCGTGCACCCACCACGGAGAAGGTGCCAGAGAGAACGAACTGCGGAGGGAGGGAAGCCAACAGGTGAGGGGTGATGTTCTGTCTGCCAGCGGGAAGCAAGCCCCCGACCCATAGGCCTGGACACCACCCCCTTGGGCACTGGACTGACTCCTAGACATGTCTGCAAGGCAGCAGTCCAGCCTCCCTCATAGCCGTGTTGCTATGCCATCTTTGTTCCGTCCCCCCAATCCTCCCCTGCAGGTTCTTGGGGGGCCAGCTGAGACCCAGGGGGTCCTCCCCCCCATATTCCCCCCCCCAAGTGCTCACCAGGCTGCCTGACCAGAAAGGGACTCCGTTATAGATTGCCCGCTTGTAGTAGTAAGGTATGTCACCGTTTGGCTCAACCATGCTCAGTGCCACGCCAATGCCAATGCAGACGACGCCAAGCAGAATCTGGGCTACCTATGGTGGGGGGGAGAGTGGAGAGCACAGGTAACCCCAGCACAAGAGGATCAGGGTAGAGTTACCATGGGGGGAAACCAGGAGAGGTTAGCTGGAGACTTGACTGGACCCGATTCCCATTCCATTTGTGGCCGGAACCAAGAGAGAGGAACAACCCCTTGGCTCCTTCCTGGCTCAGCTCAGGGTGCGAAACCCCAAAGTGGATGAATGTGCCAGGATCAGGTTAAGGATCGCCGAAAAGGTTTTAGGTGGGCACGGTGGTTCAGCTTAGTGAGAACCCTGCTTGGAACTGCCTCTGGTCTGAGGCTTGGAGGAAGGGGGGGGGGTCACAATGCAGGTGGAGAGGCACCACTGAGCATCTACAGAGTTCTTGCCTCTCTCCTACTTTGATAAAAGAACAAAAAAACCCACAATTACTTTTGTTTTTACTCGGAAACCATTTCTGGACTTTCTGCTCGTGATGCAGGGAAAAACCCATGAAAAGCGAGCTTGGGTTTCCCAATGAACTTTGTTGATATAGAAATGGCCAAAAGGTAAAAAGCGAAGGTTCGATGTTACGATCTTACAGGGAGTACTCAACTTATGCCCAAAAGCGAGTCATTTTACGACGGTCATTCAGCGAGTCACAGCAGGTGTTCAATAAGGAAGTCGTTCCGTGAATCTGGTTTCCCCACTGACTTGGCTGCTCGCCAGAAGGTGGTAAAAGGGGACCGATCATGGGAAATCCCCCCGGGGACCCCGTGACCGTCATAAAGGCAAGTCAGCAGCCAAACATCTGAATTTTGATTGCCTGATTGCAAGGTAAGTGTAGGGGAAAAGGTGTTGTATGTCAATTATTTCCAGTGCCGTTATACATGTCGAACGATTGCAAAACGAACCGCTGAGGACTATGCGTATTTTAATAGAGTCAGATGTCAATGCTCTTGTTTCTTTTTTCTCTTCTTTTCAACATTCTGCCCTTCCCTTTTTCCTCCACCCTTCTTCCTATTATTTGGCTGTATGATGTATACTATAAACTAATCAAACCGGTATTGTGGTTACGACAAACAGCCGATTTGGTCCCTCCGGGCTCAGCAAGGCAAGACCCGCCCATCCGATCTAACGTTTGCAGGCCTGAACCCCCACCCCATACCCCGTCCCCAAATCTTACCCCCAAAGCCTTCTGCTCCCCCCCACGTGGGCGGCGGGAGGGGAGAGCGCCGGTGTCATCCTTGGTGGCTGCTCGGTGGCGAATCAGAGACGCCGCACCTTTGCACAGATAAGCCATCCCGGACTCATGGTGAAGGGTGATGTTAACTACAGTCCCCCCGGAGGTCCCCGAGTCCCCCAGGACCACCTCGGTCCCGTCGATCTTCAACGTGGTGCCTGCCATGACTCCCCACGCCGTTTCTTCTTCCTAGCAAGTCGGTGGGTGAGAAAACTGGCAGTTGGTGGGCAGAGGACGACGGGCGAGAGCCAGGTGGAAAACCCCGCAGGTGGGAGGAGGGATGACACAGGGGTGGGGCACCTGGAGAGGGGGTGGAGCCTGTACTTTCACTGCCCCCAGTTGGAAGGCGGGGGCAAATCAGGCGTTTTGGGGGACGGGGAATGTTTCCCACTGCCAAGCCGGTTTTCCTTGCGCCCCCCTTCCTCCTCCACCCCACCCCCTGCACGTCTCACCCTCTGGATTGCAAGGGAGCCGCCGGGGACAGAGGAGGGGAGGGGTCTCTCAGGCTAAGATTAGGGGGGTGGCGAGCATGGGAAAGGGGTCTTTTAGAAGCCCTCTGGCTACTAAGAGCTGGCAAGGGGGATATGGGGCTATAGGGCCTCCGCCTCTCCACCCGCCCCACCTGGGGGGAGCTGCCCTACTCCCTCTGGGGGCTCCAAAGGTCTTCAAAGGATGCTGCGCCCAGAGCCCTTCTTCCCCCCGCCCCCCAGCATCCCTTTTGCCTTGGAACTGCCCTCCACACACACACCACGGATGGCAGGCATTTTGGCCTTTGAGTTTGGTCCCACAACGGATGACTCCCCCCCCCCACTCTTTCTGGGCAGCTCTTGGCTCCCCACGACCCCACCACACCTGTTCCTTCCTCAATCAGGGGGCTAGAAGACCTGAAGGTCCCCTTGCAGCTCGATTCTTATTCTGATTCCCTCCCTCTTTTCCTTCCTTCCTCCCTCCTTCCCTCTTTTCTTTCCTTCCTTCCTCCCTCCCTCTTTTCCTCCCTCCCTCGTTTCTTTCCTTCCTTCCTTCCCTCTTTTCCTTCCGTCCTCCCTCTTTTCCTCCCTCCCTCCCTTTTTTCTTTCCTTCCTTCCTTCTTTCCCTTTTCTTTCCTTCCTTCCTTCCCTCCCTCTTTTCCTTCCTTCCTCCCTCCCTCTTTTCCTCCCTCCCTCATTTCTTTCCTTCCTCCCTCCCTCTTTTCCTTCCTTCCTCCCTCCCTCTTTTCCTCCCTCCCTCATTTCTTTCCTTCCTCCCTCCCTCTTTTCCTTCCTTCCTTCCCTCCCTCCCTCTTTTCTTTCCTTCCTTCCTTCCCTCCCTCCCTCTTTCCCTCCCTCCCTCTTTTCTTTCCTTCCTTCCTTCCTCCTTCTTTTCCTTCCTTCCTCCCTCCCTTTTCCTTCCTTCCTTCCTCCCTCTTTTCTTTTCTTCCTTCCCTCCCTCCCTCTTTTCCTTCCTTCCTTCCTCCCTCTTTTCTTTCCTTCCTTCCTTCCTCCCTCCCTCTTTTCCTCCCTCCCTCCCTCTTTTCTTTCCTTCCTTCCTTCCCTCCCTCGTCTGAAAATAGGGTCTCCTGTTTGAGTAGGGGGCTGGACTGGAAGACCTCAAGGTCCCTCCCTTCCCCCTCCATTTCGATCCCTTCCCAGCCGCCCCCCCAACTCAAAGCGGGCAGGTGGAGGGAGCCACTCTTTTCCTTCCTTCCTTCCTCCCTTCCTCTTTTCCTTCCTTCCTCTCTCTTTTCTTTCCTTCCTTCCTTCTTTCCCTCTTTTCTTTCCTTCCTTCCTCCCTCTCTCTTTTCCTCCCTCCCTCCCTCGTTTCCTTCCTTCCTTCCCTCTTTTCCTTTCTTCCTTCCTTCCTCCTTCCCTCGTTTCCTTCCCGCCCTCCTTCTTTTCCTTCCTTCCTTCCTCCCTCTTTTCTTTCCTTCCTCCCTCCCTCCCTCGTCTGAAAATAGGGTCTCCCGTCTGAGCAGGGGGCTGGACTGGAAGACCTCAAGGTCCCTCCCTTCCCCCTCCATTTCGATCCCTTCCCAGCCCCCCCCCAACCCAAAGCGGGCAGGTGGAGGGAGCCACTCACCGGCGCTGCCGCGGGGCAGAGGCAAAGAGGAAGGGGCGCGGAGGTCGCAGCACACACTCCGCAAGCAAGACCCGGAGCAAAGACCCGTCTGGTTCCTGGCTCCGGCGCGCGGGACGTCCGGGAACCCAGCCAAAAGGTGGGGCTTTGTCTGGGCTGCTTCCTCCGCGCGGGTTCCAGTCAAAGGCCAGCCGAGGATGCCGAGCGCAGTTACGCAACCGGGAAAGTCCCGGGTGCAGATTCCGGGCACTGAAGACTTGTTTTGTTTTGCACGCAACGGGGAAGGAAGGAAAGAAGGAAGGAGAAGAGGGAGGGGGGGAATCGGAATCAGAATCGAGCTGGAAGGGGACCTTGAGGTCTTCTAGTCCAGCCCCCTGCTCAAGCGGGAGACCCTATTTTCAGACGAGGGAGGGAGGGAGGAAGGAAAGAAAAGAGGGAGGGAGGGAAGGAAGGAAGGAAAAGAGGGAGGGAGGGAGGGAAGGAAGGAAGGAAAAGAGGGAGGAAGGAAAGAAAAGAGGGAGGGAGGGAAGGAAGGAAGAAAGGAAAAGAGGGAGGGAGGGAAGGAAGGAAGGAAAAGAGGGGAAGGAAGGAAAGAAAGAAAAGAGGGAGGGAGGGAGGAAGGAAGGAAAAGAGGGAGGGAGGAAGAGGAAGGAAGGAAACCTGCCCGCCCTCCCCTCTCACCTGCCTGGCTCCCTTCGGGCTGAGTTCACCTGCAGGAAAAGACTTCAAAGAACCTTTGGGGGAGGGAGGGGGGGTTTCCCACTAATTACAGAATATTTCTAGCTTGAAAGTGGGAGGAGGAGGAGGGGGGGGAACCTTGGGGCTCTTTGAAGTTGGTGGGTTTTCTTGCAAATGTGTCATGACCCAACTAGAGAACATCATTACTGCTAATGTAGCAGGAGCTGCTAGACGACCACTGGATAACTTCCTTTTCACTATATTCTAAAATTCTGAAAGCAACTATATTCTGAAAGCAGGAAATGCATCCGGTTAGAAAATGTACAAGCTCAGCTTCAAATCCTTTGATACTCTAAGCGGCCCCCTAACTTGTCAGAAGAAAAGGAGCATCCTAATGAAACATAGTTAAAGGTGATTAGGCCAAGAATAGCACCTGGACGGGAAGCAAATATCAAAAGAAGAATTTGTACTTTAGCCAGTTACAGAAGAATTATGATTGTGTGGCAAGGATAAAGTAAAATCTTAGTAATAAGGAAACGTCAATTAAAAATAATAAATGTATGCTAACCATATATGGAAAGTTGCTGTGTTAGCAGAATCCTTTGTTTAGAAAAGTATACAATTTGTCATGTAATCATGGACTCAGAGCTCAGATGAGAATTGAGTTCTGGGTCTTTTGCGCAAAATAAACCTGACTCTATCTGACCCTATGGGATGTCTCTTATATCCTTTCTTCCATAACACTGCTAGAAGGGAGGGAGGGAGGGAGGAAGGGAGGAAGGGAGGAAGGGAGGAAGGAAGGAAGGAAAAGAGGGAGAAAGGAAGGGGGGAGGAGGAGGAAAGGGAGGGACGGGGGGGGGATCCTTGGTGCTCTCTGAGCTGGTTAGTTTTCTTTAAGACATTTCGCGACCCAGCTAGGGAACAGCATCAGTGCTGGGAGGAGGAGGAGGAGGAAGAACAGTGAAGATCAACCAATGGGACTAGAGCTGGAGGGCCTCTAGGCCAATCCCGTCTCTTCTATAGCTCTGTAGAAGAAACTTCAAAAGGAAGAGTAGCTAGCTAAGGTAGTTAGCTTGACCAGAACAGGCCTCAAGCCTGAACCAAGCTTGGGTCTTATAATATTAAGCCTGATTATAAACTGCATAGCTTGCAGGATTAGGAAATGTTGTAAGGAGATATGAATTGTTGTGTCAGCATAAAGGATGCCTGCACCCAAAATATGCTGAAATATGCTGAAGTGAGATGTCTGTATCCGTTTGCACACATGGTATCTGCCTACTTAACCGCCTACTTCTTTACCAGACATATTTATTATTTTATTTTATTTTATTTTATCAAATTTATATACCGCCCTACTCCCCGAAGGGACTCAGGGCGGTGAACAGCCAAATAAAATACAGAACATACAAAAGTTAAAAATAGTTAAGATAAATTAAATGATTACGCTGAAAAAATTAAAATCCAATCATATAAAACCAATCATATAAAACATTTAAAAACCCATTATAAAGGAGAAGTTTAAGCCAGACCAGCCTGATGAAATAGGAATGTTTTTAAAGCACGGCGGAAGGTATGTAGGTCCTGTATCGTCCTTATCTCCAGGGGGAGCTCGTTCCAGATGGCCGGTGCCCCTACAGAGAAGGCTCTCGCCCTGGGGGCTGCCAGTCGACACTGTTTGGCTGATGGCACCCTGAGGAGCCCCTCTCTGTGGGAACGGACTGATCGGTGAGAGGCTACTGGTGGCAGAAGGTGGTCCCGAAGATACCCTGGTCCTAAGCCATGGAGCGCTTTGAAGATAGTAACCAAAACCTTGAAGCGCACCTGGAAGACCACCGGAAGCCAGTGCAGCTCGCACAGGAGTGGAGTCACATGGGAGCGCCACGTCGCTCCCATCACCACCTGCGCGGCCGCGTTCTGGACCAGTTGGAGCCTCCGGGTGCTCCTCAAGGGGAGCCCCATGTAGAGAGCATTACAGTAGTCCAGGCATGAGGTGACGAGGGTGTGAGTGACCGTGCGTAATGAATCCCGATCCAGAAAGGGACGCAACTGGCGAATCAGGCGAACTTAATGAAAACTCCTCCTGGCCACGGCCGTCATATGCCCTTCTAAAGACAGCCGGGAGTCCAGGAGGACACCCAAGTTGCGAGTCCCATCGTGGGGGACAATGACTCGCCCCCAATAGTCAGAGATGGCATCAACTGACTATATCAGGATGTCGGAAACCACAGCCACTCGGTCTTGGAAGGGTTGAGCCTGAGTCTGTTCCTCCCCATCCAGATCCGTATGGCCTCCAGGCACCGGGACATCACTTCGATGGCATCGTTGGGGTGCTCTGGGGTGGAGATGTACAGCTGGGTGTCATCAGTGTACTGATGGTACTTCACCCCAAAACCACGGATGATCTCACCCAGCAGCTTCACATAAATGTTGAACAGGAGGGGCGAGAGGACCGACCCTTGTGGCACCCCACATACAAGGGGCCTCGGGGTCGACCTCTGCCCCCGTCAACACAGACTGCGACCGGTCGGAGAGAAAGGAGGAGAACCACCATAACACGGTGCCCCCCACTCCCAACCCCTCCAACCAGCGCAGCATGATACCATGGTCGATGGTATCAAAAGCCACTGAGAGGTCTAATAGGATAAAACTGATAATCGATGAGAGTTTTCATTAAAACTAACTTCTTTTCAGATTGCAGTTCCTTTACCGCTCTCTTTGATAGTTGTTTAAGCAAAGGATTTATACAAGAAATAAAAACTAGACCTGCTTCAACACATATTAACAAAGTTTGTTTTATCCTGCCAGATCCAGGCAACCAAGAAAACCACATATCTGCTGTCTGTAACCTGTGGTTTATTTTGGAAGCCCTATCCTGCAATTCATTAGCACCTTCCTTGACCACACCTGATTTCCTTTCTCAGCTGTCAGGAGGTCTAAGGCACATCAGTTTTGTAAAATTACTGTTGCCAAGGAATTTATCTGATCTTGGACTTTGACCAAGGTTCCAGCAATCTGGTTCAAGCTCTCTTGAAGCTCTTCTGACAATTGCTGAAACTGTATTGCAGAGTGTGTCAGACCACCTACACCTGTTCCAAGTGCAGTCCCAATTCCCATGATTGCTAATAGTGGGATTATGATGGGCACCTGTTTCTGAACGTGTCCCATGAGAGGAACAGGGATAGTATTCCTCCAGTGACAATACCTATTTTAAGAAAAAGGTGAACTAATGTACATGTTCTTGTCCAGTTTGTTGACAGTCATAAATATGCACTCTTTCCACACAAAAAGAACACTCCTTTTTTCTCAATGCATACTCCTATGTTCATAGAGAAAGCATGACTCCGACGATGGTCTTCATTAGTCCAGACCCCTAAAGTCCCTGCCACCAACATTCCTGCCAGTGGTTGCAATGGGATTTCTAATGAAGGGTCCTTTTGTTTATCTCTGAGAATTGGTCCTTCAAAAAGATATCGGGAGGTAATATTTCCCGGTGGAAAAAGGATACATAAACCTTGTTTGATCTTAAAATTTAGCCAAACTGGAAACCATGGAGGCTGAAATGGTTTTGGACAGCTTTCAAAGGTTATATTCCATCCATCCCACTTTCCTTTCTTAAAGCTCATTTCTGATGGTGCTGAGAAAGTGATCTTTGTTGAAATAGGTGGTGGGCAGAGGGAAAATACCTTTTGTTAATTTCATATCCATCAAATACATCTTAGGGCCAAGGTATATTTTTGACTGATATTGTTCTTCTGTCAGGGATCCTACAGGCCTACCAAGTTTCTGGTGTCTCTTTATACACAGAGAAGGCGTTCCTATGAGGTCTATACCTGTAGCTATTGGCCCTGCAATAGGAAAGCGGCTTTTACCTAGTTTTTTGAATGCCTCATAAAAATCTCCTTGTATCGGTGAGACAGGTACTTTATTTCTACTATCCCCTTCAAGGATAATTGTAGCCTTTGTTCTAACCCAGACTTGTGGCTTGACAGGAATAGCATGATAAGATGCAGGGTCAGCAGACAGACATAACCAACATCTCTGACCTAGGATAGGGTTATATTGATTAACAAGTTCTTGACTTAATTCCAGGATCCTTGAGATGTAATCTGCTTTTTGCAATTGTTGTAGAGGCCCATTTTCCTTATCTATTCCCCCCTGTGCAGGGAATGTTAATATCGGAAATTTAGGTTGTGGAGTTGTCTTAGGTCTAAAGTAACGACCCCGTGCATAGACAATGTGTTTTTGGCAGGAGCGTACTTGACCTAAAGTGTTTCTACTTAGGGAAGTAGTGTTCATGATATGGTCATGTGAGAGTCCTATTGCAAACAATGTCCAAAGCCATAAACAAATCCTAATCACCTATGGTGTAAAACTCACTACGTCAGGAATAGAGTCAGTGTACATGATGATTGGGAACTAGCAGGAGCAAGAAAAATCCTAGGTGTACTACAAAACCGTTCCTTATATATGTAAAACAAGAGTAAAAGTAGGGCTAGGATAGCAACTACCCACAGAATCCACACCCACATCCAACCTATTTCTTACATTACTATGTGTAAGAATGCATTACATTACAATGAATAAGATATAGCTACAGTGTGAAGGTTGTATTCATCCTTACTGATCTTCAGCCGTGCGCAGGGAACCAGCTTCCGGAGTGGTTCAGCAAGGCGGACGTTCACCACCGTGCGTAGAGAGTCCGTTGCCCGTAGGACTTAGCAAGGTGTATTCTTGAATGTCAGCACCAATGTCTTATCAATGTTTGTTACCTGGTATGTGACCGGATCACTCTGGTCTGCGGGTTTCAGTCTCATCCAATGGATCCAAGATCTTCTTTCTAAAGTCTTAAAAGGCACTATTATTACAAAACCCAACACATCTGGGAGAATTCGCAATGGAATCTAATCAGTTGTAGTCCTCTGCAGTTGGGAAACAGCATAGGCAACTACTTAGTCCTAAAAAAGAAAAATACAAACATAGTCCAGGTGATGAAGAATGCTATTGCCACTGGTTACTGCCCGCCAGTCGATTGATTTCTTTGGATCCGCAATGTCAATAGATTTCCTTGGTGAGATTCCACCTTCCACTCCTTTGGGGCTGGCACGGGCCCTTTCGCTTGGAGGTTAACTTCCTTCCAGCTCTGGCTCAACACCCAATCATGGTGGTGGAAGTTGTGGACTGGAAACTCCAAAAGTGGCATCTGGGCTAAGAGTCCTTGTTTCCTAAGAACTTTAAAATATCTGGACAGTTTATATACATGTTGTTTCAATACTTTGTCTCTGGTTTCCAGGGAATCAATGCATATGCTTCCTGGCATGAAAGCTACTCCAAACAACAATACATCTGATGATATTCTAATATTCTTTCTAGGTTGGGTCTAAGTAAACTCTTGACACTTCTGTTGCTGTAGCATTATTGCAGGGAAGGCGTTAACCCACCCTGTGAGGCGGTCCACTATGACCAATAAATATGGATTTTAAAGTGGATTTTACAACATTATCAAGAAAGGGGAGAGTACAATATTTATTGTACTCTCCCCTTTCTTGATAATGTTGTAAAATCCACTTGAGTACATTGAAATGATCTTAAAGCTGGTGATCTCCACCCATCTGATGTTTTCTGAAAGCTTGTTTATTCGCCTTTTTTCACAAATTAAACATTTGTCTGTAATTTACTAAAGGATATATTCCAATATCACCATAACATTTTAAAAGTTCATTTACAATAGCTTGAATTCCCCAATGATTCCACCCAAAGTTTGTTAAAAATGTATGCATTATCCCAAATGCATGCTTGGAATCTGTTTATGTTTCCTCCCAAGATGCATAGAGATTGATTTAGTGCATACACTTCACAGGTTTAAGCAGACCAATTTTGAGGCAAACCCCTTGCTTCCCGGATCTCTTAAGTGTCATTTATAATAAAAATTGCTTGTTCTTGTTCCAGGGGGTGTTCCTCCAAATCAGGTCTTATTTTTATTTATTTATTATTATTTTTTATTTATTTATTTTATTTTATTTTATTTTTGTTGTAAATCAATTACTTTAGCCCAATAATGTTTTAATCCAAACTGATCCATTGATCTAGTGTTGGCTAAGAACTGTGCTGGATTCAAATTGAGATCTGTAATTAAAATTAAGTCAGTCTGCTGCATTAAAATTGCTTCATATTTTATATGGGGTGCTCACAATAAGGGCTTCCCCAAAGGTCAATTTCCCACTTTCTTGGACCAGTATTGAGTAGCAGCAATTGCTTGGATACATACTGGCCATCTCCTTATTAATGGGCCCATTATTTTTGACAGGAATGCCACGGGTTTCTTTTGTCCTGTCCAGTCCTGAGCCAACACCCCGTTGTGCAATTCCATTTTCTGTGTTTAAAAGAGATGGAAGGGCTTTTCCAAATTTGGTAAACTTAATACAGAAGCCTTGGTTAAAGCTTGTTTCAAATTTTCAAAGTTTCCTCTTTTGTGCCCCTCCCATTTCAAATTCCAAGCTCCAGATTCAATTAATTTTGCATACAGGGGTTAGGTAAGATCACTATTTCCATCAACCCAAACCTCAGTATTTCCTTAGTTCTTGCTTGATTTCAGGTAGAGGTTGAAATGCCACCTCTTCTATTCTATCAGGAGTGATGTTCTATTTCCTTTACTTAATTAAGTGTATTTTAATGCTTTGTTCACTTATTTTGATCTCAGTCAATTTAAAAAAATACTACTTCCTCTTCTTTATGTCTTAATATTAAATTCATCAAGAGCTCTCTGTGTAATCCAAAAAGGAATCACCCAACATCATTTTCTCTACACTTACGTTTCTGCCATCAAATTGTATACGTACGCTTCCCTTCTTTGGATCGGGCACCCTCTAACTCCGTCTTTGCCTTCCGAAGGTCTCCCACGATCCAGAAACAAATCCCAAATCTTTCTGTTTATCGGTTCCACCCTCTAACTCTTTCTTCACTAAACATCCCATTTCTGGCTTCCAAGTCAGCACAAGTCTGTGCAAACCAACTTTAAAGACAACTTTCTGGATTACACTAAAACTTCCTCTTTCTCTCTTTGTTGGAAAATATAAGAAACTGAACACCAAAAGAGCAGTGAAATTCCTCCAAAAGAAATAAGCAAAAACGCAGGCAGAGCTTCAGCCCCCACCTTAAAGAAAAAAATACCCAACAAGGAAAAGAAATCAAATCAAAGTAATTAGAATTTTTAAAACAATCACACACAAATCAAAGGAATGTCAAAAGACTTTAAAGAGTCACATTGAAAGTCAAAAGATGTTTTAGGATATAAAAAAGGTTACTCTTGCAGTCCAAACAGGCTAGCTTCGGAAAGCTGTGCTTTCATTTGTCATGTCGCCTTCCTATAAACAATAAACTACTTCTGCAGCCGACCTCCAACCATTTCAAAGGAATCTCCTAGCCGGGAGCTTTTGAACCCCAGAAGGGAAAGCTTTGCCTCTCAGAAATTCTCAAAGGAAAGGCTTTCCCCTCCTTCCCAACTTTCTTAACTTCCTATATTGTAAGGAGAATAGCTTCAAAAGTAAAACAATTTAAATGAAGTATTTTAGATCAATGCTCTAAAGCATATTTGTATCAAACTTTAGGGTCAATCTCTGCTTTTAATAAAATGCAAATCAGATTCAGTAAATCTTTCAAAATCATTTCTTTTATATAGGTTTAATTAAATATTTGAAACCTCAAAAATTACCAGAAAAACAAAATCTCTGCTTTTAATAAAATGCAAATCAGATTCAGTAAATCTTTCAAAATCATTTCTTTTATATAGGTTTAATTAAATATTTGAAACCTCAAAAATTACCAGAAAAACAAAATCAAAATTGTTTTCAGAGCAGAAAAGCTTTTATATGCAAATGGAACAGAGAGAGAGAGAGAGAGAGAGAGAGAGAGAGGGAGAGAGGCTGCAGCCGATCCCCCACTTGCCCCTCCCTTCTCAGACAGATGAAGAGAAAAGGAAAAAAATTTTAAAAGCAAGCAGAGAAGCCGTACTCCCTTAAACAAACTGTATTCCAAGTCAAAAACAGTGAAGCTACAAAGGCAGGTATCAGATAGCCACCCTTTACCCCGCCTTTCTCAGGCTGTTTCAGCAGAGAGAAAAAAATGGTGAAAAGAACAAAAGCCCGCAGCCCACCCTTTTCCTGCTTTTCGCAAAGGAAGGGGGGTCCGGAATATAGGGAGAGGGGAAAAAAATGGTTAAACTGCATAGGATTCTCATCTCCTTTTGCTTTTCAGCATCCGTTCAACAACACACAGACATTCACAGGGCACAAGATCACTCTATCACTCCTTATGAGCTTTGGGACATCTCTCACACACACACTCACATTTGTGCTGCAATCAAACTGCTTGTGTACACCACTTCTACATGCAGAAATCTCACTTTATGCAAACCAGACATTACAATTATTTCAATGAGCTCCATTTTCTAAATATTTTTGTGCACTTTGTGCTTTGCAGGTTTGGAAATGATTACTTACATCCACATCCACATACATACCATTAAACATTTCCAGATCTGTGGAGGGAGGTTGTTTTAATTTTATTTCCTTGGGCAGCCTATAGCTTATTTTTAAAGGAGTGGGGGAACTCAGAGAGCAGTTAAATCATAATTACGATTATGGGCCCTAACTACTCTCTGTTTCCCACAGCTCCAAGTCAAGATGTTCAAATAATAGACATGTCACAATTAATTCAATCTACACACTATCATTATAAATGCACATCAACAAAACAAAATGATTTTCAACAGGAATCACATCAAAGCAATCAATTCAAATTGTTTTCCCATTTAGACAGGCTTTACTTTTTTATTACCTGCTAAACCCCTGTGGGAAGAACAATAAAACAGTTTTCTTTCCTTTCTTAGTTCCTTCAGAGCTTCTTGGCTCCCTTAAAAATGGTGATTTATTAGAATGCCTACAAAACTGCGGCAGTTTCCTTCTCTTATCACACATTTTTTTAACTTCTCACTTTTTACTCTGTATACTTTAACTTTTATCAAGTTCTCTATGTACACAATCCTTAACCAGGAGAATTAAAAGACAACGTTTTCTTTCTCTCCTCAGGGAAGTGATCAAGTTCCCTCTTCACTTACTTAATTGGTGGGCTTCCTTTTAACAGAGACTAAAATTCCCTGATTTATACTTACCTGCAGGCTTGCTTTTCTTCTTGAACTTTTTGTTGAGGTCTCTGTCTGGCTGACCTTTGTGGGTCCTTGACTGGTCTGCTTCACTGGTGGGTTCACGGCACCTCCTCACCGGAAGATTCCTTAGACTTCAATGGAGTCCTTGTAGCCGGCTTGATGGATGTTCCGCTTGGGAAGGCACCGGTCCCACCAGGGCAGCCGTCGAAGTAGATACAAAGGTCATTGTTCCTTGGTCCCATCTGCCAGGGTGCCAGAAATGTTATGGAATGAAGTGACCAAACAACATCCCTGGGTCAGCCAGAGTTTATTTTGCGCAAAAGATTCAGAATCAGAGTTGTATCTGAAAGTTCTGAATGAAGAGTCCATCTTTACACGACACCTTTTATACTGTTTTAAACAAAGGATTTTGCCGACACAGCAACTTTCCATATATGGTTAACATACATTTGTTATTTTGACATTTCTTAATTATTACAGTTTTACATCCTTGCCAAACAATCATAATTCTTCCGTAACTGGCTAAAGTACAAATTCTTCTTTTGATATTTGCTTCCCGTCCAGGTGCTATTCTCTGGCCTAATCACCTTTAACTATATTTCGTTAAATTTGTTCCTATCTTATGACAAGTTAGGGGGTCACTTAGAGTATCAAAGGAGATTATGCTGACTTTGTATTTTCTCCAGCTGGAGGTATTTCCTGCGTTCAGAATATAGTTGCTTTTAGAATATCTTTTAGAATATAGTGAATAGAAAGTTACCCAGTGATCATCCAACCGCTCCCACTTTATTCCCCCCTGTGGAAGTTTGTTTGTTTTTTTAATACATGAACTTCTACCTTTAACCTCTGAATATACAAAGTTCAAATAAACAAATCTACCATATATAGAATAGAAAGAATAGAATAGAATAGTGAATAGAAAGTTACCAGCCGCTCCCACTTTAGTACCCGGACCTGAAGCCCGACTGAAACAGATCTAGATAGGCCAATTCATCCAGGTACTGAGGAAGCTGTCGCGCAACCACACTCTCAACAACCTTCTCAATAAAGCGAAGGTTGGAAACAGGACGATAATTTACCAACATTGCCGGGTCCAGGGAAGGCTTCTTGAGGAGGGGTCTCACCACCGCTTCCTTCAAAGCAGCAGGGAAGACACCCTCCCTCAAAGAAGCCTTTATAATCCCCTGGAGCCAGCCTCGTGCCACCTCCCGGGAGGCCAGCACCAACCAGGAGGGACACGGGTCCAGTAAACATGTGGCTGCGCTCGGCTTGCTCAGTATCCTGTCCACGTTTTCTGGAGTCACAGAGTCAAACTCTTCCCATATAATATATATATATATAACAATATAACAATATATAGGCCAATCCTCCGTCTCTTCTATGGCTCCGTAGAAGAAACGTCAAGAGGAAGAGTTGGGAGGGATCCAGTTCATATTTAGAATGAATTTTCGACCTCCCAGGCCGCTTCCAACTCCGGCCTTCGGTGCTTCTGTAAGGGTCTCCTGCTTGAGGAGAGGGCTGGTCTAGATGACCTCCGAGGTCCCTTTGTCCTATGTTTCCATGAGGATTGGGGGGGCTGGACTAGATGACCTCTGGGGTCACCATTGAACCAGGGCAGGGATTCACTTCAAAACTTGCTCACTTGAGCTCTGTGGTGGTCGTAAGTCGAGGACTCTCCCCCACATTAAATTGATATGCCCTCATTTCCCCCTCCCCCGCCCCGAATTAAATTCTTCAGAAGCCTGGCTGCCAAGCGCCATCTGCGCATGCTCCGCGGCGGCCTCCCAGCCTCCGCCTTGCGCTTTGCCCTCTCAGGCAACGGGACAGAAGAGACAGGCCGCGGGGGCGGGGCTTCTCTGCGCGGGGTCCTCTGGGAGTTGAAGTCCCTCCCCGCGCGAAGACCCAGGGAGCAAAGGGGAAAAAAAAGGAAAACAAAAAACAAAGCCGGGCGAGGGAGCTTCCGGCGTGGACGCGTTTACCAGAGAGACGTGAAGACCGGACCGGCCGGAAATCGGTTTAGAAGTGGCCGGAAAAGCGAGAGGCCGCGCCGTGCCGGTCGGGTTCGAACTTTCGGGCCACGCCTCCCGCGTTTCCGGCGGCGCTCTAGCCTCGTCGCTTCTCTGCTCGCCTGTGCTGATGGCGGCTGCCGGGTTCTTCCTAGGCCGAGGTGTGGGAAGAATGGCGGGGCGTGGGGGTGTGTGTGTGTGTGACGTGGGAGCGTGAGCGAGGCAGGGGTTGGCGGAGGGAGGGTCTTGGGAAATTGGGGGGGTCCAGGGGGGCGGGGTAACCTGAGAGAATGGGCGGGGCTTGGGGGGCATGGGGGTGGGGTGCTTTGGGACGTATGGGGGTCTTGGGGGGAGGGGTAACCTGTGAGGGTGGGCAGATCTTGGGGTGGGGTGGGGGGGGAGTCCTGGGGATGGGGGGGGCGGTTGGGGGGCATCCTCAGGGCGGGGTAACCTGGAAGCGTGAGCCTGGGGTGGGGGGGGGCAGCGAGATATGGGGAGGGGGTCAGAGGGCTCCTGCAGATGAAATGCCGATGGGGAAGATCTGGGGGTCCGGCCTATGGGGTGAGGGGGGGGTAAGCTACAGGGAGCTGGACTTTAGGCGATGGGGAGGGGAGGGAGGGAGGGGACGTGTGCGGGGGAGGATCTGGGGGGCGGGGTAACCTGGTAGCCTCAGCCAAGCTTAGAGTCGGGGAGGGGGGGAGATAAAATTTGGGGAGGGGGGCCTTGGGCCAGCGAAAGGGCAGCCGGGGAGACCTGGGCTGGGGGGTATCCAGATCTGATGCGTCTCCTCTGGAGGGGTGATCTGAAACTGTGGGTGGATTTTGGGATAGGGAGGGGGGCCCAGGTACGCTGGGGGGGGGGGAGAAGAGGACCTGGGGGTGGGTTTTGGAGGCATCCGGGGTGCAGATCCTTGGAGGTGGGGTTCCAGTAGGGGGGATCTGAGGATTCAAGGAGAATAAGCCACAGAGAGTGGGGGACCTGGGATTTGGGGGTTCCTGGTGCAGGGATGCTGGGAGGGGGGATCCGGGCGACCCAGGTAGCCTTGGGACAGAGGGGTGGGGGAGCAGAAAGATCCCGGGGCAGAGGGGAGAGCCCGGGGCTGACTGCCCCCCTCCCACTCTTAACACCACCTTCTCTCTTCTCCCCCACCCTCCCGCAGGTGCCCGCTGGATGGCCACCCTGACGCAGATGCACCGTCTGGGCCGTCCCAAGCGCCCCCCGTCTCCCCCGGGCCCTCTGGAGGGGCGTCCTCAGCTGAAAGGGGTGGTCTTGAAGGTCCTGATCCGGAAGCCCAAGAAGCCCAACTCGGCCAATCGGAAGTGCGCCCTGGTGCGGCTCAGCACGGGCAAAGAGCTGGTGTGCTTCATCCCCGGCGAGGGACACAACCTCCAGGAGCATATGACCGTCCTGGTGGAAGGCGGGCGCAAGCAGGACCTGCCCGGCGTCAAAGCTCGCATCATACGGGGCAAATACGACTGCGCCCACGTCAAAAAGAAGACGGCTTGAAGGACGTGGCAGGAGGAAAAAAAACCCGTGCCCCCGTGGGGAAATCGGGAGGGCTGCCCCGGGGGGAAAAGACAGGACTGGACGGAAAGCGGTTTCAGATGGATTTTCGAACAAAATGGAGAGAGGAGTATGAAGGAGGCTGTGGCTGCTGGCTGGGCGGCCCGTACATGGACTCAATCAACCCACCAATTAATAAATAATTAAATGGGGTGGGGGTCTTCAGCCCCTCCCGGATTCCCTCTTGTTTCTGTGTGTAAACTGGGGGTAGGATGGCTTCTGGGGGGCGAGGGAGGGAGGGATGATAGACACATAGTTGATGGATGGGGAGATAAGCGGTAGATTGGATGAGGGTGTCAGGGTTTGTTCCAATATCAAATCCAGAAAGCACACAGATAACTGATTCAGCAGGATTCATTAACTTCTCTATATACATAATAACATATGAGTAAATGTACAATACCAATAGCAGGTTCTTCCAACGTGGTAGAGAGGAGGCTGCCTTCAGTTCAGAGCAGACTAGTTTCGTTTTAGAGCTGACCACAGAGCTAAACCTCACCTGGACCAGGAGTGAAATGCTCCCGGTTCGGACCGGATCCCCCAATTCGGTAGCGATGGAGGCGGGTGGTTTGGAGAACCGGTAGCAAAAATCCCTGCGTTCCCTCTCCCCCATGCCCAGCTGAGCCGCGCGATCATCAGAGGCTTTTTTTTTTTTACTTTTAAAAGCATTTTTTCTACGTCTTCCAATGAAAAAATGCTTTTAAAAAGTTTCTGTTTCCAAAACAGCCCTCATTGGCTGACCTAGTTGCCATTCCTATTCATTGGGTGACCTTGTTACCGTATCTCTGCCAGTTCATGAATATTCTGGCAGATCGGTGGATAGATGATGGAATAAGGGTGAGGAGATGGATAGATTGGATGGATGGATGATAGACACATGATGGATAAGGAGATAGGGATAGATTGACAGGATAGATTAAGATACTTTTTAATTTCCCCTCCATTCCTCTCCTTTTCCCTTTCTTCTATTCCTCTCCTCTCCTTCCCTCTACCACTACTTCCATTCTCTTTCTGTTGTATTTATTTTCAATTCAATATTTTCCACAATGGTATCCGGGCAATCCTGATTTTTTTTCCTCCCTTACTAATTTATTAACTATAGTTTTCAAAGTCTGCATCACATTTTTTAATCATTAACAATGTATTTCAACTGATTCCATTTTTATATTAAAACCTTTTAACTTAATTAACCTTATTTTCCTTAGTTCCTAATTTCTTATTCCAACATCCATTATTTCCCTCATTTACTAGCATTTCAATTTTGTATCTTAATTTCCACTATTTTCATATTTAAACCAATCTACATTTCATATTACACCTGCTGATCCATTTTACAATGAATATACTACTACTTGTTTACTTCTTACATACAATTTCTACTATTAATGCATTTCCCTTAAATCAACTAATAAATGCTTTATTTTCTCTCCTCTCCATTATTCTTCCCCTTTTCCCCATTTTCTTTTGGTCTCTCCAAAATTCCACTTCTTAATATTTTTCTCCCTTTATTTTCTTCTTTTTCTTTTTATATTTATTGTCTCTTTTCCCCTGAATCCTTTCTCTCATTTTTAAAATTGTTACCCTTTTAATTCTCCCCCTCTGCCTTTTCCCATTTTCTTCTTTTCCTTTCTTTTTTGGGTGGTATTCCCCCCATCCACATTTTGTTTCTCACTATCAATCCCAGTGTAATCTTCAGTTATTTTCCTTTCAACATTACGTTCTTGCTTAACATTTATATTTTTCCTTTTTTTTTGTATTCTAACCAGATTTTTACTTCTTTATCTACTTCTTCTTTATAAACACTTCACACACCGTTTTAAACATTTCCATTTTCCTCATATTCCCAATGTTCCATATTGTCAATTCAAAGACATTTTTATTTTAATTTATATGTAGTTAAAATTCAAGTCCCTATAGTGTCTCTCTTTTTTTAAATTTCCAAATAGTATCCAATTCAAATATTTATCTAAACCATTCCAGTTAAATGCTTTGTTGTTTTTTTTTCAAAGTCGGGATCCAGCTGTTTAAACAAATACTCCTTCAATGTTTAAAATGTTCGTTGTGGTGCTTCCTTCTCTTCTCCAGGTCACAAATCCCCAGGCAACACAATATCACTTTTAAATCCACATTGAAAATACTATCTCTTCACTTTGTTTTCCTTTTATTGTTAAGAAATGCTTTCTCTCCGTTTTCTTTTTCTTGTGTTATTTCCAATTTCTCCAAATTCAATTTTAAGTCCAGATAGAAAGTTTTCTTTTTGGGGCTTTAGTCTTTTTTTTTTTTTTAATTAGATTTATATGCCGCCCTTCTCCGGAGACTCAGGGCGGTTTACAATGCGTGAAGCAATAGCCTTCATACTTTTGTATATTTTACAAAGTCAGCTTATTGCCCCCACAAACTGGGTCCTCAATTGACCCACCTTAGAAAGGATAGAAGGCTGAGTCAACCTCGAGCCTGGTGAGATTTGAATTTACAGTAATTGCGGGCAACTGGAGGTAAATTACAATGCATTAGTCTGCTGAGCTATCCAATCTTTTAAGAGAAGGTTAGAAAGGGAGGAAGGAATAAGGGGGGAGGGGGAGGGGAAGGAAGGGGAAATAGGAGAGGAGGAAAGAGGAAAGGGATAGAAGGGAGGGAAGAGAAAGTGGAGGGAAGAAGATTTGGGAGATGATGGTAAAAAGTCAACCCCGAGAATGTGCAAATTTATTAGGATGAAGAACAAATTAATATGAAAGTTAAAAAGGAATATATAAGATCAACAATGGATAAGAGAACTAATTGAAATAATGTTAAGAAACTAGGATTTGAGGGCGGATGGTGATCCTTTTTATATAACAAGTATAGAAGTATTAAGATAAAAAAGTATGGAAAAAATATTTTGGCAAAAATGGTAACTGTAAAATGGCATTGGATATGATAAGTTGTATAAGATATGATATGGTCAATACTCTTCATAAACTGTGTGTGTACGAAAAAAAAATCAATCAAACTTGATTTTAAAAAAGGATAGATTAAGATCCTGGATGGATGGGTGGATGGATGGATGGATGACAGACGATGGATGGGGAGATAGGATGGATGGATGGATGGATCTAGATTGGGTGTCAAACCTGGGGGCCAGATGTGTTACATGCTAGTTCTGCCCTTGCCTGTTTTAGCGAAGGGGAGGGAGTCCCAATAGGGACACGTGATGACACAAGTTTGACACCCTTGATCTAGATGAAATAGGCAGACGCATGATGAATGGGGAGATAGGGGATAGATGCATGGATTGGATGGACGAACGGATGGACGGACAGATGAAGGTCTTCAGTCCCTCCTTGAATCCTTCTTGCTTTTGTGTGTATGTGGGTAGGACACCTGGGAATAGGGAGGTAGATAAATAAATAAACATTACCCCCCCAAAAAAAGGATGTGGAGACTGTTGGAAGGGTCCTTGGAGGTCTTCTAGTCGAACCCTTTGCTCAATCAGACAAAAGGTTGTCCAGTCTCTTCTTGGAGTTCCCCAGTATTGGAGCATCCATAACTTCCGGAGGTAAACAGTTCAACAGATTTTAACAGTTCTCAGGAAAGCAAACAAACCATTTCCTCAATCGACCCACCCCAGTTCATCAAGATGTAGGCCGTTATTCCGACACACCTGCCTCTTTTGGGCCCAATTTATACACAGACACACACACACACGAGCCAGATCGGCCTAGAGGCAGGAGCTGAGGAACCAGAGTGGTCAGGTCTCTCACACAACTGGGCCAGCGGGACTATGGAAACCCATGTTCGTGAGCCAGCGGGAGCTAAGAAAATCTGGACGTGGATTCTGGGCATAAGTGGAGTGGTGGTGGTGGTGCTGATCGTGGGAATCGCAATCTGGATTAGCAATTCCAACACCGAAGTAACCTTCAAGTAAGTATTTGGAGCTCAGGTTCTGTGGTCCTTGAGACGGTTGTGTTGGCTTTTGGCGGTATCGGAGGGAACGAGTTCTAATCCTGCCCTAGGTACGAAAGCCAGCTGGGCAATATTGGTTTTATTAGAAGGATAATAAAGAAGAACACAAGAATAAATCAGAAACGGGAAACTCCAGATGTGCTGGGAGAAAGGAGATCCAGTTTATTCCCAAAAAGGAAGCGCCTTGTTTTCGGGGGTAGACTACAATAAAATGTGGTGCAGAGATTCGGTTTTATAAGGAGACCAGTCCTTGGTTCCGTGTGCTTTTCCCACGCAGATGTGCAGACTGAGATGTTGCCGCCCTGTGTGTGAAATCCAGAAAGGAAGATGGCCCTCAGGATATGTAGATTCCTCTCTAGCTGTAAATTTATGATGTAGGGATTTAGCAATCTTAATCTCGAGGGGTTTCCTGGTCTTCGAGGGGACCAGTGAGATGTTAGTCAAAGGGCTAGGATTGTGCCCAAAGGGTTTTTTTCCAAAAGGCAATCAGGGGTCACCGTATTTTTCAAAGCACCCAAAGGCAGGACAAGAAAAAATGGATGGAAATGAATCGCTGGAGGTTTTTCAGAATAGACTGGACAGGCACTTATCTGGAATGCTAGAGGGTTTCCTGCTTGGGCAGAGGGTTGGATGAGATGGACCCCAAGGTTTCTTCCAACTCTCAGCCTGCAAGAGTCTCCTGCTCAAACCAGGGGTTGGACGAGATGAACTCCGAGAACCCTTCCTGAGAGCACGGGCAAACCTTGGGGTGAGGGGCAGGTACGAAGAGGGGGAGCAGTGGAAGGGATCTGGGGGCAGTGAAGACATGGAGAGGGGGAAGGTAGCTGGGGTTTGAGGGGCAGCAGGCTAACCTGGGAGGGTGGTCAGACTTTGGGGTGGAGGGGAAATAGGGGCAGGGAGGAGGGGAGGGTCTTGAGGTGGAGGAGCTGCGGGGCGCTGGGAGTGACCGACACCCCCGACTGCCACTCTATGCCTCCCACAGGGTCCCGGTGAATATCAACATGACTGGAGGTGCCGGAGGTGGTACCATAGATGCCAATGTACCATTGAAGGTGAAGTTTGCTGTGGATAAATCCAAGAAAGGAGATGAGAGGGTTCCCCCCAAGGGAAATCCACAACCTGCAGTAGTTCCTGGAGGGCAGCCAAAAACGGTATTTGATGGGCCTCAACAGCCTCAAAATAGAAACAAAACAGCCAATCATCACCCCCAAGGAAAAGCCAGCCAGAGCCACAAGCCTCACCACGGGCAAAATGAGCGCCTCGGCATCCCTGGTGTCGTTCCTGGAGGGCAGCCAAAAACGGGACTTGGTGGGCCTCAACAGCCTCAAAATAGAAACAAAACAGCCAATCATCACCCCAAAGGAAAGGCCAGCCAGAGCCACAAGCCTCACCACGGGCAAAATGAGCGCCCCGGCATCCCTGGTGTCGTTCCTGGAGGGCAGCCAAAAATGGGATTTGGTGGGCCTCAACAGCCTCCAAATCAGAAACAAAACAGCCAAAATCACCACCCCCAAGGAAAAGCCAGCCAGAGCGAAACGCCTCGCCGCGGGCAAAACGAGCGCCCCAGCATCCCTGGAGGAAGACAGCCATGATCAGCCGGAGGTCGGGTTTCCGAGAGATTTGGGCCGAGGGCGTCTGCGCGTCGCTCGCTCGGTCCTTTTGTCGCAGTGAGGTTGGGGGCACATACATTGAACGAATCAATAAAGAGTGGGAGGGGTCTTCGGGCCCTTCCTTCGATCCATCCTGCTTTCGGGTGTAAAATCTTTTGGGGAGAGGGGGAGAGAGTGTTATGTTTGTATCTATTTTGTGCGGGAAATTCGAATACAGGAATGCCTGTGCTTGGCTAATGGTTATTTCAGAACTGTATATAAGGAGGGCTGTGGCCTGTCTTTCTTTGCTGAAGTCTCACCCTGAATTAAAGAGCTGTTGCCACTGGCTTGCTTGTGCCTCTCGTTATTCCCCGCTACAAGAGAGAGAGAGAGAGAGAGAGAGAATTGATAAGTAGATGATGATAAAGATAGGTAGATAGATAGGTAGATAGATGATAGAGATGATAGATACAGAGCGAGGGAAAGGGAGATTATGTGTGTGTGTGTACACATGCATGCATGCAAACATACATATATATGATAGATAATAAATGCTAGATAGAAATAGAGAGTGAGATAAAAGTAAATGATCTATAATAGAGAGATGAGAGCTAGAGAGATGGATATAGATAGATGATAGTTTCAGAGAGAGGGAAAGAGATTAGAGAAAGATGATTGCTTTACCGACCATCACAAATTTGTGATGCGACAAATTCGACATCCTGTCGGATGGGGGCTTCTTTTAGGGGGGGGACGGGCTGGCTGGGACAGGGATACGAACCCCATCTTGGCAAGTTGCCTCTTGGGAGCAGCAGAGTTTCTCTCCTCTGATGGGTCCGAGAAGCTCCCTTGCCCAGTTGGCAGAATCAGGATACAGAAGAGTTTGGAGGTCATCTAGTCTAACCTGCTACGCAAGGGAGTGGCCCTTTACCATTCCAGCCAAATGGCTGTCCAGTCTCTTCTTGGAATCCCCGGTGTTGGGGCACCCACAACTTCCAGAAGTAAACAGAGTTTATGAGTTCTCAGGAAAGCAAACACACTATTTCCTTGATCGGCCCATCCCAGTCCATCAAAAGGCAGGCCGTTGCTCCAACACACACTCCTCTTTCGTGCCCAATTCCCCCCCCCCATCTCCCCGAGCTAGATCCGCCTAGAGGCAGGAGCTAAAAACCGGGAGCCGCCACGGTCTCTGGCACAACTACGCATCCCCTGTTCCTGGGCCACTGGGAGCTATGGCAAACTGGAAGTGGATTCTGGCCACAATCGTGATCCTGGTGGCAGTGGTGACCATGGCAATCCTCGTGGGGCAGTATATGGAAAAAAATTCAACCAGTCCCACAACCCAGGGGTAAGTTACTAATTCGAACAGAACTTCAAGTAAGTATTCGGAGCTCTTCAAATCACTGGTCAAGCCCTGCGGACCTCGCGACCGTTATGTTGGCTTTTGGAGGTGCAGGAGGGAGCGAGTTCTAGTCTTGCCCTAGACACGGAAGCCAGCCGGGTGACATTTTCATTGATTTATTTGATTCGAAGGATCATTCGGGGCTTCCATGCAAGAACAAATAAAAAATGTGAACTCCAGACGTGCTGTGCAAAATAAGGAAGCAACTTATTTTGGGGGGTAGACTACAAGAAAATATGTTGCAGAGATTCGGTTTTATAAGGAGGAGACCGGTCCTTGGTTCGTGTTCACAGATCTGCTGATTTAAGACATTGCCACCCTGGTACGTGTGAAATCCAGAAAGGAAGATGTGTAGATTGCTCTCTATCTGTAAATGTATTATGTGGGAATTTGGCAATCTCAATCCGAGTGGTTTCGTGGTCCTCAAAGGGACCAGTGAGATGTTAGTCGAAGGGTTAGGATTGTCCTCCAAAAGGCAACTGGGGGTCTACTTATTTTTCAAAACACCTGACGGCAGGAGAGGAAAAAATGGATGGAAATGAATCAAGGAGAGAAGCAACCTGGAATTAAGCGGAAACTTCCTGACGGAGGACAATTAACCACTGGAAGAGCTTGCCACCCAAAGTTGCGGGTGCTTCATCGCTGCAGGGTTTGGACAGTCAATTGGCTGAAATGGTAGCGGGTCTCCTGCTGAGGCAGAGGGTTGGACTAAGAGGACCTCTGAGCTCCCTTCTAAATATATGATTCTGTAAGGCTCTCCTGCTTGAGCAGGAGGTCAGACTCGATGACCTCTACGGTCCCTTCCAGCTTGATTCTGATTGACTGAAGATAAATGGCCTCTTTCAAACCACTGGCCCTCTCTGTCCAACATGTAGACTTTTCTGTCTTCAAAAGAGCAGCCTCGGTCTTTCCAATGCAGGTGGACTGCCAAATCTCATCCTGATGGGTTTGTTCTCCTGTGTTGTGCCACGCGTTTGTGAAGTGGTTGTTTTGTTTCCCCAATGTACGGATTTGTACATTTCTCACTGCGCTGTTCAGCATATACCACATTCCTCGGTTGGCATCTGGGTGTTTTATCCAGGTGGACAAGCTTCTGCCTTCCTGTATTTTGGGGGGGTTCAAGTGTGTACATATATTGTGTTGGCTGGTTGTAAATCCTCCTGAGCTTTTGAGATATTCCTGCAACGTACGGACACCACAGATCTCCTGTTTACAACACGGTTTTCTCAGCAGTTCCAAGATGTCTCCACACCCATTTGCACTATTCAGGTGACCCTGAGGGCACAGATGAACTTCCAAGTGGCCCCAACGCCTCTCAGAGAGAGGACCAACGACCAGACGACTGCAAAGAATATAAATACTTCCATCTCCCATCGTTTGGTCAGAACGGAAGAAGCTGTTTGGGTGAGAAGTGAAAGCCCTTCAGGGAAAAACAAAGTGCAGTTGCCTTTTGGGGAAAAAAAACACCTTTGGGACACAATCCTAATTCATAGACTAGCATCTCACTGCTCCCATCAAAGAGCAAGGAGACCCCTCAGGATGATGGTCACCAAATAATCTACTGATCGAGAGGAATCTACATTTGCCTGTCTGGTGTACACCTGTCGGGCTACGTGCAAGAGTCTCGCGGCTTCTCTGCTCACCTGGCTCGTGGGACTGGAGACCAGCCGCGGGATTCTTCCTGGGATGAGGTACAGGGAGGGGGGCATCTGTGGGACCAGGGCAAGGGGTAATCAGGGTTCTGGGGTGGGGGGCAGGTATGGGGAGTGGGAGCAATGTGAGGGATCTGGGGGGCAGTGGGGTAACCTGGGAGGGTGGGCAGACCTTGGGATGCGGGGAAGATACGGGCGGGGAGACAAGGAGGGTCTTGAGGTGGGGGGAGGGCCTGGGAGGGACCGCCATGGGGTTTTCGGAGGTCTTCTAGTCCAACCCCCTCCTCGAGCAGGAGATCCTTTACTTTTATCATTCCAGACAAACGCAGATCCTGTCTCTTCTTGAAATCCTCCACTGCTGGAGCACCCGTTGGAACTTCCAGGGGAAAACAATCCGACAGATTGAACCATTCTCAGAAAACAAACAAAATCATTTCCTCGATCGGCCCATCCCAGTTCCATCCAAAGGTTGTTCCAACACGCCTGCCTCTTTCACGCCCGATTCCCCCAAGCCAGATCTGCCTAGAGGCAGGAGCTGAGAAACAGGAGTGGCAGCGGTCTCTGGCACGACTACGCAACCCATCTTCCTGGGCCAGTAGGAGCCATGTCCAGCTGGAAGTGGATTCTGGGCATAGTTGTCGGCGTGGCGGTGCTGCTGGTTTTGGCCATCCTGCTGTGGTACCATATCCAAAGTTATTCAACCGATTTCTCGAACTACGGGGAAATCGCCGAACAGAACCTTAAGTAAGTATTTAGAGCTCTTGAACTTGCCGGTCAGGCTCTTGAGATGGTTGTGTTGGCTTTTGGAGATGCAGGAGGGAGCGAGTTCTAGTCCTACCCTAGGCACAGATGCAAGCCGGGTGACATTTTCATGTATTTGTTTTGTTAGAAGGATCCTTCTAACAAAATCATGGGGGGCTCCATGCAAGAACGAATCAAAAAACGTGAACTCCAGATGTGCTGAGAGAGGAGATCTATTTTATTCCCAAGAAGGAAGCAGCTTGTTTTGGGGGTAGACTACCAGAAAATGTGGTGCAGAGACTCGGTTTTATAAGGAGACCGGTCCTTGGTTCTATGTGTCCCTCCTGCGCAGATGTGCAAATTGAGACGTTGCTGTCCTGGTAGGTGAGAAATCCAGAAAGGCAGATATGCAGATTCCTCTCTCCCTGTCGATTTATTATGAGGGAATCTGGTGATCTTAATCCCGAGGGGTTTCCTGGTCTGTGATGGGACTACCTGAGAAGCTAGTCTAAATGTTAGGATTGTATCCCAAAGGTGCTTTTTTCCTTGAAGACCTTTAGCTTCTCGTCCAAGAAGCTTCTCGTCCAAGAAGCAGGGAGGGCAGATGGGGGGACTAGCCCCCCCCCGATGCAGCCATCTCCCCTGCAGGTGTCCCCTGGATTTTGACACTAATGAAGATGGTGGGGTGGGGGGGATCTGGGGCGGCAGAGGGGTCCTGTGGGCAGGTGGGAAACTGGGGAGACCTGAGGTTTGGGATGCTTCAGGGGATCTTGGGGGCAGGGTGCTGGCAGGGAGGATCTGGGGTGTGACCTGGGAGTATCCAGACCTTGGGGTGGTGTCAAGTACGTGGAGGAGACTGGGAAGATCCCAGGGTAGAAGGGAAGTTGGGGAGACCTGGCAGTGAGTGCCCCCCCTGATGCAGCCCTCTTCCTCGCAGGCACCCGCTGGATGGTGACACTGATTCTGACACTCCGACTGGGCCACCCCAAGTGCCCCCCATCACCCCCGAGCCCGCTGAAGAGGCGTCCGCCGTGAAATGGAGGAGGGATGAAGACGCTGATGGGCGATCCAAAAGAACCCGCCAACTGAAACCGAGCTCTGGGAAGGCTAAGCGCTGTCGACAGGATAGGAGGAAAGAATGCCGCAACCATCCCCAAAACGATGGCCTAAATTGCCACCCCCGGAGAAAACACCCCCGGGGAAAAGCACGTTGCCTTGGGGAAAGGGGAGCCCACCACTTCTCCGGCAGAGGACAGAAATGATCCTCTGATAGTGAGGACTTCTCTGGGATGGATCTTCTGATCGCTTGGTCCTTTAGATTCAGTAAGGTGGGAAGCCGCTACCTTTAATCAATCAATCAATCAATCAGTCAATCAGTGGAAAGGGTCTCAAACCTCTCCTCGAAACCTTCTTTGCTGTTGTGCGCAAAATGTGGTTCGGGAGTCCTTCTGGCTAGTTTGGGCTTTTTGTCGTGTTCAGGCCACAGCCTTGGTGACCACGAGCAAAGGCTGAAGGCCACGGGGCTCCAAAGATCTGGTGAGGCTCCCTGTTCTGACCCAGCTCCCCAAACACGACAAACCCCCTGAATTTAAATCAATGGGGGTTTTTAATTAGGAGTTTCTCTCACTGCAGGCTAACAAGTCCAACCGGCAGGGAGATGAATAGTTGTCTGCATATCTATTCATCTCGTCCCCCTGCCTTTTATCCCCAGAGGTAGGGCGGGGCTTTGCTAGCAGTGGTGGCTCTCCAGTCCCAAGGACCGGCCCATAGATTTCCACTGCTCTCCTCTCCTCTGCCTTCTGTGCATCCACGTGTCAGGCACTGGACCCAGCTGTTCCTCTTCTTCCTCATCAGCCACCTCCTCCTCTGATTTGGCTGCTGGAGGGTCTGGCGGCCGACAGGCCACTCCACTCCCCTTTCCAGAAGCAATGCAACAAGAAGGACCGGGCGGGGGACGATCAAGGATAGATCCAAGCTAAAATTTAAGAAAGTTCTCGACAGTGAGAAGAGCGGAAGGGCATCGCCACCAGACGGTGTGGGTGACTCCATCCCTGGAGATTTTCAAGAAGAGACTGAAATGGTGGCAGGTCTCCTGTTTGAGCAGTGGGCTGGACTAGATGATCTCCATGTCAACCCTGAAGCTGACATATGTGTAGCCATGTTTAATTGTAGTCATTTCTTATTCATATTCTTTCTTAACTTTTCTTAGTATGCAGTATGGGGATTAACGGTGTCTCAGGCTCACCACATCTGGTAACAAGAAGGAGGGGTAGGAGAGATAAGGGGGGTTGTTATGGCTAGAAGGCATTCTCTCTCGTGAGAAGAGTTTGGAGTCACCGGACTGACGGACCGTGAGCTGATTGGGAAATGTGACTCTGGAGTGGATGTTTGTAACTTTTGATAGATAGATAGATAGATAGATAGAGAGAGAGAGAGAGAGAGAGAGAGAGAGAGAGAGAGAGAGAGAGAGAGAGAGAGAGAGAGAGAGAGAGAGAGAGAGAGAGAGATGATAGATAGATAGATAGATAGATGATAGATAGATAGATAGATAGATGATAGAGAGAGAGAGAGAGAGAGAGAGAGAGAGAGAGAGAGAGAGAGAGAGAGAGAGAGAGAGAGAGAGAGAGAGAGAGAGAGAGAGAGATGATAGATAGATAGATAGATAGATAGATAGATAGATAGATAGATGATAGATAGATAGATAGATAGATAGATAGATAGATAGATAGATAGATAGATAGATAGATAGTAATTCTGGAGGTTGCCCAGAGCTGGAATTATACCTTGCCAATTTGATTATGTTCCTAATAAAAAGACTGTTGGAATATGGCTGCCTTGGATTCTTCTCATTGGGGACATATTATTTGGAGGCTTGATACTCCGAGGTATCCTACTCACAACCAGCAAACTAATGTGCTGAAGCTGAAGAGGCTAAGAATGCTAGCCAGACTAATACCTGGTAGGCAGAGGCAGAATTCCCCCACTACCACATTTTCCTCCCCAAAAGCTAAGGTGCGTCTTATCCTGCGAAAAACACGGTACTTTGAAAACACGGTTGTACGTATTGTGGATTGATCACATCTTGTCCAATCCACAATACAATCTATTAACTAGCCAGAAATTATCTCGTTTCTGGCTAGTTAATAGATTGGAGGTATGTATGCTTACGGATGTAACATATCTTTGATTCCCGCAAAGCAGCCCACAAGGGTTCTGCGTGGCCTTTTGCCACAAAGCTCGCTAAATGTGGGCTGGATGGCCAAAAGAGTCTTTACGGTGTGCGGCAAGACTGTCTTTAGCCTGGGTTTCCCGCCACCTAAGGCCACACCTGGAATACGGCATCCGGTTTGGGTCCCCCCCCAGTTACAAAAAAGAGGTTCAGACTTTGGAGAAGAGCAACTACGCGCATTCAAGACCCCTTGACTTTGCTTGTCAGACAGTCGCAAAAGGAGATCGTGCGAGCCCAGGCCACTGCCACCGTCACAAATAGAGGAGTCCATTGCCAAGCGGTTCACGTTTGGATCGCACGACAGCAGGGACGCTGCAAGAGTCCGAAGTCCCCTTTTTTTTCCTTCCTAGTGCCATTATGACTTCGAGCAGTCACTATACCAACGTTGTAAATCGAGGACCATCCGTGTAGGGCAGGGGGGTCAAACTGGATTTCTTCAAGGGCCGGATCAACACTGTAGTTCTCCTCCCCTCCCCTCCCCTTTGTTTTGGCCGACAAAGTGCTTCAGGAGGCTGTTTAGGCCGAAAACAGACCACACAGGGGCCACCTGTGCCCACTCCTACCCCCGGCACCACAGGCTGGTCTTTTGCTATTTCCAGGCCAGCCCCACAGGCCAGATTTAAACACCCCGCGGGCCGAATCCTTCAGTTTGACACTCCTGGTATAAGGGGTTTGAAGTCTCCTGAACGCAGTGGGTAGAGATCGGAAGCCCGGCCACCCCAGGCTCAAAATTTCAGCACGCTGCTGCCCACAAATATATCTGCCTTGCTGTAGCCGGCGTTCCTTTAAAAGCATGACTCACGCACGTAAAACAAAGGCGACACACCGCCGGTCCAAACCCAAAAAGGCTGTATTTGAAAAAAAAAAAAACCTCAAGTGTCAAATTGCACGCAGCTTTCTTCCCCGCTGGGAAAGAGAAAAGCCGCGTTCCCTGAAACCGACAACAGAGCATCCCAGAGCAACGGGCTCTGGGCCTTTCCCGAGCAACCAGCTCGGGTGGGGCTGGAGGCCGAGCAAAAGAGGGCAGAGGGGGGGGAAAAAAAAGGAGGGAATCCGGGAAACCGACCGGTGTGGCCTCCTCGTTCAGATGTCCTTGGCTTGCCGGCGGAAAAGCTCGGCGTAGATGCCACCTTTTCGTAAGAGCTCCGAATGGGTCCCGGCCTGGAAAAGGATAAAAAAAACATGCGGGACTTGGGAAAGCCAAATTTGAAAAGCTTGCAAATGATTTCTTGGATTCACAAGTCCAGCATTGAAGGGGAAGGGGATTGGACCCTCCCACCACCAACTGTTAAGGTTATCAACTTTGCTCATCTGTATGGTTTTTCCGAACTGCGGTGACACATAATTGCAAACTTCAGCAATTGTCATCTCCAGCAGTGTCCCCAGCATGTACAAGGACACAGGATGAAACAAAGCATAACCTGTAACATTTGCTGCTTTCAATGTATAACATTTGATTCTTTCATTGTGTGTTTATTCTCATGAAAAACCAATGATGTAATTACGAACCAATTACTGTACCTTGGAGAGTTGTTAACCAATAATGAAATAACACGTAAAGTGGGTGAGAACTGAGAAACTGAGAAACTATATAAATCATGTCTGATGCTCAGTAAAGTTGCTGTTGATTCTACTATCTGTGAATGGTTTCCTTTCGCTCATCTTCAGCCGCTGGGTACAAATGCAACAACCAACAATCGAGACTTATTTCTTGTTTGGTTGAGCTGAACGGGGAGCTGACGGTGTCACCGACGGCAACAGTGTCCCTTTCAACAGCTCGCCAACTCCCGGATCGGTGCCGGGCTGTGGCCCATTTGGAAACCGGGCTGCCTATGCAACAGGAAGCTCCATTTGTGCATGCTACACACCCACTAGAACAGAGGCTCCCATTTTCTGGGTTGTGGATCGATACCGGGCCACGGCCCGTTTGGAAACTGGACCGCATAAGCGACAGGAAGCTCCATTTGTGCGTACCCGCCAATTGGGCAAATGGAGCTGCATGTGCTCACGTGCAAACCCATTGCTCACACATCCCCTGTCTCCATCTCCATCCCTGCAGCTGCCACCACTGGACAGCAAAGCCGGAAAGGTTCGAACCGCCGCACTAAAACGCCGTTTTATTTGGGACGAGAGACAGCCAGCGAGAAAATGCTCAGCTGCAACAGGTGGCAGGCCTTAATCCCAGTTTTAATGGGAAGCTAAGAGGGCTCGGCCAACAGGGTCTCTTGCTCGAGGAGGGGGTTGAACTAGAGAACCTCTGAGGTCCCCTCCAACTCTGGGATTCTATGATTCCGTAAGGGTCTCCCGTGAGAAGCGTCCAAATGTAAATCACCTGCCCACAGGGCTGCTGTAACGTTGGTTAAGTGTGAAAAGTTATTCATTAAATGAGTTTTGCCCCATTTTATGACCTTTCTCACCACCGTTGTTAAGCGAATCCATGAAATTGTTAACTCGGGATTCACACGAAGTGAATTGGTCTCTACCCTTTTGACTTTGCTTGTTGGAAGGTCGCAAAGGGGAGGCCACCATGTGAACCCCGGGATGCTGTGACCACCCCAAATACAAGTCAGCTGCCGAACATCTGGATATTGATCACGTGACCTTGGGGATGCTGAGATAGCCACTGTGTGCAGGAAAGGGTCCTTTTTTTCAGTGCCATAGTGACTTTTAACGGTCACTAAATGAATTGTTGATTCATTCATTACTGGCTGTATTGCTTCTTCGAGCGTGTGCGTTCTCGGCCTCGGCACTCACCTCCGCCACGCGGCCCTTGGACAGCACCACGATGAGCGAGGCCTCCTTGACGGTGCTGAGCCGGTGGGCGATGACCAGCACGGTGCGGCCGGCCACGGCCCGGTTCAAGGCCTCCTGGACCACGTGCTCCGACTCGGCGTCCAAGGCGCTGGTGGCCTCATCCAGGATGAGGACTTTGGGGTTCTTGATCAGTGCCCGGGCGATGGCCACCCGTTGCTTCTGTCCCGCCGACAGAGTCACCCCACGCTCGCCTGGGAGGGGGGGAAGAGGGAGAGGCCGACATGAGAATGGGGGGGGGGATGAAGCATTGCAGGCTGTTCCACGTTTGTGTGAGAGCGTACGTGGACCCAAATTCCAAAATTGATCTGCAAAAAGCAACCTGCGTGGTTTAAGTAAAAAAGGGAGAGGAAAGGAAAAAGAGGAAAGGAGGAAGGGAGGGAAGGACGGACGAAGATGGAAGAGGGAGAGGAGAAGGAAGAGAAAGGAAGGAAGGAAATAGAGGGAGGAGGGAGGGAAGGGTGGAAGCAAGGAAAGAGGGAGGAAATGGGTGTGAAGGAAGAAAACTGACGAAGGAAGGGGAGGGACGGAAAGATGGAAGGAAATGGGAAGGAGGGAGGAGAAAGAGGGAAAGAATGGAGAAAGGAAGGAAGGAAGGAAGGAAGGAAGGAAGGAAGGAAGGAAGGAAGGAAGGAAGGAGAAAATGGGTTGGAGAGAGTGATAAAGGAAGGAAGGGGAGGGAAGGAGAGAAAGAAGGAAAAAAATGTGAAGGAGGGAGGGATGAGGAAGGAAGGAAGGAAGGAAGGAAAGGAAGGAAGGAAGGAGAAAATGGGTTGGAGAGAGTGATAAAGGAAGGAAGGGGAGGGAAGGAGAGAAAGAAGGAAAAAAATGTGAAGGAGGGAGGGATGAGGAAGGAAGGAAGGAAGGAAGGAAAGGAAGGAAGGAAGGAGAAAATGGGTTGGAGAGAGTGATAAAGGAAGGAAGGGGAGGGAAGGAGAGAAAGAAGGAAAAAAATGTGAAGGAGGGAGGGATGAGGAAGGAAGGAAGGAAGGAAGGAAGGAAGGAAGGAAGGAAGGAAGGAAGGAAGGAAGGAAGGAAGGAAACCCCCTTGAACTGCCAGATGCTTCCCTCACCCACAGTCGTGTTGTATCCATCCGGAAAGCTGCGGATAAACTCGTCGGCGTTGGCCAGCCGGGCAGCCGCATAAACCTCAGAATCCGAGGCACAGGACTTGCCAAAACGGATGTTCTCCATGATGGTGGTGCTGAAGAGCACCGGCTCCTGAAACAGAGGCAAGCATGTGTGTGTGTGTGTGTCTGTGTGTGATAGGGCCAGCCCAACTACAGCACAGAGAGATCCCGGGACAACCGTCTGTCGCTGCACGAGACGTCTGTTAATGGAGCGTGCACGGTGAGAAAAGTTGTACGACTTTTCTCACCATGTCGGTTAAGTGAATCGCTGACGCAAACCTAGTCACGCGTCCGTGAAGCGAATCCCAGCCCAGCGGTCATTAAGAAAACCAGCCTTCCCCCCTTGACTTTGCTCGACGGAAGCTTGACTGAGCCTGGCATGCTACGACCGTTGTAAATGCGAGTCGGTTGCCGAGCATCTGGATTTTGATTAGGTGAACCCAGGGACACGAGTGGGTTGCTTTTGCTTCCAATTCTGGGCTTCCTGACTTCGCACCTGGTTAATGAAGCCGATGACTTCTCCTCGGAGCCAGGAAGCGTCCAGGGTGCAAATATCCCGCCCGTCCAGAAAGATGGTCCCCTTGGTGGGTTCGTAGAAGCGCTCCAACAGAGCCGCCACGGTGGACTTCCCTGAAGCATGGAGAGAGGGAGAGACAAGACGCCGGGTTGGACATGATCCAAAGCTGAGATGGGATTCACTTACCTTCCCTAAGAGATGGGGCCAGGGCCATGTGCAGACTGCAGAGCCTCCAGAGGCAGACAGTGGAGAGGCAGAGGAACAGGAGGAGCCTGTTCCTAGTGCACGTATGAGAAGAGCTGCCAGAAGGCAGGAGCAGCTAAAGCAAAGAGGACAACTCAGGAGTAAGGCCAAGAGACGACTGGCCCCTTCCATAAGGCTTAAAAGTCCAGCAATGGCTCTTGGCCTCTTTGTCGAAAAACAACGTTGATAAACTTGGTTCTTATCTTGCTCCAAGAGAAATCTTTTGGCAGTTTGCCTAATTATACCAATGTTGCTGATAAGACTTTATGAAGACTTTGTTTGATTTAGTTTGGACTAACTCATTCTCAGCTGTTCTAATAAAGTCTTGTTTGTTTTCGAACTGTTGGCGTTTAATACTAACTACTTGGGCCTGGGTCACAACAGAAGAACAGGGGGAGGAGATGAAGGGGGAGGAGGAGGATTGGAAAATGGATGGATGGATGGAGGAGGAAGAGGAGCAGAAACTAGATGGGTGGATGTACGTGAAAGAGGAGGAGAAGAAGGAGGAGATTAATAGATAGATAGATAGATAGATAGATAGATAGATAGATAGATAGATAGATAGATAGATAGATAGATAGATAGATAGATAGATAGATAGACAGACAGACAGACAGACAGACAGACAGACAGACAGACAGACAGGATAGATGATAGGTGGATGGATGGATGGATGGATGAGGAGGAGGAAGAGGATGGATCCTTTAAGTCAATCACTGCATTTGCTGGAGGAAGTTCACTTTCACTGCATGTGGGGGGGGGGAATGCAACTCCATGCTCAGCAGAGGAATCAACCCCAGGGAAGAAAGGAAGCAAACACAGAGAGGACAATGAACGAGATTGGGATAAGGATCAGCGGAGGGATCAGAATATCCCTCCCCCAACACATAGACGCAGAACAGCTGAGTCACGCACCAGAGGTCCCACTTATTTTTTTTAAAAAAAGAAGTATCCTTCGCCACTATGCCAAATTGCCACCCGCCCTGAGAATCCAGCCCCCCTCTCAAAGGAAGGAGGGAGCCTTACCGCCACCAGATTGTCCCACGATGGCCACCGTCTTGTTAGCGGGGATGGAGAGGTTGAAGTTCTCCAGGACTTTGTAGCCTGGCCGGGTGGGATAACTAAGAACAAAGAAGGGGGGAGGATATTAAAAAAGAGGTCAACAGGCCTAGAGGTGACCGTGGAGGCCCACCTCCCCACTTCTGGGTAAAGCAACAATCCCCCCCCCCCCCAATCTTTCTGGCACCTGGGACTGGTTTCATGGAAGACAACTTTTCTGTTGCTTCTATGGCCCAGTTCCAAATAGGCCAGGGCCCGGAAACTGGTCCACGTCCCAGGGGTTGGGGATACCTGGACTAAAAGAATCTCCAAGGTCCCTTCCAGCTCTATTCTGATAGATTGTTTGAGCAGGGAGCTGGACTAGATGATCTCCAAGATCCCTTCCAACTTTGTCATTCTGTTTCTGTAAGGATCTTCTGCTTGAGCACGGGGCTAGACTTCCTTCCTTCCTTCCTTCCTTCCTTCCTTCCTTCCTTCCTTCCTTCCTTCCTCCCTCCCTCCCTCCCTCCCTTCCTCCCTTTCCTTTCCTTCCTTCCTTCTCCCATTCCTTTCATCTTCCGTCTATCTCCTTTCCTCCTTCCTCCCTTCCCTTTCTTTCTCTGCCATGGTCTGTTCGCAACCGGCTCACAAGAGCTGGAGCTCGTACGCACAGCTCCATTTGCATAAGTGGCAGTACTCACACGCGCTACTGCGTTTGAGCGAGTGACTGTTCCTCATACATGCAACTTCATTAGCATGAGTGGCGGGTACTTGTACGTGCAGCTCCATTCAAGCGAGTGGCAGGCACTCGCGCGCAGGTGAAGCTCGGTTTGTGCTAGTGGCGACAACTCGCACAGAACCATTTTCTCTCCCTCCTTCCACTGCCCGCCCACCAAGGTTGGGAGCCCCGGCCTAAGATATTTTTCGTAGCCCATTTTTATCTCCCATCGCAACCCCTGAACCTTTTGGCTTTGAGTTTCACCTGAAGGTCACATCCCGGAACTCGAGATGCCCGTTCAGCATGCTGCAGGTGAGCATTTGTCTCTCGCACAGAGGGGTCTCCGGCGACATGTTCATGAACTGAAACACGCGAGCCCCAGCACTCATGCCCCGTAAGACCTGCAGGCGTGAAGAGAGGGGTCTCAAGATACGAGCTGTCTCATTCCCAGGCCCTCCTGGGAAACGCCAGCTCCGGAGCAAACACTATACATATAGGTGGTCCTCAACTTTGCGACCACAACAGCACCCCAAATTTACTTCCTCAAGCGACCTTTGCCCCATTTCGGCAAATTTCTTCAGTGAACCGCTTCAGATTTTAACTTGGTCACAGGGTTGTTAAGGGAATTGGGCTTGCCAATAAGGTCATCAAAGGGGATCAAAGGGCCCTGGGACACTGCAATATTCATAAATATGAACCGGGTGTCAAGCTTCCGAAGATAAATCGTGCAAGCATGGGATTGCTGCAACCGTCATGTGAAAAAAATAACTTTTTTCAGTGCAGTTAACCCTGGGACATTGCAACAGCCACTAAATGAACTGTTGTAAATCGAGGACTACCTGAATAATGTCACCAAGAATCTCCCCAGCCCACCTACCTGTCCAAAGAGCACCGTCATGCTGGCCATGGAGCTATAGAGAAACAGAAGCAGTTGGCTCTCAAGAGGCAGCCAGCCAGTCCACCGTCAGCAGAAGGGACAGGATGGGGACGGTCTTACCGTTGTACAGTCTGGGAGGACACCAAAAACGACATGAGGTCGCCAGGTGTCATCTCTTGTCCAGCCATGAGGGAGCCGCCTACAAAGATGGTGCCGAGCACAATACCTAGGAAGGAAAACGACACGGCTATAGGGCAAACTTCCCCGAAGTTTCTGGTTTTGTGGAGGGGATGATTCCGCTTATGCGTTAGGCAAGCGAGCGTGAATGCACAACTCTATTTGTGTGGAGCGTCACGTGAGAGAGCAAGGGATGCATGGAATCTCATACGCACAACCCTTTGCCCATGTCTTCTGCGACCCGGTTTTGAACATGCTATGCCCCAGCACTGGGCTGCGCCTCCGGTGTTGGGGACCCCTGATTTACGTCAAATGTTTAGAGCAGGGGTCCGCAACCTGCGGGCCCCAGGCTAATCACCACTGTGTCACATGAGTGGCTGGCCAGTGCGTCGTCTCTCCACACACACAAAATGCACGAGTGTCATCTTGGGCACTCACAGCCACTTGCACTAGCCTCATCATGGGCGCACATAGCCCCACTCATGTGAGCCTCACCAACAATGTCACGGGTGTTCGTGTGCACACATGCACTTGCCCCCTACCACTAAATCATTCCCCTTCCCCGGGCCACCAAGCCAGAAAGGTTGGGGAACTCTGATTTAGATAGTCCTTGACTTACAACACTTTATTTAACGACTGTTCAGTTACAACGGCACTGAAAAAAAGTAACTTAGAACCGTTTTTCACACTTAGGGCCTTTGCGGCCATCCCTGTGGTCATGTGATGAAAATTCAGACACTTGGCCACTGGTTCATATTTATGACCAATGCTGTGTCCCAAGGTCAGGCGACCTTCTGACAAGCGAGGTCCAGGTGGGAAGCCAGATTCACTTAACGACTGGGTTACTAGCTTAGGAACTGCAGCAGTTCACTTAAGAACTGGGACAAGAAAGGTCATAGAATGGGGCAAAACTCACTTAACAACAGAAATACTGGGCTCAGTTGTGGCCGTAAGTCTAAGTCTACCTGTTTATAGCTGTTGGAAATGTCATCAATTGCTGGGATCGTATGATCATATGTGGTGGTCGTGCAAAGAAGCAAAGTATTATTGGGTGAACATACAGACGCGGTTAGAGGGAATGCTGCAGCAACATATAGAGTTAAGACCGGAGACATTTCTATTGGGAATATTACCAGAGAATAATAGTAAAGAAGATACATTATTCACATAATAACAGCGCCCAGAATTGTATTTGCCCAAAATTGGAAAGCAGATAAAATCCCGTTGGGAGGAGAAATTATAAAGAAAATTTTACAATGTGCAGAAATGAACAGACTAACACTGAGAATAAAAGATAAGGAAGAGTCAACGTATTTCAAGACATGGGGTAAATTTTACGATTAGTTAGAAAAGAAATATAAAGAAAGGTATGGAGATAAAATAAATAGGGAAAAGATGGAAAAAATAATTGGAAGAATAGAAACCCAGATGATGCCTAGATAAAGGGGAAACGGGAGAATATTATCAAAATGTACACAAATGATGAAGTAGATGTAATTATTAAATAAATAAGAAATTGAAATGAGAAATAGATGTAAATACAAAATCGGGGCTGCTCGAATACCATTCTAGATGGAACTGAAAAGGGAAACAACAAGAGAGAGGGAAAGGAGTTGAGAGAGAGGAAGGGAGAAGAGAGGAGAGGAGAGGGAGAGATAGAAGAAAGGGAAAAGGAGAGGAAGAAAAAGGAGGGGAAAGAGGAGTAGAAGAGAGGGTCAGAAGGGGGGAAGAAGAGAGGAGTGGGGGAAGGGAAGGGGAAGTAAGAAAGAGAAGGAGAAAAAGAACGAAGAAAGTAGAAAGAGATAGAGGAAGGAAGAGAAGGGGAGAAGAAGAAAAGGTGGTGTCAGCACTCCAAACCGCATTCACTCTAGTGCTGACATAAGAAGGAGAAGAAGGACATCTGGAAAGAGACGTCTTGACTTTTCACCTACTTATTTTCCCTGGAGATAATATCCCCTAGGAGATGGGATGGGAGAGGGGAAATTCCTTTTTTTTAAAAAATAATATCTTTATTAAATATTTACAGTAAAATTAACACACAATAAAGATTGGAAAACAATGTAAATGGTGAAATGTAGAAACACATAAACACAAGACTAAAACAAAACAACAAACATGACTAACCAAGAGTTAAGCTCACTCTCCAATTAATAATAACTGGTTATTATTAAACCAATTGGTTATTATTAAACCAAACATTTCAATACAATCATTTTTTATTAACTATCTACAAAACAATTGGCCTGTTTTTGTCAAAATTTTAAGGAATCATATAGCCTAATAAATATTTAATATTTATTTAATAAAGAATGGCATTTGCCCAGCTGTGGAAAGATGCAGATACGCCCCCTGACCATCTGATAAGAAACAAGATTCTTCGATGTGCTGAGATGGACAGGTTAACGTATATCTTAAAAGACAAGAAAGATTCAATATATTACAGAAGTTGGGACAGATGCTTTGTTTGGCTCAAAAGAAGGTTAAACCTAGGAAATGGGTGATAAGATCGTCTAATTAGATTCATTAGATATTTATTAGGGAAATTCCTTTTGAGCTGGAGCGGGTAGATTAGGGAAAGAGTGATTTGGAAGATGGCCAATGAGACGAGAGGAGTGGAGACAGGAAGGGAGGGGTTCGCGCCGGGAAGTCCGTGTTGGCTACGTGGAGTCGGAAGATGGAATGTCGCGCTCAATAAATGAAAGATTTTCAGCAAAGATTCTGCTTGAAATGCAATTTATTTGAGATGATCTCGAAACTTGACAGGTGGCAAAATAAAGAAGGGTAAATAGTAAAAGAGCAGCCCCGAACAACTAAAAATGAAAGTTAAAAGATAAGATGAATAAAAATGGATGGATAAAAGATTGTACATTTAAATATGTTTATGAGAAATAAAAATAAAAACGTATTTGAAAAAAAAATATAGCTGCCCACATATAAGACATTCATCTAAAACAGCTGGACACGGAGTCTATCCTGAAAAGTCCTAGATGCCCTGCCAACTGTGCCCTGGGAGGCGTCCAACACAGCCGATGCACAAGAGCTTCTACTCACTGTTCAGTGCCACGTTGGAGAGCCCCTGGAAGAACGCAATGCCCAGACCCAGGTTCATGTTGAGGCGGCTGGAAATGTCCACTTCAGTTGCATATTCTCTGCGATCAAAAAAACCAGGGAAATTGAAAACTCTGGCAGGGTCACAGCACGGCCTATGCCAGGGGTGCCCAACTTTGGCAACTTTTAAGATCTGTAGATTCCAACTCCCAGAATTCCCCAGCTAGCACGGGTTTACCAGAATGGATAGGACAAGGACAGGAATATATTTTTCGATAGGGAAACTTTTATTAATAGATGGTGGGTGTGCAGTGAACATAATATATTACATTTTTTGACAGGGAAACTTTATTAATAGATTATTAAAAAGGGCCTGGTGGCTCAGCAGACTAAAGCATTGTGATTAACACGAGCTGTCTGGAATTACTGTAAGTTCGAATTTCACCAGGCTCAAGGTTGACTCAGCCTGCCATCCTTTCTAAGGTGGGTAAATTGAGGACCCAGTTTGTGGGGGCAATAAGCTGACTTTGTATAAATATACCCAAAAGTATGAAGGCTAGTGCTTCACGCATTGTAAGCCACCCCGAGTCGCCGGAGAAGGGCGGCATAAAAATAAAAATAAAAATAAAAAAAATTATGGGTATGTAGTAAACATATTATATCTTGACTTGAAGAGAGTGAAAAAAAATTGCTGGCTGGGGAATTCTGGGGAGTTGAAGTCCACAAGTCTTAAAGTTAAAGGGTCCTTAAAGAGAGCAGGGCGTGGAGGGATCTTCTTTGCGGTACTCACTGGACCTCTTTGGGTTCCATGGCAAAGGCCCGTACCGTCCGGACGTTCCCCAAGGCCTCGTCTGCCACAGCTGTGGCCTTAGACACCTGCGAAGAAGGAAGGAAGGTTACCCGGTGGCTGGCTGAGCGTGGGAAGTGGATGCAGCCAGATAGAGCACAGCTATGACAAAAATACAGGTAGTTCTCGACTTACAACGGTTCATTTAGTGACCACTCAAAGTTACGACGGTCCTGAAAAATGAGCCTTAGGACCATTTTTTTCACACAACCTTTGCACCATCCCTGTGATCAGAATTCGGACGCTTGGCAACTGGCTAATATTTACAACAGTCGCACTGTTCTGGGGTCATGTGATCCCCTTTTGTGACATCTCTTACGACAAAGAAGCCAGATTCATTTAACCAATCGCATTATTAACTTCACAGCTGCAGGGATTCCCTTAACAACTGTGGCAACAAAGTTTGTAAAATGGGCCGAGACTCACTTCACAAATGTCTCACTTAACAACAGGAAAGTGGGGTTTAAGTCGAGGACTTAACCCAAAGAAGGACTAGGAAAAGCGAGGGTTGTGTCGAAACAGAACAGACGAGATCATAAGTGAACTCACTAACATCATATTTTTGATAGGGAAACTTTATTAGTAGATGTTGGGTATGCAGTGAACATAATAATATCGCCTGATTCGCCCTTTCTAGATCGGGACTCCTTACGCACAGTCACTCATGGCCTCATCACTTCCTGTCTGGACTACTGTAATGCTCTCTACATGGGGCTCCCCTTGAGGTGCACGCAGAGGCTCCAACTGGTCCAAAATGCAGCTATGCAGGTGATATTGGGAGTGACGTGGCGCTCACATGTAACACCTCTCCTACACGAGCTGCACTGGCTTCCGGTGGTCTTCTGGGTGCACTTCAAGGTGTTGGTTCTTACCTTCAAACTGCTCCATGGCTTAGGACCCGGGTACCTACGAGACCACCTTCTGCAACTGATAACCTCCCACCAACCAGTACGCTCCCACAGGGTAGACCTTCTCAGGGTGCCGTCACTAAAGCAATGTTGACTAGTGGTTCCCAGAGAAAGAGCCTTTTCTGTCGGGGAACCTACCCTTTGGAACAGGATATCCCCAGGGATACGAATGATCCCAGATCTTCGTACTTTCCGTCGTGCACTTAAGACCTTTCTTTTTCACCAAGCCGGTCTGGCATAAATCTCTTCTAATTTTTTAAATCTTTATGCTGAAGATTCTTAACTGATGAGCCAAACTGGCTTAATTATCTTATATTCACATTTTATATGTATGTTATTTTAACTGTTCACTGCCCTGAGTCCTTTGGGAGAAGGGCGGTATAAAAATTAAATAAATAAATAAATAAATAAATAAATAAATAAATAAATAAATAAATAAATAAATAAATAAATAAATAAATAAATAAATAATATATCTTGACTTCAACAGAGTGAAAAAATTGCTGGGTGGGGAATTGTGGGAGTAAAAGCCCACAAGTCTTAAAATTTTCAAGGTTGGACACCCCTCTACTAAATAAAGCGGGACTTGAATGCAAAGAGTTCTGTGCCTCTGCCAAACACGTTTAGTTCGGGGTACATTCACACTCATTCACAGAGGTTACTTTTCCCTACCTGTTCTTGGGCTTTGCGGGAGAGCCTCCGAAGGGAGGTGCCGAGAAAGGTCCCGATGCCCACCAAGAAGGGCATCACCACCACAAGCAGCCCAGTCAGCTTAGGGGAAATCAGGTAAAGAGACACGAAGCAGCCCACGGTTTGAGTGAGGCTGCGCAGACCCTGCAAGGTTGAGAGACAGCGGCATGAAGAGACGCCCTGTTGAAGAGGGAAGGGAACCTCCCCCAGCCTGTTTGTGCGAGAGGGTCTTAAATCACAGCAGGATTGCCCCCGCCCCCTGACCCTTCTGCCCCCGCCCCCCATGAGCCAAACCTGAGAGATGACCATCTTGAAGGAAGATTTGAATTCCTGGATGTCGGCGGTCAGGCGATTCACCAGGTGTCCTGTCTGATTGGCATCGAAGAAGGCTATCTCTTCTCTTGGGGAAGGAGAGAACTAGGGTTACACGGCCTCCAAGGTCCCTTCCAGCTCTGTGGTTCTGCTTCCTGCTTGGGCAGGGGGTTGGACTAGAAGACCTCTAAGGTCCCTTCCATTATTCTATGACTCTATCAGGGTCTCCTGCTTGAGCAGGGATTGGACTAGATGGCCTCCAAGGATCCTGCCATTATTCTATGACTCTATCAAGGTTTCCTGGTCTGGCCGGGGGGTTGGACAAGGCCTCCAAGGCTTTCCCTTCCTGATTCTGATTCAGTGCACAGTCCCTTTTGGACCTGGCCACCCATTTCCATGGCCGTTACCGGAGGAAGGACGAGAAGAGCTGCTTCCGCATACTGCCAGCTACCTTCTCCCCGATCCAGGACAGCAGCAGGATGTACCCAAAGGTTAACGCACCCTGCGGCCACAAAAAAAAAAAAAGAATTACGTGTTGCCATCCAGAGCTATGTGCTGCCAACCCCGACGTTGAGCATTGATGCGTTCTAATCCCCCGATGGGGGTGGGGTGAGTTTGCGGGAATGTAGAGAAAACTAGAATCTGGCCCGGGGATCAAAAGGAGGAGGAGGATCATCACCTGAAGGCCGTAGATGATCAGCAGGCGCAGGGCCGGCTCGCGCACCATGCGCAGGTAATCGCCCACCCGCATGTGCTTGGCCACCACGTTCACCATCTGGCCCAGCAGCAACGGGATGTGGATGTTGAGCATGGCCGCCCCGAAGGCAAACTGGAGGGCGGGAAAGAGAAAGACCTGGAAAAACGCACCGCCGGGGGTCGTCGAGAAACTCATGGGGTTCAAGAGGATCGCTGGAAGGGGAGCCGGCACAAAACACTCATACGATCCTCGGTTGTATAAACTCTCCTTTCCTGCCTTCCTTCTCCCATTCCTTCTTTCCTCCCTCCCTCCCATCTCCCATTCCTTTTCTTCTCCCATCCTTTCTTCCCCTTCCTTCCATCACTTTCTTCCTTTCCTTCCATCTTCCTTCTTTCTCCTTCCTTCCACTTCCTTCAATTCCTTCTTCTCCTTCCTTCCTCTATAATTCCTTTCCTTCTTTCATTCCTTTCTCCTTCCTTCCTCTTTCACTTTCCATCTTCCTTCTCTTCCTTCCTTCTCCCCTTCCTTCCTTCTTCCTTCTCTCTTCCTTCCTTCCATCTTCCTTCTTTTTCCTTCCTTCCCCTTCCTTCAATTCCTTCTTCTCCTTCCTTCCTCTATAATTCCTTTACTTCTTTCATTCCTTTCTCTTTCCTTCCTCTTTCATTCTTTCCATCTTCCTTGTTTCTCCTTCCTTCCATCTTCCTTCTCTCTCCTTCCTTCCTTTTTCCTTCCCTCTTCCTTCTTTCTCCTTTACTTTCTTCCCCCATTCTTTCCATCTTCCTTCTTTCTCCTTCCATCTTCCTTCCTTCCTTCTCCTCCAAGGTCCTGTCCAATTCTATTCTAATTTAATTTCCTTCCCACTCAAGAGTCCTTCTGAGCGACAGGCTATGCTGGCCTGCCTCCATAACCCAGCCCCGCTCTTAACCATGGGGCAAGGACCCTCACCACGATGGCCGCCGTCACTGCCAGTAGCTGAGGGCGCAGGAATTTCCAAAACATGGCCCAGTTGAAATCTGGCTCTTTTTCCCCGGGCATGCAGACCATTTCCACTTTGGGCGCTTCCTGACAGAAGACTCTCTTGCTGAAGCCGGCCCCCAGCCCCACCAAAGCTGGCCCCGCCCACAAAGCCGCCATCCGGCCCAGCGGGACCAGGTGGCGAGGCAAAACCAACAGGACGGCCGGGGAGAGCTTGGGGGCACTGCGGGGAACCCGGCGGAAGCAGGATTGCCTGGCATGGCTTCCAGAGTGCCTGCAAGGAAGAAGGAAAACACACAATCAAATATACAACTTGTGAGAAAAGATGGACGCGTTTGCAAGGGGTGCCTGCCTGCCCTCTGGACCCTGGGCATCCCATTCCCCCAGGGATAGCCCCCAAATCAAGCCTCCCACCCTCAATCCACGACGGGGGCAGGTAAGGGGTAGCAAGAGCATTTCTCTCTGAAGGGGTCAAAGCATTCTATGTAGAGGGGGTTTCGAGTGTGGAATTGGGTGGTTTTCTTGCCAACATTTCATGACCCAACTGGGTAACATCATCAGTGCCAGAAGGGAAAGGAGGAAGAGGAGGACGAGGACGACTGTGGGGTCCTTTGAAGTTGGCGGGTTTTCTTGCTGACGGTTCATGACCCAACTAGGGAACATCATCAGTGCTAGAAGGGAGGGAGTTTGAAGGGAGGAGGAGGGTTTGCAAAGAGGAGCAGGAGGAGGAGGAGGAAGAAAGATGGACTGTGGAGTCCTTGGTGCTCTCTGAGCCGTGGCTTTCTTGCAGATATCTCATGACCCAGCTAGGGAACATCATCAGTGCTGGCTGGAGGAGGAGGAATAGTGGAGGAGGAGAAGGAAGAAGAGGACGATGATGTTCCCCAGTTGGGTCATGAAACATCTGCAAGAAAGCCGCCCAGCCCAGGGATGGTTGATTTAAGGAGGCTAATCACCAAAGTGCAACATTAGCTGGGTGTTTTTTCTGTCTCACTGGAAAACAAGCACCACCGTAGCCCAGGGAGTGTGTCCTAGGAACGACAGAGTTCCCAAGCAGGAGACCCTTAACAGAATCACGGAAAGGACCTCGGAGGTCATCCAGTCCCACCCCTTAATTGCTGAGCACGCTTTGAGACTCATCGAGACTCTGGGCGGCTTACGGGAATCTTCAGTAAACCATGATTAAAGGTATACCAGTGTAATCGTGGCTTACTGAACATTTCCATGCGCTCAACAAGTACTGGGTGCGACTAGATGACCTCCCAGGTCCCTCCCAACTCTGTCATTGTGTAAGGGTCTCCTGCTCAGGAAGGGGGCTGGACTAGATGACCTCCAAGGTCCCTTCCAGCTCTATTCTGACTTATTAAGCTGTTTCGCACCAGAGGGGAAAGCAGATGAAAGAAAAAAAATAGGGGCTTTTCCAAGCACCGAATTCCAAGGAAAACCTGGAGGGGGGGAGGGGAGGGGAATCCCAACTGGGGTGAAAACCAAGCAGCGCGCATGCGCCATGCCGGCTTTGCTGGCTCAGCTCCTTCCTCGGTGGGAGAAAGTGACTTTCCCTCCCAGCTGCTCTCCCACCTCGGCCTAGAGTGGGAGAGCCAATAGGAGAGGAGCAGGAGGAGGGACTACGACTCCCGGCATGACCCGCGAGGCGGCCTGACCCCCGTTGCGGTTACCTGGCAACGCCCGGGGCCGGCGAGGGGCCCTTCATGGCCGCCTCGGCGCGGGGAAGCCGGCGGCCGTAGGGGGAGCAGCGGCCTCCGGCCAGGCCCGGCCGCAGCAGAGCCAGCCGGGCCAGCAACATAGCGGCGACCGAAAGCGGCTCCCCTCACGACCTCACGAACGGTCACCGCAGCCCACAATGCCCCGCGCGGAGAGGAGGGGGCGTGGCTGAGCCACGCGGGACGAACAGCCGCGCAGGCGCAGAGCTTCGAGGCGCGCGTGAAGGCGGCGGTGTCTCCGCGCAGGCGCTGGGCGAAGACCCCGTCGGCTCCGCGCCCGAGAGGCTGCCCGCGCATGCGCAATGATAGTCGTTGAAGCGCGGCTCCGCCCTCGGGACGCGACCTCTACAGGCGCAATAAGAGTCTGCAAGGCGGGGCTGCAGTACTCTGCTCTACTAAACGGCCTGCGCAAGCGCAGTAAGAGTCAGGGTAGTTCATGCAGGCTCGGGTCAGAGGAGATAATCTGCGCAGGCGCAATAAGAATCAGTGATGTTGGTCCACGCCGGTTCCGCCTTCCGCAAGCGCAATAAGAATAATAGGGCTAGTCCACGCTGGCTCCGCCCCCTGGAGGCGACTTAGGCAAAACAAGAGTTGGTCTACGACGGTTCCACCCTCGGGAGGCGACTCGCGCACGCGCAATAAAGAATAAACGGGGGGGGGTCCTGGCCGGCTCCGCCCACAGGAGTCTATCTGCGCAGACGCACTAAGAATTGGTGAAGCTAGTCCACGCCGGCTCCGTCCCACGAGGAGCTGTCTGCGCAGGCGCACTGAGAGCCGGTGAGGCAGGGGCCACGCTACTCCGTGCCAGAAAACAATCAGCGCAGGCGCAGTAATTCGGTTAGGCGTGGCCTAGTTGTCTCCACCCCTCTGAGAGGCGTGGCCTCGGAACCCGCGGGGTCGGACGCGGCTCCGGCCCGGCGTGACTCAGGGGCGCTCCTCGCTCGGTGAGCGGCTGCTTTTCCCTCCTCCGTCCCGGGGAGGCTCCGAGGACAGGGCACGGGGCGTCCCGTTGGCGGGAGAGGGGTTGGAGGCGCCGTTAGGGGCCTTTCGCGGGTTTTGCTGCTGCTCCGCACCTACGCCCGCTGCTTCGGACTTACGACGCCCCTGAAGGGTGGATCGGGGGGGGGGGAAGACTGGGAGGGGGTGAGTTCGAGCCCTGTCTTGGGCTGCGGGTGTGGGGGAGGCTGGGCCAGGCTCTGTCTTGCCGGCCAGCCCACCTCGCAGGGTTGTTGTGTGGGGGCAGGAAAGGGGAGGAGGGAAGAAGAGAGTTAGGAGTGTTGGGCATCTTGAGTGGCTAGCAAGTAGTGAAGGCTTAAAAAACTGGAGAAAGGAGACTGGGCAGCCTCCTTGTGCAGGATGGTTGGGCTAGATGACCTCCGAAGTCCCTTCTGTTATGCTATAAGTCTGTCGCAGAGGTTGGGCTAGATGACCTCCCGGATCCCTTCCAACTTTGTTATTCTGTAAGTGTCTCCAGTTTGAACCAAGGGTTGGACTGTATGATTTTCAAGTTCCCTTCCAACCCTGTAATTTGGTCAGGGTCTCCTCTTGGATCAGAGGTTGGGCTAGATGACCTCCAAGGTCCCTTCCAACTCCGTTATTCTCTAAGGGTTTCCTGCTTGAGCACAGGGCTGGACTAGATGACCTCCGAGCTCCCTTCTAACTCTGTCATTCTGTAAGGGTCTCCTGCTTGAGGTGGGGGTTGGACTAGGAGACCTCCGAAGTCCCTTCGGTTCTTCTGTGATTCCGTAAATGTCTTCTCCTTCATTGGGTTGGACTAGAAGACCTCCAAGGCCGCTTCCAACTAAGGCCTTCTGTGCTTCTGTAAGGGTCTCCTGCTTGAGGAGAGAGCTGGACTAGATGACCTCCGAGCTCCCTTCCTTGCATGTTCTAATCTGGTGGGGTGGCACCGACTTCTCCCCAGACTCCCTTTGCCGAGGGGGGGGGAGGGTGAATGCCTTCTGCACACAGTCTAAATGGGGGAGGGGTCGTCTTGCTGTGTGTGTGTGTGTCCTTTTGTGTGGCTGTCCTCTTTCTGGCCGAGGAGATCCCAGTTGTCGAATCCCATTTTTTTGTTCAGGAATTTTGTCCGGTCTCGGTTGCGTATGTTGTAACTGTGTGCTTTTTTTTTGTTGCAGAGTGGCTGGCGATTTGAGCCCGTTGGAGGACGGCTGCCCCGTTAGCCTGGAGCTCTTCAGGGAGGGGCTCTGTTTTTGTGTGTGTTTGTGTGTATCTCTGTGCGCCCGGCCCCATGGCGGGCAGCCAGGAGCTCTCGGGGGAATACCATCCCTTGCCAGCTTACGAAGATGAGGATGATGAAGAGCTGCTGGTCCATGTGACGGAGGGGCTGAAAGGTACCCTGGGATTTTGGGGAGGGGGCGGTGTGGAGGAGTGGGGGGGGTACCTGGGGACACTCCCAATTATTTTTCCTCCCGCCATCCACAGATTCCTGGCACCACATCAAGAACCTGGATAACTTCTTCACCAAAATATCCTTGGGAAAAATCCCCTCCCCCACCCATGAAAAAAAAAGCCCCTTCCTCCAGCTTGACGCTACAGCCAGTCCTTGGCTTAACCACCGGGAGACGTTTCTTAAGGGAATCGGCCGCCATCCTCGAGTGAAGCCCTGCCGTCTTTCGGCTGGTCACCCAGTGGGTGGAGCAAACCTGGTTTGGTCGATCGACTTGACCATTGGAGGGGGGATGATGTGAGCCCAGCACACTACGACCGTGCTGACTACGAGTCGATTGCCACCAACAGATGGATTCGGATCATGGGGGTGGGGGGGAGCAGCGGTTGTAAGGATGAAAAATGGTCGTCGGTCAGAGGTTTCAGGACCATTGGAATGGTCACTAAATGAATTGTTGTAAGTCAAGGACAGTCTGTTTAGCGACCGAACTTACAACAGCACTGAAAAAAGTGACCGAGGACCATTTTTCACACTTAACAACCGTCGCAGTATCCTGACGGCCATGGGATCAAAGCTCGGACCCTTGGCAAGGGACTCGTAGTTATGACGATTGCCGTGTGTTGCAAAAATCACTTGATCTCCTTTTGCCATCTTCACAAACAAACTCACTGGGGAAGCCGGATTCACTTAACGACCATGTTGCTAACTTAACCACCGCAGAGATTCATTTAACAAAGAGGACAAGAAAGGGAAAGGGTGCCACAACTCACTTAACCACCGAGAGAAGCAAGGTTGTTAAAGGAGGCTCTTAATAAACTCACTTAATGACCAGGGCAAGCAAGATCGCAAAACAGGTACAACTCACTTAACAAACTCACTGACTAAGGAAAGCAGGGTCTTTAAAGGAGGCAGTTCTCAACAAACTCACTTAATGACCGAGGTAAGCAAGGTTGTTAAAGGAGGCAATTTTCACTTAACAAACTCACTTAACAACTAGGGCAAGCAAAGTCGTTAAAAGGCCATTCTCGCTTAACCGGGGCAAGCAAGGTCATTAAAGGAGGCCGTTCTCATTTAACAAACCCACTTAACAACCGGGACAAGCGAGGTCATAAACGGAGACGCAAGTCGCTTAACCACTGCCTTGCTTAGCAATGCAAATTTGGGGTTGGATTACGGTCATAAATCGAGGACCACCTGTGCAGGGAGGCTGGCTGAACCCGCCAGGTGTAGAATCTGTCTTAAGCTTCCCTGAAGTGTCCGTCGCTGTGCAGTCAACCCCCTCTCCCCACCCGCACCCCTGTGGGTCATACGGCGGGACGCCTCCCGTGGCCAACATGGTTATATTTTTCCTTGACGGCATCTCCACATCTATCATTTCCACCAGAGGAACGGCTTCGGCTGCATGATGCTCTCCGACGTCTTTGAGCTGGTGTAAGGCCTCCGACTGGGTGCTCTCCGTCCCCACTCCCCCCCCCCGATTCCCTTCAGGTGGGGGGCAGCCGGAAAGGCAGCCTTTAGGGGGGTGGGGGAGTTGTGCGGTGGGCCCTCCCTCCTTTGGCGAAAGGGGCAACCTGGGGCAGGATGTAGAATGTAGACTTCAGACTGGAAGAGAGAAGAGAGAATAGAATACAGAATTGCAGAACAGAAATAGAACGGAGCAGAAGAGGATTAAGAGTACAATAGAACAGGATTCAGAGTAGAGTCGGGAAGGACCTTGGAGGTCTTCTGGTCAAACCCAGCAGGAGACCCTCTGCCATTCCAGACAAGGGACCGTCCTTCAAAGCCTCCAGGGATGGAGACCCACAACTTCTCAGAGGGATGGGGAGGGGGGGCGTTTCCCCAAGCCCTGCCTCATCCCCAGCCACCCTCCTGTCCACCCACACCTTCACCGCTCAGCCGGCTGCCTGTGCCCTGACCCAACAGCCGGCCCCCTCCGCCCCGACCCTCTCCCCAGGCAGTTCCTGTTTGTGGCCACTTTCTCCACCTTCCTGCTCTGCTGTGTGGAATACGACATCCTCTTCGCCAACCAGCCCGTCAATCACACCCACCCCGGTGGAGGAGGAAGGGGTTTTGCGCCCGACCGTGGCAAGGTGACGCTGCCGGATGCCATCCTGCCGGCTGCCCAGTGTGCCGAGAGGTGAGTAGCCACCGGCGAAGCAAGGCTCCGGGCTGAATTTGGCAGACGCTCCCGGTTCTTTTAACAGGAGCCGAAACAGGAATCGTGTTGGGCCATCGGTGCAGGAAGCCGAGCCGGGAGGGATGAGGGTCTTGTTTTCGGGGGCGCTGAGCAAAAGGGGACAAAAGACACTTTGCCCCACCTCCCCACCCTGCCGCCTTTGGAACGCCTGTCAGCTTGGCACAAGCCATTTCTGGCTTATCGGCGAAGATAGACTACCTCGGCACGAGGAGTCTCGCCTATTACGGCTTGCTGATCTCACTGGAGGTGGGGACTGGAGGGTGAGAACTGTGGGCTAATCCACCCCGAATCTGCTTTTTGGGGTCAGCTTTGCAGGATGCAGATACATGACATCCTCGATTACGACGGTTTGCTTAGAGGCCAACATTACAAGGGCACATTGGGGGACGCACACCCCCGTGCGAGCCTCTCTGGCTTCTCAGTCAAGCTAGGCTGCCTCGGCATGTGGAGTCTCTCTTTTTTGGCTGTGGCTGAGCCCCAAGGCACGCAGTTCATTTAGTGACCATCTGAAGTCGTAAACAATACCAAAGAGAGAGAGAGAGAGAGACATAGGACTGTTGTTTGCACTCAACATCCCGTGGTCAGGTGATCAAACTTCAGACACTTGGCAGCCGATTCACAGTTATGACGGTTGTGGTGCTCCCTTTCCAACGAGCCAAGCAGTCGTTTGGGAAGCCGGATTGACTTAAGAAGACGGGTGACTCACTTATCAGCCGTGGGAAGTCACTCATTGGCAAGGGCAAGGAAGGGGAAATGGGACGCAACTCACTTGAAATGAAATGTCTCTCTTAATGGCAGAAAGGTGGGGCTCAGTTGTCGTAAATCGGGGCTTCCCTGTGCTATCCGTGGGGTACCAAAAATGTCATGGGATGCTGGTGAGCCTGGGGGGGCGCGGCAGATACTTCAGTCGGGACGAGACCGGCCCTCGGCTCAGTTTAGAAACGTTTATTTAGAAATAGTCCTCGGTTTAACAACCATTCCTTTAGTGACCGCACAAAGTCACAAACAGCACGGAAGACAGGGACTTACGACCCCGTTTCACGCTTACGATTTACATTTGGGCGCTCGGCAACCGGTTCATATTTCAGACGGTCCCTTTCTCAACCCCCTGATGAGCCAAGGGCCAAAACCTGGATCCGCTGAACGACCGAGATCCTAATTTTAAAACGGCGGGGATCCACTTAACGAAGAAAAGTAAGGTAGCAAAAGGAACTTCTCGCTGAACTGAAGGAATTCCAGGCTCCGTGGCGGTTGGACGTCAAGGACGGCCTGTGTTTGTTCAACGGCTAGTTTAGGAACCAGAGCAGCTGTTGCCGGGCAAGAGCCTTGAGCTGCTGTCTCCAAGGCTGCTGTTCGACAGGTGCAGACTGAGCCTTCCCCCCGCCCCCAGCCCCCAAATATCTGCAGCCTAGCTGTCACAGAGAGAACGAGACACTCCCCGCCTGTTGATCCTGGGACCGCTCCAAGCCGCCGTTGGCGATCTCTCAGTTCTTTCCGCGTATCTGGGGATGTTCCTAGAAGACGTCTGTTTGTTCGTTGTTTGTTTGTTTGTGTGCAACCGGAGAGGCCTTGCACAACCAACGGCTGAACCTGTTGCTTCCTCCCCCCACTTCTTTTCCTCCACTTCTCCCCCCCCCGCACCCCCCCCCTAGGATTCAGGCCAATAGTGGTATCATTTTCCTGCTTGTCATGGCTGCCACTTTCTGGCTCTACCGTTTGGTGAAAGTCCTTTGCAGTCTGATGAGTTACTGGGAGATCCGGTCCTTTTACACCAAGGCGCTCAAGATCCCCTCGGTAAGTGTGTGCATGGCGGGGAGGGGGGCGGTTATACAATTTCAGACCAGTCTTCTTAAAAACCTCCAGTGATGAAGCCACCCACAACTTCCAGTGGCACGCAGTTCCGCAGCTTAATCCTCCTCACCGTTAGGAGGTTTCTCCTTCATTCCCAATTGCTTCGCTCCTCGGTTAGTTTCCATCTATTGTTTCTTGTTCTGCCTTTTGTTGCTTTGGAAAATATGGAAAATACTCCCTAGTCCTTCTTTTCTCTAGACTGGCCATCCCTAAATCCTGCAACTGTTCTTCATATGTTTTGCTCTCCAGGCCTCTTAGTTGCTCTTCTCTGCACTTTTTCCAAAGTCTCAACATTTTTTTGTAACATGATCAAAACTGGATGCGGTATTCCAGGTGTGGCCTTACAAAGAGGTACCAATCAGTGGTGGGATCCTCCCGGCTTAACAACCGGTTTCAGGGATTGCACGTGTGTGCGCGCAGTTTGAACAAATCTTCACTTCCGGGTTTCTTCGGGGGAGTAACAGCTGATTTGAGCAGCAATCAGTTCTGCCACACGAATCAGCTGAGGAGAGAATGGTGGGAAAATAGCGGGAGTGTTCTGCCCTAGCTACGGACCCCAAAGAACACAGCACACACAAAGTCTATACAAAGCTTAAACTGACTAAAATAACTTTTCCAAACAAAGGTTAATAAACTTTCCTAACAGCCTACAAGAAACCAAAGAGAAAGTAATCACAATCTTACTAAGGTTGGCAGAAAAACCAGAAGCAATTTGCAGAGAATCCAGACGGCGAAGGAGAATGAACTAAAGTTGTTCCCTACAACTTGCTTCAGTTGGCATTCCTCCTTAAATAGGCTAAGGGAGTGGCCAATTAGCCCCAAGACTTACTCTCGAAGAGACCTCCTCCTGAGGAGCCACTCCTGCCTTTTGGCAGCTCTGTGCACCCGTGCATCAAGAAGAGGCTCCTCCTCTTCGTCCTCTTCACTTAAAGGAGCTTCTGAAGGCCCTGGCTGAATCCCTGCCTCTGGCACCACATCTTCTCTAGCCTCATTGTCTGACTTGAGTGCCAGCTGCACAGGCAGCTGGTGCAGCACCACACCAGCCTCCTCACTGTCAGAATCAGCTACAATCCGCACAGGCTGCTGACAGGCCACAACGACCGTCCAACCGCCTTGAAGGAGGCAGTGGTGAGGCCCCTCCTCAAGAAGCCTTCTTTGGATCCAGCTGTTTTAGCTAACTATCGTCCAGTCTCCAACCTTCGCTTTCTTGCGAAGGTTGTTGAGAGTGTGGTGGCGTGGCAGCTCCTCCAGTACCTGGATGAAGCTGTCTATTTAGACCCGCTCCAGTCGGGTTTCAAATCTGGATTAAGCACCGAAACGGCATTGGTCGCGTTGGTGGATGATCTCTGGAGGGCTTGGGGTAGGGGGTACTCCTCTATTCTGGTCCTGTTTGATCTCTCAGTGGCTTTTGATACCATCGACCATGGTATCATGTTGCGCCGGTTGGAGGGGTTGGGGGTGGGGGGCACCGTTTTGCAGTGGTTCTCCTCCTACCTCTCCGACCGGTCGCAATCTGTGTTGACGGGGGCAGCGGTCGACCCCAAGGCACCTAGTGTGTGGGGTGCCACAAGGGTCGGTCCTCTTGCCTCTCCTGTTCAACATTTATGTAAAGCCGCTGGGTGAGATCATCCGTGGTTTTGGGGTGGAGTTCCATCAGTACACTGATGATACTCAGCTGTACATTTCCACCCCAGACCACCCCAACGATGCCATGGAAATGATGTCCCAGTGCCTTGAAGCCGTGCGGGTCTGGATGGGGAGAAACAGGCTTCGACTCAACCCCTCCAAGACTGAGTGGCTGTGGCTGCCGGCGTCCCGATATAGCCAGCTGACACCATCGCTGGTCATTGGGGACGAATCATTAGCCCCCACAGAAAGGGTGCGCAACTTGGGCGTCCTCCTGGATCCACGGCTGTCTTTAAAGGAACATACTACGGCCGTAGCCAGGGGGGCTTTTCATCAGGTTCGCCTGATACGCCAGTTGCGACCCTTTCTAGATCGGGACTCCTTACGCACAGTCACTCAAGCGCTCGTCATCTCTCGCCTGGACTACAGCAATGCTCTCTACATGGGGCTCCCCTTGGGGTGCACCCGGAGGCTCCAACTGGTGCAGAATGCGGCCGCGCGGGGGATTATGGGAGCGACGGGGCACTCCCATGTGACACCTCTCCTGAGGGAGCTGCATTGGCTGCCGGTGGACTTCCGGGTGCGCTTTAAGGTGTTGGTAATCATCTTTAAAGCGCTCCATGGCTTAGGACCAGGGTACTTACGGGACCGCCTTCTGCCACCAATTGCTTCTCACTGGCCAGTTCGCTCCCACAGAGAGGGGCTCCTCAGGGTGCCGTCAGCCAGACAATGCCAGCTGGCGACCCCCAGGGGGAGAGCCTTCTCTGTGGTAGCTCCCACCCTCTGGAACGACCTTCCTCCAGAGTTGTGAAGGATCTCCGACCTCCGGACTTTTCGTCGGGCCTTAAAAACGTACTTTTTCCAGCTAGCCGGCCTGGCCTGATCCCATGGGACAATCTTTTTAGAATTTTGACATTAATTTTAATTGAATTGTTTTTTAACTAATGGGCCAAATTTATATTAGTTACTTTTAATATTTTTTAACTTTTGTAAGATTTGTTTTTTATTTCTGGCTGTTCACTGCCCTGAGTCCGCAAGGAGAAGGGCGGTATATAAATTTATTTATTTATTTATTTGTTTTATTAAATTTATATACCGCCCTTCTGACAATCAGCTGGGGTGGAGAGGAGGGGTTAGGGTGGGCCAGCCCAGGTGGGCCCAGCTGATTGTCAGAACTACTGGTTCGCCCAAACCTGTCCGAACCTGTAGAATCCCACCACTGGTACCAATCCTTCCCGTATTTTTGATTCTATGCCTTCGTTTATAGAACGAAGGAGTCTGTTAGCTTTTTTCACCTCCCGCACACAGCTGTCTCGTCTTTAAGGGATCGTCCACTAGGACTCCAAGGTCCCTCTCACCGTTCCTGTTTTTGAGCCAGGTTTCACCTAATCTATGCTTGTCCCTTTGGTTTTTCCCGCCTAGGTATAAAACCTGGCTTTTCTCCACAATAGCATTCATGTTGGATAGGGCACTGGGTTCAAGTCTGTCGAGATCTTTTTGGATCCTGAGCTTGTCTTCTGGGTTGTTGGCTCTTCCTGCCAGCTTAGTGTCATCTGCAAATTTGATGCGTTCCCCTTCTATTCCCTCATCCGAGTCATTGATGAAGATATTGAGGAGTCCTGGGCCTAAGACCGAACCTTGTGGTACCCCACTGCTTACTTCCCTCCATGTGGATGTCGTGCCATTAAGTACTATTCATTGAGTATAGTTTGTCAGCCAGTTACAACTCCATCTAGTGGTGACGCTTTCTAGCTAATATTTTTCTAGTTTTCCAAGAAGTAGGTTGTGGTCTACTCTGTCGAATGCCTTAGTGAAGTTTAAGTACCACGTTTCCCTGACAATAAGACCCGGTCTTATTTTCTTTTGGGCCCCAAAATAAGCACTAGGGCTTCTTTTCGGAGAAACACAATTTCAGGGTGATCAACCCTGCTGGGTGCCCTTTCTCCCGTCCCCCCTCCCGTTGTGCACACAAGAACTGGCAAGCACGCAGGGACAGACAGTATCCAGCGACAACTGCAGCCCACCAGTCCCTTGGTGCGCTCTGGGCCGGCACAGAGTGGAAGGCTGGGGATTCTGATGGGCAGAGCGGAAGGTAGGCCATCCCGACATGCTACGCGAGCTGCACAGAAATTGAGAGCCGAGAAAATGAGCCTAGCTGCTCAGGCCCACCGCTGTTTGGCTTTCCTGTGACTTGTGTGCTGCGTGTCAGGATCGCCTGCCTCCCACCCTGCACCTCTGCTGCTGCTTTGTGAAGACAAATGTCCCGCAGGGAGCTGCCGCTCCAGACCACCGCCGTTCAGCTTTCCTGTTCCCTACGGGCACGTCCGGATCTCCTGCCTTCCCCTGCCTCTGTTCCGCCTGCTGCTTGCACAGATACTCAGCTCACCTGTGCTGTGTGTGCTACAGCTGCTGCCAGAGCGTTGTCTGTCTGTCCCCGAGCGCTCGCCGCCTCTATATGGGCCATCCTCACTCCCCTTCACTAGGGCTTATTTTGGGGGTAGGATTTGCATTTGTAAAAAACAAGCCTAGGGCTTATTTTTGGAATAGGTCGTCTGTTCAAGGAAACACGGTATATTACATCTACGGCATTTCACTGGTCTACTAATTTAGTCACATTGTCAAAGAATGAAATAAGATTGGTTTGCCATGATCTGATTTTAACAAACTCATGCTGGTGTCTAGTACAATTAGATTGTTGTCTACTCTGTCGAATGCCTTACTGAAGTCTACCGTTAACTAATTGGGGCATCTTTCGGAAACTTCATATCATCTACATCCGCAGCATTTCGCTGGTCGACTAATTTAGTCACTTTGACAGATGGAAATAAGAGTGGTTTACCGTGATGTTTAACAAACCTGGGCTGGCTAGTAGATGTAACTTTGTTTGTTTCTAGACATTTGTAGATCTGATTTTTGATTATCTTTTTCAAGGATCTTCCCAGGTATTGATGTTGGGCTGATCAGTCTGTAGTTTCCTAGGTCTGTTTTTTTTTTTCCTTTTTGGAAGGAAAATCTAAAACGTTTTATATATATATATATATAATATATATATATGTATGTATGTATGTATGTATGTATGATGTATGTATATGTATATGTGTATGTGTATATATATGCGTATATATATATATGTGTGTATGTATGTATGTAATATATACACATACATACGTGTATATATATGTATGTATGTATATGTGTGTATATATATATATATATATATGTATGTATGTAATATATATACATACATACATATGTAGATCTTTGGTTATTCGGGTCTTTTCCCGCGTAGAATTGGAAGTATCTTGGCGACGTTTCGACGAAGTCTCATTCGTCATCTTGTTCGTCATCTTTCGACTTCGTCGAAACGTCGCCAAGATACTTCCAATTCTACGCGGGAGAAGACCCGAATAACCAAAGATCTACATACAAACATCCGCGAAAACCTCAGAAAACAAATACATACATACATATATATATATATATATATATGTATGTATGTATGTATATATATATACATTATATATATATGTATGTATGTAATATATATATATGTATATATATATGCATGTATGTATGTGTGTATATATATATATATATATATGTATGTATGTAATATATATATATGTGTGTGTGTGTGTGTGTGTGTGTGTGTGTGTGTATGTATGTATATGTGTGTGTGTATATATATATATATATATATATATGTGTGTGTACAGGTGATATCTCGGGTTTCTTCCCGTGTAATTGCAAACATATTTTTGGAAATATTGGAGCGACGTTTCGATGAAATCTCATTCATCATCATCTGGCTAATGTTCTCGGTTTGGTGCCTATGGGCAAACTGTGTGATCTTAACTGACATCCTTCTTTAAAAGGAGGCAGAGGTGTATTCTGATTGGTTGACAGTGCTGCTTTATTCTGATTGGCTGATGATGTAGTTGTATTTTGATTGGGTGGAAGCACTGTTGCTGGGATGTGGGTTGATGGATAAGATATGTTGGAAATGGTGGCTACACAGGTCTCCTGATGACCCTTTGACCTATGGCTTACACTTTGTGTTAGGATTCGTCTATTTATGAGAGCAGGTTTCCAAATAGAAGGCAGACGTGAGGTGTCATCACGTTTATTCATGCAATATGGTCTTTTCTCTATTTCAATGGCCTCTCTGATTATTCTGCCATTGAGATGTTCTATTTTTGCAACTGTTTTTGTGTTATTAAAGTTAATATTATGTCCTGTGGCATTTATGTGTTGTACTAATGATGATGTGTGTTCTTTCTTCTGTATTGAGTTTTTATGTTCCTCGATGCGCACACTCATTCTTCTGTTGGTCTGCCCAATATATGTTGAGGGGCAGGAAGCACACGGGATTTCATATATGCCTTGATCTTCTAGTTCTATTTTGTCCTTAGGGTTTCTTAGGATAGACGATATCTTTCTATCTGTGCAAAATATGGTTTTGATGTTGTGTCTTTGCAGTATTTTGCTAATTTTATCTGTTGTTCCTTTTATGTAGGGTAAGATGGCTTTCCCATTGTTTAGTTCTTCTTGTTGATTTCTCTTCTGTTTGGGTGTTGTATGTTGGATCATACTGATGATTTTATTTCTACAGAACCCATTTGATGTTAATACGTTGGTTAATGTATATAATTCTGTTTTTAAATGTGCTTTATCAGCTAAACGTTTAGTTCTTGTGGCTAGTGTTTTGGCAACAGAGTTTATTTGTGCTGGATGGTGGTGTGATTTAGCATTGAGATAGCGGTTCGTATGTGTCTTCTTTTGATAGATGGTATGTCCTAAGGTGCCATCAGGTTTTTTATAAATTAATACATCGAGGAAAGGTAGCTGGTTGTCTGATTCTATCTCCATGGTGAACTTTATTTTGGGATGGAGGCTGTTCAAATATATTAAGAAGTTTTCCAGTTTATCTCTTCCATGCGGCCAGATCACAAAAGTGTCATCAACATATCTAAGCCACAATTTTGGCTTGTTAATAGTTTTTTCTAAAGCATTGGTTTCGAAATCTTCCATGAAAAGATTGGCTATGACCGGTGATAATGGTGATCCCATTGGTGCACCTTCTATTTGTTTATATCTCTGTCCTCTGTGTATGAAATATGTGTTGGATAAACAATGTTCTGTTAAATCTGCGATGTGTTTTGGTAGTTGATATTTGTTTTTAATTGATGACAGGGCTTCTTTGACAGGTATTTGCGTGAATAGTGATACAACATCGAAGCTTACAAGTAGGTCATTTTCTTTTATGTGTTGCTTTTTCATTATTTGTATGAAATGGTATGAGTTCTGTACATATGAAGCAGCTAATTCTGCATAGGGTTGTAGATGTTTTGCTAGATATTTGGCTAGATTTTGTAACGGTGAGCCTATGGAACTTACTATGGGTCTAAGAGGTATTCCATCTTTGTGTATTTTTGGGAGGCCATATAGTTTTGGACATTTTGAAGATTTCTCTCTGGGAATAATTGTTTGTTGGATTTCTTTATTTATAGTGCTTGATTTTATCTTAATTCTTGTGGTCTTTTCTAGATATGTAGTTGGGTCTGTGTTTATGGGTTTATATGTGGCATCTTGAAGTAAGTCAGATAGTTTCTTTTCATAGTCTATTGTGTTCATTACTACTGTTGCATTGCCTTTATCTGCAGATTTAACAGAACATTGTTTATCCAACACATATTTCATACACAGAGGACAGAGATATAAACAAATAGAAGGTGCACCAATGGGATCACCATTATCACCGGTCATAGCCAATCTTTTCATGGAAGATTTCGAAACCAATGCTTTAGAAAAAACTATTAACAAGCCAAAATTGTGGCTTAGATATGTTGATGACACTTTTGTGATCTGGCCGCATGGAAGAGATAAACTGGAAAACTTCTTAATATATTTGAACAGCCTCCATCCCAAAATAAAGTTCACCATGGAGATAGAATCAGACAACCAGCTACCTTTCCTCGATGTATTAATTTATAAAAAACCTGATGGCACCTTAGGACATACCATCTATCAAAAGAAGACACATACGAACCGCTATCTCAATGCTAAATCACACCACCATCCAGCACAAATAAACTCTGTTGCCAAAACACTAGCCACAAGAACTAAACGTTTAGCTGATAAAGCACATTTAAAAACAGAATTATATACATTAACCAACGTATTAACATCAAATGGGTTCTGTAGAAATAAAATCATCAGTATGATCCAACATACAACACCCAAACAGAAGAGAAATCAACAAGAAGAACTAAACAATGGGAAAGCCATCTTACCCTACATAAAAGGAACAACAGATAAAATTAGCAAAATACTGCAAAGACACAACATCAAAACCATATTTTGCACAGATAGAAAGATATCGTCTATCCTAAGAAACCCTAAGGACAAAATAGAACTAGAAGATCAAGGCATATATGAAATCCCGTGTGCTTCCTGCCCCTCAACATATATTGGGCAGACCAACAGAAGAATGAGTGTGCGCATCGAGGAACATAAAAACTCAATACAGAAGAAAGAACACACATCATCATTAGTACAACACATAAATGCCACAGGACATAATATTAACTTTAATAACACAAAAACAGTTGCAAAAATAGAACATCTCAATGGCAGAATAATCAGAGAGGCCATTGAAATAGAGAAAAGACCATATTGCATGAATAAACGTGATGACACCTCACGTCTGCCTTCTATTTGGAAACCTGCTCTCATAAATAGACGAATCCTAACACAAAGTGTAAGCCATAGGTCAAAGGGTCATCAGGAGACCTGTGTAGCCACCATTTCCAACATATCTTATCCATCAACCCACATCCCAGCAACAGTGCTTCCACCCAATCAAAATACAACTACATCATCAGCCAATCAGAATAAAGCAGCACTGTCAACCAATCAGAATACACCTCTGCCTCCTTTTAAAGAAGGATGTCAGTTAAGATCACACAGTTTGCCCATAGGCACCAAACCGAGAACATTAGCCAGATGATGATGAATGAGATTTCATCGAAACGTCGCTCCAATATTTCCAAAAATATGTTTGCAATTACACGGGAAGAAACCCGAGATATCACCTGTACACACATATATACCCGTGAAAACTTACACAGACAAATATCACACCTCTACGGGGAGGAGATGTATAAACTTACAAGAACCTATGAAAAGTTAGAGTTAAAAAGAACTCGAATACTGTGTGATTTAACTTTTTTATGTCACTGTCGTGACCAAAATATAATACCAACTTGCTTTAAATTGAAATTCCATACCTACACAACATCTATCCAACGTATTCTGAGAAGAACTGAAATGGCATTACTTAGAAATGAAATCCATAGCAAAAGATTCCTATTAGATCAAGTAAACAAAGATCTATTAGCTTTACACTTAAAGATAAGCAATACTATTCACCCCATATTATGGGACAAAACAAAACAACTTGCAATCTGGAGATCTGAAATAGAAACCACCCACAAAACTTACAGACATTCAAAGAAACTTAAGAAATTTGAAAATAAAAAACCTCCAACTACAGCACAGCACCATTTAAAACAAGTAGTATACAATGTTTCCAATAGAGAGCTAACACCGGCAGAAACAAATGTCTTAGCAAAAGGCTTTAACTTTGCAGTGGCACCTAAGAAAATCCCCATAGAAACCATCATAAGTGAAGTTGAACCCAGCTTAAAGAAACTCAGTGCTGATGATGCTGATAAAGTGAGACATGATGTCACCAACATTCTACTCACTAGTAAACCACCTAAAAGCAACTTATCAAAAGAAGAACAAAAAGCACTACAAGTTTTAAAAAAAGATAACAACATAATGATATTACCAGCAGATAAAGGCAATGCAACAGTAGTAATGAACACAATAGACTATGAAAAGAAACTATCTGACTTACTTCAAGATGCCACATATAAACCCATAAACACAGACCCAACTACATATCTAGAAAAGACCACAAGAATTAAGATAAAATCAAGCACTATAAATAAAGAAATCCAACAAACAATTATTCCCAGAGAGAAATCTTCAAAATGTCCAAAACTATATGGCCTCCCAAAAATACACAAAGATGGAATACCTCTTAGACCCATAGTAAGTTCCATAGGCTCACCGTTACAAAATCTAGCCAAATATCTAGCAAAACATCTACAACCCTATGCAGAATTAGCTGCTTCATATGTACAGAACTCATACCATTTCATACAAATAATGAAAAAGCAACACATAAAAGAAAATGACCTACTTGTAAGCTTCGATGTTGTATCACTATTCACGCAAATACCTGTCAAAGAAGCCCTGTCATCAATTAAAAACAAATATCAACTACCAAAACACATCGCAGATTTAACAGAACATTGTTTATCCAACACATATTTCATACACAGAGGACAGAGATATAAACAAATAGAAGGTGCACCAATGGGATCACCATTATCACCGGTCATAGCCAATCTTTTCATGGAAGATTTCGAAACCAATGCTTTAGAAAAAACTATTAACAAGCCAAAATTGTGGCTTAGATATGTTGATGACACTTTTGTGATCTGGCCGCATGGAAGAGATAAACTGGAAAACTTCTTAATATATTTGAACAGCCTCCATCCCAAAATAAAGTTCACCATGGAGATAGAATCAGACAACCAGCTACCTTTCCTCGATGTATTAATTTATAAAAAACCTGATGGCACCTTAGGACATACCATCTATCAAAAGAAGACACATACGAACCGCTATCTCAATGCTAAATCACACCACCATCCAGCACAAATAAACTCTGTTGCCAAAACACTAGCCACAAGAACTAAACGTTTAGCTGATAAAGCACATTTAAAAACAGAATTATATACATTAACCAACGTATTAACATCAAATGGGTTCTGTAGAAATAAAATCATCAGTATGATCCAACATACAACACCCAAACAGAAGAGAAATCAACAAGAAGAACTAAACAATGGGAAAGCCATCTTACCCTACATAAAAGGAACAACAGATAAAATTAGCAAAATACTGCAAAGACACAACATCAAAACCATATTTTGCACAGATAGAAAGATATCGTCTATCCTAAGAAACCCTAAGGACAAAATAGAACTAGAAGATCAAGGCATATATGAAATCCCGTGTGCTTCCTGCCCCTCAACATATATTGGGCAGACCAACAGAAGAATGAGTGTGCGCATCGAGGAACATAAAAACTCAATACAGAAGAAAGAACACACATCATCATTAGTACAACACATAAATGCCACAGGACATAATATTAACTTTAATAACACAAAAACAGTTGCAAAAATAGAACATCTCAATGGCAGAATAATCAGAGAGGCCATTGAAATAGAGAAAAGACCATATTGCATGAATAAACGTGATGACACCTCACGTCTGCCTTCTATTTGGAAACCTGCTCTCATAAATAGACGAATCCTAACACAAAGTGTAAGCCATAGGTCAAAGGGTCATCAGGAGACCTGTGTAGCCACCATTTCCAACATATCTTATCCATCAACCCACATCCCAGCAACAGTGCTTCCACCCAATCAAAATACAACTACATCATCAGCCAATCAGAATAAAGCAGCACTGTCAACCAATCAGAATACACCTCTGCCTCCTTTTAAAGAAGGATGTCAGTTAAGATCACACAGTTTGCCCATAGGCACCAAACCGAGAACATTAGCCAGATGATGATGAATGAGATTTCATCGAAACGTCGCTCCAATATTTCCAAAAATATGTTTGCAATTACACGGGAAGAAACCCGAGATATCACCTGTACACACATATATACCCGTGAAAACTTACACAGACATATATATATATATATATATATATATATATATATTTTCCTGCTATCTTGGTTGCAAATCCCTCCCTTCGCAGGAGCAGCTGTGCAACTGCAGCTGGCAGGAGGTGCAGGCCCGGCTGATCTCCCTGCAACGGGAACAGCAGCTCTGCGTCCACCGGCGGGAGCTGACCGAGCTGGACATCCACCACCGGATCCTACGCTTCAAGAACTACCTGGTGGCCATGGTCAACAAGTCCCTGCTCCCCATCCGCTTCCAGCTGCCCCTGCTGGGCCGCGGAGTCTTCCTGACCCAGGGTCTCAAGTACAACCTGGAGCTGCTACTCTTCTGGGGACCAGGGTCCCTCTTCCAGGGCAAGTGGAACCTCCAGCCTCAGTACAAGCGCGCAGGGGCCCGGCTGGAGCTGGCCCGCCAGCTGGAGCGCAGCCTGCTGCTCCTCGGAGTCGCCAATTTGTTGCTGTGTCCCTTCATCCTGGTCTGGCAGGGCCTCTACGCCTTCTTCAGCTACACCGAGGCGCTGAAGCGGGAGCCTGGGAGCCTCGGTGCCCGGCGTTGGTCGCTCTACGGCCGGCTCTACCTCCGCCACTTCAACGAGCTGGACCACGAGCTGCAGGCCCGGCTGAGCCGCGGCTACAAGCCGGCGTCCAAGTACATGAACTCCTTCGCCAATCCGCTGCTGGCCGTAGTGGCCCGGAACGTCGGCTTCTTCGCTGGCTCCCTCCTGGCCGTGTTGATCGCCCTGACCGTCTACGACGAGGACGTGCTGACCGTCCAACACATCCTGACCGCCATCACACTGCTGGGACTGGTGGTCACCCTGGCCAGGTGAGAGGAGGGAGCGGGGGGGGGGGGCTGGAAGAAGATAAGGGGTCCGTCTGCTGCTGCCCGGTTTGGGGATGGGGGTTGGGGGTTTCCTCGCAGGGCTGGACTGAAAAGGGAGCTGGGGGGCCTCCAATAGTTTCTGAAGTGGCTGAGTTAAGTGCTGGTTTGTGGGTCCAGAGTCAGGGCCCTCCCTCCTTTTCCTTCCTCCCTCCTGTCCTCCATCCTTTCCTTCCTAACTTCTTTCTTCCTTCCTTCCTTTCTTTCTTTCGTCCTTCCTCAGCTTCCTTCCTCGCTCGCTCACTCACTTGCTCCCTCTCTTTCTTTTCTTCCTTCCTTCCTCAGCTTCTTTCCTCCCTCCCTCTTTCCTTCCTTCCTCCCTTCCTATCTCCTTTCATCCTTCCTCACCTTCCTTCTTCCCTCCCCATCCTCTCTCCCTCCCTATTTCCTCCCTTCCTTCCTCCCTCTACCTTTCTCCTGTTCCGCCCTCTCCTACCTCTCTCCCACCCTCCTGCCCTCCATCCGTTACTTCCTCCCTTTCTTCCTTCCTATCTCTTTCTTTCCTCCACTTCTTTCGTTTCCTTCCTCCCCTTCATCCCTCCCTACTTCCTTCCTCCCTCCTTCCCCAGCTCCTCCTGAGCAGGCAGTGTGCCCCTCACTTGGCCTAGAAGACCCTCCAACCAGGAGGTTCCCCAGGACGCATCTTTTACCCCTGGCTAAGGTCTGGCTTTGTCCCAAGTCAGATACCTTCCTTATCTCACCTCTGGTGCCCCTCCGGACCCGGGCAGAGGGGAGACAGGCAGGGTCCTGTGTGGGTGAGGAGGGGACACACACACACACACTGCCAAAAATGTGCCAGACGTCCCTCAAGTAGCTTGCGACAGGACACCAATGCAGATGGGGCCTCGGGACCAAGCAACGTTGCTCCCAGGGCGGTGATTTGGAAGCCGTGTGAGGCTGATGGTTCTCTCTCCCTCGGCAGGGCCTTCATCCCGGACGAGCACCTGGTGTGGTGCCCGGAGCAGCTACTCCAGTGTGTGTTGGCCCACATCCACTACATCCCCGACCACTGGCAAGGCAACGCTCACAAGTCGGAGACCCGCGAGGAGCTGGCCCAGCTCTTCCAGTATAAGGCGGTGAGTGGCCTGCGGGAGGGGAAAGCAATTTGGAGCTCCCCCACCTACTTATTTCGGATTCCCCCTCCCTCAGTGATCCTCAGAACTTCTGTCCTCCCTCCATGATCCTCAGGTCTTCATCCTGGAGGAGCTGCTCAGTCCCATCGTGACCCCCTTCCTCCTCATCTTCGCCCTGCGGGCTAAAGCCCTGGAAATCGTGGACTTTTTCCGGAATTTCTCGGTGGAGGTGGTGGGTGTGGGGGACATCTGCTCTTTTGCCCAGCTGGACATCCGTAACCACGGCAACCCCCAGGTGAGCGGAGGGGGGGGATTTGCCTCCAAGTGTCATCTGAAGGTCCCTTTCAACTCCGTCATTCTGTAAGGGTCTCCTGCTTAAGTAGGAGGCTGGACTAGATGACCTCCAAGTTCCCCTCCAACTCTGTTATATTACAATTGTGTAAGGGTCTCCTGCTTAAGTAGGAGGCTGGACTAGATGACCTCCAAGGTCTCATCCAGCTATCTTCCCTTTACTTCTCTCTCCTCCTTTTCTCCTCTTTTTCTTCTTTTCTTTCCTCTCTTTTCTTCTTTCCCTTTTCTCCTTTTCTCTTTCTCTTTCCTCTCTTTCCTTCTTTCTCTTCTCTTTTCTCTTTCTCCCGCCAGTGGCTCTCGCAAGGCCGGACCGAGGCATCCGTCTACCAGCAGGCCGAGAACGGCAAGACGGAGCTCTCCCTGGTTCACTTTGCCATCGCCAACCCACACTGGCAGCCCCCGCCAGAAAGCTCCCTCTTCATCGGGCACCTGAAGGAGAAAGTGCAGCAGGACGCCTCCCACGCCCAGCGCCTCCTAGCCGAGGGACCCTTGGCGGCCTCCCTGCTCTCCGACGAGGGTCCGGGCCCCGTGGTGAGCCCAGGGCAGCTGTGACCAGCATGGGGTGGGAGCTGATACACCGGAGTGCCTCTGGCTGAACGTCTTTCCATTGCAGCCGGATGCCCTCCTGGCTAGCGTCCTGACCCACCCGGTCCTCGCCGAGCGTCGGCTGGTTGCTCAGCCTGGCAGCACGGCCAGCGTGACGGCTAGCATCTTGGCCTCCCTGTCTTCTTCCCAGCCATCCCGGCACAGGAGCCGTCCTGGGGAGGCCTCGGTCTCCAACAGCCAGAGCCCCCTTTTGGAGAACAGGTAGCCCATTGGAAGAGGGAGGGGCAGTTGGGTGGGGTTTTCCAATCACTTTACCACCTCTGGACTTCAACTCCCAAATTCCTCGGGCAGCTGTGAATTTGGGAGTTGAAGTCTGCAATGCTTCCATAGCTGACTAGGGAATTCTGGGAGTTGAAGTCCATCATGCTTCCATGGCTGGCTGAAGAATTCTAGGGGAGGGGAGGGGGCCTGGAAGAGAGAGCTCCATCTATGTTTCAAAGGGGGAGACTGATTCTGTTTTGCCCCCTTCCCCAACAGCACTGCCCCCTCTGCCCCACGCCCGGCTCCTCTCAGCCGCTCGGTTCTGCTCTCCGAGTTGGCGTCGGCCGAGATGAGTCTGCACGCCCTCTACATGCACGAGGTGAGTGGCTTGTGTCTCTGTCCCCAGAGACCGGGGAGGGGGGCTGGCTGAGAGACCCCCCTCCCCACCATCTTTAACCCCCCTCCCTTCTCTCTGCTCGCCCGTCCCAGCTTCACCAGCAACAAGCAGCTGCCCGCCTCGCTCCGCAGCCTTCGACACAAACAGGTCAGAGCCCAGAGGGCAGGACTGTACCACTTGCGGCCCCTCTGCTACCCCAAAAATGGGGATGGGTGAGCAGGAAACAGCTGGGCCGCTACTGTCACCCGGCATGCCTTTCCCGGTGCCGCTGCTCTCCGCAAGATTCAAACCCCGCCACATACAATAGCTGTGTCTGCAATAGCCGTGTCCGGGAAGCGCATTCTGTGTCATGGGGCGGGAACTCCCCCATCGCCCAGGAAACAGGCGGAGTCCTTAGCCCAGGAAAACGTCAGGCTAAGGACCCCGCCTGTGTCGCGGAAGAGGTTTGCAAGTCGTGCCCTCTTTATCGGTGCAGCATCCCCTCGCCGTCTCTTCGATTCACGCAGCCAGGACCGCTCGCTAGAAGTTTGGGAAGAGGAGTCGGACGAAACGCAGCAGCAGCAGCCGGAGAAGAGCTAGCAGGAACCGCCACTCGCTTCTTCCTTCCTTCCTTCCTTCCTCTGTGTAGGTGTCTCATCCCTCCCTGCTCTGGGGCAGGATACACAGCCTTCCCCACCTCTCCCCCAACCTCTTGGTTCCTGTTGGCTATCCAGGCTCCTGTCCCGGATTGGGCCTCCCCCTTGTGGAGGATTTGGGGAGCGGCTGACAAGCATGGAGTAGGGATTTCTAATCCCCGATCCATGGACCAGTGTCAGTCTGTAGCTCATTTGCAACCGTTCCACGGCTCGTTGGGAACCAGTCTGCGGCTTATCGGGAACCGATCTGCAATTCATTGGGAACCAGTACATGAGTCATTGGGAACCAGTCCACAGCTTTTTAGAACTGGTCCACAGCTCATTGGGAACTGGTCCGTGGCTCGTTGAAAACCGGTCCGCAGCTTGTTGGAAAGTGGTCCGTCATGCATTGGGAAGCAGTCGGTGACCAATAGGGAAGCGCTCTGCAGCTCTTTGGGAACTAGTCCACTGCTTGTTGGAACCGGTCCACGGCTCGTTGGAAACCAGTCCGTGGCCTGTTTGGGAACCAGTCCGCGCACAGGTTGGGTGAGCACCTGAAGCTCCATTCAGGCACGCGTGGGATTAGGTCGCATGCGTGAAAACCATCCCCCATCGCTGCCACCGCTGGTCCACGGAGCTGGAAAGATTGGGGGAAACTGGCGGGGGTGGGGGGGGACACAAGGAGGAAGTCCCTGAGATCTCTCTGCCTCCACCGACCCAGGTCCTTCCTTTCATCTTGCAGGTTTCTGGAGGGTTGGCACTACCATGGACAGCTTGCCCGTATGGTCCTCCTGCGGGCAGAACATGCTTGGAAGTGGGGTCTCCGGGTGTCTCCTCCCACCGACGGGGCAGGCATGGATGACAGCCGCCCCTCCTTCGCTGTGGACTTGCGTGTGACAAGAAGCCTCGTCAGTGAGGCTTCCTGGCCCCTCTTTGGGGTGGGGCAGTATACGCTTTTTAAGGGGGGTAAATAAGCTTTGGGGCTGGTTTGGGCCCCGCACGGTGCTATTTGTATTATGGGGGTCTCTCTGGGGTCAAGAGAGAAAGGGGTGGGAGAGGCTCTGCTCTCACCCTGTGCTTTCCCCACTCCCTCCCCATCCTCCTGGGCTGGCCCACCCTAACCCCTCCTCTCCACCACGCATGCTGTGGCGATCCATTGCAGGGGAGTTTGGCGGGGGATAATAAATGTTTACAAAAGTGACAAAGGGCCTTGTTCTCTGGAAGTGGGAGGAAGCGGGGGCACAGAAATCCCCTATTTTTGTCCTTTGGGGAGGGGTCCCTCTCGATGCCAGGTTGGCAGGCAGATGCTGAGTGACGGCAACCGGCTCCCACCCTCGGTTGGTAGGAAAAGGACTTAGGCAATGGGCTTGGTGGCGCCATCGCGGTGGGACGTTTTGGTTGGTACAACTTGGATACCGGGATTGTTGAGTGGATTGGGGAGGGGGTCTATATCCCCTCTCCATCCTGCAGAGGGGGAAGGAAGGATCCGTTCCCCTTGAAGCCGCCAAGATCCTGCCACACATTTCTCCCAGAAGTGCCTCTGGGAGAAAGCCAGGGTCGGCTCTATCACCCTCCCACCGTCGCACCTCCTGGTGTCTTCCCCCGTGGATTAACTAGTCATAAAAGCAGGAAACCGACCCAGATAACAGGCAGAGGCCGTCGACCACAATCAAGGGCAAAATTTCTGTTGCTGAGTGAAACGTTTGGGAAGGGAGTGTTGACCACTTTCCTGGCCACAGTTGTTAAATGAATCATTGTGTTTGTGAAGCTAGTCACACGGTCGTTAAAACGAATCTGGCTTGGCTCGACATTGCTGGTCAAACGGTCGCCAAAGGGGATCGCGTGACACGGCGACCGTCGTAAATACGAACCAGTTGCTGAGCGTCCAAATTTCGATCACCTGACCACGGGGATGCCACAAAAGTTGTAAGGGTGGGAAACGGTTCGAAGTCTATTTTTTTTCGATGCTGTTGGAACTTTGAATGGACTAAATGAACCATTGTAAGTGGACTATCTGTCCCATACAACAGTGACGGCTAACTTATCACACGTGTGTGCCCACACCCATAATGCAGGGCCCCCCACACGTCCCACCCCCCTGCACATGCCAGAAATTCTCCAGACTCTGGAAACAGGCCGTTCCGGTAGGTCTGTTTTTCACCCTCCCAGAGCCTCCGCGGGAGCCCTGTATTTACCTGGCATGTAAAATG